>CM038794.1:188414595-189614595 GCA_021764765.1 Vicia sativa
TTGTTTGAGGGACCTTCCTCATGAAACCTGCTCTCAGCCTTTAAACGAAAGTTGTAGAAAATAATGGGAGGGAGCCGATTATTGAAAATTAACAGAAAATACCCGAGGAGGTGAGACATATGCTTTCGGGAACACCCGAAAACCCGAAATCCGCTTTATTGAGAAAAAAGCGAGCGAACTCCTTTTTTTGCCTTGCCATTCAGGATACCTTGAGCATGGTAAATTTATGATGAATGCTATGCATGCGACTACATGTATGTTTATGCAATCAGATTAGAACCCTAAAATGCGGAAAAGAAGAGGGTAAATTTTGGGGTACAACACATAGCAATAGTGTGTTATCCTCATTTGCATTTCCCGAGGTCTTGTTGCAGTCAACATCTTACCTTGTGATCAAAACCAATTTACTTGGTATCTACTAAAACAGATGTCTGTCAGTCTGTCTCTTTGTCTTCTCCAGTGCCATTACTAGATGTCTATCTATTTGTCTTCTCCAGTTCCATGCCTGGATAATTTTTTCCCCTTCATTTAGAGCAGATTATTGGATGTAGTGGTTTCCTTTCCGCTCAGTGCCATTACTGGATGACTCTGATGTAGCTTCAGATTTGGATATATTTGATTGTCTTTTCCATAGAGTTTTTCCCTTCATTCAAAGAAGATTATTGGATGAAGTGGTTTCCTTTCCACCCAGTGCCATTACTAGATGACTCTGATGTAGCTTCAAATTTGGATATATCTGATTGTCTTTTCCAGAGAGTTTTTCCCTTCATTCAGAGCAGATTATTGGATGTCGTGGTTTCCTTTCCGCCCAGTGCCATTCTTTGGATGACTCGATGTAGCTTGGATGTTCTGAGAGTTTTCCTTCATGCAAAGCAGATTATTGGATGTCGTGGTCACTTTCCGTCTAGTGCCATTAGGAGATGATTATGATGTATCTTAAATTGTGTTTTGATGTGTTTTCCAGAGGGTTATCATCTCATTCCATGTTATTCCTGGATGTCACTACTTATCTTTCTAGGGTTTTATCCCTCTTTTTCCAAGTATTACTGGTTACTCTTTGTCAGCCCGACGAATATCCAAAAATATCTTGTCTTTCCACGTCATATCATCTACCACAAATTTCCAATTTCGAATCTTTCGTAATTCCGATTAATACATCTCATATCATACATCATCCTAAAAAAATGTCAAGAAAATATATTGCATTCAACGCATTCTTGTCATATTCCATTTACAAAATACCCATTGCATCTCAGGGCAAAATTTTGGGTTTTTGATATTTAACTATCTCCCACTGCGATAATATGAAGCTTGATCATCTTCATATCATCTAGTTGAAGATATTTAAATAGGAGGGCTATTGTACCCAAATTTTACCCGAGTTTTCACATTCATTTATCTATATCATATTTAAATTTTACTTGCATATTTTCATTTTTATTCGCATTCCTATTTATCTTCAATTTAATTTACTCTCCATCATTTTATTTTATTTAGCTTATGTTTCATCATTGCATGCAAATGCATTCATATCATTGATTATATGGTTATTGATTTGAGGTGACTCACGTGGGTTTCTTTGAACATATCAAGTTTTGTCCAAGGCAACATATCGAAGTTACATTATCGGAAGTTTTGTCCAGGCAACATATCGGAAGTTAGAAGGCAACATATCAAAAGTTACATCCAAGGCAACATATCGAAGTTCTTATCGGAAGTTACATCCAAAGCAACATATCAAAAGTTCATTATCAAGTACTATCAAGGAACATATCAAAGTTACATTGTATCGGTGTTACGTCCAAGGCAACATTTGAAGTTATGGTATCGAAGTTCATCGAGCAACATATAAGAATAAAGAATTTAAACTAGGTCATAAAAATATTAAATTTTGAACTTGTTTTATATAAAAAATCCATAAAACATATTTATATTACTTAAAAATTAAATTTATGTATTTTATTAGTTAAATTTAATAAATTTTATGATGTTTGGAAAGTTGTCGCCTAAAGGGAAAGGATGGAAAGCTTTAATTCTCAAATTGGCTTTTGCGGGACCATTCATGGCGTGCGGTTGTATAGAAATGATAGCATTTTTGAGAAATATCATGATAGAGACAAAACGAATAATATCATAGACAGCATAATGTGTATGGAGGAATACAAAATCGAGGAAGCATATCGATAGCATGATGTTGTAGATTCTATTTTTCGATTTTGTCCTGTTTGTGGGATGGATCTCATACGATCGCCTTATGCTTTCTTGTTTTTGAATTAATATATTCTTCTTTTGATTCAAAGTTCTCGCCTAATTTTTCGGTTGTTGAAATTTGTTTGCAACATCTAAAAATGTAGCCTTTGTTGAATATCTAAAGTTGTTCCCATAAATTTTTAAGGGGCATTTTAAGTTATTTTATAGAAATCATTGGAATGCTTGAAAATCGTTACAAAAATAATTTAGGAAACATTTGTGAGGTGATGCAAGATTTATTTTGAAACAAACAAAATTATCGTCTAATCATTTTGCTAAAAGAGTTGTTAGGAGCAACAAATAATATAATTAATCAGTTGCGAAACCTATTAAAGGAGTTGGAATTGTCACAAAGGAGCCGACCAAGATATTCATAGATAATAAGTTAAAAATATTTTTGGCAAAGAACCTAGTCTTTTATTATAGAAGTAACTATATTGACACACACTATAACAATAATAGAGTGTGTTTCTAACAATGAGTGTGTTTATTGATTGCTTGGATTATATCATTTTAATCTTTATCTGTTTAAATGTTGATTCATTTGGAAGGTTTTTATATGTTCTATGATAAGTTTATGAGCTTTAATGGCATGCTTCTGAATGTGAATTTCTCTAATGCTAAATTTCTTCTAAACTTTATTTCACTTGATTCTCTAATAATGTGTGTAGCTCAATGTTCTCTATGCTTTATTTGGATAAAATAGATGTCATTAAAATTTTTATGTAATTTTTAATTTTGTATTTTCTTGATTCTTGCACATATGCTAGATATGATCCTATTTAAGTGGTTGGATTATTGCATTTATGTTAGATTTTATCATTAAATTGGTTGCATTATAGGTTATGTTTGTATATTGTTTCACGCCCTATGTAAATCGAATTTTAAGAGGCATATATCTTCATTTTTTTTAATTTTATTTTGGGATGTGCATGCAAGGGATCTCACTCTCAATATATATTCTTATGTTTTATAATTGTTCACTTATTTATCTAAATCAGACTTCTATTTTTTATGGTCTTATAGTTATTCTCATATTCTATGGTTGGTGACAACTATATAAGAGATCATGATCCTCCAACGTTGCAGAAGAATTTTTTATATGGATGCAAGGCTGAAGTAAACTCCTCAACCATGACGATGGAAATTTGGTTTGTCATCAATTCTTGAACCAATAACAAGAACTATTATTGGAACATCATCTCTACCAGACATAATACTTTATAAATGTCGACCAAGTCGCATTATTATAATACCACTGGATTGCATTGGATTCACCCGATCTTGCTCCAAGTAACATTATCATAATACCAATGGATGGTATTGGATTCATTCCTCCATGTTTGATTATCACAATTTCATTCTCAAAGTCACATTAGCACATCTTCAAATTACATCATTACAATGACGTCCAACCGCATTATTACATCTTCCAAGTGACTATTTTTGTACATCCTAAGGATAAAGATCTGCCTCGTTGTTATATGTTGACATGTACGGACTGCATGTATTAAGAAATGATTGTTACAAATCACTCGCTTATATTTGTATTAAGGTTATTTTATTTCAAAATTTAGAGGCTTCTTTTTACTAGATGGTTTTAATAGCAAAGATAATAAATTATGATAAATAATTATAGTACAAAACCAACTAAACAAGAAAAAATTTAGAAAATATGGAACAAATGGCGAATATGATTCCCAACAACCGAAAGAATCAAGGGAGACAAACACTACTTCTTTTGATCTAATTATCTCTAACGTTAGTTTATTTTATATGCTTTTAACCGTTCGGTGAAAGCTTCATCATAAAAATATTTTTTGTAGTAGTAAATCTCTTCATCTTCACTTATTTGTATTGTCGATGTCTAAAACTTGACAATTTAAACCTTCTAATCTCCTTTATAATACTTAACAAAAATATCTCATACTTTATATATATATATATATATATATATATATATATATATATATATATATATATATATATATATATATATATATATATATATATATATATATATATATATATATATATATATATATATATATATATATATATATATATATATATATATATATATATATATATATATATATATATATATATATATATAACCCTAACTAATATGAGGTTGTATTACATAACTTTCAACTAAGTAATTAAATTTGGATTATATCTCACATTCTACGATAAAATATGTTTTCTCGCGTTCAAATAGATATTCATCTTCTGAGAGAGTTTGGTTTTCACGTCCTTAGAATTACACTGGTTCATGTGACTAGAATATTGAAATTGAAAACAAGATGGGTTATATTGGTTTTCTATAAACTAAATGTAAAATTGATTTATCATTGAGAGGAATTTGAAATTGATATGTGAATGAGAGAAATTAAAATTGGTTGGTAAGTGAGTGGGATTTGAATTTGAAACTTTATATTAATCATATTTCTAATTCAACTAATATGAACAAAATTATATTAAAATTGATTTTCTATTATTAAAATTGATTTTAATTTTATATTGCTCCTTACCGTATTTATAATAAAAACTTTGTTCTACCATACTATATTTATATTTGTTTTTGATTTTTTAATATAAAATACCAAAATTAACTATCATACTATATATATATATATATATATATATATATATATATATATATATATATATATATATATATATATATATATATATATATATATATATATATATATAATTATTGACCATCTATTATTAATATTCCATTGAAATTAATATTTATAATTTTTCTTAAAAGGTAATAATTTTAAAAAAATTTAATAAGTTTATTTTTATTATTTATTGGTAAATATTTTTATTTTTGGACATATATTTCAAAATTATTTTCAATAAAAATAACAGTTCCTATAATAATATGTTATCTTATTTTAAATATATTTGACTATGATTTATAATAAAGAATTTAAACTATGTCATAAAATGTTAAATTTTGAACTTGTTTTATATAAATAAAATTCATAAAACATATTTATATTACTTAGAAAATTAAATTTATGTATTTTATTATTTAAATTTAATAAATTTTATGATGTTTGGAGGGAAAGTTGTCGCCTAAAGGGAAAGGATGGAAAGCTTTAATTCTCAAATTGGCTTTTGCCGAGACCATTCATGGCATCTGGATGTATAGAAATGATAGCATTTTCGAGAAATATCATGATAGAGACAAATTGTGAATAATATCATAGACAACATAGTGTATAGAGGGTTGGGGAATAGAAAAATCAGGAAGCATATCGATAGCATGATGTTGTAGATTTTGTTTTTTTTTTCCGATGTTTGTCCTGTTTGTGGGATGGATCTCATACGATCGCCTTGTATGCTTTCTTGTTTATTTGAATTAATATATTCTTCTTTTGATTCAAAGTTCTCGCCTAATTTTTTCAGTTGTTGAAATTTGTTTGCAACATCTAAAAAATGTAGCCTTTTGTTGAATATCTAAAGTTGTTCCCATAAATTTTTAAGGGGCATTTTAAGTTATTTTTATAGAGTAATCATTGGAATGCTTGAAAATCGTTACAAAAAATAATTTAGGAAACATTTGTGAGGTGATGCAAGATTTATTTTGGAAACAAACAAAAATTATCGTCTAATCTGTTGCACTAAAAGAGTTGTTAGGAGCAACAAATAATATAATTAATCTGGTTGCGAAACCTATTAAAGGAGTTGGATTTGTCACAAAAGGAGCCGACCAAGATATTCATAGATAATAAGTTAAAAATATTTTTGACAAAGAACCTAGTCTTCTATTATAGAAGTAACTACATTGACACACTATAACAATAATAGAGTGTGTTTCTAACAATGATGTGTAGTTGTAGTTTATGAAGATTTATGATCAAGCTGCTGAGATCTTTATCAAGCCTCTCAAGTAGGAAGAATTTGTGAAGTTAAGATATTTACTTGAACTAGCAAAATAAATTTTAAGGGGGTGTTGAATATTTTAATTGATTTTAAAAACTATGTTAGTTTGGGCCTTTAAAATTTTAAGTCCAAATTTGTGTTGTATTAGGTCCAATTTCTAGAAGTCTATTCTAGAGGTTTGTGGAGCTCTCTTGAAGATAAGTACAAGTTTATTTTAAGAGAGTGATTTATAGCCTTTAGATTATGTTTGTGGTAGAAAAATCCTAATCGTAGATTTAAGAATGTCACTAGTATAAATAGATGTGATGTATCAAATCAAACATTATAAACACTCAATAATACAAGTAGCTTTTCCCTTTTCCTAAAATTTCCTATCCTCTCCCAAATACTTAAACACTTTCTCCACCTCTCCAAAACTTCATTCCAATATCACTTATCTTTAATATTAAATTACTTTTAAATATTATGATGGAATTATATTTTTTTTACTGGGCTAAAATAATACAATGACCCATTGAAATGTATAACCCCATTAAATAAATACAAAACCTAGCTTTATATTGAACGTGCATCCACCTTTTGCAATTCCGTAGGTAAGCAATTTTAAATACCAATTAAACTTGAATCAATTGAGACAAAAGCTATCATGAGTTTAATTTAAACACGAGTATGCTTTTTCACTACGTCTTGAGATATGATTCTTCCATCTTCTTAATTTTATTCATATGTGCTATTCTAATTTGTAATAAATCTTGTTTTAAAATATGCGACGATTCGCAGTTTAAGATGAAGTTTGTTCATTCAACAGTATATCTACGATGCGATTTAACTGTCATTTCTCTTGAATTTTTGTTCCATTTCGACTGTGATTTCATTGATTAAATGAGGTGAGTTTTATTTTAATTAATTATTTTTGCTTTCTTGGGATTTTGATGTTTACATTATGGAGTTTACATGATTTCCTTGATCAATCCAACGTAAAAATAAATAAAACTAATTTCTAAAATATTTTATTCCAGGGCTAACGTCTTCCTTCTAGAAGAGTTCTACCCTCGGACTTGACATGTCAATTAAAGTTTTCACCTAATTGAATAATCAAGGTGATCTTGTTTGTGCATCTACTGTTTCTAGTTCTTGGAATGATTTTGGTAAGTTATTTTATTGATTGATTGGATTATATCATTATAATATTTATCTGTTTAAATGTTTATTCATTTGGAAGGTTTTTATATGTTCTATGATAAGTTTCTGAGCTTTAATGGCATGCTTCTGAATGTGAATTTCTCTAATGCTAAATTCCTTCTAAACTTTATTTCACTTGATTCTCTAATAATGTGTGTAGCTCAATGTTCTCTGTGCTTTATTTGGATAAAATAGATGTCATTAGAAATTTTATGTAACTTTTAATTTTTAATTTTCTTGATTCTTGCACATATGCTAGATATGATCCTATTTAAGTGGTTGGATTATTGCATTTATGTTAGATTTTATCATTAAATTGGTTGCATTATAGGTTATGTTTGTATATTGTTTCACGCCCTATGTAAATCTAATTTTAAGAGGCATATATCTTCTTTTTTTAAATTTTATTTTGGGATGTGCATGCAAGGGATCTCACTCTCAATATATATTCTTATGTTTTATAATTGTTCATTTATTTCTCTAAATCTGACTTCTGTTTTTTATGGTCTAATAGTTATTCTCATATTCTATGGTTGGTGACAACTATATAAGAGATCCTCCACCGTTCTGGAAGAATTTTTGTATGGATGCAAGGCTGAAGTAAACTCCTCAACCATGACGATGGAAGTTTGGTTTGTCATCAATTCTTGAACAAATAACAAGCACTATTATTGGAACATCATCTCTACCAGACATAATACTTTATAAATGTCGACCAAGTCGCATTATTATAATACCATGGATTGCATTGGATTCACCGATCTTGCTCCAAGTTACATTATCATAATACCAATGGATGGTATTGGATTCATTCCTCCATGTTTGATTATCACAATTTCATTCTCAAAGTCACATTAGCACATCTTCAAATTACATCATTACAATGACGTCCGGCCGCATTATTACATCTTCCAAGTGACTATTTTTGTACATCCTAAGGATAAAGATCGCCTCGTTGTTATATGTTGACGTATACGGACTGCACATGTATTAAGAAATGATTGTTACAAATCACTCGCTTATATTTGTATTAAGGTTATTTTATTTCAAAATTTAAAGGCTTCTTTTTACTAGATGGTTTTTAATAGCAAAGATAATAAATTATGATAAATAATTATAGTACAAAAACCAACTAAACAAAAAAGAAAAGATGGAACAAATGGCGAATATGATTCCCAACAACCAGAAAGAATCAAGGGAGACAAACACTACTTCTTTTGATCTAATTATCTCTAACAACGTTAGTTTATTTGTATCGCTTTTCACGCGTTCGAGGTGAAAGCTTCATCATAAAAATATTTTTGTAGTAGTAAATCTCTTCATCTTCACTTATTTGTATTGTCGATTGTCTAAAACTTGACAATTTAAACCTTCTAATCTCCTTTATAATACTTAACAAAATAACTCATACCTTTTATATATATATATATATATATATATATATATATATATATATATATATATATATATATATATATATATATATATATATATATAACCTAACTAATATGAGGTTGTATTACATAACTTTCAACTAAGTAATTAAATTTGGATTATATCTCACATTCTACGATAAAATTTGTTTTCTCGCGTTCAAATAGATATTCATCTTCTGACAGAGTTTGGTTTTCACGTCCTTAGAATTACATTGCTTCATATGACTAGAATATTGAAATTGAAAACCAGATGGGTTATATTGGTTTCTATAAACTATATGTAAAATTGATTTATCATTGAGAGAATTTAAAATTGATGTGTGAATGAGAGAGAAATTAAAATTGGTTGGTAAGTGAGAGTGGGATTTGAATTTGAAACTTTTATATTAATCATATTTCTAATTCAACTAATATGAACAAAATTATATTAAAATTGATTTTCTATTATTAAAATTGATTTTAATTTTATATTGCTCCTTACCGTATTTATAATAAAAACTTTGTTCTATCATACTATATATATATATATATATATATATATATATATATATATATATATATATATATATATATATATATATATATATATATATATATATATATATATATATATATATATATATATTCCATTGATTATTAATATTTAAATTAATATTTATAATTTTTCTGAAAAGGTAATAATTTAAAAAAAATTTAATAAGTTTATTTTTATTTTTATTGGTAAACATTTTATTTTGGACATATATTTCAAAAAATTTCAATAAAAATAACTATCCCTATAATAATATGTTATTTTATTTTTAAATATATTTGACTATGATTTATAATAAAATTTGAACTATGTCATAAAAATATTAAATTTTGAACTTGTATTTGTTAGCGTTAAAAGGCGGCGCTGAGGATCGACGTGAGTTCGGATCTTGTATGCATGCGATTTAAATCTTTTGATTTGTTTATAAAGATGCCATGAGCATCAAGCTTTATTATTTTCAACACAAGAAAGATGATTTAATGATTATGAAAAGGAAAGTGAAATACCCTCAATTGATATTGGTATGCGTGTGACTAGCGCAAACTAGACATAACGCATTGGGAGATTCGAGTAAGGGGATTGTTATATAAAGGGAATAGATGGAGCACCCTAAATATGTAGTTATCTACTGACTTTATATATGAATATGTTTGATATGTTTGTGTGTTTTAATTGCTATTTCTATGATTGGGAAAGTTTCTCCTTTGGGATTTTAAAAATAGTAGATTATGTGGGATTCTAGGTTTTGTTATTATTATGCTCGCAAAGATCGTGGATCTTACGCATATCCGCTAGTGGGAATCAAAGCATTTGTAGCTCGGATCTACAGGGTTCTATGGTTTGTTTGGTCGAGGAGAAAGAAATTTGCTCGCAAGGATGAGACCTTGTGCCTACATTCTCAAGGGATGTTGAGAAAGTCGGAGCAATCGTAGTTCCCACTTATGCTAGTGGGCAAGCGGGATGTTAGTAGAGACAGACAAATGTCATCTTAATGAAAATGTATCTAATCTATTTCATCACATACATTTTGAAAAGTTTGGTGATTAAAATCTTTAAATCGTAAGTATTAGGTGTTTTGCTTGAGTGTAGAAGCGTTACCACTTACATGTTTAAGAAAGATGTTTTGAAAAGATGATTAAATCTTTTAGCGTAAGTATTGAGTGTTTTGCTTGAGTGTACAAGCGTTACCACTTACAATTAATAGATGTTTTTGTTTGAAAAGTGTAAAAGTTTGAAAAGTTTTGAAAAGTTTTTGTTGTATGTGATGTAATGGATGAGATACTTCTTCCATAGAGATGATAGATGTCTAAATCTCAGGAGAAATTGATTGGATTAAAGGGATGCTTTTAAGAAGCCCATGGGTCCTTGTATTGTTAGCCCAAGAGGAGGCATTAGGGTCATCGAGGTCCTTGTGAAGCTCAAGAGGAAGGCTGTATGGCTGGTTTTGGCTTGAAAGGATTTCACGAGAAAGTCCTTTTGAATAAGAGCAATTTCAAGGAAATTTTACTCTCGGGGAATTTGAAAGTGATTTCACGGAAACCATCCTTCGGGTTCTATCTTAGCGCGGGTGATTCTTTGTATTGGAAGCCCAATATGAGGTTAAGAGATTTCTATCTCTTTCATTGTATGATGCCAAGAGAAGGCTAAACTCAATGAGGAGTTCTTTTGAGCGAAGCCCAAGGAGGCTAACTCAGCAGGGGTGTTGTCTTATATGAAGCCTAAGGAGGCTAACTCTGCGGGAGAGTTTCTTTGTACAAAGCCCAAGAGAGGCTAAACTCATTGGAGATAAAAATATCTTGTATGAAGCCAGCGGAGGCTAGCCCATCTTGGTGATGGATTTTCTTGTATAAATCCCAAGCGGAGGCTAGCCAGTGATGGATTGTCTTGTATAAAGCCAGCGGAGGCTAAACTCAATTGAGGATGAGTTATCTTGTATGAAGCCCAAGCGGAGGCTATCTTGTGGGAAACCTATTGATTAGTCTAATTGTTATGTTATTATTAGGCGGTTGTATAGCAGTGTGTGTGTGATATGTATTCACGAGGAGTTTATGAAGGAAATATAAACAATGCATGATGTTTATTTACAGATTTATGAAATATAAACAAGTGTCGTGAAACGAGCGTTTAAAACGAGCGCAACTTGATTATTTACAAGTTTGAGCGTGTACAAGGAAGTAAATATGTACACGAACGAGTTTTATGTACGAGAAAAGATGGATGTACATAGGAGGTTGGGACTTACAACGTAAGAGGCCCATTGATTTGAAAGCGTTTCACAGGAATAATGCTCCTTTCAATACCAATGGTATTGATGTATCTGATGAAACGAAACGGATGATCAAATTTATCTGTGTTGGAGTATTTGTAAAAGTATACGTGTTATGTACAGATGAAAGTTTTGTATGAAAAGTATTTGATATGTACAGAAAATATGTACACAAAGACTATTTTGTTTGAGTATACACAAGTGATGTAAAAACAAACGATCGAAGTTTATGCGTACTTGAGTATAAAAGAAATATCGTATTATGTACGGATGAAACTTTGTAAAAAGTGTTTGACAAAAGTTTGATATGTACAAAGAAATATTATGTACATAAAAGAATGTTATGGGACTTACAAGTGATGGAGGCCCATTGGTCAAAAGAAATTTTACTCGGAAGAATTCTTCCTTTAGAACCAATGGATTCGGTGTATAGACAAGCGAATGAAAACAAACGAAAAAATTTGTTTACATTTGAATATTAACAATGATAATTTGAGTATGTACAAGTAAAATTAAATATGTACATAAAGGATTGAGACTTACACCATAAGGGTGGCCCATGATCGATCGAGAAATTCGAGAGAGAGGCAATTTGATTTTATCGTTAAATCGGATTGATCATGGTAAAAGATGCAAGTTTGATGAAATGTTTTGAAAAATGATTTGAAAATGTTTTGAAAATGTTTTGTTCATTTATGAAAAGTTTTTGAAGAAAATCGGAGTCGAAAACTTGAAAAATTCACCTTTTAGGAGGTTTGAAAAGTGTTTAGAACGTCGTTTAGGCTCGATCAAAATTTAATCGGATGAAAGTTTTTCTGAAAATTTTGCACTATCATAAAATAAGTATTTATTGACAAGTGTTTAAAAATCATCTCAAAATGAGAAGTTTTGATTGGTCAAAAAATTGTGAAAGTTTGATAAGAAAACATGAAAAATTGGAAGTTTGTAAAAAGAATGGTCTTGGTGGGTTTTGAACCCATGACCATGAGGTGGGAACACGTGGCAAGAAGAACTTAAAGGCAAGCATACTACCACTGGGCCAAACGCTGAGTTGTTTAGTGGACTAACACACGCGTTGAAAAAGGATTGATCATTTGAAAATTTAAATTTGAAGAACACCAAGAACACGCGCGCAGTCCTGGGTTCGTGTTTTGATTTTCAGTTTCATGAATTCAACCTAAAATCTTTGTTTCTCAATGAAATCCAATGATGTAAACATCAAAGTTGCTCGATTTTGCACCACGAATATGAATATGTATGTTAATTTCATTTATATTAAGCCCAGAATGTTTTGGTTTCGAAGAACACTCATGAACCCTAATCTGAAAAACTCAAATTAAATGATGAAGGTTGGATGATTGTTTGATTTTATTGAGGGTTAATGATCGTTTTTAGTGCAGAAAAAGAATGGCCAAGAGCTTTTTTTGATTGGTGCAAGGAATATGGATATCACAGTTCATATGCTTACCTGGAAAAATGAGAATCGAGGAAGCTTAAATTGTGTTTCCAGAACTGGTTTGAGGATTGCTACACCTTCATCGGCATGTTGTTCACAATGATTTCTGGTGAAACAACCGCTAGTCTTCCAAACTATTGAATAAGCATTATAACTGTTATGTTATTCAATCCTCTGTAGGATCGACTAGATTGATCCTATGGGTATCATTTGTTGGTATAAACTTAAGATAAAGATCCATATTTGAGACTTGTTTTTGGAGGTTTTGTATATGTCAATATACGTTTCGATTACTTAGTGACGTGATCAAGTTAATAACGTATATTTGGTTCGAACAAACAAGAACATGCAGTATTCGAAATAGCAACAAAGTATATAAATGCAATATTCAAATAAACTCTTAAAGTGTAAAAGATTTTCAAAGTATTGCGTGAAGCGTAAAAGGCAGAATGTAAACAAATGTATAAAAACTTTCGGGAAATAACAACGTTAATGTAAAGGTTTCGAAAAGTAAAGAACTTGATAATGGTAGAAAAAGCATTTAAATGAAATGACTTTGAAAATAAAGAAACTTAAAGACATTGATGCAAGATAAACTTAGTGGAGGAATAAAGATACATTGAATAATAAAGTCTTGGTGCAATCATACATACATCATTCGTGCATTCGTTTCCTAGCCATGTGGTATTTTGAATGTGGTGAATTTTAGTACAATAGATATGACACACGAAATCCTAACATTAAGATTCCTATTTATACTAATTCGACCATAACGGTCTAACCATAAGATCTTGCCACGTTTAGAACATGCAACACCATGCTTCTCTTGCTTCCACGTTTTCGAACCGTTTCTTCAGCGTGCGTTTCAACTCCTTTTATCCCGCTTGCGTTTTGAATTTCAAATGTATCACTCGCTTCGATCTCGAACCCATTTCCTCTGGTATGATTCTATTACCCGATCGAAGCTTGTTTCACATATATCACCAGTATTTCTGTTCGACATTCCGGAACTCAATACATCCATTCGAAGGGCTAATTTCTTTCTTTCCAAACTATGATATTCACTATATTCCCTTGAATACTTTAACGTCATCTCGTCTCGAGCTCCATGATATTTCTTCGAATCACAAGACATCAAAATCTTGACTAACAAAATGCCTTTAAAATATGTATTTGAATCCTTTTAAGAAATACTTATTTTAAATATATCTAAGATTTTTGATGTGACTCTTGATAATTATGACTTTGTCATGTCAATCATCATGTCCCACGATGATTGGGTTTTGAACCACTTTGGTGCATTTATTGAAAGCAATGATTATCCTTAATCACGCTTACCAATACTAACTTCACACCTCATCTTGTAACCAACCCGTCTCCCACGTAACTTGGCATTAGTTGGTGACTCCTCACTATAAAACCAAACAAACTTTAGTCTTTCCACTTTTCCACACTCGAATCTTCTTCTTCCTTTCTTTCGTAAAACCCTAATCTCTTTAATCAAAACCCACAACAATGTCTTCATCAACATCCGGTAAAAGATTTCTTGGCAAGGTCATCCTGTACTTATGCCCTGGGACTCTCAAAGAACAAGAGCTCTTATATTCCTCTCGGTATTAATCCTACTAGCAACACGGAAAAGATTTGCCCTAATGGGTCCCTTACGGTTTTGAGATTCTTAAGGATACACGAAACATATTTCACTGCATTACGATTTCAAACCTTTATTCAATACCATGGAAAACCCTAGGGTAGGAAGCTGAAATGTCAATGATCCTGCTGCAAAGGGCGTAGAAACTCCTATGACTACCCCAAAGACCCTTTCATTACGGACTATGTCAAAAACAACTTTAAACCATTTCGATCTGTCCAGCTGCGATGTAGCATATCAAAGCGGTTCGCCAAAATGGAAGTTAAGAAAGGACATGGGAGGAATTAGGTATCTATAATTTCTAAAATTATCAAACCGGGCTTCATACAGTCATCCTCATTATTCGCATCCTGTATTTACGGGATAGCACCTATAATACCTTCCACCTTCCGGAGGAACAGTCACACCCATTCTTTGACATAGCGCCATCAACGGACTAACACCCGTAGGAAACATATGTTCGATCTTTGAGGAACATTCAAGTATATCGATTTCGATATCAAACTAGCCGCTTCTCCAAATTCATCGGTCATTACCATACGAGGTGATAGTGTCTCGATGTTGAACACATTGCCTTCCTTACTCTTTGGCTATCACGATATGTTTTGCGGTAGGTCACTTCAAGTAGCTAGTAGGTTCATTCCTCGGCAAGAGATTTGCATGAGAGGATTAACTTAGCGAACTCCTGCTAGTTGACCTTTATGAGAGCACGAGATCGGCCGTTTGAGCTTGAAATCTCATACCTCAAGAACATCTTGTTAGCTGGTCCCTTCAGGTTGCTCGATTATGGCTAAATGCTATGTTCGAGTCTTAGCTCTCCACTGCGGATACTATTAATGAGCAAGATCCGAGATAGTTGATCGAAGCGTTGGGCACGAGGCTAAGGAGATTGACTCTAGTGATGACAAGGCCGATTTCAGTTTCATTTTCAAAGTACATTATACTTCTCTCGAACAACATGAATTTAAAGAAACTATGGCGCCTTTTGCTTCGAGGACTCATGGACCATCATGGTTCACTATGTCTCTTTCGGAGGCTGCTAAATGCAAGGAAATCCAAGATATCTGGAAGGCCTTTTTATTACCAAGACTGATCTCCTCAAGAATTACTCCGACCAAGAACCAGATCCTCTTATTTGCCTATCAACCTAACTTCGTTTCGAGACAATTTAGTGCATGTCAATTAATACAGAACCCTTGTTCCAAACTCAAAGCGCCATTACCTCTGGTCGAACTTTTAAAGCCAGAGATGCCAAGCTTCAACAAGAACAATATCAAAGTTCGCCCAATTCAACTTAATCCCTTTCGAACCAGCTCCCTTTTCTTCAAAGAGTTTTCTAGATTGGTGGATTAAATTCTATCAATCTCATATGTTTGACACTCTTACCATTCAAGCTAAACTGACTGCTGCGTTCGATGTGCGTACAAAAGAAAGGTAGGTTGACCACGCTCGAGATTAAAGCTTTTCAATTACTTGAAACTACTTATGATCCCACGCTGCAACCACTGTATATCGGCGGCTCAAACCTTGAGGAAAAATTTAAAGAAAAAATTTCTAAGTTCAAACTCCCTTCAAGGTTGTCACCTGAGGATAGGTATAGGTTGGCACTCGAAATGCATCCACCTAAATTTCCACAACTACCTACCTCAGAATTGGCTCTGGCTTGGTTTCCTCCATATCCTTGGTGGTTAATTTGCGTGAAATGCTCAAATATAAATCCCACAAACTAAAGCCATCGAGGCGTGACATGGGCTCGATCGGCTTCATAATTTCCCAGGACCTCTTCGCTATGACCTTTCCGCCATGTCGATTCTTTCGAAGAGAGCGGGCGAATGTTTTGGGAAATCCCAAATATTATTACTTTCTTTGTTTTAACTTCGTTTTAATTGCTTGATTTCCAGCCCTCGGGATCAAGACTCGCATCGAAGACGAAGGAAGGAACATTTCAACAATCCCACGAGACAAATGATAGTGTGCCTAAAGTGACTCCAACAATCAATCCTGCGACTACAACAACGAACACCGCTGCCACTCCAACAACTACTCAAGTCACCCCACCTACAACAAGCATTCGATTCAGAAGGTAAACAATTTATCCGCTATTTGAAATAAGTCGATTTTTCTATAACTTGAGTCTAAATTGCATTTTGTACCATTTCGGACAAGTAAACTTCCTCCGACCACTCCAAAAGAAAAACTAGCACCATTGGGAAGACTCTCAAAAGCTGGAGAAAGTTCTAGCGGCTTTGCAAAAAGCAGAAAGAGACATACCAAAGGATACTGGCGTCTCGGACTTGATTCAAGATGTTGCTCCCACATACCAATCAAAATTCCACCTTCGACCTCGATGTAATATTGGAACACATAGACAGTAACATATCTACGGATAACCCACAGGTAAGTTTACTTCGAATTCTTAAAATGATTATTCGTACCTTAGTTATCGTCTAATCTTCTCTTCTTTTTTCATGTAGGATGATTAGACCGGATCCCAACCACTCGACTCCTCCTCCATGCATCCGCTCCGATTCACTCTTCTCCTCATGGGGATTGAATAACCCGGTGCAAAGCAGAGGCTCTTCTAATATGGCATTCCCAATGGAGCTTGATCGACACGATGATCAAGGCACTTCACCTCCTCTCAAGGAGACCAATGAAATAATGCACGAAGATGCTACAGAACTACCTTGAGGTTCTTCACCCAAAATCTCCTCCCACAATCCCTCAAGGCGTGAACAAATACCTCAAGAAGAGGAAAAACCCGCCTCTCGAGAGTGAAGATTCTAGCGAGGAAGGTCGAGGATGAAGAAGGAGAAGGCGCTCAAGAGGTTTCGAGTGAAAGAACGGGGTCGATCGATGGTGATCAGAATGATGATATCAGTGGTGGACTTGGTGATGATGAACAAGATGATGGAAGCGTGAATAACGACGGTGATGGTCTTCGTACTAATGAACCAATGGACTTGAAATGGATGTTACTCCATTCGTATGGAACTTCTGGGTCTTCTCAGAAACGGTGAAGAAGAATTAGCCAATTTGAAAAGAAATGACCCTATTGGGTACATGAAGGCTAAGTTGGCTCAAAGGGATGTTCCACTTTCTGCGGTCTTTGGTTCGACCTCTAGGTCTATGCCTTCGATGATAGGGTTGTGCTTCTTCATAGAATTAGAAAAACAATCCTCAATGTGGATCTATTGAAGTGCTTAAACAAGATAGCACCGCTTGTTTCATCATGAAGGGATTCTTGAACCAAGTTGACCTCACTACCGCTCTCCGGAAGTTAGTACCATCCTATTCGAACTTCGTCTTTGTTGGATAATGTATTTGGATGCCTCCTCCGGGATGAATCTGCTGTAAATAAGGTTCAAGAAAAGAGCTTCAATGGATCTGCTTATGAACATGCCTCAAAGCTTTCGAAAGAAGTGAAGAGCTTGCCACGCATATTAAGCAAGCTAGGTGACTATGAGCTTGATCTCAATCCATCCTCCTCGGGAGAAAGCAGATTCAAGAACTTGAGGCTAAGATCAAAGAGGCCCGCAGCAACAAATTGCCTATGAATCCAACACCTTTGGGAACCGATTTGAAGAACTTCTTAACAAGGGCCTTCTTTGAAGCGGCGGTGAGCAACTCAAGGTGAAGTTGCCATCCTTGAAGGTGCCAAGCGCTTTACCAACAAAGACTTGAGTCTTTCAAGAATATCTTCGACCGGTGAGGAACAATCCCACTTTTGAATCTTGATTATTTTGTAATTCTTGTATTTTGATTAAATGTTTACTTGTAACGAACAACGCCATTTTGGCAATTATGTTACCATTTGGCATTTCATTACAATATTGTGACTACATTGTTAGTATTGAATCTCCTGCAGGCATGGTTTATACTTTTTAAATACTTCCATTTACCTTTAGGATTCGTTTATCATCGGCCAGTTCTTCTATTTCATACGCATTGTTCGAAACGTTTTGCTATTCGAAAAGGCCTTCCCAATGGGTGACCATTTACCCAATGCTTTATTCTTTTGTCCATGGGCAATATGACTTTCCATACTAAGTCATTAGCGTTGAATGTCTTACCTTTTACTCTTTTGTTATATGCCAGCCACTCTTTCCTTTTGCCTCATTAGGATTTCCAATGCATGTAGTCGACTTAACTCAACTAACTCATTCACCATCATTTCCCAATATAATGGCGGGGAGTTCATGTTGTCTTTGGATTGAGCCGGTAGATGAATTTCTCTGGTAAGACGCATCATGTCCAAATGTTAGTTGGAAGGTGTAGTATTGGTAGCTTCTTTAGGAGATGTTCTACAGGCCCATAGTACTTGGTCTAAAGTTTTATGCCAATTCTTTGGCTTTTTACCAATGTGTTTTTGATCAAACCAATTATTACTTTGTTGGTGCTTGACGACCATTTGCTTGAGCATAATATGGTGTTGATGTCAATAGTCTAAATC
Organism: Vicia sativa; assembly: GCA_021764765.1. Lineage (NCBI taxonomy): Eukaryota > Viridiplantae > Streptophyta > Magnoliopsida > Fabales > Fabaceae > Vicia > Vicia sativa. The sequence continues at coordinate 188,433,725 of CM038794.1, forward strand.
CCATCTCTGGCGAACTCTTGCATCTTTCTACGATAATCTGAGACCCTTAGTGCGTAGTTATACTACGGCAATCGAACCTATAGATTATTTGTTTATGTATGAATTCAATAATAGCTTCTTGATGCGATTACTAATGGTATCACTTGATCCACTTAGTAAAATAATCTATTCTACCAAGATGTACTTGACCTTTAGGCGAGGCAGGATTGATTTCTCCTATCAAATCTAACGCCCATCCTCTAAAGGGCCATGGTTTAATGATCGAATCACTCACTCGCGGGGAGCATGTTGAATCCATGTTTCGACATTCTTCACATCCTTTAGCGAAGTCTATGCAATCTTTGAGTATGCTAGGCCAATACATACCATATCGAAATAGCAACCACTTCATCTTGTGGCACTTGATGTGCCCCATGCCCATTGTGAACTTCGATAATGCGGATCGCCTCACTTTCTCCTAGGCATTTGAGCAATACACCTTCTTGGGTTTTCTTGAACAATTCATTTCCCATAAGGACATATGATAATGCTCTATATTTCGTTTTCTATCTCGTTTATGGTTGGATCTTTTAGATAGCTTATAATTGGGCTTCGCCAATCTGCATCGATCTGGTGTTTGTGGCTAACACTTGAATCTATCTTTACCACTACAACCCTAACATTTTCTAGATCGATGGCGTTAGTCGGTAGCCATAACCCTACCTCTTATTTCGATCAACTCTTTAAAGTTTTGTGTAGAGACTTTATAACTGAAGCCAACGTGCTAGGTCATTTGCTTCTTGATTCTCTATTCTTGGTATATGTTGGATATCCATATATTGAATTTTTGATCGGTCTGTTAGCTATGATGAAGTATGTCATCAAATTTTCCTTTATGCATTTATATTCCTTTGTTATTTGTTTGACCACTAACTCGAGTCACCTTTAATTTCGACTTTAGTTGCCCCAATTCCAACAAAGCTTCAAGTCCAACAATAAGCGCTTATTGACTTCATTGTTTGAGCAGAGGCCATCAATTTATACTTGAATTTTGTTGGGATTCCTTCAGGAGAAATTATAAGAACTCCAACACCACTACCTTCTTTGTGAGTCGAACCATCAAGTATAATTTCCAAGGTTGCGTCTCAACATAACCCATAATGGTCTTTTCGACCGTTGGTGATCCACAATGAAATCGGCAATTATTTGACCTTTCACGACTCTCAAGGCATGAAGGTTAGAAATATTCTGTTAGGGCTAAAGCCCATTTACCCACTCTACTATGCATAATTGGTTTTGACAGCATGTGTTTGATAACATCGAAATGAGAGGAGACATAAACATCAACGGGCTTTATATAATATTTAAGTTTCATACAAGAGAAGTATAAACATAGGCATAACTTTTCTATGTTACTATATCTAGTTTCATCATTTAGCACCCTACTTAAATAGTATATAGCTCTTTCGATGCCATTACTATCTTCTTGCGCTAACAGACTACCTATAGTAAATTCAGAAGCAGATATATACAATCTCATGGGCTTTCCCCATGAAGGTGGAGACAAGATAAGAGGTTGAGAGAGGTATCTCTTAATTTCGTCGAAGGCCTCCTAATGTACTTGACTCCACTCGAAGGCTTGGCCTTGTTTTAAGCAGTAGTGGAGAATGCTTGAGTCTTTCCACTTAGATTCGAGATGAATCTTCTAAGAAAATTTATCTTCCCCAGCAGAGACTGCAACTCTCTTTTTGATGTGGGTGCTTTAGTCTCCATGATGGCTTTGGTCTTATTTTGGTTGATTTCGATTCCCTTTTTATGAACCACAAAGCCCAAGAAGTCTCCTGCCTGCACAAAAAATGCACATTTAAGGGGGTTCATTTTCAAGCCATGTTTTCTCATTCTTTCGAATGATTGGCTCAGATGGTGCGATGGGTTTGAAGAGCGAGACTTGATGACTATGTCATCAATATACACCTGCATAAAAGTCTCAATAAAATCGTGAAAAATGGAATCCATTGCTCGTTGGTAAGTGGCCCCAACATTTTTCAAACCAAAAGGCATCACTACCCACTCATAGGGTGCCTAAGGCTCTGGACAACGAAATCTTGTCTTGGCAACATCCTGACAATAAAATCGATTATAACGAGAATATCCATCTAGCATGCTTAAGTATTGAACCACAGCAGAGTCTATTAACATTTCTGCTGAGGCATAGTATTGGTCTTTGGGGTTCTGTATTTAAATCCCTAAAGTCTATGCATATTCTCGGGAACCGTTTTCTTAATAACGGGCACTATATTAGCTAACCATTCGACATACCTTGTGGTTACGATGAACTTGCAACGCAACAACCTTCGACCTCGCTTTAATCTTCGTGAGCCTCTTGGCGCGAACCTCCTAGGAGTCTGCTTGATGGGCTTCTTGCCATCCTTGATTGGAAGTCTGTGCTCTACCAACTCTCTTTTCAAACCAGGCATTTCGTCGTAATCCCACGCGAAACAATCTTTATTTTGTTTGAGGATTTCGATCACCTCTTGCTTGAGACTTGGACCCAGTCTGGCACTTATATAGGTTATTCTTTTTGTTTTGTCATCCCCCAAATTTACCTCTTGAGTTGATCTTGTGCCAACATCTTAGCACCTATGTTTGTAGGATCCTTTCTCGAAACCGGGTATCATATATGGCATCTAACCTTTGTTCTATTTCTTTTTCTTCGCAGGGTGAGTCTTTCGAACCTGCCCCTTTCATGTTATTTTCTTCAACTATACTATCTATTTCAGCCTCAGCTGCTATCCATTTGTTCTCAGCCATATAGGCCGAAATCCTTTCGAAGAAGGAGGACTCGATCATGAGCACTATTGTCGAATTCCGACCGGCGTCTTCTCAAGTACCATCGATCCTTCGTCTTCTTTACTTTTTCTGTCCCAATACATGCCATCATGGCGAAGGTCATATAATATTGCATCTCGGCCGTTCATCTCCTCATTTGGAGCACAAGGGTATTCGTGCTAGATACTTGTCATAATTCCTTTTATTGGCGAGGTTGACGTAGTCATGAAGTAACTACGATCGCCTCGATGTTCTCCACTATCCATCTTCTCTCCATAGCACTAACCTTTGGTGCATTGGCGAAGGCGCCCTCGCCATGAATCCATTCTCTTCCCTAACAGGGGTTGTATTGGCCTTGGCGATTACCATGAACATGGTGGGCTGCAGCTCGAACCAACGGTTAACTCCACTTGCACCACTCCCAATGTTTGACCAACTTTCCTTCATAATTTGATAGCACCATGTTATGCGGTTTAACATCACTTTCTTGTATTCCCGACTTTTTAACATAAAATGAGGCATTAGATTAACCGCTGCGCCTCCATCTACAGGACCTTATTCACACCATGGGCATTAACCTTTGCTCGAATGAGCAGTGGCTTAAATGGTTCTTCATTCTGGCTCGGATGTTCGAAGAAGGCATTCGCTCTTCGGCGGCGCCATTATCCATGACATAATAGCAAAGCGGCCTATGTTTCATCATATCAATGTTATCATCCTCTTCCGTTCTTGATTTCGGTTTCTTGTCCGAACTCGGAAGTACTGAACACCACGTTGCGGTTTAGGTTGAGTGAGGATTCTCCTTCGATTCGAGTTATCGGTTAGCATATCTTCATCTTCCTCGGCCTGGGTATATTCTTTTGATTCATCGGTTTTGTGTCGAAAAGTCTCGCTAACTGGAGGTTTGTTTCGGGTTGCTTGCTTCGTTGGCTTGTTAGTCTTTGGACATCTCTTTCTTCTGGGTCGAAACTACCTCTTCATGCCAGCATTTTCTTCTCGACCTTTCGAACACGTTGTTGCCTTCGCCATTGGGATCTTGACATGGGATTCTTCCCTTATAGTTTTCATTGACTCTTCTTTTCTTTTGTTGTTGAGCTGTCTCAGTACACCATGGCATGGCGGGCATTTTGCTCGTTGCTTCTCAATTATCTTTCCCTATTGGTTTTGATGCGAGCCATCGGTTGGTACTTCAGGGGGACTCAGATGTTACTCTTGAGCACCTTTGGGGTAAGGACTATCGAGTTTCTTTGATTATGATTGCCATGGAGGTCTGACCCTTGACTCATCTCCTTGTGATTCCGGCATGGCGCGAAAGAATGGTTTGAATGCCCTGCCATGTTTTGGTCATATCTTTGAACACCTTGGGCAAATCAAACACCGTTGCCCCTTTATGGCGTACTAAGAACTCAACACACTCTCTCGGTCGAGGATAGCATCTAAACAATTGATTGTCTTGGCGCGATTGGCGATTCGAGCCTTGGCTCCTTTCGAACTCTGCAGCAATCTTCTCATTGCAGATGATGCTGCATCTGGGGCATAGCATCATCTCAGCGTTTCCTTTGTGGCACACCATGAGGTAATTTTTCAAACTGATATCTGCAGCATATCCTTCATTCATTTTGTATTTTCCTTCTCGGTATTTCTCCATTTCTTGCATCTCGAACAAGGTTTCTCCATGTACACCATATTAACCTCCACCTCTCCATCTTTTCATCATCTCCCCAACCCGATGGTTCGATGTCTTTGAGTTGTATTTTCGAACTCTCTGGGGCGGAGTATTTCACCAGGTAGTCGAATTTGCCACTAGGCTCCCCCAGAGTGTCCCAAACTTCCTTCTTGGACTCGTGTCCTTCGACCTCTCCGCCTTTTGTATCCTCATCTCCCCAACCCGATGGTTTGATGGCTTGATTGGGATTTTGCACTCTCTGGCGCAGAATATTTTACCAGATAATCGAATCTTCCACTGGGTTCTCCCAAAGTATCCCAGATCTCTTTCTCAGGGGAGAGTTGGTTCGTAATTTGGACCTTTTCTAATTGGCGCCTCAGACCTTGATGCTGTACCAATTCTGTCACGACTCTCCGGCCCTCGATGCTTTGGATGTCCTTTGAAACAAATGGCTATGCGGCTTAGTCGAAGCTTCGGTTGGCGATGGATGTCTTGATGGCGCCATTGTTGACTCGATCGGTCCTAACTCTCATTCTCGGTGTTTTCATCTTTCAATGTATTGACCCTTGGTGCATTTCCACCATATTTATTTCTCCCATGCTGCAGGCTCGGAGTAGTTGGTGTCCGCAATATCGGGATCCTCATCTACCTTCATCTTTGGCTTATCGGCAAACTTGATCGCCTTCTTTGATTGCATTCGAATTAAGTCCACGAAAAGAAAACATGAGGTTTTGTGGCCTAAGAAACTATGATATTCTGAATCCTTTTCTTTCTTTGGTCTAAAGGAGGTATTTTAACATTCGATGGCACAATCGGTTGACCATCTTTGACAAGCGGTCAAAAATCTCATCACACTTTGTCACATCAAAGGTGTACACCTTCTTTGGGAATTTGTCGTTTTCATTTTCAACAATTTCTTTTCCTTTGTAGGAACCAGCAGTTTACAAGAGTAAGGTGGGGCTGTTTTAACTCTGCTAGGTCCACTTGACCTCCTCGAAATCGGGACGGTCTTGACTTCCTCGGTTTCGACATAGAAAATTCTTTCTCTTTGTTACTTTTGGAAGCCGGCCTTCTCGGCCTTTAGTCTTCGACACTGTCGAACCCTGTCTCCAATGAGCCATATCTCTCAAGTATTGTGTATCTAATTTCTTTCGAATCGAATAGTCAAGGCCACGGTGACCATTTCGACTAATTCATGTTCGGGGACCAACTGTGAAACATCTGGATTTCAATAGTCGAACCTATTTAAGTATTCGTCTATGGGTTGATGAAACTTCCTCTTAACACTAGCTAGTTCCTTGGACTTATCTTGGATTGTCCCATGTAGAATTGTTCATGGAACAATCTTTCTAAAAGGGCCGGTATCTATGGATCCGGTGGTAATGTGGTGAACGGTGAAAGCATTTTTAAGTGAACTTGGGAAATACTTAATCCTAAGGTTCTCATTATTGGCTATGTCTCTGCTTGTGAGATACTATGTGTTCATTTGTTGATTCGTTAGTATCTCCAGAACTTTGTAAACTTAGGGATCTTGTGTCCCTTGGTAAGTCTGTATGCATCACGTAATCGCTATGGGAGAAGCATAATTTGGCCTCCTAATCCACTGTATTATCCGTTTTGGGCCATTATTCTCTATCATGGTGGTTAAGTTATTTTCTGCCAAGATATTATCGTTTCGAATTCTATGGACCACCGCGTCAGCATCTTGGTTTCTACCTATCATAACTACTCCTCTAGGTTGTTCGTCTCGAAACGCTGGGGCCTCTTGCCTTTCGAGCCTGGCCCCTGGTTCCCCAACTACCCTCTGTGGTTCCTCTCGAATTTGAGCATCATATCTTCGATCCTCGCCCTTTGGTTCTACAACTCCCTAAGTGGTTCTTCTCGAATCAGGGCATTTCCTCTTGTGCCCTTGCCCTCAGGTCAAATTCTTCTCTAACTGGCCTATAGGGTGGGTCAATGGCTTGTTCGATGATAGGTGTGTTTGCTCGAACCACAGCCTGGTTCTGTCTACGCCTCTCTGGTGGGGCAAAGAAATCTGCTATTCGACTCATATTATCTGCGTTTTCCCTATTCGTCACGGTCACGTTCTGAACTATTGGGGCAAAGATTTCTTGCATAGTTTGTGCTAACACTCCGATCATATTATGGTTACTATCATCCATCGATTGCCTAAAAGCCATTTGGTTTTCGTGGTTAAGGTGGGTAAAGCTATAACCCCCGGACCTTGGTTATTTGTAAGAAATTGATTAACCCGGATCCGGATCCTAATTGGGGTGATGCATTTGACGTCGAGTTTGCAAACCGCCATGAAAGATGTTGGCATCCGTAAGAAGGGTTTCGGGTCTATTACCCTCGAAACGGTGGTCTAGTTTGTAGTGGGGTGGCGAAATGGGCTTGTGTCCCTGGTTGTGGGATGGATCCCCCAGGGTAACCAGTGGTTCCTGTATTGCCCAAGATCGAATTATTTATTGACGTGCCACTTGTTCCATTTGTGGCTATATTACTAGTCGAAGATGCAACTGACTGTGCATTCGAAGGGATCGCACTGGACGTTGCAGTTAGGGGTGTGCATGGATCAATAACCAAACCAAATTGAACCATATATATGGTTTGGTTTGGATTTTAAAACTACTTCATTAAAACCAGTTTATATTTTTAAAACCGGTTTATATGTGGATCGGTTCGGTTTTAAACCGGTTTCTCACAAAAACCAGTTTTAAAAAAAAACCAATTTTAAACCAGTTTTTCTAAAAATCAATTTTTAATTTTTTTAAAAAAACCAATTTCAAAACCAGTTTTATAAATAAAACTAATTTCAAAACCAGTTTTATAAATAAAACCAGTTTCAAAACCAGTTTTATAAAAAGACAAATTTTAAAAATAAAGTTTTATATCAAAAATAAAGTTTTATAAATATTTTTTTATTTAAAAAATTCTAAAATTATTTTATGTTAAAAACAATAATTTTAAAAAAATTGATCATTTCTCAAAATTTATTATCATTGACAATTTTAAAATATATGACAATTTTAAGTAAGCATGTGCACAATGTGCATAATTTTAAAACCAGTTTTAAAATATATGACCATTGAATTGTTCATAATGTCATAATTAAATAAAATTAACTGCTACATCCAATGCATCAATCGTAAATAAATACACTGTCAATATTGTGCGGAACCAAATAGTCATAATTAAATAAAATTAACTGCTACATCCAATGCATCCATCATAAATAAATACACTGTCAATATTGTGTGGAACCAAATAGTCATAAATAAATAAAATTAACTGCTACATCCAATGCATCCATCGTAATCCGGAGTCAACCTTACACGTGTCTTCTTGGTGTCATCAAGTCTGCAAGATAACCATAATTCATGCTTAGAGTTTGCATAAGACATTCATAGATTTTTTAGGTCACATTACAATATTCATCAAAAGACTAATCAGTTCATTCTCTTAATCGAATAGAATCCAATATGAGTAGTGAATTGTCAACAAGCACTTAGATCAAAAGACATATATAAAACTTTAGAATTCTTTACCGTTAAGTCATCTTCGAATGCAACAGAGGTTGAAGAGGTTGAACAACTAGCACCATCTTCTGTATAAAGTAATTCTACAAAATATATAAATACATTTCATTATGCCTCAAGTATAATAAATAAATAATAATACATTAGAGAATATACTTAGTTATCATACCTTGCTCAAATCTCTCAAGAATATCAAAATCTTCATTTGTAATCAATGATGAAGATGTTCCTTTGAGCCAATCTTGAGTGCATATCAGTGCTTCGACAGTTGTCGGTGTTAATGAGCTGCGATATGGATCAAGCACCCTTTCTCCTGTACTAAATGCAGATTCAGACGCCACTGTGCTTATTGGACAAACTCTTCGACAATTCAGAGATATAAAGTTTTTCAAAATCGTTCTTTCTGTGTCCCATAGTTTCAAGACATCACGTGCCAATGTTGTGCGCGAACAAATCTGAAATCTTGGTGAAGCGAGACTCATAAATTCATGAAAAGACTCATGTTCGACCTTCCGAAAAGGAATCTCCATGTTAATGAACATCTTAACCATTGCTCTTCGAATAGCTTCTTGGTCAAACTTGGCAATTAAAGGAGAGCCAACATGTTCTTCACCACTTGTCATAGAAGATGATGTTTTTTGCCTCTTGTAAACAACGCATCTCGATAAATGAGCATGCATTGAACTAGTTCCATTACTATACTTAATTTTTGTGCCACAGTATTTGCACGAAGCTTTTTGTTCTTCTTCTGATGATACAATGAAATGATTCCAAGCCTCTGAACGATTCTTTCTCTTCTTAGTGTGAGGAGGCGGCATTTCATTAGAAAAGCTAGGTGGAGGGGTTGAAACCGTATTCTCGGATGTCGCATAAGTTGCGCCAACATTAGTCATCTTGATTCTGTTCAAAATGGAATAAACAGTTTCACAAATGTATTCCAGCAACAAAGATAATCAAATCAATTAAACTCAGAGAGAGTTTAGAAAATTCTTACAACTTACAATAAAGTTAATCTTAAAATAAAAGCCATCAAAACATCACTAATTAAATGCCAACCAATAAAGTTGCGGTAGGTTACTCACGAGCAGAATAACCAAAAGCTATACTAGTACTATCCATATTCCATCCATGTTATTATATTCAGCAGAATTGATTTTTCTCACTTTTTTCATTTGGCCCTTTCACAGCAGCATTATTGGTTCCTAATTCTTTATTTGAAAGGTCCCTATTTCATAATCTAAAGTCCTATAATTAATAACATGAACCTAAATTTTACCTAACTAACCTTGTCCTTTGCTCTGGCTGTTTACTGGTAAAGTCAAAAGTTATGCAGCTATTTTCTTTGCCATAAATTCACAGGCAATAGAGACTTTATAGGTTGAGAATGATATAGACAAATAAATCACAAGAATCACAAAAATCAGCATTGTACATGTTACTTCCAACATGTTCAAACAATTAAACTCAAAAGTAAATATGGTTTCTGAACCACAAATGAAACAAAAAGATGAAAACAAAATCAACAAAATAATGCGGACAGCAACTAAACCTTTAAACCTCTAAACCTTTAAACCAAATCCGGACAGCAACTAGTAAGAACGAAGTAATGACTCGAAAGAAAACAATCTCAAGTATGTTTAGCACAAACAAAATCAACAAAATAATGCCAACCGAATTACCTCTTGACTTCAAACTCGAATTGTATCCAAACCTCATTAATATCCTTTTTAAATTGAATGAAAACAAGTATATACAAACTTAACAAATTCAACTCATGACAAATACTGACAAACATGATGTTGTCACAACTAAACTCGGTTTTACATAACAAATACAAAACCATCATGAATTCTTGAATTCTAAACCAATGTCAACACCAAATTTTCCACAACAACAAAGACAATACCATTTTCAACATAAACATCATTCATTCGACATCGAAACCAAACACAGATTTGCAAAGCTTATCACAGGATTTTGAACTAATAGAACTTCACCACAGTTTTGAACTAAACAGAAATTATCGCATGATTTCTCAACATATCATATTAAATCAACAAAATCACACTATCACCTTCACAAATTATTTTCAATAGAAATCAAACACAGCAAATTAACATCCCAAATGCAATATTCATAAACACGTAAACAGGTCTTGCAAACAAGATCAAGACACAACCAAAGCTAACAAGCACAATCGAAACAATCAAAACAAAATCTATATATACAGCAAGATTCAAAATTTGGACTGACTAGGTAGAATGCATACACATCTCAAAGTAAACAACAATACATACAAATCACGAAATAATGTTTTGAGTTGAAATCGTTACCAAACTTGCAAACTCTGCTCGAAATCAATAACGCAAACTCTGCTCGAAATCTTTATCTCTTTGAATTAATCAAAGCGAATCAAACAAATACTAAGAATATAAAATTTGTATAATCAAAAAATGAAGGAAAACGTGAAGATGAGAGAGAAAGTTACGGAACCTGACGGTGGTAGACGGCGGAGATAAATATTCCGGCGGTGGCGCGAGGAGTAGGGTTTGTGGCTGTTACGGCGAGGAAGGGAAAGGTGAGGAGAGGGTTTGTAACGGCGAGTGAATGGAAAGTGAGAGACAGAATAGAAGAGGATGTTGCAAATCCAATAACCAATAACATATCCAAATTGGATTGTGGTTATTGGTTTTTTTTGGTTTTTTATTAATGGGCCACCAATTCTAAAATATAAAATTGGGCTGGGTTTTAAAATTTGGACTAATATGGATACTAATTTGGTTTATGGTTTTTGGTTTTTTTGCACACCCCTAGTTGCAGTCGAAACAGACGCATTAGTGCCTGTTCCATGTGGGGCATTTTGTTCCCCTTGTTGATTATTAGACATTCTATTATTTCGCTTTCTTCTGGGTAAAGGTTGGTTACTCTTAGTTATTCTACCACTCCTAAGGTTCATATACCAATGAACTTTGTTTACTCAGAAAGAATTTCTATAATAATTATGGTTATAACTTTCCTAGTTTGTAACACCAAACTACATCCTTGGTGCCATTTTGTTCACGGTGATTTACGGTGAAACAACCGCTAGTCTTCAAACTATTGAATAAGCGTTATAAGCGTTATGTTATTCAATCCCTCGGTAACTTGCGGATCGACTAGATTGATCCTATGGGGTATCGGTGTTGGTATAAACTTAAGATAAAGATCCATATTTGAGACTTGTTTTGGAGGTTTTGTATATGTCAAAATCGTTTCGATTACTTAGTGACGTGATCAAGTTAATAACGTATATTTGGTTCGAACAAACAAGAACATGCGATATTCGAAATAACAACAAAGTATATAAATGCGCAATATTCAAATAAACTCTTAAAGTGTAAAAGATTTTCAAAGTATTGCGTGAAAGCGTAAAAGAGGAATGTAAACAAATGTATAAAAACTTTCTGGGAAATAACAACGTTAATGTAAAGGTTTCTGGAAAGTAAAGAACTTCAGTAATGGTAGAAAAAGCATTTAAATGAAATGACTTTGAAAATAAAGAAACTTAAAAGACATTGATGCAAGATAAACTTAGACTGGAGGAATAAAGATACATTGAATAATAAAGTCTTGGTGCAATCATACGTACATCATTCGTGCATTCGTTTCCCTAGCCATGTGGTATTTTGAATGTGACTGAATTTTAGTACAATAGATATGACACACCAAATCCTAACATTAAGATTCCTATTTATACTAATTCGACCATAACGGTCTAACCCATAAGATCTTGCCACGTTTAGAACATGCAACACACCATGCTTCTCTTGCTTCCACGTTTTCGAACCGTTTCTTCAGCGCGCGTTTCAACTCCTTTTATCCCGCTTGCGTTTTGAATTTCAAATGTATCACTCGCTTCGATCTCGAACCCATTTCCTCTGGTATGATTCTATTACCCGATCGAAGCTTGTTTCACATATATCACCAGTATTTCTGTTCGACATTCCGGAACTCAATACATCCATTCGAAGGGCTAATTCCTTTCTTTCCAAACTATGATATTCACTATATTCCCTTGAATACTTTAACGTCATCTCGTCTCGAGCTCCATGATATTTCTTCGAATCACAAGACATCAAAATCTTCAGCTAACACATGTATGGAAGCTTTGTGGATAGCCTGCTTGCCTTGAATCCTTTCCAATTACTCCAGCCAAGTCCACCTACAGTCAATTCAAAGTGAAACTCGAAAATGGGGTTAATGGATTTACAGGTTGTTGTTCTTGTTTTGGATCAACTCCATGATGTATATGGATTGTGTTTGGCTGCTCAGAACTCAAAGGAATCAAGCCAAGCTTGATTTGATTTCCATGGCGCTTTGGAAGCTTATGTGCATAGAAAGTGGTTTTAACTTGATTAGTGTTAGTTTTATGTTTCATACAGGTTACATATTGATTATAAAACATGTTAGACACCAAAGAATATCATAGTTCTTGCTAAATTTGAAAATTGCAATGTTTGGCAAATTGAGCTATGATACTTGAATTTGAAGAAAGTGGAAAGAAAGCATGTATTTGTGAAGCTTTGGTGTGCATTGAATGGCAAGAAAGACATCCATTTATAGGCAAACAAGTTCTGAAAATGTTAGGCAAGGTTTGGCCATTGGTAATTTTGACTTGCCTTAGAGGGCAAGGTAGTCATTTTGGCATTAAATGCAAAAGGAACCTTCCTTTTAACCATGGTTAAAAATTCAACTTGATCCAATCCTATCATTATTACATCCAACTGATTTTTATCAGTCCTATCCTCTCTTGGCAAGGTGGCAAGGGTTCTAGAAGAGAAAAATGCAAAATGACCTATAATTTTGATGTTTTGATCTTTGAAAATCATGTTTCATGGAGCCTTATGTTTCAATTTCAAAAGTATAGCTAGACTCCATGGATTTGAGAATTCTTGGACATTTTGGAAAGATCTTTCCACAATCTACAACTTTCATGTTTTGAGTTTTTTCAAATTCAAATTGGAACTTGGTGAAAAAATGGCTTGAAGTTTGGAAAAAGTAAGAAATTTCAACACTTAGAAAAATTTCTAAGTATAAAAACTTTTGACTTTTTGTTGACTTTTTCAAATTCTTTGATTTTTATGATCATGATGGATCATTTGAAGTATTTTGATGATGGAAAAAGTTTTGTTTTGAAAAATTTGACCAAAAGTCAAAGTTTGACTTTTCTGTGCAGATGAAATTTCATCAGATGTTTTTGAAAACGACTGATGAATTCTGTGAACCTCTGTGATGTTTTAAATCCAGAAATTAGGTCAAGATGTTGTATCTAAGATATAATGACAAATATCTATCCAAAAAAGTTATTTCTTGTTCAAAAAGTCAGAGAATTCTCATGCCCGATCAAAACCCTAATTGGTCGATCCTCGATTGATCTGTGAGAAAATTTGATATCTGAGGATTGAAGGTTGATGATTTGATCAAGATAGATCAAATAAGATGAGAAAATCTCAAACCCTAATTGGTTAGCTCTTGAATCATATGAAAACTGATGAAACCCTAATTTTGACCTGTGAGTGTTATACCCGATTAATGTTGTTTGAACTGTTAGTTGTGCAATGATGCAAATGTAAGGTGGTATATTAGGTCAAAATTTGGGGTATGACAGATGCCCCTATTTAAGTTTCTTTAACCTGAAAGATGAAGATGAATATCTTCGTTTTGATAGGTGTAAAGATACTTAAATATCAGAATACGCAAAATTTGGACCTAAGATACCAAAAAATGCGAATGATGCAAAATGATTGAAAAAGTTCCACCTAGAGAAATATCAAAGAAAAATGACATGGTGGGGGGAAAATTTGTGAATACGTCCCTGCTGGGGAAAGAATGATTCACAAAATATGTGAACATTTGTTTCGTTTTGGGAAACAAAGAGATTACTTCTGTCAGCCTTGTGACAATGTTTAAGGTAAGTGAAGATGATATTACCAATTATCATACTGATAGTTTATGGTAATGAGTTTTGAAGATATTACCAATTATCAGCGAAGTGATAATTATAACAAGGTAAATCTTGAGAAATGAGTTGTTGCGTATTCAGCTTTGTGAATAACAGACAGTGTTCTATCCAGGAATAAACTGGAAAGAAAGAAGTTAATCAAAACATTGTTCCCAACGAGGGATAATCTCAGCTGGCGAATGTGATAGAGAGAAGAAAATGTGTTTCTCTGCTTGGGGACTTTGCCGGGGAAAAAGGATGACATATCCTTTCTATTTGGGAATACTCCGTTGGGGAAAAAAGAAAAAAGTATCTTTTCTGTTTGGAGATATTCTACTGGGAACAGACTTGTACTCGTATGAGTAAGTATGATTTATACCAGTGATTTGGAAGCAAACATTTTGAGAGATGCGAAAAATGCAATGAATGATGCTATTATGTATGAATGTCATGAATGTTATATGCATGCTAACAATACTTGACAAAGACACTAAAGAGATATTTGGGAAAAGGACCGCGTCACAGTTCGAACAAATACTTGGTGAAAATTGCAGCAATGGTGCAGATATTCACTAATGAAGAATTTGAGTTGCATGTTTTAAACTTTCCAAGAAAGGTATTTCATTGGCAACTTGGTCGGGGATTCTTTTTGGATAAGAATACCATCCTTTGATGATTTACATTGAGAGAAGGCTAACATGCGATTCGTTATCCTTGAGATCAAAACACTCATGGAGAAACTGTTGAAATTATTTCGTGTTCATAGTTTCAAAGGAGAATTTTGCTTTTGTTTCAAAATTTTGAAGTAAAAATTCATTTAAAACATTTTAGTTTCAAAAAGTGATTTTCACAATAAAAGCGTTATTTTGCAAAACAGAATAAAGTAGGAATTGCAAACAAAAGGCACAAGGCTCAAACTTATTGATAGAATGGTAATCACCAAATCGTGATTCCATGAACTATTTAAAAAGTTGGAAATGATAATTTATTAGGAAAAGGCTACATTGAAAGCAAATAACCGCTACCATCCCTAACAACTTTGAATTCCAACTGTGCTTGTTGCTTCAGAAGAGTTGATTGAAGATCCGTCGATGGAAGATTCTTCATGTGGACAAAATATAGGTCTGCAGTTACTTTGTCGTTTTTGTATCCTTGTTTTTTGCCTAGATCGCCTTTTCAGGTTTTCGATCTATCAGGATAATTTCTATTTATTGTCTCTAATTTTTGCCTGGATCGCCTTTTCAGGTTTTCAATCCACCGAGGCGCTCATTTTTGCCTAAGCCGCCGTTTTCGGGTTTCGACTTACCGAAATGTTCTTTTGTTTTAGACAAAATATTTTTTCGTCGGCATTCACGTGGTACGGAGTTCATCACGTCCATGGTTGTGAGTCATAGCACCGCCGAGAGAAACTTCTCTTGACGATGTATGGGCCTTCGTAATTAGAGTCCATTTTCCCTAGAATCATTTGAAAAGACGAAATCTTTTTAAGAGTCGCCTTCTCGGAATTCACGAGTCGGACCTTTTGTCGAAAGCTTTTTTCATTCTTCTTTGATAGAGTTGTCCGTGACACGGCGGTCGCGCTTTTCTTCAATTAAGTTCAATTGGTCGTATCGCTTTGACACCATTCACCTCGAGATAGCTTTGTTTCCATGAGAACTCTCATTGATGGGATCTCAACTTACGGGAACCTGCTTCCATGCCGTATACTAGAGAAAAGGTTGCCCTGTTGAAGTGCGTCTTGACGTCGATACCCATGCGAGCAAATGGCGACATTCGTGCCGTCTTTGTAGGTGATGACCATTTTCTAGGCGATCTTTTGATGTTCTTGTTAGCTGGCGCCGTTCATCTTTGGCGGTAAGGAGATGAGTTATGATGCTCAATCTTGAATTCCTCACACGCAGTTCTTTCATCATTTTGTTGTTCAAGTTAGATCCATTATCGTAATGATCTTGCTTGGAACTCCATATCGGCAAATGAGGTTGTTCTTGATGAACCTCACAACCACTTGTCGTAACGTTGGCGTAGGATCTTGCCGACCCATTTGGTGAAGTAGTCAATGGCTACTAGAATGAAGCGATGTCGTTGGACGCTTTTGGTTTGATCATCCGATCATGTCAATGCCCCACATGGAGAAAGGCCACGGAGAAGAGAGACTCGAGTAAGTCGGTGGCACATGGATCTTATCTGCGTAGATCGGCACTTGTGACATCTTTTGGCGTGTTCTGACAATCGGATTCCATCGTTATCCAATAGTATCCTGCTCTCAAGATTTTTCTGGACATTGCATGCCCATTTGAATGGGTTCCAAAGGATCCTTCATGTACTTCATGGATGATTGTGTCTGCTTCTTGTCTGTCGACGCATCTGAGCAGAACCATGTCGAAGTTTCTTTTGTATAGAACATTTTCATTGAGGAAGAAATTCATGGAAAGCCTCCTTAGAGTTTTCTTATCTTTGTACGATGCCCCAAGTGGGTACTCTCGTGTTTGAAGGAAACGTTTGATGTCGTGGAACCACGGCTTATCGTCGAGGCTTATTGCAAATACATATGCAGGTCTTTCAAGGCGTCTGATGCGAATTCTAGGCATATCATTCCAATCGTTGACTTTGAACATGGAAGATAGAGTAGCCAAGGCGTCTGCCATCCGATTCTGATCTCGAGGGATATGATGCAGTTCTACTTTGTTGAAGAAAGTCAACAACCGTCTTGCATAATCTCTGTAAGGAATTAGACCAAGATGATGAGTTTCATACTTGTCTTTAATTTGATTGATCACAAGGTGAATCCCATATATATCAAGGATCTTGATCCTCGGTCGATGGCTTCTTCGATACCCATGATGCATGCTTCATATTCGCTATGTTGTTGGTGCAATCAAATAGCAACTGGCGGAAGCGGGATATGAGAACCCTCGGAGTAATGATGCGCCAATTCCATTGCCAAAGACATTAACTGCTCCATCAAAGACTAAACCCCATCTGGATTCTGGATCTGGTCCTTCTCCGTGTAGCGGTTCGTCACAATCTTTCATCTTCAAGTACATAACATCCTCGTCTGAGAAATCAAACTTGAGAGATTGGTATTCGTTGAGCGGTTGATAAGCTAAGTGATCGGCGAGAATGCTTCCTTTAACCGCTTTACGGGCGCATCTGGATGTCATATTCAGATAATAGCATTTGCCATCGAGCAATTCTCCCGGTTAAGGCAGGCTTTTCAAAGACGTACTTGATCGGATCCATTTTGGAGATTAACCAAGTCGTGTGATTGATCATGTACTGGCGAAGACGTTTTGAAGTCCATTCCAAAGCGCAACATGTTTTCTCGAGCATGGAGTAACGAGTTTCATGCGTGAATTTCTTACTCGAGTAGTAGATGGCATGCTCCTCTTACGGTATCATCCTGTTGTCCAATCGCAGCCATGGACTCTTCTAGTACGGTGAGTATAAGATTAATGGTCTTCCTTCAACTGGAGGGATCATATTGGTGGTTCGGTATTCCTTGATCTTGTCGAATGCTTTTTGGCAATCGGTGTCCACACAACTTTGATCTTTGCGTAGAAGTTTGAATATCGGCCAGTAGCGATCATCGAGAGATGAATCGGAGATGTAGTTTAATCGTCCAGAAATCCTCTTACTTTCTTTTCCGTACGTGGCGTAGGCATTTCCTGAATAGCCTTGACTTTGTCAGGGTCAACTTCAATTCCTCTTTGACTGACGATGAAACCTAGGAGTTTTCCTGATCTTACCCCAAAGGTGCATTTGTTAGGGTTCAGGCGGAGCTGAAACTTCCTTAGTCGTTGAAACAACTTTAAGAGATAGTCTATATGTTCCTCTTCAGTGTCAGACTTTGCTATCATGTCGTCCACGTAGACCTCGATCTCTTTGTGCATTATATCATGAAAGAGAGTAGTCATTGCCCTCTGGTAAGTTGCGCCTGCATTCTTTAATCCAAATGGCATTACCTTGTAGCAAAAAGTGCCCGTGGCGTGATGAAAGATGTCTTCTCCATGTCTTGGAGCCATTCGATCGATTATAACCGGAGAAACCGTTCATGAAGGAAAAGCGTTGAATTGGCGATACTATCCACTAGCATGTCGATATGCGGTAGTGGAAAGTCGTCTTTGGACTAGCTTTATTCGAGATCCCGATAGTCACACACATTCGACCTTTCCATCTTTCTTGGATACAGTACTATGTTGGCTAGCCATTGAGGATACTCGAGTGACAAGGAAACCGGTCGAGCTGTTTTGAACTTCCTTTTAATTTTCTCACCATCTCGGGATGAACCCTCCTCGATTTTGCTTAACTCGCGGACATTCGGTCTTAACGGCAAGTGATGCTCCGATCTGGTATCAAACCGGCATGTCTGGTAGGACCAAGCAAACACATCAACGTATTCTTTGAGAAGACTTATCGGTTTGCCTTTGACACGCTGTTGAGTGAAGCTCAATATTGACTTCTTTTGTCTTCCTCGGAACCCAAGTTAATTGCTTCTAGAGGTTCTTTGTGAGGCTGAATGATCCTTTCCTCGTGCTTTAGCTCTAGAAATTTCATCAGGGATCTCTTCTTCAACTTCTTCTTCAATTCACGAAATTTCAAAGTTGAGAAAAGCGTAGAGTTCTTGTTTCAATGGATTTGTCCATTTGTTTAATGCATTTTTGATTTATGTTTGATTAAAAAGTTTTATCATCATTTTTTTTAAAGTTAATGTGAAAGTGTCGATTAATTTTCATTATGATTTTTTGAAGATTTTTTTTATTATGTTTTTAGGATTATCATTTTGGAAAAGGTAAAATGAAAATAAACACAGTGTGGAAACAAAACAACGCATTTTATTTATGTTTCACAATATGAGCAGGCCCTAAAATACAAACTCATTTGTCTTGGGCAAGACAAAGAGAAAATTTAAAAGCTAAATAAAACATCTCTTCGCTTTGGGCGAGAGTTCAAAACAAAAGCAAAGATAAACTACTTAGAGCTATGAACATTAGTCCTAACTTCAACGGGTTTCCAATAGTGACGAACTCCTTGGAAGTCGAGGTACTGGTAATTTTCCGCTTGGTTTAACCCTCGAGTAAACTTTGATTCTTGGTGAGCGAGGCTTTGAAGACTGGGCGATGGCCTTTGCCTTTGGTGCTAAAGCGATCTTCTTGATTAGTTTGATATCTCGTCAAAGTCGAGTTGATGTTGGTTCCATCGAGAACCAATGTTTGTCCTTGGGTTAACAATGGGAATCGTTGCGGATTCTCGAAGATATGTTAACTTGGTTTTGTTTAACAATAGGGTGAAGGCGATTTTGGTGCTAATGGGCGTGTACTCGTCCACTTGGCGTTACTCGTCCGATTTATTATATTGACATTAGCTGGAAGTGTAGGCATGGGTTTCTCCTTCCCATCCTCTATCAAGGTTGCATTGTCTTGGTAAGGAATTGCTCGGTAGAATGCGAACAGGACCGGTGGGCAAATCACCAAAGGAGATGTTGGAATGTTGGAACCACATATGCGATCTCCACATGCTCGGGTATGTTGAAACAAGGGATCACAACGTTTACTTGGGATTTTCGAGTTGATATCGAGACTAAAAGCTCATGCGAAAATGCCCTATTGTATTTACGTCATGGTCATCTCTATTTACGTAAATTTGTAGGTCACCAATGTCTAACAAATGTTGAATATCTCTTATGGTGGGACATCCATGGATATTCTTGGAGCAGATATAGCAAGCTGCATAATTGTGCTTAGTGAAGGTACTCATTTCTTGTATGCTTCATGGAGATGCACCAAGTTTCCTTTGACTAAGTTTACATACGTGACAAGGTACTGTCGTATTCCTTAGCATAAGATTCATGAATGTCCACTATGGTGGAAGTGGATTGGCTTGCACATTCGGACTTGTGTTTCGAAGGAAAGAAGATTAGCCTTTACTAATCTCGCGCCTTCAATGCTATGCAATGCTCAAGGTCATGGCACGGTGCCCTTGGTGAAAAGGGCAAGATCGTCGACTTTGTACCACCATGGTAGTTTTTCGGGACGGAGGTGGTAACCTTGTTTGTATTAGATTCCTTTCTATAAGCGCGGGGTAAAGTTACGTATGCGTCATGGGAATTGGGTCAAACCGAGTGACCCGAGGCGGGTTTGGTTGTGAAACTCGAGCTGTTGGCGAGGCATTGAGTTTGTTGATTTTGTTGAAATTGCGGAGCAATTCCTAGAGTTGTGTTGATAGAGGGTGCTATGGCAGCTACCTGTCGTTGTTGAATGACATTCTTGCGTGGTTTCCCTCGGGATACCATTCCTACGTCATGTTCTTTTTCCTTGGGAAGCGGTTCCAACTTTCTTGGTATTACTAGAAGATCCTACTTCCTTGGTTAGGCGTCTGTCCGACCCTTCTTCTAGTCGCATTCCATGCTTACCATTTCGTTGAAGTCTCCGGAGCGCTAGCGATCATTCGCTCATAGTAGAATGAGTTTAGAGTATTCAAGAATACCTTAGTCATCTCTTTCTCTTCTAAGGGGGTTGACTTGGGCAATTTCCCTCCATCGTTCGCATATTCCTTGAATGTCTCTCTTTCCTTTTGAGACATGGAGCGGAGTTGATCCCTATCAGGAGCCATATCCAAGTTGAATTTGTATTGCTGGATAAAGGCTTTGCCTAGGTCATTGAATGTTTGGATACTCGTGCTGTCTAAACCCATGTACCACTTTAGTGCGGCACGGTGAGGTATCTGGAAGTAATGGATCAAGATGATGATCCTCATTGTACGTAGACATTTTCCTGGCATACATCGTGAGATGACTTTGCGGACAGGAGTTTCCTTTGTACTTTTCAAAGTCAGGGACTTTGAATTTTGCAGGTATTTTTACGCGAGGAACTAAGCACAGATCCTGGGCGTTTTTTCCAAACAATTCTTTCCCTCGAATCGTTTTTATCTCAAGCTGCATTTTGAGGAGTTGTTCCTGGAGATTCTCCATTGAACCACGAGCGTTCGTGCTATTTCCTGGAGTGTGATGAACTTCTTCGTCTGTGGTAGCGTGCACTACGGAAGTTGAGTTCAACATGATCGGTTGAGAAACCGACATTGTTACTTGTGGAAAAGTTATTCCACGTTGTGGAGTGAATGTAGCGTTTTGCTGCAAAGTAGGTATTTCAAGCGAGGTTGTTTGAGAAGTCGGTTGGCGAACTCCAATGCCGAAGTTAAAAGGCATTCCCATGGATAGCCCTCTTGAAAGGTGAACTCTTGCGAATTTGGCTGGAGTAGTAGTATCCTCTGAGTTCTGCTTGGTTTTGTGCTCGATGCTACTTGTTGACTTTCTTGTTGTGGCAGTTGACCAAAGATGTGAGTCTCTCCACTTCTTCTTGTAGTGTAGTTACCGTACTACGGAGTTCAACGTTTTCTTGCTCAAAATTCTCCATTACTTTTCTTCTTTTTGATCTGGTATCGTACGTTCGAGTTGGCTGCGGACGCAGTCGAGAAACTCTAAGACGCGACAGCTTGACAATTTTTCTATCTGGAAAAATGACAGTTCAAAACTGTGAATGATTAGACTCTAGATGATAGACTTAAATGCAAAGTATGATGCATGAATATGATTGTAAAGAAAAGAAATTTCTAAAGAATTTACGCTAAACGAGATATTTCTGGCAAATATTTGGATGGAAAAACACAAATTTTATTGATTAATGAAGGAAGATTACAACAATTGTTTTTTTTTGGAGCATTGCTCACACAAATGATGAAATAAATGATAAAAATTACAAACTAAATTGAACTAATTAAACGTCTTCGTCGGATGACGATCAAAACTTGATGCGACTTGACGAGTTTCCTTTACATAGCGAGCTCTTAGTTCTGCTTTCTCGGCTTTTAGCTTGCTAATGACTTTCTTCCACTCGTTGGGAGCGGGCTTGCTGGTTGTCATTTCCTCGAGCTTTCTTTTCCTTTCCTTGACGTATTTCTGGATGGCGTTATCCTTCTGGCGAATCTTCTCATCTTTCTCCATGAGCCATTCATCACGGAAGTAGGCGTCTTTTCATGATCTTTGACTTGCTTCTTGAGCTTCTCATTCTCAAGGTTAGTCTTAAGGAATTTGCTTTCCAAAGCTTCTTTCTCAAACCTTATCTTGGTCAAGGCTTCTTGGTATTCTCCACACAGCGGAAAATTTGTCGATTTGGGCGGGAGAACATGGGATCCTCATAAGCGTAAGGCATTCGGAATTCCTTCGCTCTTTTCTTTATCCAAGAAGTGTAGGTTTCCATGGCTACACAATTCTTTGCCTTACCTTTTCCTTTCTTTCGGATGTGATGCCAAGCTTTAATCATCCTAGCCTTGATCCTTGAATCCTCTCCTTCATGATAGAAGTAGCTTTCTACTGTAAAACTGGGAGGTTTACCAGAATTTGCGTATCCGAGCTGACGTTTTGCTAGGAATGGGTGTTAGTTGATTCCTCCTTTCGTACCAATGAGAGGTACGTTGGAAAATTCTCCACAGCTCTCAATGATTTCCATCTCATTGTTTGCCAAAGTATACCAATGGATAACGTCGTTTGTTAGAGACATAAGTCTTCTGGACCAATGCCACTCGTCTTTGTTTTCGCGGAAGATAGGAGATTTAGGCAGTGTGAGACAATCCATTTGAAAAGTACACACACGATAGTTCCGTCTCCTTGACGATTCCTATGATGAATAGAGGCGTCGTGTCACCAAGCGAGTGGGAGCGAGATTTCCAATCGAGAAGATCCTTATGGTGTTGATATCAGCGAAATTTGGGACGTTGGGAAACAACACCAATCCATAGAGGAGTAAAGCTAAAATAGCTTCAAAGGATACCATACTACCGGCTTGGAGAACTTGAGAGCCTTCTCCATTAGGAACTTTGAAGTTAGTCCTAAGAGTTTTCCTCTGGTAGTTAGGTTTTTGTCTATCTCAGATTTCTTTAAATGAGTTGTTGTTGCAATGACTTGTGACTTGGGAATAGCTTCCAAACCATTGAAAGGCACTTTGTCGTCTTGAGATTCCTAGGATATCGCATACTCTTCCAAAGTAGGCATCAGCGATAATCGGGGAAAGTGAAGCAATGATGTTGGATCGTAGAATTGAGCGAAGGTTTTGAGAAGTCCTTCATCGACGTTAGCGTTCAGAAGAGTTAAAAGAGTTCCATAGCATTTTCTGAAATCCGAGGGATCTTCTACCAAGGATGCTAACTCTTTCAACTTTCCTACGTCAGGAATCCTAAAACTGTATCTTTTGGTGAATCTTCCTCTGACGTCCATCACTCTAACCTAAAATATTTTACAAAGAAAACATCTCTAAATTCTTTGGAAATGGGAAGAGAAATGAATTTTTTTTTGTTTTTATGAATGCATGAATGCAGCAAACATGGTTAGTAGTTATACACACGGTCAAGCGTTCGAAGTCACGAGCATGAAGCCAACGATAAGAATCAACGGGGTTAAGTTCTAAGGGCTTATTCATCTTTGAATCGGGTTCTACTGATAATACAGGCTCAACACTCCCCTTCAAAACATTATTGGATTTGTTGAATACTCGATGGTCCAATAATATTTTCAAGAGAAACTCTCCTGATCGTAGTATCGCATGACAATTACTCTAGGCTTACACCCGAATAATCTCGCACATCCTAATGGCGGGATGGTTTATGTGTTCTGATCCACTCGACTTCTTAAGTTCCCTCAAAAATACAGCATTTTCGCAATTACTTGCTAAACACAATACCCTCAAGACAACCTCCACTGCGCGGGAAATATTAACTTCGAAAGCATTGAACTGCTCACGTATTAATATCTCCACCTAGATCTTAAAATGTTTCTCAAATCCGGGTTAGGATTTCTTTCCATCAAGTGAAATCGCGAAACAAACAATAAAAAAAAACAGACATATGCATAATATGAAAAGCTTATCCCCTTTCTTTTCTTTTTGAAAACAAAAAAAAGCTTGGTGCTCTCGGGCAGAGTAACGCGTTTTCTTTTTGAAAAATCAAAGTTTCAGCGTATTCCCCAACAGAGTCGCCATTTTTCCTGTTCGCGTTAAAAGGTGACGCGCCTGAGGATGCGAACGTGAGTTCGGATCTTCTGGTACACAACGATTTAAATCTTTTGATTTGTTTATAAAGATGTCGCGAGCATCAAGCTTTATTATTTTCAACACAAGAAAGATGATTTAATGATTATGAAAAAGGGGAAAGCTGAAATACCCTCAATTGATATTGGTATGCGTAACGACTAGCGCAAACTAGACATAACGCATTGGGGAGATTTTGAGTAAGGGGGATTGTTATATAAAGGGAATAGATGGAGCACCCTAAATATATGTAGTTATCTACAGCTTTATATATGAATATGTTTGATATGTTTGATATGTTTGTGTGTTTTAATTGCTATTTCTATGATTGGGAAAGTTTCTCCTTTGGGATTTTAAGAAACAGTAGATTATGTGGGATTCTAGGTTTTGTTATTATTGTGCTCGCAAAGATCTGTGGATCTTCTGCATACATATCCTAGTGGAATCGAGCATTTGTAGCTCGGATCTACAGGTTCTATGGTTTGTTTGGTGCGAGGAGAAAGAAATTTGCTCGCCAAGGATGAGACCTTGTGCCTACGTATTGTCAAAGGGATGTTGAGAAAGTCAGAGCAATCGTAGTTCCCACTTATGCTAGTGGAAAGCAACGGGATGTTAGTAAGAGACAGACAAATGTCATCTTAATGAAAAATGTATCTAATCTATTTCATCACATACATTTTTGAAAAGTTTGATTGATTAAAATCTTTCATCGTAAGTATTAGGTGTTTTGCTTGAGTGTACAAGCGTTACCACTTACATGTTTAAGAAAGATGTTTTGAAAAGATGATTAAATCTTTTAGCGTAAGTATTGAGTGTTTTGCTTGAGTGTACAAGCGTTACCACTTACAATTAATAGATGTTTTTGTTTGAAAAGAGTTTAAAAAGTTTGAAAAGTTTTGAAAAGTTTTTGATTATGTGATGTAATGGATGAGATACTTCTTCCATAGAGATGATAGATGTCTAAATCTCAAGGAGAAATTGATTGGATTAAAGGGATGCTTTTAGAAGCCCATGGGTCCTTGTATTGTTAGCCCAAGAGGAGGCATTCGAGGGTCATCGAGGGTCCTTGTATGAAGCTCAAGAGGAAGCTGTATGGTTTTGGCTTGAAAGGATTTCACAGAAACCGTCCTTTTACGAATAAGAGCAATTTCACCGGAAATTTTACTCTGGGAATTTGAAAGTGATTTCACCGGAAACCATCCTTTCGAGGTTCTATCTTAGCGGGTGATTCTTTGTATTGGAAGCCCAATAGGAGGCTGTTAAGAGATTTCCTATCTCTTTCATTGTATGATGCCCAAGAGGGCTAAACTCAATGAGGAGTTCTTTTGAGCGAAGCCCAAGAGGAGGCTAACTCAATAGGGGTGTTGTCTTATATGAAGCCTAGCGGAGGCTAACTCTGGGAGAGTTTCTTTGTACAAAGCCCAAGAAGGCTAAACTCTGTTGGAGATAAAAATATCTTGTATGAAGCCAAGGCTAGCCCATCTTGGTGATGGATTGTCTTGTATAAAGCCCAAACGGAGGCTAAACTCAATTGAGGATGAGTTATCTTGTATGAAGCCCAAGCGAGGCTATCTTGTGGAAACCTATTGATTAGTCTAATTGTTATGTTATTATTAGGCGGTTGTATAAACAGTGTGTGTGTGATATGTATTCACGAGAGTTTATGAAGGAAATATAAACAATGCATGATGTTTATTTACGATTTATGAAATATAAACAAGTGTACGTGAAACGAGCGTTTAAAACAGCGCAACTTGATTATTTACAAGTTTGAACTGTACAAGGAAGTAAATATGTACAACGAGTTTTTATGTACGAAAAAAGATGGATGTACATAGGAGGGTTGGGACTTACATGTAAGAGGCCCATTGATTTGAAAGCATTTCACAGGAATAATGCTCCTTTCAATACCAATGGTATTCGTGTGTATACTGATGAAAGCGGAAACGGATGATCGAAATTTATCGTGTTGGAGTATTTGTAAAAAGTATCATGTTATGTACAGATGAAAGTTTTGTATGAAAAGTATTTGATATGTACACGAAAATATGTACACAAAAGACTATTTTGTTTGAGTATACAGTGATGTAAAAACAAACGATCAAGTTTATACATACTTGAGTATAAAAAATATATCTATATATGTATGAAACTTTGTAAAAAGTGTTTGACAAAAGTTTGATATGTACAAAGAAATATTATGTACATAAAAGAATGTTATGGGACTTACACATGATGGAGGCCCATTGGTCAAAAAGAAATTTTACTCAGAAGAATTCTTCCTTTAGAACCAATGGATTCGGTGTATAGACAAACGAATGAAAACAAACGAAAGAAATTTGTTTACGTTTGAATATTAACAATGATAATTTGAGTATGTACAAGTAAAATTAAATATGTACATAAAGGATTGGGACTTACACCATAAGGGTGGCCCATGATCGATCGAGAAATTCGAGAGAAGACGAATTTGATTTTATCGTTTAAATCGGATTGATCATGGTAAAAAGATGCAAGTTTGATGAAATGTTTTGAAAAATGATTTGAAAATGTTTTGAAAATGTTTTGTTCATTTATGAAAAGTTTTTTGAAGAAAATCGGAAGTCGAAAACTTAAAAAATTCACCTTTTAAGGAGGTTTGAAAAGTGTTTAGAACGTCGTTTTCGGCTCGATCAAAATTTAATCAGATGAAAGTTTTTTCTGAAAATTTTTGCACTATCATAAAGTAGAAGTATTTATTGACAAGTGTTTAAAAAATCATCTCAAAATGAGAAGTTTAGATTGGTCAAAAAAATTGTGAAAGTTTGATAAAAAAACATGAAAAAATTGGAAGTTTGTAAAAAAGAATGGTCTTGGTGGGTTTTGAACCCATGACCATGAGGTGGGGCACGTGGCAAGAAGAACTTAAAGGCAAGCATACTACCACTGGGCGCGCTGAGTTGTTTAGTGGACTAACACCGCGTTGAAAAAGGTTGGATCATTTGAAAATTTAAATTTGAAGAACACCAAGAACGATCTGGGTTCGTGTTTTGATTTCATTTCATGAATTCAACCTAAAATCTTTGTTTCTCAATGAAATCCAATGATGTAAACATCAAAGTTGCTCGATTTTGCACCACGAATATGAATATGTATGTTAATTTCATTTATATTAAGCCCGAACGTTTGGTTTGAAGAACACTCATGAACCCTAATCAAAAACTCAAATTAAATGATGAAGGTTGGATGATTGTTTGATTTTATTGAGGGTTAATGATCGTTTTAGTGCGAAAAGAATGGCCAAGAGCTTTTTTCGATTGGTGCAAGGAATATGGATATCACAGTTCATATGCTTACCTGGAAAAATGAGAATCGAGGAAGCTTAAATTGTGTTTCCAGAACTGGTTTGAGGATTGCTACACCTTCATCGGCATGTATGGAAGCTTTGTGGATAGCCTGCTTGCCTTGAATCCTTTCCAATTACTCCAGCCAAGTCCACCTACAGTCAATTCAAAGTGAAACTCGAAAATGGGGTTAATGGATTTACAGGTTGTTGTTCTTGTTTTGGATCAACTCCATGATGTATATGGATTGTGTTTGGCTGCTCAGAACTCAAAGGAATCAAGCCAAGCTTCAGTTTCGATTTCCATGGCAGTTTTGGAAGCTTATGTGCATAGAAAGTGAAAACTGGTTTTTAACTTGATTAGTGTTAGTTTTATGTTTCATACAGGTTACATATTGATTATAAAACATGTTAGACACCAAAGAATATCATAGTTCTTGCTAAATTTGAAAATTGCAATGTTTGGCAAATTGAGCTATGATACTTGAATTTGAAGAAAGTGGAAAGAAAGCATGTATTTGTGAAGCTTTGGTGTGCATTGAATGGCAAGAAAGACATCCATTTATAGGCAAACAAGTTCTGAAAATGTTAGGCAAGGTTTGGCCATTGGTAATTTTGACTTGCCTTAGAGGGCAAGGTAGTCATTTTGGCATTAAATGCAAAAGGAACCTTCCTTTTAACCATGGTTAAAAATTCAACTTGATCCAATCCTATCATTATTACATCCAACTGATTTTTATCAGTCCTATCCTCTCTTGGCAAGGTGGCAAGGGTTCTAGAAGAGAAAAATGCAAAATGACCTATAATTTTGATGTTTTGATCTTTGAAAATCATGTTTCATGGAGCCTTATGTTTCAATTTCAAAAGTATAGCTAGACTCCATGGATTTGAGAATTCTTGGACATTTTGGAAAGATCTTTCCACAATCTACAACTTTCATGTTTTGAGTTTTTTCAAATTCAAATTGGAACTTGGTGAAAAAATGGCTTGAAGTTTGGAAAAAGTAAGAAATTTCAACACTTAGAAAAATTTCTAAGTATAAAAACTTTTGACTTTTTGTTGACTTTTTCAAATTCTTTGATTTTTATGATCATGATGGATCATTTGAAGTATTTTGATGATGGAAAAAGTTTTGTTTTGAAAAATTTGACCAAAAGTCAAAGTTTGACTTTTGAGATGAAATTTCATCGGATGTTTACAACGATGATGAATTGTGAACCTCTGTGATGTTTTGAATCCAGAAATTAGGTCAAGATGTTGTATCTAAGATATAATGACCAATCTCTATCCAAAAAAGTTATTTCTTGTTCAAAAAGTCAGAGAATTCTCATGCCCGATCAAAACCCTAATTGGTCGATCCTCGATTGATCTGTGAGAAAATTTGATATCTGAGGATTGAAGGTTGATGATTTGATCAAGATAGATCAAATAAGATGAGAAAATCTCAAATCCTAATTGGTTAGCTCTTGAATCAAATGAAAAACTGATGAAACCCTAATTTTGACCTGTGAGTGTTATACCCGATTAATGCTGTTTGAACTATTAGTTGTGCAATGATGCAAATGTAAGGTGGTATATTAGGTCAAAATTTGGGGTATGACAGTATTATATAAAAAAAATTCATAAAACATATTTATATTACTTAGAAAATTAAATTTATGTATTTTATTATTTAAATTTAATAAATTTTATGATGTTTGGAGGAAAAGTTGTCGCCTAAAGGGAAAGGATGGAAAGCTATAATTCTCAAATTTGCTTTTGCCAAGACCATTTATGGCGTCTGGATGTATAGAAATGATAGCATTTTCGAGAAATATCATGATAGATACAAAATTGTGAATAATATCATAGACAGCATAGTGTATAGAGGGTGGGGGAATAGAAAAATCAGGAAGCATATCGATAGATATTCATCTTCTGACAGAGTTTCTGACAGAGTTTGGTTTTTTCGTCTCTATCATTATATAACCCTAGATATTCATCTTCTGACAGAGTTTGGTTTTTTCACGTCCTTAGAATTACATTGGTTCATATGACTAGAATATTGAAATTGAAAACCAGATGGGTTATATTGGTTTTCTATAAACTAAATGTAAAAATTGATTTATCATTGAGAGGGAATTTAAAATTGATGTGTGAATGAGAGAGAAATTAAAATTGGTTGGTAAGTGAGAGTGGGATTTGAATTTGAAACTTTTATATTAATCATATTTCTAATTCAACTAATATGAACAAAATTATATTAAAAATTGATTTTCTATTATTAAAATTGATTTTAATTTTATATTGCTCCTTACCGTATTTATAATAAAAAACGTTGTTCTATCATACTATATTTATATTTGTTTTTGAATTTTTTTTAATATAACATACCAAAATTAACTATCATACTATATATATATATATATATATATATATATATATATATATATATATATATATATATATATATATATATATATATATATATATATATATATATATATATATATATATATATATATATCTAATTATTGACCATCTATTATTAATATTCCATTGAAAGTAATATTTATAATTTTTCTGAAAAAGGTAAAGGTAATAATTTAAAAAAAATTTAATAAGTTTATTTTTATTTTTTATTGGTAAACATTTTTATTTTTGGACATATATTTCAAAATTATTTTCAATAAAAAATAACTATCCCTATAATAATATGTTATTTTATTTTTAAATATATTTGACTATGATTTATAATAAAGAATTTAAACTATGTCATAAAAATATTAAATTTTGAACTTGTATTATATAAAAAAAAAAATTCATAAAACATATTTATATTACTTAGATAATTAAATTTATGTATTTTATTATTTAAATTTAATAAATTTTATGATGTTCCGAGGGAAAGTTGTCGCCTAAAGGGAAAGGATGGAAAGCTATAATTCTCAAATTTGCTTTTGCCGAGACCATTTATGGCGTCTGGATGTATAGAAATGATAGCATTTTCGAGAAATATCATGATAGAGACGAAATTGTGAATAATATCATAGACAGCATAGTGTATAGAGGGTGGGGGAATAGAAAAATCAGGAAGCATATCGATAGCATGATGTTGTAGATTTTGTTTTTTTTTCCGATTTTTGTCCTGTTTGTGGGATGGATCTCATACGATCGCCTTGTATGCTTTCTTGTTTTTTTGAATTAATATATTCTTCTTTTGATTCAAAGTTGCCGCCTAATTTTTTCAGTTGTTGAAATTTGTTTGCAACATCTAAAAAATGTAGCCTTTTGTTGAATATCTAAAGTTGTTCCCATAAATTTTTAAGGGGCATTTTTAAGTTATTTTTATAGAGTAATCATTGGAATGCTTGGAAATCGTTACAAAAAATAATTTAGGAAACATTTGTGAGGTGATGCAAGATTTATTTTGGAAACAAACAAAAAATATCGTCTAATCTGTAGCACTAAAAGAGTTGTTAGGAGCAACAAATAATTTAATTAATCTGGTTGCGAAACCTATTAAAGGAGTTGGATTTGTCACAAAAGGAGCCGACCAAGATATTCATAGATAATAAGTTAAAAATATTTTTGGCAAAGAACCTAGTCTTCTATTATAGAAGTAACTACATTGACACACACTATAACAATAATAGAGAGTGTGTTTCTAACAATGATGTGTAGTTGTAGTTTCTGAAGATTTATGATCAAGCTGTTGAGATCTTTATCAAGCCTCTCAAGTAGGAAGAATTTGTGAAGTTAAGATATTTAATTGAAGTAGCAAAATAAATTTTAAGGGGGTGTTGAATATTTTAATTGATTTTAAAAACTATGTTAGTTTTGGGCCTTTAAGAATTTTAAGTCCAAATTTGTGTTGTATTCGGTCCAATTTCTAGAAGTCTATTCTAGAGGGATTTGTGGAGCTCTCTTGAAGATAAGTACAAGTTTATTTTAAGAGAGTGATTTATAGCCTTTAGATTATGTTTGTGGTAGAAAAATCCTAATCGTAGATTTAAGAATGTCACTAGTATAAATAGATGTGATGTATCAAATCAAACATTATAAACACTCAATAATACAAGTAGTTTTTTCCCTTTTCCTAAAATTTCCTATCCTCTCCCAAATACTTAAACACTTTCTCCACCTCTCCAAAACTTCATTCCAATATCACTTATCTTTAATATTAAATTACTTTTAAATATTATGATGGAATTATATTTTTTTTCCTAGGCTAAAATAATACAATGACTCGTTGAAATGTATAACCCCATTAAATAAATACGAAACCTAGCTTTATATTCAACGTGCATCCCTTCCACCTTTTTGCAATTCCCGTAGGTAAGCTTGATTTTAAATACCAATTAAACTTGAATCAATGGAGACAAAAGCTATCATGAGTTTAATTTAAACACGGGTATGCTTTTTCAATACGTCTTGAGATATGATTCTTCCATCTTCTTAATTTTATTCATATGTGCTATTCTAATTCGTAATAAATCTTGTTTTAAAATATGCAGCATTCGAGGTTTAAGATGAAGTTTGTTCATTCAACAGTATATCTACGATGCGATTTAATTGTCATTTCTCTTGAATTTTTGTTCCATTTCGACTGTGATTTCATTGATTAAATGAGGTGAGTTTTATTTTAATTAATTATTTTTGCTTTCTTGGGATTTTGATGTTTCATTATGGAGTTTCGTGATTTCCTTGATCAATCCACTGTAAAAATAAATAAAACTAATTTCCAAAATATTTTATTCCGGGCTAACGTGTTCCTTCTAGAAGAGTTCTACCCTCGGACTTGACATGTCAATTAAAGTTTTCACCTAATTGAATAATCAAGGTGATCTTGTTCGTGCATCTACTGTTTCTAGTTCTTGGAATGATTTTGGTAAGTTATTTTATTGATTGATTGGATTATATCATTATAATCTTTATCTGTTTAAATGTTTATTCATTTGGAAGGTTTTATATGTTCTATGATAAGTTTCGAGCTTTAATGGCATGCTTCGAATGTGAATTTCTCTAATGCTAAATTCCTTCTAAACTTTATTTCACTTGATTCTCTAATAATGTGTGTAGCTCAATGTTCTCTGTGCTTTATTTGGATAAAATAGATGTCATTAGAAATTTTATGTAACTTTTAATTTTTAAGTTTCTTGGTTCTTGCACATATGCTAGATATGATCCTATTTAAGTGGTTGGATTATTGCATTTATGTTAGATTTTATCATTAAATTGGTTGCGTTATAGGTTATGTTTGTATATTGTTTCACGCCCTATGTAAATCTAATTTTAAGAGGCATATATCTTCTTTTTTTAAATTTTATTTTGGGATGTGCATGCAAGGGATCTCACTCTCAATATATATTCTTATGTTTTATAATTGTTCATTTATTTCTCTAAATCTGACTTCTATTTTTTATGGTCTTATAGTTATTCTCATATTCTATGGTTGGTGACAACTATATAAGAGATAATGATCCTCCACCGTTGCAGAAGAATTTTTTGTATGGATGCAAGGCTGAAGTAAACTCCTCAACCATGACGATGGAAGTTTGGTTTGTCATCAATTCTTGAACAAATAACAAGAACTATTATTGGAACATCATCTCTACCAGACATGATACTTTATAAATGTCGACCAAGTCGCATTATTATAATACTATGGATTGCATTGGATTCACCCGATCTTGCTCCAAGTTACATTATCATAATACCAATGGATGGTATTGGATTCATTCCTCCATGTTTGATTATCACAATTTCATTCTCAAAGTCACATTAGCACATCTTCAAATTACATCATTACAATGACGTCCCAGCCGCATTATTACATCTTCCAAGTGACTATTTTTTGTACATCCTAAGGATAAAGATCTGCCTTGTTGTTATATGTTGACATGTACGGACTGCACATGTATTAAGAAATGATTGTTACAAATCACTCGCTTATATTTGTATTAAGGTTATTTTTATTTCAAAATTTAAAGGCTTCTTTTTTTACTAGATGGTTTTTTAATAGCAAAGATAATAAATTATGATAAATAATTATAGTACAAAAACCAACTAAACAAGAAACAATTTAGAAAAAGATGGAACAAATGAGCGAATATGATTCCCAACAACCGAAAGAATCAAGGGAGACAAACACTACTTCTTTTGATCTAATTATCCCTAACAACGTTGGTTTATTTGTATATGCTTTTCAGCACGTTCGAGGTGAAAGCTTCATCATAAAAAATATTTTTTGTAGTAGTAAATCTCTTCATCTTCACTTATTCGTATTGTCGGTGTCTAAAACTTGACAATTTAAACCTTCTAATCTCCTTTATAATACTTAACAAAAATAACTCATACCTTTTATATATATATATATATATATATATATATATATATATATATATATATATATATATATATATATATATATATATATATATATATATATATATATATATATATATATATATATATATATATATATATATATATATATATATATATATATATATATATATATATATATATATATATATATATATATATATATATATATATATATATATATATATATATATATATATATATATATATATATATATATATATATATATATATATATATATATATATATATATAGGTTCTATTACATAACTTTTAACTAAGTAATTAAATTTGGATTATATCTCAGATTCTACGATAAAATTTGTTTTCTCGCGTTCAAATAGATATTCATCTTCTGACAGAGTTTGGTTTTTTCACGTCCTTAGAATTACATTGGTTCATATGACTAGAATATTGAAATTGAAAGCCAGATGGGTTATATTGGTTTTCTATAAACTAAATGTAAAAATTGATTTATCATTGAGAGGGAATTTAAAATTGATGTGTGAATGAGAGAGAAGTTAAAATTGGTTGGTAAGTGAGAGTGGGATTTGAATTTGAAACTTTTATATTAATCATATTTCTAATTCAACTAATATGAACAAAATTATATTAAAAATTGATTTTCTATTATTAAAATTGATTTTAATTTTATATTGCTCCTTACCGTATTTATAATAAAAAACTTTGTTCTATCATACTATATTTATATTTGTTTTGAATTTTTTAATATAAAATACCAAAATTAACTATCATACTATATATATATATATATATATATATATATATATATATATATATATATATATATATATATATATATATATATATATATATATATATATATATATATATATATATATATATATATATATATATATATATATATATATATATATATATATATATATATATATATATATATATATATATATATTATTTACCATCTATTATTAATATTCCACTGAAATTAATATTTATAATTTTTCTGAAAAAGGTAATAATTTAAAAACAATTTAATAAGTTTATTTTTATTTTTTATTGGTAAACATTTTTATTTTTGGACATATATTTCAAAATTATTTTCAATAAAAAATAACTATCCCTATAATAATATGTTATTTTATTTGTAAATATATTTGACTATGATTTATAATAAAGAATTTAAACTATGTCCTAAAAATATTAAATTTAGAACTTTTATATAAAAAAAAAATTCATAAAACATATTTATATTACTTAGAAAATTAAATTTATGTATTTTATTATTTAAATTTAATAAATTTTATGATGTTTGGAGGGAAAGTTGTCGCCTAAAGGGAAATGATGGAAAGCTATAATTCTCAAATTGGCTTTTGCCGAGACCATTTATGGCGTCTGGATGTTTAGAAATGATAGCATTTTCGAGAAATATCATGATAGAGACAAAATTGTGAATAATATCATAGACAGCATAGTGTATAGAGGGTGGGGGAATAGAAAAATCAGGAAGCATATCGATAGCATGATGTTGTAGATTTTGTTTTTTTTCCGATTTTTGTCCTGTTTGTGGGATGGATCTCAAACGATCGCCTTGTATGCTTTCTTGTTTTTTTGAATTAATATATTCTTCTTTTGATTCAAAGTTGCCGCCTAATTTTTTCAGTTATTGAAATTTGTTTGCAACATCTAAAAAATGTAACCTTTTGTTGAATATCTAAAGTTGTTCCCATATATTTTTAAGGGGCATTTTAAAGTTATTTTTATAGAGTAATCATTGGAATGCTTGGAAATCGTTACAAAAAATAATTTAGGAAACATTTGTGAGGTGATGCAAGATTTATTTTGGAAACAAACAAAAAATATCGTCTAATCTGTAGCACTAAAAGAGTTGTTAGGAGCAACAAATAATTTAATTAATCTGGTTGCGAAACCTATTAAAGGAGTTGGATTTGTCACAAAAGGAGCCGACCAAGATATTCATAGATAATAAGTTAAAAATATTTTTGGCAAAGAACCTAGTCTTCTATTATAGTAGTAACTACATTGACACACACTATAACAATAATAGAGAGTGTGTTTCTAACAATGATGTGTAGTTGTAGTTTATGAAGATTTATGATCAAGCTGCTGAGATCTTTATCAAGCCTCTCAACTAGGAAGAATTTGTGAAGTTAAGATATTTACTTGAAGTAGAAAAATAAATTTTACGGGGGTGTTGAATATTTTAATTGATTTTAAAAACTATGTTAGTTTTGGGCCTTTAAGAATTTTAAGTCCAAATTTGTGTTGTATTAGGTCCAACTTCTAGAAGTCTATTCTAGAGGGATTTGTGGAGCTCTCTTGAAGATAAGTACAAGTTTATTTTAAGAGAGTGATTTATAGCCTTTAGATTATGTTTGTGGTAGAAAAATCCTAATCGTAGATTTAAGAATGTCACTAGTATAAATAGATGTGATGTATCAAATCAAACATTATAAACACTCAATAATACAAGAAGCTTTTTCCCTTTTCCTAAAATTTCCTATCCTCTCCCAAATACTTAAACACTTTCTCCACCTCTCCAAAACTTCATTCCAATATCACTAATCTTTAATATTAAATTACTTTTAAATATTATGATGGAATTATATTTTTTTTACTGGGCTAAAATAATACAATGACCCGTTGAAATGTATAACCCCATTAAATAAATACAAAACCTAGCTTTATATTCAACGTGCATCCCTTCCACCTTTTTTGCAATTCACGTAGGTAAGCTTAATTTTATATACCAATTAAACTTGAATCAATGGAGACAAAAGCTATCATGAGTTTAATTTAAACACGGGTATGCTTTTTCAATACGTCTTGAGATATGATTCTTCCATCTTCTTAATTTTATTCATATGTGCTATTCTAATTCGTAATAAATCTTGTTTTAAAATATGCAGCATTCTGACAGTTTAAGATGAAGTTTGTTCATTCAACAGTATATCTACGATGCGATTTAATTGTCATTTCTCTTGAATTTTTATTCCATTTCGACTGTGATTTCATTGATTAAATGAGGTGAGTTTTATTTTAATTAATTATTTTTGCTTTCTTGGGATTTTGATGTTTCTGTTATGGAGTTTCCGTGATTTCCTTGATCAATCCACTGTAAAAAATAAATAAAACTAATTTCCAAAATATTTTATTCCAGGGCTAACGTCTTCCTTCTAGAAGAGTTCTACCCTCGGACTTGACATGTCAATTAAAGTTTTCACCTAATTGAATAATCAAGGTGATCTTGTTCGTGCATCTACTGTTTCTAGTTCTTGGAATGATTTTGGTAAGTTATTTTATTGATTGATTGGATTATATCATTATAATCTTTATCTGTTTAAATGTATATTCATTTGGAAGGTTTTTATATGTTCTATGATAAGTTTCTGAGCTTTAATGGCATGCTTCTGAATGTGAATTTCTCTAATGCTAAATTCCTTCTAAACTTTATTTCACTTGATTCTCTAATAATGTGTGTAGCTCAATGTTCTGTGCTTTATTTGGATAAAATAGATGTCATTAGAAATTTTATGTAATTTTTAATTTTTAATTTTCTTGATTCTTGCACATATGCTAGATATGATCCTATTTAAGTGGTTGGATTATTGCATTTATGTTAGATTTTATCATTAAATTGGTTGCGTTATAGGTTATGTTTGTATATTGTTTCACGCCCTATGTAAATCTAATTTTAAGAGGCATATATCTTCTTTTTTTAAATTTTATTTTGGGATGTGCATGCAAGGGATCTCACTCTCAATATATATTCTTATGTTTTATAATTGTTCATTTATTTCTCTAAATCTGACTTCTATTTTTTATGGTCTTATAGTTATTCTTATATTCTATGGTTGGTGACAACTATATAAGAGATAATGATCCTCCACCGTTGCAGAAGAATTTTTTGTATGGATGCAAGGCTGAAGTAAACTCCTCAACCATGACGATGGAAGTTTGGTTTGTCATCAATTCTTGAACAAATAACAAGAACTATTATTGGAACATCATCTCTACCAGACATAATACTTTATAAATGTCGACCAAGTCGCATTATTATAATACCATGGATTGCATTGGATTCACCCGATCTTGCTCCAAGTTACATTATCATAATACCAATGGATGGTATTGGATTCATTCCTCCATGTTTGATTATCACAATTTCATTCTCAAAGTCACATTAGCACATCTTCAAATTACATCATTACAATGACGTCCCAGCCGCATTATTACATCTTCCAAGTGACTATTTTTTGTACATCCTAAGGATAAAGATCTGCCTCGTTGTTATATGTTGACATGTACGGACTGCACATGTATTAAGAAATGATTGTTACAAATCACTCGCTTATATTTGTATTAAGGTTATTTTTATTTCAAAATTTAAAGGCTTCTTTTTTTACTGGATGGTTTTTTAATAGCAAAGATAATAAATTATGATAAATAATTATAGTACAAAAAACCAACTAAACAAGAAACAATTTAGAAAAATATGGAACAAATGAGCGAATATGATTCCCAACAACCGAAAGAATCAAGGGAGACAAACACTACTTCTTTTGATCTAATTATCTCTAACAACGTTAGTTTATTTGTATATGCTTTTCAGCACGTTCGAGGTGAAAGCTTCATCATAAAAAATATTTTTTGTAGTAGTAAATCTCTTCATCTTCACTTATTCGTATTGTCGGTGTCTAAAACTTTACAATTTAAACCTTCTAATCTCCTTTATAATACTTAACAAAATAACTCATACCTTATATATATATATATATATATATATATATATATATATATATATATATATATATATATATATATATATATATATATATATATATATATATATATATATATATATATATATATATATATATATATATAACCCTAACTAATATGAGGTTGTATTACATAACTTTCAACTAAGTAATTAAATTTGGATTATATCACACATTCTACGATAAAATTTGTTTTCTCGCGTTCAAATAGATATTCATCTTCTGACAGAGTTTGGTTTTTTCACGTCCTTAGAATTACGTTGGTTCATATGACTAGAATATTGAAATTGAAAACCAGATGAGTTATATTGGTTTTCTATAAACTAAATGTAAAAATTGATTTATCATTGAGAGGGAATTTGAAATTGATGTGTGAATGAGAGAGAAATTAAAATTGGTTGGTAAGTGAGAGTGGGATTTGAATTTGAAACTTTTATATTAATCATATTTCTAATTCAACTAATATGAACAAAATTATATTAAAAATTGATTTTCTATTATTAAAATTGATTTTAATTTTATATTGCTCCTTACCGTATTTATAATAAAAAACTTTGTTCTATCATACTATATTTATATTTGTTTTTGAATTTTTTTAATATAAAATACCAAAATTAACTATCATACTATATATATATATATATATATATATATATATATATATATATATATATATATATATATATATATATATATATATATAATTATTTGACCATCTATTATTAATATTCCACTGAAATTAATATTTATAATTTTTATGAAAAAGGTAATAATTTAAAACAATTTAATAAGTTTATTTTTATTTTTATTGGTAAACATTTTATTTTTGGACATATATTTCAAAATTATTTTCAATAAAAATAACTATCCCTATAATAATATGTTATTTTATTTGTAAATATATTTGACTATGATTTATAATAAAGAATTTAAACTATGTCATAAAAATATTAAATTTAGAACTTTTATATAAAAAAACAAATTCATAAAACATATTTATATTACTTAGAAAATTAAATTTATGTATTTTATTATTTAAATTTAATAAATTTTATGATGTTTGGAGGGAAAGTTGTCGCCTAAAGGGAAAGGATGGAAAGCTATAATTCTCAAATTGGCTTTTGCCGAGACCATTTATGGCGTCTGGATGTTTAGAAATGATAGCATTTTCGAGAAATATCATGATAGAGACAAAATTGTGAATAATATCATAGACAGCATAGTGTATAGAGGGTGGGGGAATAGAAAAATCAGGAAGCATATCGATAGCATGATGTTGTAGATTTTGTTTTTTTTCCGATTTTTGTCCTGTTTGTGGGATGGATCTCAAACGATCGCCTTGTATGCTTTCTTGTTTTTTTGAATTAATATATTCTTCTTTTGATTCAAAGTTGCCGCCTAATTTTTTCAGTTGTTGAAATTTGTTTGCAACATCTAAAAAATGTAGCCTTTTGTTGAATATCTAAAGTTGTTCCCATAAATTTTTAAGGGGCATTTTTAAGTTATTTTTATAGAGTAATCATTGGAATGCTTGGAAATCGTTACAAAAAATAATTTAGGAAACATTTGTGAGGTGATGCAAGATTTATTTTGGAAACAAACAAAAAATATCGTCTAATCTGTAGCACTAAAAGAGTTGTTAGGAGCAACAAATAATTTAATTAATCTGGTTGCGAAACCTATTAAAGGAGTTGGATTTGTCACAAAAGGAGCCGACCAAGATATTCATAGATAATAAGTTAAAAATATTTTTGGCAAAGAACCTAGTCTTCTATTATAGTAGTAACTACATTGACACACACTATAACAATAATAGAGAGTGTGTTTCTAACAATGATGTGTAGTTGTAGTTTCTGAAGATTTATGATCAAGCTGTTGAGATCTTTATCAAGCCTCTCAAGTAGGAAGAATTTGTGAAGTTAAGATATTTAATTGAAGTAGCAAAATAAATTTTAAGGGGGTGTTGAATATTTTAATTGATTTTATAAACTATGTTAGTTTTGGGCCTTTAAGAATTTTAAGTCCAAATTTGTGTTGTATTAGGTCCAATTTCTAGAAGTCTATTCTAGAGGGATTTGTGGAGCTCTCTTGAAGATAAGTACAAGTTTATTTTAAGAGAGTGATTTATAGCCTTTAGATTATGTTT
Source organism: Vicia sativa (assembly GCA_021764765.1). Taxonomy (NCBI): domain Eukaryota; kingdom Viridiplantae; phylum Streptophyta; class Magnoliopsida; order Fabales; family Fabaceae; genus Vicia; species Vicia sativa. Next base: position 188,474,409 of record CM038794.1, read on the forward strand.
GTGGTAGAAAAATCCTAATCGTAGATTTAAGAATGCCACTAGTATAAATAGATGTGATGTATCAAATCAAACATTATAAACACTCAATAATACAAGAAGCTTTTTCCCTTTTCCTAAAATTTCCTATCCTCTCCCAAATACTTAAACACTTTCTCCACCTCTCCAAAACTTCATTCCAATATCACTAATCTTTAATATTAAATTACTTTTAAATATTATGATGGAATTATATTTTTTTTACTGGGCTAAAATAATACAATGACCCGTTGAAATGTATAACCCCATTAAATAAATACAAAACCTAGCTTTATATTCAACGTGCATCCCTTCCACCTTTTTGCAATTCACGTAGGTAAGCTTAATTTTATATACCAATTAAACTTGAATCAATGGAGACAAAAGCTATCATGAGTTTAATTTAAACACGGTATGCTTTTCACTACGTCTTGAGATATGATTCTTCCATCTTCTTAATTTTATTCATATGTGCTATTCTAATTCGTAATAAATCTTGTTTTAAAATATGCAGCATTCTGACAGTTTAAGATGAAGTTTGTTCATTCAACAGTATATCTACGATGCGATTTAATTGTCATTTCTCTTGAATTTTTATTCCATTTCGATTGTGATTTCATTGATTAAATGAGGTGAGTTTTATTTTAATTAATTATTTTTGCTTTCTTGGGATTTTGATGTTTCATTATGGAGTTTCCGTGATTTCCTTGATCAATCCATTGTAAAAATAAATAAAACTAATTTCAAAATATTTTATTCGAGGCTAACGTCTTCCTTCTAGAAGAGTTCTACCCTCGGACTTGACATGTCAATTAAAGTTTTCACCTAATTGAATAATCAAGGTGATCTTGTTCGTGCATCTCTGTTTCTAGTTCTTGGAATGATTTTGGTAAGTTATTTTATTGATTGATTGGATTATATCATTATAATCTTTATCTTTAAATGTATATTCATTTGGAAGGTTTTATATGTTCTATGATAAGTTTTGAGCTTTAATGGCATGCTTGAATGTGAATTTCTCTAATGCTAAATTCCTTCTAAACTTTATTTCACTTGATTCTCTAATAATGTGTGTAGCTCAATGTTCGTGCTTTATTTGGATAAAATAGATGTCATTAGAAATTTTATGTAATTTTTAATTTTTAATTTTCTTGATTCTTGCACATATGCTAGATATGATCCTATTTAAGTGGTTGGATTATTGCATTTATGTTAGATTTTATCATTAAATTGGTTGCGTTATAGGTTATGTTTGTATATTGTTTCACGCCCTATGTAAATCTAATTTTAAGAGGCATATATCTTCTTTTTTTAAATTTTATTTTGGGATGTGCATGCAAGGGATCTCACTCTCAATATATATTCTTATGTTTTATAATTGTTCATTTATTTCTCTAAATCTGACTTCTATTTTTTATGGTCTTATAGTTATTCTCATATTCTATGGTTGGTGACAACTATATAAGAGATAATGATCCTCCACCGTTGCAGAAGAATTTTTTGTATGGATGCAAGGCTGAAGTAAACTCCTCAACCATGACGATGGAAGTTTGGTTTGTCATCAATTCTTGAACAAATAACAAGAACTATTATTGGAACATCATCTCTACCAGACATGATACTTTATAAATGTCGACCAAGTCGCATTATTATAATACTATGGATTGCATTGGATTCACCCGATCTTGCTCCAAGTTACATTATCATAATACCAATGGATGGTATTGGATTCATTCCTCCATGTTTGATTATCACAATTTCATTCTCAAAGTCACATTAGCACATCTTCAAATTACATCATTACAATGACGTCCCAGCCGCATTATTACATCTTCCAAGTGACTATTTTTTGTACATCCTAAGGATAAAGATCTGCCTTGTTGTTATATGTTGACATGTACGGACTGCACATGTATTAAGAAATGATTGTTACAAATCACTCGCTTATATTTGTATTAAGGTTATTTTTATTTCAAAATTTAAAGGCTTCTTTTTTTACTGGATGGTTTTTTAATAGCAAAGATAATAAATTATGATAAATAATTATAGTACAAAAACCAACTAAACAAGAAACAATTTAGAAAAATATGGAACAAATGAGCGAATATGATTCCCAACAACCGAAAGAATCAAGGGAGACAAACACTACTTCTTTTGATCTAATTATCTCTAACAACGTTAGTTTATTTGTATATGCTTTTCAGCACGTTCGAGGTGAAAGCTTCATCATAAAAAATATTTTTTGTAGTAGTAAATCTCTTCATCTTCACTTATTCGTATTGTCGGTGTCTAAAACTTTACAATTTATACCTTCTAATCTCCTTTATAATACTTAACAAAATAACTCATACCTTTTATATATATATATATATATATATATATATATATATATATATATATATATATATATATATATATATATATATATATATATATATATATATATATATATATATATATATATATATATATATATATATATATATATATATATATATATATATATATATATATATATATATATATATATATATAATATATTGTATTACATAACTTTCAACTAAGTAATTAAATTTGGATTATATCACACATTCTACGATAAAATTTGTTTTCTCGCGTTCAAATAGATATTCATCTTCTGACAGAGTTTGGTTTTTTCACGTCCTTAGAATTACGTTGGTTCATATGACTAGAATATTGAAATTGAAAACCAGATGAGTTATATTGGTTTTCTATAAACTAAATGTAAAAATTGATTTATCATTGAGAGGGAATTTGAAATTGATGTGTGAATGAGAGAGAAATTAAAATTGGTTGGTAAGTGAGAGTGGGATTTGAATTTGAAACTTTTATATTAATCATATTTCTAATTCAACTAATATGAACAAAATTATATTAAAAATTGATTTTCTATTATTAAAATTGATTTTAATTTTATATTGCTCCTTACCGTATTTATAATAAAAAACTTTGTTCTATCATACTATATTTATATTTGTTTTTGAATTTTTTTAATATAAAATACCAAAATTAACTTATATATATAAAATTATTTGACCATCTATTATTAATATTCCACTGAAATTAATATTTATAATTTTTCTGAAAAAGGTAATAATTTAAAAACAATTTAATAAGTTTATTTTTATTTTTTATTGGTAAACATTTTTATTTTTGGACATATATTTCAAAATTATTTTCAATAAAAAATAACTATCCCTATAATAATATGTTATTTTATTTGTAAATATATTTGACTATGATTTATAATAAAGAATTTAAACTATGTCATAAAAATATTAAATTTAGAACTTTTATATAAAAAAACAAATTCATAAAACATATTTATATTACTTAGAAAATTAAATTTATGTATTTTATTATTTAAATTTAATAAATTTTATGATGTTTGGAGGGAAAGTTGTCGCCTAAAGGGAAAGGATGGAAAGCTATAATTCTCAAATTGGCTTTTGCCGAGACCATTTATGGCGTCTGGATGTTTAGAAATGATAGCATTTTCGAGAAATATCATGATAGAGACAAAATTGTGAATAATATCATAGACAGCATAGTGTATAGAGGGTGGGGGAATAGAAAAATCAGGAAGCATATCGATAGCATGATGTTGTAGATTTTGTTTTTTTTTCCGATTTTTGTCCTGTTTGTGGGATGGATCTCAAACGATCGCCTTGTATGCTTTCTTTTTTTTTTGAATTAATATATTCTTCTTTTGATTCAAAGTTGCCGCCTAATTTTTTCAGTTGTTGAAATTTGTTTGCAACATCTAAAAAATGTAGCCTTTTGTTGAATATCTAAAGTTGTTCCCATAAATTTTTAAGGGGCATTTTTAAGTTATTTTTATAGAGTAATCATTGGAATGCTTGGAAATCGTTACAAAAAATAATTTAGGAAACATTTGTGAGGTGATGCAAGATTTATTTTGGAAACAAACAAAAAATATCGTCTAATCTGTAGCACTAAAAGAGTTGTTAGGAGCAACAAATAATTTAATTAATCTGGTTGCGAAACCTATTAAAGGAGTTGGATTTGTCACAAAAGGAGCCGACCAAGATATTCATAGATAATAAGTTAAAAATATTTTTGGCAAAGTACCTAGTCTTCAATTATAGAAGTAACTACATTGACACACACTATAACAATAATAGAGAGTGTGTTTCTAACAATGATGTGTAGTTGTAGTTTATGAAGATTTATGATCAAGCTGCTGCGATCTTTATCAAGCCTCTCAAGTAAGAAGAATTTGTGAAGTTAAGATATTTACTTGAAGTAGCAAAATAAATTTTAAGGGGGTGTTGAATATTTTAATTGATTTTATAAACTATGTTAGTTTTGGGCCTTTAAGAATTTTAAGTCCAAATTTGTGTTGTATTAGGTCCAATTTCTAGAAGTCTATTCTAGAGGGATTTGTGGAGCTCTCTTGAAGATAAGTACAAGTTTATTTTAAGAGAGTGATTTATAGCCTTTAGATTATGTTTGTGGTAGAAAAATCCTAATCGTAGATTTAAGAATGTCACTAGTATAAATAGATGTGATGTATCAAATCAAACATTATAAACACTCAATAATACAAGAAGCTTTTTCCCTTTTCCTAAAATTTCCTATCCTCTCCCAAATACTTAAACACTTTCTCCACCTCTCCAAAACTTCATTCCAATATCACTAATCTTTAATATTAAATTACTTTTAAATATTATGATGGAATTATATTTTTTTTACTGGGCTAAAATAATACAATGACCCGTTGAAATGTATAACCCCATTAAATAAATACAAAACCTAGCTTTATATTCAACGTGCATCCCTTCCACCTTTTTGCAATTCACGTAGGTAAGCTTAATTTTATATACCAATTAAACTTGAATCAATGGAGACAAAAGCTATCATGAGTTTAATTTAAACACGGGTATGCTTTTTCACTACGTCTTGAGATATGATTCTTCCATCTTCTTAATTTTATTCTTGTGTGCTATTCTAATTCGTAATAAATCTTGTTTTAAAATATGCATTCTGACAGTTTAAGATGAAGTTTGTTCATTCAACAGTATATCTACGATGCGATTTAATTGTCATTTCTCTTGAATTTTTATTCCATTTCGACTGTGATTTCATTGATTAAATGAGGTGAGTTTTATTTTAATTAATTATTTTTGCTTTCTTGGGATTTTGATGTTTCATTATGGAGTTTCCGTGATTTCCTTGATCAATCCACTGTAAAAATAAATAAAACTAATTTCAAAATATTTTATTCAGGCTAACGTCTTCCTTCTAGAAGAGTTCTACCCTCGGACTTGACATGTCAATTAAAGTTTTCACCTAATTGAATAATCAAGGTGATCTTGTTCGTGCATCTACTGTTTCTAGTTCTTGGAATGATTTGGGTAAGTTATTTTATTGATTGATTGGATTATATCATTATAATCTTTATCTGTTTAAATGTATATTCATTTGGAAGGTTTTTATATGTTCTATGATAAGTTTTTGAGCTTTAATGGCATGCTTCTGAATGTGAATTTCTCTAATGCTAAATTCCTTCTAAACTTTATTTCACTTGATTCTCTAATAATGTGTGTAGCTCAATGTTCTCTGTGCTTTATTTGGATAAAATAGATGTCATTAGAAATTTTATGTAACTTTTAATTTTTAAGTTTCTTGGTTCTTGCACATATGCTAGATATGATCCTATTTAAGTGGTTGGATTATTGCATTTATGTTAGATTTTATCATTAAATTGGTTGCGTTATAGGTTATGTTTGTATATTGTTTCACGCCCTATGTAAATCTAATTTTAAGAGGCATATATCTTCTTTTTTTAAATTTTATTTTGGGATGTGCATGCAAGGGATCTCACTCTCAATATATATTCTTATGTTTTATAATTGTTCATTTATTTCTCTAAATCTGACTTCTATTTTTTATGGTCTTATAGTTATTCTTATATTCTATGGTTGGTGACAACTATATAAGAGATAATGATCCTCCACCGTTGCAGAAGAATTTTTTGTATGGATGCAAGGCTGAAGTAAACTCCTCAACCATGACGATGGAAGTTTGGTTTGTCATCAATTCTTGAACAAATAACAAGAACTATTATTGGAACATCATCTCTACCAGACATGATACTTTATAAATGTCGACCAAGTCGCATTATTATAATAATATGGATTGCATTGGATTCACCCGATCTTGCTCCAAGTTACATTATCATAATACCAATGGATGGTATTGGATTCATTCCTCCATGTTTGATTATCACAATTTCATTCTCAAAGTCACATTAGCACATCTTCAAATTACATCATTACAATGACGTCCCAGCCGCATTATTACATCTTCCAAGTGACTATTTTTTGTACATCCTAAGGATAAAGATCTGCCTTGTTGTTATATGTTGACATGTACGGACTGCACATGTATTAAGAAATGATTGTTACAAATCACTCGCTTATATTTGTATTAAGGTTATTTTTATTTCAAAATTTAAAGGCTTCTTTTTTTACTGGATGATTTTTTAATAGCAAAGATAATAAATTATGATAAATAATTATAGTACAAAAACCAACTAAACAAGAAACAATTTAGAAAAATATGGAACAAATGAGCGAATATGATTCCCAACAACCGAAAGAATCAAGGGAGACAAACACTACTTCTTTTGATCTAATTATCTCTAACAACGTTAGTTTATTTGTATATGCTTTTCAGCACGTTCGAGGTGAAAGCTTCATCATAAAAAATATTTTTTGTAGTAGTAAATCTCTTCATCTTCACTTATTCGTATTGTCGGTGTCTAAAACTTTACAATTTAAACCTTCTAATCTCCTTTATAATACTTAACAAAAATAACTCATACCTTTTATGTATATATATATATATATATATATATATATATATATATATATATATATATATATATATATATATATATATATATATATATATATATATATATATATATATATATATATATATATATATATATATATATATATATATACCCTAACTAATATGAGGTTGTATTACATAACTTTCAACTAAGTAATTAAATTTGGATTATATCACACATTCTACGATAAAATTTGTTTTCTCGCGTTCAAATAGATATTCATCTTCTGACAGAGTTTGGTTTTTTCACGTCCTTAGAATTACGTTGGTTCATATGACTAGAATATTGAAATTGAAAACCAGATGAGTTATATTGGTTTTCTATAAACTAAATGTAAAAATTGATTTATCATTGAGAGGGAATTTGAAATTGATGTGTGAATGAGAGAGAAATTAAAATTGGTTGGTAAGTGAGAGTGGGATTTGAATTTGAAACTTTTATATTAATCATATTTCTAATTCAACTAATATGAACAAAATTATATTAAAATTGATTTTCTATTATTAAAATTGATTTTAATTTTATATTGCTCCTTACCGTATTTATAATAAAAACTTTGTTCTATCATACTATATTTATATTTGTTTTGAATTTTTTAATATAAAATACTAAAATTAACTATTATACTATATATATATATATATATATATATATATATATATATATATATATATATATATATATATATATATATATATATATATATATATATATATATATATATATATATATATATATATATATATATATATATATATATATATATATTATTGACCATCTATTATTAATATTCCATTGAAATAAATATTTATAATTTTTCTTAAAAAGGTAATACTTTAAAACAAATTTTAATAAGTTTATTTTTATTTTTTGACATATATTTCAAAATTATTTTCAATAAAAAATAACTATTCCTATAATAATATGTTATCTTACTTTTAAATATATTTGACTATGATTTATAATAAAGAATTTAAACTATGTCATAAAAATATTAAATTTTGAACTTGTTTTATATTTAAAAAATTCATAAAACATATTTATATTACTTAAAAAATTAAATTTATGTATTTTATTAGTTAAATTTATTAAATTTTATGATGTTTGCAGGGAAAGTTGTCGCCTAAAGGGAAAGGATGGAAATCTATAATTATCAAATTGGCATTTGCCAAGACCTTTCATGGCGTCTGGTTGTATAGAAATGATAACATTTTCGAGAACTATCATGAGAGTGACAAAATTGTGAATAATATCATAGACAACATAGTGTATAGAGGGTGGGGGAATAGAAAAATCAGGAAGCATATTGATAGCATGATGTTGTAGCTTATGTTTTTTTTTTTTCGATTTTTGTCCTGTTTGTGGGCTGGATCTCATACGATCGCCTTGTATGCTTTCTTGTTTTTTTGAATTAATATATTCTTCTTTTGATTCAAAGTTGCCTCCTAATTTTTTCATTTGTTGAAATTTGTATGCAACATCTAAAAAATGTAGCCTTTTGTTCAATATCTAAAGTTGTTCCCATAATTTTTTAAGGGGCATTTATAAGTTATTTTTATAGAGTAATCATTGGAATGCTTGAAATTCATTACAAAAAATAATTTAGGAAACATTTGTGAGGTGATGCAAGATTTATTTTGGAAACAAACAAAAATTGTCCTCTAATCTTTTGCACTAAAAGAGTTGTTAGAAGCAACAAATATTATAATGAATCTGGTTGCGAAAAATATTCAAGGAGTTGGATTTGCCACAAAAAGAGCCGATCAATATATTCATAGATAATAAGTCAATAATAGTTTTGGCAAAGAACCAAGTCTACTATTATAGAAGTAACTACATTGACACACACTATAACAATAATAGAGAGTGTGTTTCTAACAATGATGTGTAGTTGTAGTTAATGAAGATTTATGATCAAGCTGCTGAGATCTTCATCAAGCCTCTCAAGTAGGAAGAATTTGTGAAGTTAAGATATTTACTTGAAGTAGCAAAAAAAAATTTAACGGGGTGTTGAATATTTAAATTGATTTTAAAAACTTTGTTAGTTTTGGGCCTTTAAGAATTTTAAGTCCAAATTTTTGTTGTATTAGATCTAACTTCTAGAGGGATTTGTGGAGCTCTCTTGAAGATAAATACAAGGTTATTTTAAGAGAGTGATTTATAGCCTTTAGATTGTGTTTGTGGTAGAAAAATCCTTATCGTAGATTTAAGAATGTCACTAGTATAAATAGATGTGATGTATCAAATCAAACATTATAAACACTCAATAATACAAGTAGCTTTTTCCCTTTTCCTAAAATTTCATATCCTCTCCCAAATACTTAAATACTTTCTCCACCTCTCCAAAACTTCATTCCAATATCACTTATCTTTAATATTAAATTACTTTTAAATATTATGATGGAATTATTTTTTTTTACTGGGCCAAAATAATACAATGACCCGTTGAAATGCATAACCCCGTTAAATAAATACAAAACCTAGCTTTATATTCAACGTGCATCCCTTCCACCTTTTTGCAATTCCCGTAGGCAAGCTTAATTTTAAATACCAATCAAACTTGAATCAATGGAGACAAAAGCTATCATGAGTTTAATTTAAACACGAGTATGCTTTTTCACTACTTCTTGACATATGATTCTTCCATGTTCTTAATTTTATTCATATGTGCTATTCTAATTCGTAATAAATCTTGTTTTAAATTATGCAGCATTCTGACAGTTTAAGATGAAGTTTGCTCATTCAACAGTATATCTATGATGTGATTTAATTGTCATTTCTCTTGAATTTTTGTTCCATTTCGACTGTGATTTTATTGATTAAATAAGGTGAGTTTTATTTTAATTAATTATTTTTGCTTTATTGGGATTTTGATGTTTTTGTTATGGAGTTTCCGAGATTTCCTTGATCAATCCACAGTAAAAAAAATAGATAAAACAAATTTCCAAAATATTTTATTTCAGGGCTAACGTCTTCCTTCTAGAAGAGTTCTACCCTTCAGACACCACAATTATAAATCCTCGGCCATCCATTCCTATGCATTTGTTTTCTCTTCCTTTCTAGGATTTCTTCTGTCATCTCAGATTCATACACTCTTGCTGAAAGGTAATTCCTTTTCCATGCATATGAGTATGTGTGTTCACAGCTTTCGCACGCAAAATTACGGCTTTATATTTTCTTAGTACAAACACGGAATTTCGTCTTCCCTCAATGTCTTTTTTCCATATATTTTGAGTTTTATGTAGTGTTCATTTGGTCATTAGTGCCATATCTCCCTTTAATTATTATTGCTCGATTGTGATTGTCCCTGCGATATCAAGGTTTCCGGCTGCATCGACCATATTTGGGTGCCATCTTCTGGTATATCACCAATAACTTGTGTGCATGTTGTTCGCGTTAAAAGGTGACGCGCTAGAGGATTCGAATGTGAATTCGGATTCTCTGGCCGCGAGCATCAAGCTTTATTATTTTCAACACAAGAAAAGATGATTTAATGATTATGAAAAAGGGGAAAGCTGTTAATACCCTCAATTGATTTTGATATGCGTAACGACTAGCGCAAACTAGACGCAACGCATTGGGGAGTATTCCGGGTAAGGGGGTTTGTTATATAAAAGGAATAGATGGAGCACCCTAAATATATATAGTTATCTATAGCTTTATATATGAATATGTTTGATATGTTTATATGTTTTAATTGCTATTTCTATGATTGGGAAAGTTTCTCCTTTGGGATTTCAAGAAGGATAGATTATGTGGGATCCTAGTGTTTGTTATTATTGTGCTCGCAAAGATCTTTGGATCTTCTACATACATATCCCCAAATGGGAATCAGAGCATTTGTAGCTCGGATCTACAGGGATCTATGGTTTGTTTGGTCTGAGGGAGAAAGAAATTTGCTCGGCAAGGATGAGACCTTGTGCCTACGTATTCTCAAAAGGATGTTGAGAAAGTCAGAGCAATCGTAGTTCCCACTTATGCTAGTGGAAAGCAACGAGATGTTAGTAAGAGACAGACAAATGTCATCTTAATGAAAAATGTATCTAATCTATTTCATCACATACATTATGAAAAGTTTGATTGATAAAAATCTTTCGTCGTAAGTTACAGGTGTTTTGCTTGAGTGTACAAGCGTTACCACTTACATGTTTAAGAAAGATGTTTTGAAAAAGATGATTGAATCTTTTAACTGTAAGCATTGGGTGTTTTGCTTGAATGTACAAGCGTTACCACTTACAATTAAGAGATGTTTTTGTTTGAAAACAGTTTGAAAAAATTTTTTTTGACTGTATGTGATGTGATAGATGAGATACTTCTTCCATAGAGATGATAGATGTCTAAATCTCGAGGAGAAATTGATTGGATTAAAGGGATGCTTTTAAGAAGCCCGTGGGTCCTTGTATTGTTAGCCCAAGAGGAGGCATTCCGAGGGTCATCGAGGGTCATCGAGGGTCCTTGTATGAAGCTCAAGAGGAAGCTATAGGGTATGGCTGGCTTTGGCTTTAAAAGGGATTTCACCGAGAAACCATCCTTTTGGAATAAGAGCAATTTCACCGGGAAATTATACTCTCAGGATTCTATCCTAACGCGGGTGATTCTTTGTATTGGAAGCCCAATAGGAGGCTGTTAAGAGATTTCCTGTCTCTTTCATTGTATGATGCCCAAAAGAAGGCTAAACTCAATGAGGAGTTCTTTTGAACGAAGCCCAAGAGGAGGCTGACTCAACAGGGGAGTGCTGTCTTATACGAAGCCTAAGCGGAGGCTAAACTCAGATGAATGAGTTACCATGTACAAAGCCCAAGAGGAGTCTAACTCTGTGGGGAGAGTTATCTTGTATAAAGCCCAAGAGGAGGCTACAATTGTGGGGAACCTATTGGTTAGACTAATTGTTATGTTTATAATTAGACAGTTGTATAAACAAGTGTGTGTGTGTGTGTGTGTGTGTGTGATATGTATTCACAAGAGTTTATGAAGGAAATATAAACAATGCATGATGTTTATTTACAAGAGTTTATGAAGTAAATATAAACAAGTGTTTGTGAAACGAACGTTTAGAACGAGCGTAACTTGATTATTTACAAGTTTGAATTGTGTACAAGAAAGTAAATATGTACACGAACGAGTATTTATGTACAGAAGAATGTGGATGTACATAGGAGGGTTGGGACTTACACCGTAAGGGAGGCCCATTGGTTTAAAAGCATTTTCACCGGGAATAATGCTCCTTTCAATACCAATGGTATTCAATGTATATACAGATGAAACAGAAAACAAACGATCGAAGTTTATCTGTGTTTAAGTATTTACAAAGAGTATCTGTGTTATGTACAGATAAAAGTCTGTATGAATATAAAAATAATTTGATATGTACAAGGAAAATATGTACAAAGAATGTTGGTTTGTGTATACACAAGTGGAGTGAAAACAAACGATCGAAGTTTGTCTGTACTTGAGTATAAAAAGTATCTGTATTATGTACAGATGAAAGTTTGATATGTACAAGGAAAATATTATGTACATAAAATAATGTTTTGTTTGTTTGAATATGTACAAAGAAAGTTTTAATATGTACATAAAAAATATTGGGACTTACACCGTAAGGGAGGCCCATTGGTTTAAAAGCAGTTTCACAGGGAATAATGCTCCTTTTAATACCAATGGTAGGCAGTGTAAAAATGAAAACAAACGGAAGAAGTTTGTCTGTATTATGTACAGGTAAAAAGATGTGTACATAAAAGAAATGGATATGTACAAAGAAATATATGTACATAAAAAGAATGTTTTGGGACTTACACCGTAAGGGAGGCCCATGATCGATTAAGAAATTCGAGAGAAAACGAAATCGGTTTTATTTGTTTTAATCGGATCGATCATGGTAAAAAGATGCAAGTTTGATGAAAAATTTTGAAGAATGATTTTGAAAGTGTTTTGAAATGTGAAGTTTATTTATGAAAAGTTTTGAAAAGAATCGGAAGTCGAAAGTTTGAAAAATTCACCTTTTAAAGTGGTTTTGAAAAGTGCTCAGAACGTCGTTTTCGGCTCGATTAAAATATAATCAGATGAAAGTTTTTTCTGAAAATTTTTGCACTATCATAAAATAGACATATTTATTGACAAGTGTACAAAAAATCACCTCAAAATGAGAAGTTTTGATTGGTTAAAAAAAATGTGAAAGTTTGTGAAAAAACATGAAGAAAATCACAAAGTTTTGAAAAAAATGGTCCATGGGAGGTTTGAACCCATGACCATTGGGGTGGTTACGTGGCAGAAAGTACTACGAGCGTGCTGGCAACCGCTGGGACAAGCGTTCATTCGTTTATTGAAACAAAAACACGTGTTAATATAATATTGGAAAATTTGAATTTGAAAAAACTCAAGAACACGCGCGAATGCCCTGTTCTTCATCTTTGATTCCCAGATTTTGTAACTTGCTTGTTTCTTGATGAAATTGGAAGTTGTAAACATGAAAGTTGCTCGATTTTTCACAAGGAACACGATGGTGGTTGTTAATTGTATTTATTTTTGGTCTAACACAATTGAATTTCTGGAAATCACGAAGAACCCTAGAACTGTAATTTCTAATTGAAATGATGTGTAGTTGATGATTTTTCAAATTGTTTGAGGGTTAAGGATCGTGATAGGTGCAGAAAACAAATGGCCAATAGCTTTTTCATTTAAATGCAAGGAATCATGAGATTGAAGTTTGAGTTCTCACCTGTTCAAGCTGAGATCGAAGAAGGTGATGGCGTGTTTCCAGAACGGATTTTGTGATTGTTTGAGATTCAACGGATGTTAGGGAAGGTGTATGATCACCCTGCTTGCCTCGAATCAACCTGGAACTCTCCAGCCAAGTCCACCTGCACAGTCTGAAAATGGAAGCTCGATTTCTATGTTAAAGTTGTTACAGTTAGTTGTTATGGATCTGCATCATCCCTATGATGTTTATGGATGATGTTTGGATGCTTGGAACATCGATTACTTGAGCCAAACCAAAAATTCGAATGCTTAGGCAGTTTTGCAAGCTTATGTGATATGAAGTGCAATTCTGAATTTTAGCTTGTTCTATGTTGATTTTAAGTTCTATACAAGTTTGATTTTGATTATGAAATGTGTTTGACACCAAAGTTCATCATAGTTTTCACTAAATTTCAAAATTGCAAGTTATCCTCACTTTGAACTATAATTCAAGAAATTGGAGAAAGTGGAAGGAAAGCATGAACTTGAATTGCTTTGGTGTGTATTCAAATGGCCAACATGACCTCTATTTATAGGTCAAAAGTTCTGAACAATTAGGCACAAGTACATGGCATTGTAATATGAAGTTTCCTTAAAGGGCAAGAAAGACTTTTGTAAAAGGAAAAGGAAGCTTCCTTTTTTAACCATGTGTAAAAATCTCAATTTGATCTTATCTCTTCTCAATTATATCTAGCTGATATTTATCAGCTCTAAACTCCATTTGGCAAGGTGGCATTTCTTCTAGATGAAGAAATCACAAAATGACCTATAATTTGAAGTTTTTGAACTTTGAAAATCATGTTTATGGAGCCTTATGTTTCAATTTCAAAAGTATAGTTAGACTCCATGGATTTGAGAGTTCTTGGACATTTTGGAAAGCTTGTTTCAAGATCTACAACTTTCATGTTTTGAGTTTTTTCCAATTCAAAGTGGAACTATGTGAAACAATGCCATGAAGTTTGGAAAAAGTACAAAATTTTAACACTTGGAAAATTTTCTAAGTGTTGAAAATTTTGACTTTTTGTTGACTTTTTCAAATTCTTTGATTTTTTATGATCATGATGGATCATTTGAAGTATTTTGATGTTGGAAAAAGTTTTGTCTTGAAAAAGTTGACCAGAAGTCAAAGTTTGACTTTTCTGTGCGGATGAATTTTCATCAGATGATTCTGAAATTGACTGATGAAGTCTGTGAACTTCTGTGATGTTTTGAATCCAGAAATTAGGTCAAGATGTTTTATCTAAGATATAATGACCAATCTCTATCCAAAAAAGTCATTCATTGATCAAAAAGTCAGAGAATGCTCATGCTCGATCAAAACCCTAATTGGTCGATCCTTGATTGATCAGTGAGAAAAATTGGATATCTGATGATCAGAGGTTGATGATTTGATCAAGATAGATCAAATGAGGTGAGAAAAACTCAAACCCTAATTGGTTGCCTCTTGAATCAGATGAAAATTTGATGAAACCCTAATTTTGACCTGTGAATGCTACACCCGATTAATGCTGTTCTGAACTGTTAGTGATGCAATGATGCAAATGTAAGGTGGTATATTAGGTCAAAAATTGGGGTATGACACATGTGTAAAATTATCAATTTCATTTTTCTTGCATTGGATTACCGAATTTTCAAATGACATGATTTTCTTAAGTTGTATAATGGCCATCCGATCCGCTATCAATTGATCATGTTTGGTTGGTTGGCAAATTTTCAAATTTTTATTTATCTTATATTTTTCAATGCTTTAACTAAAAGACAACCTGGTTTTTATAAAGAAATTGATTTCAACCCGTTAATGGGCAATTTTCCTTACAAGTATTTTTTAAAAAAAATTCTTCATGATGATCATGTTTGCGAAGATTTACAGTTTATGTTTTGATATCACTATTGCTGGCATTGAGCTTTAGTTGTACTATAGTTATTGAATGACCATTTTTTATTGCAATCAGGATCTTATACTTGAGAAAATGTCTAAAGTAAAAACCAATTTGGATTTAATACAGTGGCTCGGACTTGACATGTCAATTAAAGTTTTCACCTATTAGAATAATCATGGTGATCTTGTTCATGCATCTATTGTTTCTAGTTCTTGGAATGATTTTGGTAAGTTATTTTATTGATTGCTTGGATTATATCATTTTAATATTTATCTGTTTAAATGTTTATTCATTTGGAAGGTTTTTATATGTTCTATGATAAGTTTCTGAGCTTTAATGGCATGCTTCTGAATGTGAATTTCTCTAATGCTAAATTCCTTCTAAACTTTATTTCACTTGATTCTCTAATAATGTGTGTAGCTCAATGTTCTCTGTGCTTTATTTGGATAAAATAGATGTCATTAGAAATTTTATGTAACTTTTAATTTTTAAGTTTCTTGGTTCTTGCACATATGCTAGATATGATCCTATTTAAGTGGTTGGATTATTGCATTTATGTACATCTTAAGGATAAAGATCTGCCTCGTTCTTATATGTTGACATGTACGGACTTCACATGTATTAAGAAATGATTGTTACAAATCACTCGCTTATATTTATATTAAGGTTATTTTTATTTCAAAATTTAAAGGCTGCTTTTTTTACTAGATGGTTTTTTAATAGCAAAGATAATAAATTATGATAAATAATTATAGTACAAAAACCAACTAAACAAAAAAAAATTTAGAAAAATATGGAACAAATGAGCGGAATGATTCCCAACAACCCAAAGAATCAAGGGAGACAAACACTACTTCTTTTGATCTAATTATCTCTAACAACTTTATTTTAACTGCCATACAAAAATATTGTGACGTCGGTTGAGGAATCAGAAAACGGTTGATCTATTACGAGACTTTTTATGTTGTTTATACGATTCTAGAAATCTTGTGTTTCAGCTTGTATTAGTTTGATTTGAATTCACTATTATGCTGCCAGAATTGTGTTAACATTGTGTTGATGTTTGATGTCAAACTCTTGCTAGCTTAGTATGTTGACAATAACACATTCAATTTTGTGTTTTTGTGTTTTAATTGTTGATGTTATTAGGGTGTTTAAAGTTTGAATAGAAACCTTGTCAATCTTTATTATGAATAGTAAATTGAGGATTCCATGATTGGTTTCGGTGATGGTTCAATGTCTATGTCTCGTTTATTCGCGTAGATTACGACCAAGAAACCATTTGGGACAACCATGCTATTTCTTTTTTTTCTTGAACTTTGGATGGGGATTCTATTTTAGTTTCAATGAAGGTGACGATAACAACGTGTTTATTCGTGTATAAATCTGACCAAGAAACTATGGTGGGCAGCATATTGTTTCATTTGTGTGAATTTGAATGAAAAAATCATTTCATCTTGGGTAAGATCGGTTGATAAGTTGCTGCCCGGATCTTGTTTCATTTAATTTATAGTTTGCAAATAATTTGGATTATCATGATAGTTTTACTTGTGTTTAACTTTGAAAGTTCAAATCGGATATGACATGTTTTGTGTTTATCGTTGATGTTAAGCATGATTGGAACGATTTTATCAAGCTTTACTTCATTTGCATAGTTACTTCCCGGTTTTTAGTTTCGTTATTTGTAACTTACCTCGTAATCGATTTCTCTTATTTTGGATTTAATTATAGCTTGATACTTCTTTGGTTTTAGTTCGTTTGTAAATGGAAATGCCTAAATAATCAATTGCTTAGTCCTTCATTTATTCATATACATAATTCATGCTAATTTCATTTCGATTTGTAGACCTTGTTTACTAACCATTTTCCAATTCGTTGCAATTCCATTTCGTTTTAATATTTATTCCACACTTATGCTACTAATGAATTTGTTATTTGTGAAGATATCAAGGATCATTCAAAGCATTCACTTTCATTAGCACATTGAATTACTATTTCGATTTAGCATCTAGTTTTTGTTATTTATAAACATACAAATATTTAGTATTTTTATTCTTATATTTATTATTGTAAATATATAATTATGTACATATTATTATTTTTATTTTATATACTTTACCATATTCTCGTAAATAAATAAATTATATTATAACGATCCTCCTCATGTTGCAATTTCGAACTTTGAATTCGTTTCCACTTTCGAATGTGTATGAGCACATAAATATTATTTGACTTCTTAAAATTAATTTAAATAATCTATTCTAATTAATCTAATAAAATGCAATGGTCAATAATCGATACTAGCTTCTCCGCATTGATTTTTATTTGTATCCCGTTGTAATTAATCTATCATTTTCTCTTTATTTATTTTTCATCTCCATTTGGAAAAATTGTATCCCGCTCCCTTGTCGTGTTGTAATTAATTGCTTTCTATTTTATTTTTGTTTCTTTAATCCCCATTTGTAATTGATGTATCCCTTTCCCCAAAACTTGTAATAATTATTTATCTCGCGTTTATTTTATCTTATTTAATCGTCACTTACAGAAAACCAAAAAATCATTTTTTTAAACTAATAATTCTGAATCATTTTAAACCCGTAAGTCGATAAAGCTTAGAAGCGTCGCGATGACCACACATGCACACATGTACGCTTGATCCTGGGCCTTCTTACAGTGAGCCTATTTCGATCAATTTTTCCAATTGGTCGTCTTAGTAGACTAGCCCACTTTTCTAGTACACATGTAATTTAATCGCTTTATGCTTGTGTTGGCCACCTTGTGTGGGCTTTTCTCGATTTATTGATTTGCTCCAATTATTTGTTTCTCCTCCATCTCTCGCGCCTTGGTCCACATACCAAGATTATCATAAGGGTTTCATAGTAGAGAGTAGGCTTGGCTATTCTCTCGAGATCGATCAAGTTTTATGGCTTGGTTGATCATAACCTGATTCATTCTTTCTCCATTTACCAAGCATTTAAAACACTTTCAATAAATTTTAAACTCGATCCAACATCGATTTTTCTCTTCAAACCTTGATCCAACGTCGAGTTTCTTTTTTAAAAAATATTTTATTAAATAAATACTCTACTTCTCTCTCTTCCCAAACGTATGGTAGTCAGTCCTGTTTTGACCCTCGATTGTACGTTTGGCTTCTTTAAATGAATATAATTAAGCGAACCTTGTTTTGCATCACCTTTTCTTAATAAAGCTTTTGGGTAGAAAAAGATGATTAGGATGGTTTTGTCCACTCATCTGAGTACTTGGGGCGTTAGCCGTTGAACGCTTAGGGTCCAATGCTTGTCTCCCACATAAAAATAACTCAACTCATTCAAATATTTTGTGTGTTCGAGCACCTTTTACCTTTAAAACCTTTTCAAGACTAGACATTATTCATTTATAATTGAGATATTCTTCCTCTATCCCCATGGTTTCTGACTTCTCCACTTGAGTACTAGAGGAGTTCTCAAACCCTCCCTCATGTTGGTGCATAGTCCTTTATCCTTTATCACACCTTGTGGGCGTTTAGACAAGTCTTCTCCTTTAAAAATGTTGACTTGTCTTTTCATTTAAAATCAATCAACAAACAATCATTTTCTAGAAGAACTACAGATTTTTGACTTTCCCATTGCACGAGGGAATACGTAGGCACAAGGTTTTGAAACCGCAACAAACTCAAAATAATAATAAACAAACCCCTTTTCTTTTTTCCTATTTCTCGATCATAGTTTAGAAGTTTGCGAATATACACACATACACTTAGAACTAAATGGGTCCCATCGAGTACGATGGATGTGATGGGTGCTAATACCTTCCCCTTGCATAATCAGCTCCCGAATCCGTATCTTTTGGTCTCGTAGACCGCCTTATCCATCTTTCGCGGGTTTTGTAACAACCCAATTCTATCCAAAGTTTGATATGCAAAAATCAGAGTAATTTTAAATTTTCATAAATTAAATACTGAGGCGTTACACCATCAAAACAACTCACTTTAAAACAGTTACTTTAAAGTATAAATTTCGGATACATAGCATCGCAGGAAAACATAAATTGGTTCATAGAAATCAACACATATCCTTTATTAAACTTCCTCATCAAAATCATGTTTTTATAATTTATGATTCTTATTTACAATTGGAAAGCAACAAAAGAACAACAACGATGACAACATAAATATTCCCCCCGAGTGCTACGTGTCGAGGCGACACGACTAACGGACTATAAACTCCATCTTCAACCTGCACGTTACCAATATATAAGTAACGGCGAAACAAGTAAAGGGTGAGATACTCCAAAACATATAATTAAGGCATGATAAAATATATATATATATATATAGTTTTCGGAATCATAAAGGTTATAGATTAATAAGTGTAATTCCAACACATAATCAAAACTCACTTACTTTACTCGTCATCCTAATGTGTATAATCTACACTTTATCACCATAGCCTCACCGACATAAAACATCGCAACAACACATAACCCTCCGTCACCACGAATCGTCACAAACTAATACATCGCTAATTAGCACGGCAGTCTTAAACAACAACATCAACCAACAACATTAAATAATGCCAATAATATAAGCAACACAAACAAATCATCACAAATTGGCTAAAGCTCATCTCCGCTTTTGGCATAAAGCCCATCTTCGCTTTTGGCATAAAGCCCATTATCTCTTGTGGCATAAAAGCCCATCTTCACAACATCATCACAAACATCATCATATCATATATCATCGTAATTCAATGTGATCCATCAATCAACAAAACTCAACGCCAAACAACTCAAACATAAACATAACCGACTCCATGAGACACGACTATGTTATGCATGTGGTACCCATCGCTTTGTCCGTAATTAGGGACACTTGACATAAAGCCGATCTTCGCTCGGCATAAAAGCCATCATCGCTTGACATAAAAGCCCTCTTCGCTGATGAAATGTATGTGACTCGACAATAAAACAACACAACACAAAAACAACATCTTCGCTCATTTAAATTGGCATAAAGCAAACATCGCCATAATTTATCCAAAACAAGATAAATATAACATCGCATCATAATTGCATTATGCACACAACACTAATAAATTCATCAAAAGTCATGCATTCACAAATCGGAAGCATTTATTAACAACCTCAATTTAATCATCACATTGCACATCAACAAGTATTCTTTAATAAATACACCATCGCAAAACTTACGTTTATTAACACCGCACCGTTATCAATTAATTCGCTAAATTCCGAAAACGGAAAAATAGTCAAAACGTCAATAATCATCATGAAAGCTATTCTTAACAACCGGTATTAATCCTAATCGTCGACGTCCAAATCGGGTTGTCCATACGTACCTTAAATCTACTAAAACACCGTCCGATGCAATTTAACCGTAAATTGGCTTGTTTCGGGTCGTCTCATAAAAACTCGTAATTTCTAAAAACTAACCTCACCACTATGTTCTACACGTCAAACTTAGCTAGCACGTCAATTTTCGTTGAATTCGGAGCAACTTGCTCTGTCGCCAAATTTACCGAAATCAGAAAATCGAAACATCATCGGGTTCTAAATTTAATCGGCTATCTTATTTCCTAATTATATTTTAGGGGTGAGTATTGCTACTAGATAAAATTGGAATTTCCATAAGAAACAGAACCTATTGCAGGCAATTATGCAGGAAAACATATTTATGACAGGAAGCATAAAAAAACAGGTTTTTACACCAAAAATGAAAAACAGCAAAACGTAACACTCCCCACACTTAAGGGGACGTACGTCCCTTGCCATGTACATAATAGGAGGCGGTTGCCTCAATGTGAAGGATGGCTTCCATCCAAAATTTTCATTCCATGGGTTATGTTCATTTCCTGCGTTTTCCACTGTAACCCAATTTTTATGGTTTTTTCAACTTTTGCTGTTTTGTTTTACTTTCTATTTCCATTTCATATATTTTCATTTTGTATTTTCATCTTATATTTTCATCCTTATATTTTCATTTTATATTTTCATCTTATATTTTCATCTTTATATTTTCATCTTATATTTTATATTTTCATTTCATTTTCATTCTACCTTACTAATAATAATTAATAATAATATTACTCATAATCTCTACACCAATTTTAACTCCTCTAACATTTCAACAATCAACCAACAAAATCATAAAACTCTACTATCAATTTTTCCTCAATTCAAACTAAACCCACCAAACATCTCTTATCACTAACTCACCATCTCTTATCATCAACAGAACATATATACCTCAAATACAACATCAAACATACTTCTACCATCAATTGAGAATTTCAACAACAATAACACAACACCAAAACAATGGCAAACTATAACCCCATGGATCAAAATACTAATTTTTCCTAAATCCACAACATATCCATCAAACCCTAACTATATGGAAAGAAAAATCAAACCCCTTACCTCTAGCTTGGAGATGATCCAAGGTGATGCTACCAAGCCCAACCTCAAGCTTCCTCTCATGCTCCCTTGTTCAAGATCTTCCTCATCTTCTCCTCTTCTTCTTCTTTCCAAAACCCTCTCTTTTCTCTCTAGGTTTCTATTTTGGTTTTTTTTTTGTGTTTACAAATGGAAAGAAAAGGAAAAGAAATTGGTTTTTATAACTTGTTTCCTACTAGTAAGCCAAGTCTCCATGTTTGGTTTTGGTATAATTGAATGGAAGGAAAATGAGGAGAAATGGTTCTAGTAATGGTACTTTCCTTATTTAGTAAGTCAAGGGCGAAAACCCAAATCTCATCAATTAATCCTCACACTCCTAACAAATTATATCATTAATATAATTAATTCAATTAATTAAATAATTCCGGGGAATTAAAATATCGGATCCGAATAATATTTTACCGGACCGAACGGAACGTCGCCAGATAAATTAATAGATATATTAATTAATATAATCATTCTCGTCGCAAAATAAGCATCGATTGGTAACTTGAAAATATTAATATATTTTAATATTAATTAAAAACGGGCGTTACAACTCTCCCCCATTTATAAACTTTTTGTCCTCGAAATTCAACCAAAACGAACACTACGAGACATGTCTACGCAATCATCTACTCAATCCTCGCGTTAATTAAACAACATATAGAATACACCAAACACAAGGGTATCTCCCTAACCACAACGTCTATACAAGAACAACCATGCCGAGATGCAAAGCCCATACAATGCACCCGACAACCAACCAACACCCAACAACTAAACAAGCCGTAAACACACCGGTTCACTCGAGAACCAAACAAACAAGATCGATACTATCCTAATGTCTCAACCATAGAATTAGTCACACACTCGAACCGACACCTCGGAAACGAGTCACCAAAGATAGGAACATAAAGTCCTACAACACAACACCAACACCATCGCTAAAACGAAAACAACAAAATGGTTATACCACCAAAACTGAAACAGTCAAAATAGGGTAAAACCACGCATGCAACGCAAACACGAAAAAGATGCCTTCATACACGCATAAGCACAAACTCAAGAATCACACTTGCAGTTATCGCTCTCATTCCAGAAAAATCACAAGGTCACATCATCCTTGTAGATTACCAACGTACCACCCTTGAACAAAACAATTTGCTCAAGCATAATCAAACTGAGATACACCACTCATCCTAGGGCTTAAACAGACGACTTGCGACTATAACTCACTAGTCCAAATCCAACAACCTCGCTTACTCGCTAAACAATTCAATGCTCGATATCTAAACCATGTTGCGTCACCTTAATGCATAAGATGCCAACCGTAAAAAAACTTGGTTAAACCTCAACTTTACCATCACTCGAAATGGATACGTTCAAAGCGTACACCCATCAAGACACCTCGCAACATCAGCTTCATCAACCCGAAGAATCACTCTTTCATTCTCGTTTGATCAACGTCCATTGGTCCTCTAAAATACACGACATAGTTTGACCTCTTCCAATACTGTCCAAATATTTCACTTGTGAAACTTCGACGTATACACTTGACTTCCACGAAGTCGTCCCTTTTAACAATTCAATTCCCAAAATTACATTAAGTAATCGCCATCCTCGCACCGCCGCAACAATAAATACACGGGCTTCTCGTTCGAAACACCTTTCATAACTTTCCATCGTCCCAAGTGGTAACTCAGTCACAACACTCTCTCAAGAACTCTACTCATCGACGTCATCTCCTACCCCTGTCATCACAACACCGGCTGGACTTAGAACCATAACATAAACTTTACGGAATCCAACACGAACGCCGTCGCTACCGACTTTAGTCACAATAGAACACCTTCCTTATAAGACATCAATTATCTTAAGGTACCTGTGGCTACTAAACCATCACAAAATTCCTTACCGTCAAGGCTTATCTTAGTCGCAAACTAATAATCCATCGCGACCATTAGTATCCGACAAAATCCATACGTTAGTAGTGAACAAATCCTTAACAACCTTCTGAGCTTAAATTTCAACAAGTGTCCTAAAACAAACATGCAACATTCTGCAAAATAACAAATCCCGAATCAGATATTCTTGGTTTATCCGCGATATCAACATACTAAGCTCAACAACAGACGAAGTCTCTTTATAGATTGCACTCAAACTTGAATTGTCTTCAACAATTCCAATCCCCTCGTTGCTAACATCTGCACCTCTAAAATTCCAAATGATCACAACAGCATCAACCTCTAACTCACAAGTCCGACAATTGTTCCTTATGAAATTCAAATCGTTCCAAGGTAGTAATACACTTTTCCAACTCTATGTCGAAATACATCTTAAGTCCAAAATGGAATATCACAATACGCCGCACAAGGTTCTTCAGTACTAAACAAAACCAAAATCAAAGCGTTCGCTAAACTTTCCAATGGCTCAAACAAATTCGCTTACCATCACGAAGTCCAATTAGCGACTCAACCATCTCGAGTCAAAATACTCACGATCAAAACCAACTTATAAAAAGATCTTCCGATAAACTCACAAAGTTAACCATCCAAAATAAGGGAACTTCTAAACTCTGAAATAACCCCTTGAAGTCTTCTACAAGGCACAAAATAAGTCTTCGCGGAATTGTCCAAAATAACACCGTCTAAGTCACTTACTTAAAGCACTCTCGTCTAACAATTCAAAATCCTATCCCTAGAATACTCGACATGCACTGATCTAACTTCACTATTGGTAACGCAAAGCTCGGATGCTTGCCACAATCTTCCTTCTCCCCAAAATCCAAACTCGCTCACCACTCAAGTAACCATGCACCACCTTGTGCCAGACATCCGCTTCACACACTATTAAGTTGGCAAGACAAGTTTATCCCAACCAACACAATTCCCGACTATTATCAACAAGAGATTAAGGATGATCAATCCCTCAATTTGTCAATAGACAGTTGACAATCATGATGGTGACATAAACCATCTCTACCAACTACAACAGCGTCTTCAAACTTACACTTCAAGTTATCGAAGCGTAACACTGCTTGAGACTCCATCCTAAGCCACAAGAGCCACCAAGAAGTAAAACTTCTCCCCCACTTGTTTCAAACTCATCTCTGTAGACAAACAATTTGAAACAAACAGGTACCGATAGTGTTTTCCCACACATGTCGCATACAACAGGATTAAACACACTAATAACTTGGTCGACAGACCGACCTGCTCTGATACCACTTTTGTAACACCCCAATTCTACCCAAAGTTTGATATGCAAAAATCAGAGTAATTTTAAATTTTCATAAATTAAATACTGAGGCGTTACACCATCAAAACAACTCACTTTAAAACAGTTACTTTAAAGTATATATTTCGGATACATAGCATCGCAGGAAACCATAAATTAGTTCGTAGAAATCAACACATCTCCTTTATTAAACTTCCTCATCAAAATCATGTTTTTATAATTTATGATTCTTATTTACAATTGGAAAGCAACAAAAGAACAACAACGATGACAACATAAATATTCCCCCCGAGTGCTACGTATCAGAGCGACACTGACACGACTAACAGCAGCTATAAACTCCATCTTCAACCTGCACGTTACCAATATATAAGTAACGGCGAAACAAGTAAAGGGTGAGATACTCCAAAACATATAATTAAGGCATGATAAAATATATATATATATATATATATATAGTTTTCGGAATCATAAAGGTTATAGATTAATAAGTGTAATTCCAACACATAATCAAAACTCACTTACTTTACTCGTCATCCTAATGTGTATAATCTACACTTTATCACCATAGCCTCACCGGCATAAAACATCGCAACAACACATAACCCTCCGTCACCACGAATCGTCACAAACTAATACATCGCTAATTAGCACGGCAGTCTTAAACAACAACATCAACCAACAACATTAAATAATGCCAATAATATAAGCAACACAAACAAATCATCACAAATTGGCTAAAACCCATCTGCGCTTTTGGCATAAAGCCCATCTTCGCTTTTGGCATAAAGCCCATTATCTCTTGTGGCATAAAAGCCCATCTTCACAACATCATCACAAACATCATCATATCATATATCATCGTAATTCAATGTGATCCATCAATCAACAAAGCTCAACACCAAACAACTCAAACATAAACATAACCGACTCCATGAGACACGACTATGTTATGCATGTGGTACCCATCGCTTTGTCTGTAATTAGGGACACTTGGCATAAAGCCGATCTTCGCTCGGCATAAAAGCCATCATCGCTTGGCATAAAAGCCCTCTTCGCTGATGAAATGTATGTGACTCGACAATAAAACAACACAACACAAAAACAACATCTTCGCTCATTTAAATTGGCATAAAGCCCACATCGCCATAATTTATCCAAAACAAGATAAATATAACATCGCATCATAATTGCATTATGCACACAACACTAATAAATTCATCAAAAGTCATGCATTCACAAATCGGAAGCATTTATTAACAACCTCAATTTAATCATCACATTGCACATCAACAAGTATTCTTTAATAAATACACCATCGCAAAACTTACGTTTATTAACACCGCACCGTTATCAATTAATTCGCTAAATTCCGAAAACGAAAAAATAGTCAAAACGTCAATAATCATCACGAAAGATATTCTTAACAACCGGTATTAATCCTAATCGTCTACGTCGAAATCGGATTGTCCATACGTACCTTAAATCTACTAAAACACCATCCGATGCAATTTTACCGTAAATTGGCTTGTTTCGGGTCGTCTCATAAAAACTCTTAATTTCTAAAAACTAACCTCACCACTACGTTCTACACGTCAAACTTAGCTAGCACGTCAATTTTCGTTGAATTCGGAGCAACTTGCTCCGTCGCCGAATTTACCGAAATCAGAAAATCGAAACATCATCGGGTTTTAAATTTAATCGGCTATCTTATTTCCTAATTATATTTTAGGGGTGAGTATTGCTACTAGAAAAAATTGGAATTTCCATAAGAAACAGAACCTATTGCAGGCAATTATGCAGGAAAACATATTTATGACAGGAAGCATAAAAAAACAGGTTTTTACACCAAAAATGAAAAACAACAAAACGTAACACTCCCCACACTTAAGGGGACGTACGTCCCTTGCCATGTACATAATTGGAGGCGGTTGCCCAATGTGAAGGATGGCTTCCATCCAAAATTTTCATTCCATGGGTTATGTTCATTTCCTGCGTTTTTCACTGTAACCCAATTTTTATGGTTTTTTCAACTTTTGCTATTTTGTTTTACTTTCTATTTCCATTTCATATATTTTCATCTTATATTTTTATTATATATTTTCATCTTATATTTTCATCCTTATATTTTCATTTTATTTTTTCATCTTATATTTTCATCCTTATATTTTCATCTTATATTTTATATTTTCATTTCATTTTCATTCTACCTTACTAATAATAATTAATAATAATAATACTCATAATCTCTACACCAATTTTAACTCCTCTAACATTTCAACAATCAACCAACAAAATCATAAAACTCTACTATCAATTTTTCCTCGAGTCAAACTAAACCCACCAAACATCTCTTATCACTAACTCACCATCTCTTATCATCAACAGAACATATATACCTCAAATACAACATCAAACATACTTCTACCATCAATTGAGAATTTCAACAACAACAACACAACACCAAAACAATGGCAAACTATAACCCCATGGATCAAAATACTAATTTTTCCTAAATCCACAACATATCCATCAAACCCTAACTATATGGAAAGAAAAATCAAACCCCTTACCTCTAGCTTGGAGATGATCCAAGGTGATGCTACCAAGCCCAACCTCAAGCTTCCTCTCATGCTCCCTTGTTCAAGATCTTCCTCATCTTCTCCTCTTCTTCTTCTTTCCAAAACCCTCTCTTTTCTCTCTAGGTTTCTATTTTGGTTTTTTGTGTTTACAAATGGAAAGAAAAGGAAAAGAAATTGGTTTTTATAACTTGTTTCCTACTAGTAAGCCAAGTCTCCATGTTTGGTTTTGGTATAATTGAATGGAAGGAAAATGAGGAGAAATGGTTCTAGTAATGGTACTTTCCTTATTTAGTAAGTCAAGGGTGAAAACCCAAATCTCATCAATTAATCCTCACACTCCTAACAAATTATATCATTAATATAATTAATTCAATTAATTAAAATAATTCCGGGGAATTAAAATATCGGATCCGAATAATATTTTACCAGACCGAACGGAACGTCGCCAGATAAATTAATAGATATATTAATTAATATAATCATTCTCGTCGCAAAATAAGCATCGATTGGTAACTTGAAAATATTAATGTATTTTAATATTAATTAAAAACGGGCGTTACATGTTTTATCTATATTTTCCCGTTGTTTTTAGAACAAATAAAATTAGGTGGAGACTTCATTGTTTTAAAATAACCGATGAAAAATCCAGTTGCTTCAGCTGGCGACTTCACAGGGGACATATTTGACTAATCGTGTCAACCCTAGTTTATTTATGCTTTAAGAATGCTCAAATGAGACATTCTTGGATATATCGTCTAATCACAAATTTATTCGTGGTGAAAATTATATAGTCAAGTTGGGATCAGTGACTTTGAGTATCCCATTTATATCCTTGTGTCGAGGGTTGCGTTTGTTAGATCGTTAGACCTGCTTTGTCTATTCGGGATAATACGTAATCCTCCCTCAAACTAAATTCTCTCGAAAAAAATATTATAGCCTTGCAAGTATCAATTGCGATGGACTCCAATATTAGAATTTGTGTTTGTTGTATCAAACAAACCATAGAACCATCCTGTGGAGAATTTGGGTAGAAAACTTAGAGCCATTGTGACACCTCAAATTAATTCAACTATTTAATAATTAGAAATTTAATTATTAATTAAATTAAAGGTTTAATTATTAGTATTTTTGGATTTATGGATTTAATTAATTAATTAATTAAATGGATGTGTTGGGGGTGTGAAGTAGATTTGGGAGGTGTGTAGAGTAAAAGACTCTAATTAATCTAATTTATTTATTTCTATTATTTGGAAAATAAAAAGGAATAAATAAAGGAATAGAGGAAATAAGAGAAGGATTTGAGAAATTAGGATTTCATTCTACGTACTTTGGAGAAGAGAAGAGAAAGAGGAGAAAAAGTCAAATCGTCAGAATTCGAAGATTCATCGCGAGGTAAGGGTTGATTTGATCTGATTATTATGCCTTATAGGTTTTGATGATCAATAGAACGAATTGATCCGTTAGGAATCTCGAATTAGGATTCTAGGTTGTGCCCTACCGTTATGATCCGACGTAAAAACTTCAATTGGAATTGTTATGAACGGTTAAATTATGTAGGATGATCCTAGGCTAATTGGAAAACATGATTTTGTGGTCAAAAGGTTGCAAAAACGTATTAACAAATTTAGTTCTGGTGTATTGTAAAGTTTGGTGATGAATGGAATTCATGGGAATTGGAAAATAGTGAGAAGGAACTGGTTTTGGTGAAAATCACATGCTATGCATAGACCCATAGGGTTATTCATCGATGCAAGCAGTCAAAATTTGGAAAAAAAACATAAACTAGAATAAGCTATGCATCGACCCATAACTCTATGCATCGACTCATAGGAAGAAAAACAAAGCTATGCATCGACACATACGTGTTATGCATCGACACATACTGAACAAAATTTGAAAAATGCAGAATTTTAAGTGTATGCATCGATGCATACGGTCCATGAGTCGACGCAAGAAGTCTATGTATTGACACATGAGGTTTTGTGTCGATACATACTGTACAGGAATGAAAGGTAATTTTCTGAAAACGGTTTCGGTCATATCTTTGCGACCGTAACTCTGATTTAGGCATAGTTGCTATCGTTGGAAAGCTTAGAACGAGTACTATCTATTAAAAACATTTTCAAAACTAGTAATTGAGATATTGAAGGATTGAGATGGATTTCGTAGCAAGAAGTCGTTGTAATTCGTGAATTATTCGTTGCGTATACTTGTTGTATGTTAATTCCATGTGTTGTAATTAATGTTATATGTTCATGAATTGATATGATCATGTGTTGTTGTTGTTATTGGTTATGAGTGGAATAAATGTTGTGTGATCATATTCCATATTTAGATTGTTGCATGCTTTTGATGTGCATGCATAAGCATTCTGGTGATGGTTCATTCCCATTGTGTGGAATAAAACCTGCAGAGCCAATAACCGTATCCAATAGATAGTGGTGGTGAGGCTAGATTCTTGACCCAGTGGTGTATGGGTGAATCGTTGATTGACGTTGTTTTCTGAGGTGTAAACGGAATAGGGTCTGAACTTGGTTCACGTTTGGTACCACATGCATTGAGTTTGCATTGCATATGTAATTATAACATGTTAGGATGGTTTCCAGTGTTATAATTGCATTGATTGTTATTAGGTGCATAATGAACTGTATGGCATCGTATTTGTGGATTGTTATCTGGTTATGCTAATGCAGGTGGAATAATGTATTGATTGTTTTATTGCTTTAAAAAATGTATAATGCATTTTAATTTTGATGAAATCTCACCCTTACTTTGATGATTTCAGATCGAAGTGATTAGCTGCTCAGGAATTGGTGAGGATGGCTTATAGAGCTGTTCTATTTACATAGTTCATGTGTCAGTGTCATGCTCTAGTAGATTGTAACACTGGGGAACGATTGTTTTGGAATTGGCGATTTGACTTGTTTCTTTTGGTTTATGTTTGGAATAGTTATGACTTGAAATTATTCCGGATTCTTAAGTTATTTTCGCTGTGTAAAACATAATCTTTGGTTTGGATTATATTTAATAAGTTCTTCAGTAAAAGCATGATTACTGTTATAATGCGTTATTATTTGAATAAATTTTAAATTGTGACGCCCTTTCGTTATGTTAAAACTCTGATTAAATTATATAAATCGTTGGGAAATTAGAAGGGGTGTTACAATAGTGGTATCAGAGCATAGTCGGTCGTGTGACCAGTGTCTTAATGTCATTATCCATTTGTATGCGACAAGTGTGTACAACACTGTCGGTACTTGTTGCTTTTCTGATTACTTACTGCAGGAGTGATGTGAAGCTAAGTGGGGGAGAAGAGATGTTTGCCGGAAGACAGTGCAAGAGTGGTTAGAGTTGTTGGAATCATTTGGATCGTGAGTCATAGTTGGAAGTGCAAAAAGGTGAGTACGATTCGAAGAACAAAAAGTGTTGGTAATGATGATTTATACTCCAGTATGATTATCGGATGTCTATTGACAAATTGAGGACTTGATCACCCTTAATCTCTTGTTGATAGTAGACGGAATTGTATTGAATGGTATACAATTGTCTTGCTATCTAAATGGAGCAGATAGTGATGAATATGAATGAGGTTTGGTAGAAGCTTGTGAACCATATGAGTTGACGAAGACTCTAATAAGGACAATGAATTAAGATGGATGATCAGAGTTGCGCAGCTGTTAATGATGGTGTTTATGTTGTGTTCTTCGACGGAAGGAAAAGAAAGGCTAAGAGTAATGAATTGCCAGTGGTGAATGAATTTCCAGAAGTGTTTCCGGAAGATGTTAGTGAATTGCCACCTGAGAGAGAAGTGGAGTTTACTATAGATTTGATTCCTAGAACTAGTCCGGTGTCGATGGCGCCTTATCGCATGTCGGTATCTGAATTATCTGAGTTGAAGAAGCAGTTAGAAGAATTGCTTGAGAAGAAGTTTATTCGTCCTAGTGTTTCGCCGTGGGGTGCTTCGGTGTTGCTGGTTAAAAAGAAAGAAGGTTCAATGAGACTGTGTGTTGATTACAGGCAGTTGCATAAGTTACAATCAAGAATCGGTATCCATTACTGTGGATTGATGATTTGATGGATCAATGGGTTGGAGCTTGTGTATTCAGTAAGATTGATTTGAGATCTGGATACTATCAGATTCGTGTGAAGACGGAAGATATTCAGAAAACTGCATTTAGAACGAGGTATGGACATTATGAGTATTCTGTTATGTCGTTTGGAGTTACTGATGCACCTGGTGTTTTCATGGAGTATATGAACAGGATATTTCATCCGTATCTTGATAAGTTTGTGGTGGTCTTTATTGATGATATTCTTATCTAATCGAAGAATGATGAAGAACATGCAGAACATCTTAGAATTGTGTTGGAACTGTTGAAAGAGAAGAAGCTGTATGTGAAGTTGTCTAAGTGTGAATTCTGGTTAACCGAAGTAAGCTTTCTTGGTCATGTGATTTCCAAGAATGGCATTGTTGTTGATCCTACGGAGGTAGAAGCGGTATCTCAGTGGGAAGCGCCGAAGAATGCTTTTGAAATCCGTAGTTTTCTTGGTCTTGCAGGTTACTACAGAAAGTTCATTGAGGGATTTTCGAAGTTAGCTTTACCGTTGACTAAGTTGACAAGAAAGGGTCAGGTGTTTGTTTGGGATTCTGAATGTGAGAAAGGATTCCAAGAGTTGAAGAAGAGATTGACTAGTGCTCTGATTCTGATTTTGCCAAATCCGGTAGAATCTTTTGTTGTGTATTGTGATGCGTCCTTGATGGGATTAGGTGGTGTTTTAATGCAAGATAAGTAGGTTGTGGCTTATGCTTCGAGATAATTGAAAGTTCATGAAAGGAATTATCCGACTCATGATCTAGAGCTGGCAGCAGTGGTTTTTGTTTTGAAATTGTGGAGGCATTACTTGTACGGTTCTTGATTCGAGGTATTCAGCGACCATAAGAGTCTAAAATATCTCTTCGATCAGAAAGAGCTAAACATGAGGCAGAGGAGATGGTTAGAATTTCTGAAGGATTATGATTTCGGTTTGAATTACCATCCTAGTAAGGCAAACGTGGTTGCAGATGCATTGAGCAGGAAGTCCTTGCATATGTCTATGTTGATGGTTCGTGAACTGGATTTAGTGGAACAATTCAGAGATTTGAGTTTGGTGTGTGAGACTACTTCTGATAGTGTTAAATTAGGTATGTTGAAGCTGATTAGTGGTATTCTTGAGGAAATTCGGACTGGGCAGAAATCTGATGTTGGTTTAGTGGATAAATTGGCATTGATCAACCACGGTCAAGGAGGTAAATTCCGAATTGATGAGCATGGTGTTATGAGATTTGGTGACAGAGTGTGTGTTCCGGATATTGCAGAACTTCGGAAGAGTATTTTGGAAAAAGGACATCGTAGTGGATTGAGTATTCATCCTGGTTCTACTAAGATGTATAATGACTTGAAAAAGTTATTCTGGTGGCCTGGAATGAAAAAGGAAATTGCTGAGTTTGTTTATGCTTGTTTGGTTTGTCAGAAGTCAAAGATTGAACATCAGAAACCGTCAGGATTGATGGAGCCATTGTTTGTTCCAGAGTGGAAATGGGATGGCATTTCTATGGATTTTGTATCTGGTCTACTGAGGACAGCAAAGAATTGTGATTCTATTTGGGTTATTGTTGATCGGTTGACGAAGTCCACTCACTTTATTCCGATAAGAATGGATTATCCGATGGAGAGATTGGCAGAATTGTATGTTGAGAAGATTGTAAGTTTGCATGGTATTTCTTCTAGTATTGTGTCGGATAGAGATCCGAGGTTTACGTCTAAGTTTTGGACGAGGCTGCAAGAAGCTTTGGGCACTAAGTTAAGGTTGAGTCTCGCTTATCATCCGCAGACAGATGGTCAGACAGAGAGAACGATTTAGTCGTTAGAGGATTTGTTGAGAGCTTGTGTGTTGGAGAAAGGTGGAGCATGGGATAGTTATTTGCCATTGACTGAGTTTACCTACAACAATAGTTTTCATTTGAGTATCGGTATGGCTCCGTTTGAGGCATTGTATTGTAGGAGGTGTCGGACACCGTTGTGTTGGTACGAATCTGGAGAAAGCGCTGTGATTGGACCGGAGATTTTCCAACATACTTCAGAAAAGATTAAGATGATTCAGGAGAAGATGAAGGCTTCTTAGAGTAGGCAGAAGAGTTATCATGATAAAAGGAGGAAGGATCTCGAGTCTAGTGAAGGAGATCATGTGTTTATGCGAGTTACTCCGATGACTGGTATTGGTCGAGCCTTGAAGTCAAAGAAGTTGACTCCGTGCTTTATTGGTCCGTATCAGATTACCAAGAAGGTTAGAAGAGTTGCTTATCAGATTGCTTTACCGCCATCACTTGAAAATTTACATGATGTCTTTCATGTATCTCAGTTGAGGAAATACATTCCTGATCCATCTCATGAGATTTAGGTAGATGATATACATGTGCGAGATAATCTGACTGTTGAAGCATTACCTGCTAGAATTGAGGATCGGAAGGTGAAGCAGTTGCGAGGTAAAGAGATAGCATTGGTGAAAGTAGCTTGGGGAGGACCAGCAGGTGGAAATATAACTTGGGAGCAAGAAAGCCAGATGAAAGACTCGTATCCCAAACTTTTCGTCTAAGGTATGTTTTCGAGGACGAAAACTCTTTTTAGTAGGGGAGAGTTGTGACACCCCAAATTAATTCAACTATTTAATAATTAGAAATTTAATTATTGATTTAATTAAAGGTTTAATTATTAGTATTTTTGGATTTATGGATTTAATTAATTAATTAAATAAATGGATGTGTTGGGGGTGTGAAGTAGATTTGGGAGGTGTGTAGAGTATAAGACTCTAATTAATCTAATTTATTTATTTCTATTATTTGGAAAATAAAAAGGAATAAATAAAGGATTAGAGGAAATAAGAGAAGGATTTGAAAAATTAGGATTTCATTCTACGTACTTTGGAGAAGAGAAGAGAAAGAGGAGAAAAAGCCAAATCGTCAAAATTCGAAGATTCATCGCGAGGTAAGGGGTGATTTGATCTGATTATTATGCCTTATAGGTTTTGATGATCAATAGAACGAATTGATCCGTTAAGAATCTCGAATTAGGATACTAGGTTGTGCCCTACCGTTATAATCCAACGTAAAAACTTCAATTGGAATTGTTATAAACGGTTAAATTATGTAGGATGATCCTAGGCTAATTGGAAAACATGATTTTGTGGTCAAAAGGTTGCAAAAACGTATTAACAAATTCTATTCTGGTGTGTTGTAAAGTTTGGTGATGAATGGAATTCATGGGAATTGGAAAACAGTGAGAAGGAACTGGTTTTGGTGAAAATCACGTGCTATGCAACGACCCATAGGGTTATGCATCTATGCATCGACTCATAGGAAGAAAATCAAAGCTATGCATCGACACATACTGAACAAAATTTGAAAAATGCAGAATTTTAAGTGTATGCATCGATGCATACGGTCCATGAGTCGACGCAAGCAGTCTATGTATTGACACATGACGTTTTGTGTCGATACATACTGTACATGAATGAAAGGTAATTTTCTGAAAACGGTTTCGGTCATATCTTTGCGACCGTAACTCCGATTTAGGCATAGTTGGTATCGTTAGAAAGCTTAGAACGAGTACTATCTATTAAAAACATTTATAAAACTAGTAATTGAGATCTTGAAGGATTAATATGGCTTTTGTAGCAAGAATTCGTTGTAATTCGTGAATTATTTGTTGCGTATACTTGTTGTATGTTAATTCCATGTGTTGTAATTAACGTTATATGTTCATGAATTGATATGATCATGTGTTGTTGTTGTTATTGGTTATGAGTGGAATAAATGTTGTGTTATCATATTCCATATTTAGATTGTTGCATGCTTTTGATGTGCATGCATAAGCATTCTGGTGATGGTTCATTCCCATTGTGTGGAATTGAACTTGCATAGCCAATAACCGTACCCAATGGATAGTGGTGGTGAGGCTAGATTCTTGACCCAGTGGTGTATGGGTGAATCGTTGATTGACGCTGTTTTCTGAGGTGTAAATGGAATAGGGTCTGAACTTGGTTCACGTTTGGTACCACATGCATTGAGTCTGCATTGCATATGTAATTATAACATGTTAGGATGGTTTCCAGTGTTATAATTGCATTGATTGTTATTCGGTGCATAATGAATTGTATGGCACCGTATTTGTGGATTGTTATCTGGTTATGCTAATGCGGGTGGAATAATGTATTGATTGTTTTATTGCTTTAAAAAAATGTATAATGCATTTTAATTTTGATGAAATCTCACCCTTACTTTGATGATTTCAGATCAAAGTGATTAGCTGCTCAGGAATTGGTGAGGATGGCTTATAGAGCTGTGCTATTTAGATAGTCTGTATTTCAGTGTCATGCTCTGGTAGATTGTAACACTGGGGAACGATTGTTTTGGAATTGTCGATTTGACTTGCTTCTTTTGGTTTATGTTTGGAATAGTTATGACTTTAATTATTCCGGATTCTAAAGTTATTTCCGCTGTGTAAAACATAATCGTTGGTTTGGATTATATTTAATAAGTTCTTCAGTAAAAGCATGATTACTGTTATAATGCGTTATTATTTGAATAAATTTTAAATTGTGACGCCCTTTCGTTATGTTAAAACTCTGATTAAATTATATAAATCGCGGGGAAATTAGAAGGGGTGTTACAGCCATCCTACCATAGGAGCTCACCTAAATAAGTTGTTCTGATTACCTGTATCATTCGTGCTTTACGTCTTTATGAACCTATTACTATCATTGTGTTGCATTCCATTTGTATATGTGACATTGCATTTCATCACATTTATCGCATTAATGACATTACATCATCTGCATATTTCATGCATATATCCAAGTGGTCAAAGAACTTATTTCGTCTGTCTCCATCTTCAATTATTGATTTACCATCAAGCTGATTCCTCTGCACAAGTACGAAACTAGAGCCAACGTGAAAAGAAGAATGGAATACCAAGAGAAACACAATGCAGATGTCCGAATGGAAATCGATGATTTGAAGTCAGGCATGACTAGACTTACTGAAATGATGCAAGTTCTGATCGCCAAAGGTAAGCAGCCTTAAAGGACTATAATTTTTGAAGTCTCAACTGTTGTTATTGATCCTCAATCCTCTCAGATGCCAGTTACTACATGGACAAAATTTGGGTTACCCCAGAATTACGTTCCTCCTGTTGAAACTGCTCCAATGGTTGGCGAGTTTTCTCGACCACTTTTCCAGGCTCCAGCCTTCATTGAGCCCCAACCCATTGTTCATACTGCCCCTCATCAACCTTTCGTGCATCAACCTGTTGCACAAGCTGCTTATGGGAACCCTCTCTTTGATTACCGTACTAACGCTTCTCGAAGTGTGAGTCAAGGAAATTTTGATGAACTTGAAGAAGTCCGCTAGCAGTATTAGACTTTGGAAAGAAGGATGAGAGCTATGGAAGGCAATGATGTCTTTGGTATTGTTGTAGAGAACATGTGTCTGGTCTCTGATCTAATTATGCCTCCTAAGTTCAAGACTCTTGATTTCGAGAAATACAAGGGGCACACCTGTCCAAAAAGTAATTTGTTGATGTACTTCGGGAAAATGGCTGCTTATACAAGGAATGACAAACTTCTTATCCACTATTTCTAAGACAGCTTGAGTGGAGCGTCGTTGAAGTGGTATATGGGACTTGAAAAAGGTCGTATCCAATGCTTCCAAGACCTGATTGATGCTTTCATGAAACAATACCACTATAATCTTGACATGGATCCTGATCATCGTCAATTGCAAAACATGTCTCAGAGTGAGAAAGAATCTTTTAAGGAATACGCTCAACATTGGAGAGAGGTTGCCTCACAAGTTAAACCACCTCTATTTGAGAAAGAGCTCACAGGCTTATTTATGGATACCTTATCTCCTTTCTATTGGGAGAAGATGATTGGTAGTGTGTCCTCCCGCTTCACAGATTTGGTGACGATTGGCCAAAGGCTAGAAGAGGGAATCAAAAGAGGAAAAGTGTCTGCTGTTGGTGAATCCTCTAGTGGTGCAAAGAAATCCTTCAGAAACTTCCAGAAGAAGAAAGATGGTGAAGCTAATGTTGTATCAATTGAAAGAAGGAGACCTCTCTGTAGGCCTCAATACTATGACCAACCGCAAGTAGATGTTGTCACTCCTACAGTCAAGGCTCAACCAATTCAGATTCCTCAACGCCAAGCTGGTGGACAAAATCATAATCGCAATGCAAGGAATAGGCCTCAGTTTGACCTTATCCCAACAACTTACATTGTATTGTATCCTCAGTTAGTTGAACTAGGTCTAATCACAACTAGGCCTCTGACTCCTCCAGATCCTCTCCCAATCGGATTCAGGTCTGATCTTCATCGTGAGTTCCATTAGGGAGCTGTTGGTAACGATTTGGAATGAGCATTCATTATCTTTTTTTTAAAAATATATCAAAAATAAAAATCCTCTAAGTTAAAACTAAAAGACAACTTAGGCAACAGACAGGGGCATCCTGCTGACCGTAATCTTAAACAGAACTGTTCAGACAAAAGTTAGAGATGACAAATTCAAACAAGAGTTGACAAAAGTCCTCAAACAAAAAATGTGGCAAGAAGAAGTGATTGACATCTCAAGAATCTATCAGCTTCTGAGCCATTGTCAGAGTACAAATCTGAATTCTATTGGAACCTAAATGCACAATCTAAGTTAATTGAGCATAGGACTGGAGAACATCTCGAAGATTGGGTTGGGCACAAATAAATTTTGAGCCTTTATCTTTTGTTTCATAAACCGTGAACTAGACCATGCTACAACCCTCAAAAGACCTAATTGAAGCCAGGTTTCTTTTGAAAGCATACTACAGCAAGGTTGCGTAATATGACTCCTAAGATCTTTTGCAAATTAATTGTCTTGGTATATCCATACCTTTGTCTTCTCTTTCACTTTTAAATTTTTAAACCGCTGTGTTTTAACCAGTGATTCATTTTTTATACACCAATTACATCATTTGAAAATGATTTTAACTTCAAAACTTGTGCATGAACTTTGCATTACATTTACCATGTTTGAATAAACAATTTTTGCTTGCAAACAAGCTTTCCTCAACAAGGAAGTCCAAACTGTTGAGAAACTTGGTCAGTGATCCTAATCAGGGGCAAGTATCTTTCGGATCCTGTTGTGAATCAGTTCAAGATTTATTGCTCAGTGCAAGTCATTCTCAAAATTGTTTTAATCAGAAGATATTTTTCAAGACTCACATTGGGGAAATGTTTTCCCTCAGTTATTTTCAAGAACTAAAGACGTGATCGGTTTATCTTCAACAATCAGCTAATCTGGGGAAATCCCCAAGAAGCGCTTTAGTCCCTCCTCCAAGGACCATCATTTTGACACTATTTACAAGTGTGTTAGATGTGTTTTTTAAGACATTTTCTCTCCAAGCAGAGTTGGCAGTGTTCTCCGTGTTGAGGAATTATGATCAAACCCAATTTATTTGGTATCTACCAAAACAGATGTCTGTCAGTCTATCTCTTTGTCTTCTCCAGTTCCATTACTGGATGTCTCTCTATTTGTCTTCTCCAGTTCCATGCCTGGATAATTGTTTTTCCCTTTATTCAGAGCAGATTATTGGATGTAGTGGTTTCCTTTCCACTCAGTGCCATTACTGGATAACTCTGATGTAGCTTTAGATTTGGATATATTTGATTGTCTTTTCCATAGAGTTTTCCCTTCATTCAAAGAAGATTATTGGATGAAGTGGTTTCCTTTCCACCCAGTGCCATTACTAGATGACTCTGATGTAGCTTCAGATTTGGATATATCTGATTGTCTTTTCCAGAGAGTTTTTCCCTTCATTCAGAGCAGATTATTGGATGTCATGGTTTCCTTTCCGCCCAGTGCCATTGCTGGATGACTCTGATGTAGCTTCATACTTGGATGTATTTGATTGTCTTTTCCAAAGAGTTTTTCCCTTCATGCAAAGCAGATTATTGGATGTCGTGGTCTCTTTCCGTGTAGTGCCATTACGAGATGACTCTGATGTATCTTAAATTGTGTTTTAATGTGTTTTCCAGAGGGTTATCATCTCATTCCATGCTATTCCTGGATGTCACTACTTATCTTTCCAGGGTTTTATCCCTCTTTTTCCAAGTATTACTGGTTACTCTTTGTCACCCCGACGAATATCCATAAATATCTTGTCTTTCCACGTCATATCATCTACCACAAATTTCCAGTTTCGAATCTTTCGTAATTCCCACAGTGTCTGTCTCATATCATACATCATCCTAAAAAAAATGTCAAGAAAATATATTGCATTCAATGCATTCTTGTCATATTCCATTCACAAAATACCCATTGCATCTCAGGGCAAAATTTTGGGTTTTTGATATTTAACTATCTCCCACTGCAATAATATGAAGCTTGATCATCTTCATATCATGTAGTTGAAGATATTTAAATAGGGGCAGCTGTTGTACCCCAAATTTTACCCCGAGTTTTCACATTCACTTATCTATATCATATTTAAATTTTACTTGCATATTTTCATTTTTTATTCGCATTCCATATTTATCTTCAATTTAATTTACCCTCTCCATCATTTTTATTTTAATTAGCTTATGTTTCATCATTGCACGCAAATGCATTCATATCATTGATTATATGGTTATTGATTTGAGGTGACTCCCATTGGGTTTTCTTTGAACATATCAGAAGTTCTGTTATCAGAAGTTTTGTCCAAGGCAACATATCAGAAGTTCTATTATCAGAAGTTCTGTCCAAGGCAATATATCAGAAGTTCTGTTATCAGAAGTTCTGTCGAAGGCAACATATCAGAAGTTATGTTATCAGAAGTTATGTTATCAGAAGTTCTGTCCAAGGCAACATATCAGAAGTTCTGTTATCAGAAGTTCTGTCCAAAGCAACATATCAGAAGTTCTGTTATCAGAAGTACTGTCCAAGGAAACATATCAGAAGTTCTATCCAAGGCAACATATCAGAAGTTATGGTATCAGAAGTTCTGTCCAAGGCAACATATCAGAAGTTCTATTATCAGAAGTTCTGTTATCAGAAGCTCTGTCCAAGGCAACATATCAGAAGTTTTGTCCAAGGCAACATATCATAAGTTTTGTTATCAGATGTTCTGTCCAAGGCCAAATCAGAAGTTCTATTATCAGAAGTTCTATCCAAGGAAACATATCATAAGTTCTGTTATCAGAAGTTCTGTCCAACAACCAAAGCAACATATCTGAAATTAACATAACAGATGTCAGGCCCAAATACCGAAAATTCATAGGCCCTTTTTCTAGAAAGTCCAAGAAGCAGCAAAACCCTAATCTGGTATCATTATAAAAGCAATCATTGGCACAGAAATCGGGGGGGAACAAAGAGAAAGAACCAAAATCTGCGCAGAGAGAAGAAACTTTCTTCTTCATCCATATCCTCCAAACTCCCTTCTCCTCAACCTTGGTCCTTCTGCCTCCACCGCAACTTACCACCGTATCCCTTCTGTCACACTGCTGGGAACCCTCACCTATCCACCTTCTCACCTCACAGCAACTTACTCGCTCTGATCCGCACAACTATCTCCATCTTCACTCTCATAAATCAAGCTCTGGAATGTGACCTGCTGCTACGGCTTGTCCAGCCTTTCGGTAATTTCATTTTTTTGTTTGTTCTAATTTTTTACATTTTTTTGGTGGATTAATTATCATACAAAAATATTGTGATGTCGGTTGAGGAATCAGAAAACGGTTGATCTATTACGAGACTTTTTATGTTGTTTATATGATTGTAGAAATCATGTGTTGCAGCTTGTATTAGTTTGATTTGAATTCACTATTATGCTGTCATAATTGTGTTAAAATTGTGTTGAAGTTTGATGTCAAACTCTTGCTAGCTTAGTATGATGACAATAACAATTTTAGTTTTGTGTTTCTGTGTTTTAATCGTTGATGTTATTAGGGTGTTTAAAGTTTGAATAGAAACCTTGTCAATCTTTATTATGAATAGTAAATTGAGGATTCCATGATTGGTTTCGATGATGGTTCAATGTCTATGTCGCGTTTATTCGTGTAGATTATGACCAAGAAACCATTTGGGACAACCATGCTATTTCTTTTTTTTTCTTGAACTTTGGATGGGGATTCTATTTTAGTTTTAATGAAGGTGACGATAATTGTAACACCCCAATTCTACCCCGCGTAATTAATAATAAAATCAGAGTTTCAAAATTTCATTTAACAAAATTGAGGCATCACATATTCGTATTTCCATCAATTCGCATTATAATGCACATCAAAAGTCGGATATACCGATTCATATATAATTCATCATGTTCACATAGGAATATTCACAACACAGCGGATATGTTCACAAAATATACATAACATCCTGTTGTCATCAATACATAAGGTTATAACATCATAAGACAGTATACATAAACTATCCTATCAAAATAATGACGTCGCCCAAATCCCGAGTGTTACTACGACCAGAGCAGAACGACACAAAATAAGGTAACTCGAGCTAATCCTCCTCATCCTCGGGGATCACCTGCACGTTACCAATATATAGGCAACGACGAAACAAGTAAAGGGTGAGATACTCCAAAACATATAATTAGAAGCATAATAGCATATATAAATAGTTTTGGAATTATAATTGATATAAGTTAAATAAAGTATGTCAACATGTATTAAAACTTACATACTTTAAATTAGCATTTAGTGTATAAATTCACACTTTAACTTCATCACATAATCATTATACTCGCATCAACACAAAACTTCATGTACCATCGCAATTCAATCATCATTCATCAATTAAAAACCCAATGTTAAACAACTCACACATAAACATAACTGACTCCATGAGACACGACTATGTTATGCATGTGGTACCCGTCGCTTTGTCCATAAATAGGAACACTTGGCATAAAGCCCATCGTCGCTTGGCATTAAAGCCCTCGTCACCTATGCAATGTATGTGACTCGACAATAAAACAACACAAAAAAAAACATCATCATCGCTCATCAAAACTGGCATAAAGCCCACATCACCATAATTTATCCATATTAAGATAAATATATCATCGCATCATATTTGCATTATACAAAACATCACCTATAATTCATCATCGCAAAAAGTCATGCATTCACAAATCGGAAGCATTTATTAACGACATCAATATAATCATATAGTATCGTAATCAAATAAATCACCCAATTCTAAACATGGAAAAATAATTGAACATCAATAATCGTCGCAAAAGCCATTCCTAATAACCGGCATTAATCATGATCGTCAACATCGAAATCGGATTGTCCATACGTGTCTTAAATTGACTAAAACGCAATGCAATTCAATTTACCGTAATTAAGCCTATTTCTGATCGTTTCGTTTATTTGTCTAATGTTATATGTCATTTTACCGCATTTTATGCTTTGGTTATGTGTTTGAGTGTTTTCAGGGTCTGAATAATAAAATGAGACAAATCGGGGCAAAAAAAGTGCAAAAATCAGAATATAGGAGGCTACAGATACATCAACACGGGCCCCCGTGTTAATCAACACGGCCCGTGTCAAAAAGCCACTAGAAAATGCAAAAACACCAAAGTCAGTGAATCAACACGGGCACCCATGTTAATCAACACGGCCCGTGTTGATTGACCTGAAAGCAATCTTCCTTATTCAAGAGGTCAACAAGGGCACTCGTGTTAATCAACACGGCCCGTGTTGATGGACGCATGTGAAAACTTCAATTTTACCATTCCCATTAATTCCAATCATCATCAACCTCATAATCCCTACACCTAATTCAACTTTTATAAACATTTTCAATAATCAATCAACAAAAACCCTATAAATCATTTATCAACTTTTCCCCCAAATCCAAAACATAAACATCAAAACCTAACAATATGAGATGGAGAATCAAACCCCTTACCTAGAAAGCTTTGAGTGTTCTTGATGATTCTTCAAACCAAGCCTTGCTCTTCTTCTTGCTCTCTTCTTCTTCCTCTACCAAAGCCCTAACTTTCTCCAAGTTTCTATACTTATGTTTTTGGTGTTGTGTTTGGAAAATGAAGGAAAAATCGTTTTATATGAATGTTGTCATACTAACCAAGGGTGGGAAGCCCAATTATCCCTAATTTCTCCCACACCCCTACAATTCTTAAAACATTAATATCATCTATTTAATCATTAACTCAATTTATTAATATAATTCCGGGGAATTAAATATCGGTCCGAATAATATTTTACCGAACCGATCAGAATATCGCCAAATATACTAATAGATATACCGATTAATATAATTATTTTCGTCGCCAAAACAATCGTCAAATGGTAATTCAAAAATATTAATATAATATAATATTTAAATAAAACGGGCGTTAACGCCACCCGATAAGCCACTTTTCCCACTTTACTAGTAATTTGATAAGGACCAATAAAGCGAGGAGTTAGCTTTTTCGACTTCAATGCTCGCCCAACACCGGTTGTAGTAGTAACTCTCAAAAACACATGATCACCCTCTTGAAATTCCAAGTCTTTCCTCCTTTTATCATGATAACTCTTTTGTTGACTTTGGGAAATTCTCATCTTTTCTCTAATCATCTTCACCGCCTCAGTAGTTTCTCTAACCAATTCGGGTCCAAGCACCACACTTTCACCCAACTCGTGCCAACATAAAGGAGTTCTACACCTCCGACCATACAACGCCTCAAACGGTGCCATTCCAATACTAGCATGAAAACTGTTATTGTAAGTAAACTCAATCAAAGGAAGATATGTATCCCATGAACCACCATGCTCAAGAATACAAGCTCATAACAAGTCTTCCAACGATTGAATTGTCCTTTCCGTCTAACCATCAGTCTGAGGATGATAAGCCGAACTCAACCTCAACTTAGAACCCAAAGCCTCTTGCAAGCTT
This sequence comes from Vicia sativa, assembly GCA_021764765.1. Lineage (NCBI taxonomy): Eukaryota > Viridiplantae > Streptophyta > Magnoliopsida > Fabales > Fabaceae > Vicia > Vicia sativa. The sequence continues at coordinate 188,519,181 of CM038794.1, forward strand.
TTCCAAAATTCAGAAGTGAACCTCGGATCTCTATCCGAAACAATACACAAAGGAATACCATGTAATCTAACAATCACATGCATATAAATTTCCTCCAACTTCGATACGGGATAAGTGATGTTAATAGGAATAAAGTGATTCGACTTCGTAAGCCTATCAACAATCACCCAAATCTCATCGTGTCCTCTTGGTGTATTCGGTAACCCCGTCACAAAATCCATAGAAATGTTATCCCATTTCCATTCCGGGATCTCCAACGGTTGCATCAACCCTGCAGGTTTCTGATGCTCCACTTTAGACTTCTGACAAGTCAAACAAGAATAAACAAACTGAGCCACCTTTCTTTCCATGCCCGACCACCAAAATAGTTTCCTTAAATCTTGATACATTTTGGTCACTCCGGGATGAATACTCAAATTACTTCTATGACTTTCTTCCAAGATCATTCTCTTTAAATCAACATCATCGGGAATACAAATCTTATCTCGGAACCTCAAAACATCCTGAGCATCCAACTTGAAATCTTCACTTTCAGTTTGTCCAATACCAACCAACAAATCAACAAGTTTCACATCAAGCTTCTGAGCTTCTCTAATGCTATCAAGGAAATCATTATTGATCTTCAACATTCCCAATATAACACTCTTCGGCGTCACTTCTATCACAAGACTCATATCTCTAAATTGTTCAATCATTTCCAACTCTTTCACCATCAAAAGTGACATATGCAAAGTCTTTCGACTTAAAGCATCGCCCACCACATTCGCTTTACCAGGATGGTAATTCAATCCGAAATCATAATCTTTCAACAATTCAAGTCACCGCCTTTGCCTCATATTAAGCTCTTTTTGATCAAACAAATATTTCAAGCTTTTATGGTCACTAAATACTTCAAATCTATAACCATAAAGATAATGCCTCCAAATCTTGAGCACAAAAACAACCGCCGCAACTTCCAAATCGTGAGTAGGATAGTTCTTCTCATGAATCTTCAATTGCCTAGAAGCATAAGCAACCACCTTGCCTTTTGCATAAGTACACCACCTAAACCCATCTTAGAAGCATCACAATAAACAACAAGCGGTTCTTCAGGATTAGGTAGAATCAAGATCGGCGCCGTTGTTAACCTTTTCTTCAATTCAACAAAACTTTCTTCACACTTGACATCCGACACAAAAGTAGCTCCCTTACAAGTTAACTTTGTCAAAGGAAGTGCCAACTTAGAAAAACCTTCAATGAACCTCTTGTAGTAACCAGCCAAACCTAAGAAACTTCTAATCTCAGTAACAGACTTAGGAGTTTCCCATTTTAACACCGCATCAACTTTAGAAGGATCAACAGCAATACCATCACCAAAAATGACATGCCCCAAAAAGATCACTTCACCTAACCAGAACTCGCACTTTGACAACTTAGCATAAAGCTTCTTCTCCTTCAGAACTTCTAACACAATGCACAAATGCTCTGCGTGCTCTTCTTCCGATTTAGAATAAACCAGAATATCATCAATAAAAACAACCACGAAACTATCCAAGTAAGGATGGAAAATACGGTTCATGTACTCCATGAATACTCCCGGTGCATTAGTGACACCGAAAGGCATCACCGAATACTCGTAATGTCCATACCTCGTCCTGAAAGCAGTTTTCTGAACATCTTCTTCTTTCACTCTTATTTGATGGTAACCCGATCTCAAATCAATCTTGCTAAACATTCGAGCACCAACCAACCGGTCCATCAAATCATCAATCCTAGGAAGTGGATACCTATTCTTGATAGTCACCTTATTCAACTGACGATAATCAATACAAAGTCCCATGCTACCATCTTTCTTCTTCACTAATAACACAGGAGCTCCCCACGGTGACACACTTGGTCTAACAAACTTCTTCTCGAGAAAATCTTCTAATTGGCTCTTCAATTCTGCTAACTCAGATGCGGACATCCTGTATGGCGCCATGGAGATAGGTCTGGTACCAGGGACAAGATCCACCGAAAATTCAACTTCTCTTTCTGGAGGTGCACTAGGAATCTCATCAGGAAACACTTCGGGAAAGTCGCACACCACCGGAAAATTTGCAATGACAGATTGACTCTCCACCGAAAGAGTCGCCATCAACAAGAAAACCAATGTTTCATCTTTCATGAACTCCTTCAATTGTTTCGTCGACATCAACATAGTTTGATCTTCTTCCACTAAGGAAGAAAACCTCACAGTGTTGTCATAGCAATTGATATGGACATAGTTAGCTTTCAACCAATCCATACCCAGAACAACGTCCAACCCAACAAGCGGTAAACAAATAAGATCCACCACGAAGTCTCTATCAAAGATTGATAAAGGGCAATTTGACCACACAAAAAAAGTAGTAACCGTTCCCTTAGCCGGAACTTCCACCACCATATCTCTATCTAGAGATGACAAAGTGAGACCCAATCTTTTTACACAATCAGCGGCAATAAAACAATGAGTAGCACCAGTATCAATAATAGTAATAAGAGGAATGCTATTAATGAAACTAGTACCTCGAACAAGACCATCTTCATTTACCGTCGGAGCACCCGACAAAGCAAACACCTTCCCCGCTCCTTGAGTCTTCTTAGGCTTCTTACATTGAGGACTAATGTGACCTCCCTCGCCACAATTAAAACAGACCACATCCTTATGCTTGCAATCACGAGTCACATGACCCACTTCACCACATCGGAAACATCTCACCTCATTCTCCTTAGCCCTCACATCACTCCGACAAACATTACTTTTGTGGCTAGGTTTCCCACACTTGTAACAAACAATACTAGCAGGAGCATCTCCCTCACTAGTCTTCCTCCCTTGAAACGCTTTCTGTTTCCCCTTACCAGCTGGAATATCATAAGGTTTCCCATGGCTCTGCTGGCCCTTGCTCCTCTTATCAGACATAATTTTATAGTGTGCATTACTATCTTCCTCGAAGGTTCTACAGCTATCAATCAAATCCACAAAGACACGGATTTTCTGATAACCAATTGCTTTCTTAATCTCAGGACGTAATCCATTCTCAAATTTAATGCACTTAGAAAACTCGGCACCCTCACCATGATAGTGAGGATAGAACTTAGCCAGCTCGGTAAACTTTGCAGCATAATCAGTGATAGACATATTCCCTTGCTTCAGCTCAAGGAACTCAATCTCCTTCTTTCCCCGAACATCCTCCGGGTAATACTTCCTCAAGAACTCCCTACGGAAAACTTCCCACGCCACTTCCTCACCAGCAACTTCAAGCCTCTGACGGGTGTCAACCCACCAGTCATCAGCCTCTTCACTTAACTTATGAGTGCCATAACGGATTTTCTGCACAAGAGTGCAATCCATCACATGGAAGATTCTTTTAATCTCCTTCAACCAGGTTAGAGCACCTTCAGGATCATACTTTCCTTGGAAAGTAGGGGGATTCTCTCTCTGGAAGGTCGCCAAACTACGATACCCAGCGTTCTCGTCAGCATTCGGCGGGTGTTGGAAAGCCAGAGCCATTGCCTGCATAGCAGCAGCAAGAGCCTCATCATTCCTACCAGCATCCCTACCAGCATTCCTACCAGCCATAACAACTCTGCTTACAACAAAACAAGAATTAGAATCAACAAATAACAATACTTGATTGTTAAACAACAACAAACTCAACAACTTGGCCGAACAGACCGACCTGCTCTGATACCAATAATGTAACACCCCAATTCTACCCCGCGTAATTAATAATAAAATCAGAGTTTCAAAATTTCATTTAACAAAATTGAGGCATCAAATATTCGCATTTCCATCAATTCACATTATAATGCACATCAAAAGTCGGATATACCGATTCATACATAATTCATCATGTTCACATAGGAATATTCACAACACAGCGGATATGTTCACAAAATATACATAAAATCATGTTGTCATCAATACATAAGGTTATAACATCATAAGATAGTATACTGTTGTTGCGGTAAAGCGGCAAGCAAAGAGTTGGTATTATTTTTACCGGGTGATATATACCGGTTAGGTTATATCATATCGTGTCCACAGAGATTGGTTATTGATTCGTCGTTCGACAATTCTACCGTTAATGAGTTTGAGATTAAAAGAAATGAAAATAAAAGACAAAAAGTAAATGAACAAAAAGTATAAAGGATAGACAACTTGTCTGGAACGAATATAAACTACACGTCACAGACTTAAATCTACCACCCATGTTATACTCGGCCTACGTTACTCGTCCGTGTCATCACATACCTCTCACAACCTTGGTTATTTCTAACCTAAATTGAGAATCCTCCCTAATCATCTCAATAGCCATGTTTGGCCTATCTCAACAACTCAGGAGTCAACTTCGTCACCTCCATAACCATCCCTAGCATACTTCACCAACGCATAGGCATTAAGTTCGGATACTCTATAGTGAATGTTAGATCCCATTTCTAGTATTCAGAAACTAACAGATAATCATCCTAGGTAAGAATCTAAGCAATCTATCTCTAGTAAAGCTCAAACCCCGAACATAGAGTAAAAACCCAAGATAACTACCAACACAAATTCGTAGAGCAAGCTTTATATAACACCAAGGGCGATAAATATACAAGAGTTATGAGTAGAAATACATACAAACCCAACAAAAGAGAAATACACAAAGAGGAGAAGAGATAAACCACAGATCTAAATTGGTTGTCAAAGCTAATCGAAGAGCAATCCACCTCCAATCATCCATGAGCAAGCCCTAATGTTGTTTTCTAAGCTAATCTACCAAAAATGAAGGTTGATGGAAATGGGGATCAAAAACCACCCCAAAGCCATCACCTAGAAATCTGTTTTGAAAAGTATTTATAAACAAAATCCCGCAGACCGCGCTAAGCGCGACTTACTTTATTATTTTATTACATTAAACTGCCTCACCGCGCTAAGCGCGCTCAAAACCGCGCTAAGCGCGAAAGTTGCTATTTTTCTTCCCAAAAATGCGTCTTCGGAGCCGTGTCTTCGACACTTTATTCCTCCATGCTCCAAATATGCAACAAATACCTACAAAAATAGATACAAAACTATCAAACGGTACATTATGTACACAAAACACAATAAAATGTATTTACAACAAAAATTGGGGTTATTCAACGATTATTAACAAACAAAAATAGATAAGTGCCACAAAACATATATACAAAATAACTACATTTTGGCACTTATCAACTCTCCCCAACTTGACACATTGTTTGTCCTTAAACAAAGTCAAATAACTCAAAGAAACAAAGAATGATAATCAAATAATCACGAATCAACAAGTTTTTGAAAACGGAAAACAAATGTATGGTTCAAACGAAAAATGTACACGACAAATACTTACTTACCACTATACTACAACAATAACATATAAACGAAACAAATCCTAAGTACAAAAATCATGCAAAACATTCTAAAACAAAACAAGCTCAATCATGAATCACACCTAGCAAAAATTCATCGGTTGATGAAGAACACATAAAGGTGAGGGATAAAAAACACTTCTCCATAATCTTGCAAACAATAGACTAAATTATGCATTCATCCAAAAACGTATTGAAAATACAAATGCAAGAATCACAAGGGCTTTTCAAGGTTGTAATGTGGCTTGGTTAACAAACAAGTGATAAGTCCTATAGCTAATCGAAACAAAAACTTTCCTAAACCTAAGGGAGTGATCAACTCACAAAGTTCCAAACAATATAATTTCAATCAAACTTATTCTTCATCACAAATTTCCCACCAAACACACCTCACTTATTAACATAACATTATTCATACTCTTTTTGTTTTTCTTTTTCAAAGCTTTTCTCTTTTTTATTTCTTTTTCTAATCTTTCTTTTTCTTTTCTCTTAACCTCATACCAACCACAATATAAGTATATAAACATTTCTCTCCCCAACTTGAATTCAACCAACATCAATGTGTGAATACTCCCTACTTTCTAAGGCAAGGTAAAAATCCATACAACAACATATACTTGAGGGTTCAAGAAACAAAGAAATCAACATCCATACAAAAAAAGTGAATTGACACTCATAGACAAGCATCAAGTTCAAATAAAAATGGATGTTGATAAAAGTTCAAAGGGGCTAACAAAGGATCACACACTCACAAGGTGAATTGAATATTTGGCCAAGGTAGTTATGCTCAAAATCAACAAAATGCCTTGATCATTTTCTTGCAATCATACAATCAACATAAAACAAAAGATTAAGCATAATAAAATCCAGTTAAAACAAGAATATGGACTCTCATATGTAAATAATGGAAAGCTTCCTCACATTTATGGGTAAAAAGGGAACTAAAGTGATTCAACTCATGAGCAAGTAATGCAAAAAGAATGAATGGCATGGTAATTATACAAATGATAAATTTCCTAAACATGTTATGATATAGAAAGCGATAAATGAGTACCTGACGTGTACCAACTTTGAAAACTATCATTACCATACATCCGCGAGTTGAAACGATCAAACTTGGAAAATCACCTCAAAAGTCTTCAAGTTACCAAACCAAAATTTGAGTCCAAACAACAACAAAGAATTAGAAAAACAATACTAATTTTATTCAATACAAAAAGCCTTGGTGAAAGTGGGAAAAAGGAAAACCAAGTGAAATTTTAAAAGAATTCACTGGCCCTGCATAGCAGAGCGCGCTAAGCGCCAGCAGAGCACGCTAAGCGCGCTACACCAGTTGCAGAAAAATGACAGCAACAGGTGAAACTGCTATGCAAGCTCCACTTACATACCTATACAATCTCATTTACACATCTAAACAATATTTACAATACATACACACTTCCACAAGTTAAAACAGTACAAACTTGTGGAAAATAACAAATTGACATAACAAAACAAAAGCAAATAACAATACACACAATTGGTGAAAAGGAATTAACAAGTTGAAAAGTGAAAATTTGGAATTAAGAGCAAGTCCTATTTCAACTTGTCAAAACACAAGTCACCACACACATAAACAACATAAACAAACATGTTTGTTTTACGTCGTAAGCTCGACGCCTATATTGTGCGAGCACTAGTAACCTCCTCTCGTCATGCCATGGTATTGCCACACCGCGCAAACCTAAAGAAAGTGTCCTAACAACCACACAACAAACGTTACGAGTACGAGACAATTCACAACATCACATGAAAACTAAGAAAATCACAAATATGTACAAGTATGGAAAGTAAACACATAACATGTAGAAGTAACAATATACAAGTTCATATACAAAGCCTATACAACATATACATTAATTACAAAACTCAAAAACAACGGAATTGTCGCAATACAGAAACAATAAAACCAATCCCCGACAACGGCGTTATTTTGTTGCTGCGGTAAAGCGGCAAGCAAAGAGTTGGTATTATTTTTACCGGGTGATATATACCGGTTAGGTTATATCGTATCGTGTCCACAGAGATTGGTTATTGATTCGTCGTTCGACAATTCTACCGTTAATGAGTTTGAGATTAAAAGAAATGAAAATAAAAGACAAAAAGTAAATGAACAAAAAGTATAAAGGATAGACAACTTGTCTGGAACGAATATAAACTACACGTCACAGACTTAAATCTACCACCCATGTTATACTCGGCCTACGTTACTCGTCCGTGTCATCACATACCTCTCACAACCTTGGTTATTTCTAACCTAAATTGAGAATCCTCCCTAATCATCTCAATAGCCATGTTTGGCCTATCTCAACAACTCAGAAGTCAACTGCGTCACCTCCATAACCATCCCTAGCATACTTCACCAACGCATAGGCATTAAGTTCGGATACTCTATAGTGAATGTTAGATCCCATTTCTAGTATTCAGAAACTAACAGATAATCATCCTAGGTAAGAATCTAAGCAATCTATCTCTAGTAAAGCTCAAACCCCGAACATAGAGTAAAAACCCAAGATAACTACCAACACAAATTCGTAGAGCAAGCTTTATATAACACCAAGGGCGATAAATATACAAGAGTTATGAGTAGAAATACATACAAACCCAACAAAAGAGAAATACACAAAGAGGAGAAGAGATAAACCACAGATCTAAATTGGTTGTCAAAGCTAATCGAAGAGCAATCCACCTCCAATCATCCAAGAGCAAGCCCTAATGTTGTTTTCTAAGCTAATCTACCAAAAATGAAGGTTGATGGAAATGGGGATCAAAAACCACCCCAAAACCATAACCTAGAAATCTGTTTTGAAAAGTATTTATAAACAAAATCCCGCAGACCGCGCTAAGCGCGCTAGCCGCGCTAAGCACGACTTACTTTATTATTTTATTACATTAAACATCCTCACCGCGCAAAGCGCGTTCAAAACCGCTCTAAGCGCAAAAGTTGCTATTTTTCTTCCCAAAAATGTGTCTTCGGAGCCGTGTCTTCGACACTTTATTCCTCCATGCTCCAAATATGCAACAAATACCTACAAAAATAGATACAAAACTATCAAACGGTACATTATGTACACAAAACACAATAAAATGTATTTACAACAAAAAATTGGGGTTATTCAACGATTATTAACAAACAAAAATAGATAAGTGCCACAAAACATATATACAAAATAACTACATTTTGGCACTTATCATATACATAAACTATCCTATCAAAATAATGACGTCGCCCAAATCTCGAGTGTTACTACCACCAGAGCAGAACGACACAAAACAAGGTAACTCGAGCTAATCCTCCTCATCCTCGGGGATCACCTGCATGTTACCAATATATAGGCAACGGCGAAACAAGTAAAGGGTGAGATACTCCAAAACATATAATTAGAAGCATAATAGCATATGTAAATAGTTTTTGAATTATAATTGATATAAGTTAAATAAAGTATGTCAACATGTATTAAAACTTACATACTTTAAATTATTATTTAGTGTATAAATTAACACTTTAACTTCATCACATAATCTTTATACTCGCATCAACATAAAACTTCATGTACCATCGCAATTCAATCATCATTCATCAATTAAAAACCCAATGTTAAACAACTCACACATAAACATAACTGACTCCATGAGACACGACTATATTATGCATGTGGTACCCGTCGCTCTGTCCATAAATAGGAACACTTGGCATAAAGCTCACCGTCGCTTGGCATAAAAGCCTCGTCGCTTGGCATAAAAGCCCTCGTCGCCTATGCAATGTATGTGACTCGACAATAAAACAACACAACAAAAACATTATCATTGCTCATCAAAACTGGCATAAAGCCCACATCGCCATAATTTATCCATATTAAGATAAATATATCATCGCATCATATTTGCATTATACAAAACATCACCTATAATTCATCATCGCCAAAAGTCATGCATTCCCAAATCGGAAGCATTTATTAACGACATCAATATAATCATATAGTACCGTCATCAAATAAATCACCCAATTCTAAACATGGAAAAATAATCGAATATCAATAATCGTCGCAAAAGCCATTCCTAATAACCGGCATTAATCATGATCGTCAACATCGAAATCCGATTGTCCATACGCGTCTTATATTGACTAAAACGCAATCCGATTCAATTTACCGTAATTAATCCTATTTCAGATTATTTCATTTGTTTGTCTAATGTTATATGTCATTTTACCGCATTTGACACTTTGGTTAATCAACACGGCCCGTGTGAAAAAGCCACTAGAAAACGCAAAAACACCAAAGTCAATGAATCAACACGGGCACCCGTGTTGATTGACCTGGAAGCAATCTTCCTTATTCAAGAGGTCAACACGGGCACCCGTGTTAATCAACATGGCCCGTGTTTATGGACGCGTGTGAAAACTTCAATTTTACCATTCCCATTAATTCTAATCATCATCAACCTCATAATCCCTACACCTAATTCAACTTTTCTAAACATTTTCAATAATCAATCAACCAAAACCCTATAAATCATTTGAAATTCCTGGCAGCAGATACGTGATGTCACAGAGAATGTTATGACACAGTATCTAACACTATGTTAACAATTCACACAGTAAATACAGAAAGCAGTAAAGAACACAATAAATTGTTTACCCAGTTCGGTTCAACAAACCTACATCTGGGGGCTACCAAGCCAAGGAGGAAATTCACTATTAGTAGAATTAATTCAGGAATAAACCACCAGTTTATCTCCTTCACTTAAAACCTACCCAATGCAACTTCAACCTAAGTCCTACTTAGATCTGAGTACCTACTCACTCCCCCTCAATCACAGCAGTGATATCAACCTATTGACTAATTGAATTGTGAAGACACACTTCAATACACTATCTTGATCTTGCTTCAAAGCTTCAATCAAGAGACAAACACTCGTGCTTTAAAATTTTGAGTGATAAACTACCCTTACAAACAAATCCTAGTCCAATGCACTATTCAATTGATAGTTGCTTGGCTCACAAGAGATACTAGAATTACAAACACCAACTGTTACTAAACCTAACAGTACACAAAAACAAGCTGCTATCTCTTAAACATAATGCAAGAGCGCATCAGCAGTATAAGGGTTGAATTCCTTTTATAGAAGCAGTCCTGAAACTTCAGTTTTGGGCTTCCATAAAGATAGCTAGGGTTCACTTGATTTACTCCTAAAAACATGGTCTTTTCAACAACCAATTTAGGTTTAATTAAGATTAACCTAGCAGCCACGTGAGCATGCTTTCTAATAACAGAAAAACAATATTTAGCAGCTCAACAAACTTCCCGAAAAATCTCAGAACAAGATTCTGCAGCAGAATGTCACATCGAATGTCATAACATCGTTATGACATCGATTTTCTAGAATTTCAAAGATGACTTTAGCTTCCATTGAGTGTCTTTTAACATCCTTAGCAGGTAGGATTTATCTTCAATCTCTGAATGTCATGACATTTATCATGACATTGCTAAAGCCTAGTTTTACCAAAAATAATGCCAACTTAAAAACACTAACAAACTCCCCCTTTGGCACATTTTTGGCTAAAACTACTTAACCTATCAGAGTACATATGCAGTAGAAGACAAACTAGTTCTAAGCTTAAATAAACTAGAACCTAGAGACAAGATAAATTCTACCCATACAGAAATCCCACAATTCCCACAATTGCCCACATAAAAAATTTAAAAACTTCATACAGTTTCCCCAAAGTCCCATACTACTGTCACACAGTAGTTCTTCTGCCCCTTTTTAGCCATAAAGGGCCAAAGGAAGCAATACAATTTTCCCAAACTTTTAATCAAACAGTACCAAAAAAAAAAAACAATACCAGCATAAGTATTCAAGGGTTACACATCTGTCAACACAATGATTACAATCATCCAAAATGAAACAAAATGCGATGTAAAAGAAAACAATTGATGAATAAACACAACAGAGGCAATAGGGCACTTCAAGTGCTTTCTTCCGTAAGCAACGTGAAAGGACACATCTTGAGCCTACTTTGTCAAGAATCGCTTGGTCAAGATCATCATCTTCCTCCATATGGGGCACCATCAAGCCTTTCTTCCTCAACCTCTGTCTTTTTCTTTTCAAGAGTAGAGATCGAGCTTCAAGGGTCCGCTTCCTTGCTTCAAGTTCCTGGTCTCCTTTAGCACAGCTATGACATCGCCTTCGAGAATTGGCTTTGACATTTGATGTCTCGGTGATGTCCCGACAATGTCGTGAACATGCTTCCTTGAAATAGCTTGTAGTGGAAGCCAAGGGCAGGAGCTCTTTTACATACTGAGTCTCTATTAACCAGAATGTCAGGGTATTGATTAGTTATAATACCACACAAGAGGGATGGAAAGGCTATTGGTCCCTTAATTGCATAACTCTCAGCGTGTTTAAGGGTTTGCTCGAAGATATAAGTGCCATAGTCAAACTTTGTTTTAGTGCCAACAAAGATAGATAAATCTTCCCAGACCAATGGAGATGGTGGACTTGTGATTTGTGGGAACCCAGTTGGCTGCACCTATCTTGTGCAGAATAGCGAATTTGACACTTAATTTGCTAGCAGTAAGCTTTCCCTTCACAGGCCAATATTTTACTTGCTTGGCAGTAATTGTTTGGCACACTTGATTATCAGTTTCTTCAAGCTCAGGTTGAGCATCATCTGATCTTCCCAAATAATTATTGATTATACTTGGGGAAAACTTTACTTTTCTTCCTCTCACATACACAGTCTTGAAATCTTCTGATCTCTCATCAGCACAACCACCTGTCAGGTTCACAATGAACTCTTTCACCAACCCATCATAACAATTAGAAAACTTGACCACGCTTTCATCGACTTCCTTGATCACTCCATAACATCCTTGCATTCAAGGGCACTTGCTCAATTCCCTTCTAGTGCAATTCTTTTAGACACACATACTTCCACCGCTAGCACTCTCGTGGTGGAAGGAAATGTTGTCAATTGCCACTCAGAACAATGGGCACTTTCCCAAGAACCACCTCTTTCTTGAGTGAATGTCGAGACATTCTCTCAGAACATCAAGATCGAATCATCCCGATCCGAGGACTCAGTGCTTTCCTTTTCCTCACAATTGAGGTGCTCTTTGTCTTAGAGGTACCACCTGTACTCTTCATCTTACTCTTCCCTTTGGAAGTTTTAGCCTTCTCTTTACCAGATTCTTCAACAGTCTTGTTCACAGCCTTAGAAGACCTATGAGAGGCTTTAGTAACCTTCTCTTGAACAGGACTTGGAATAGCATTTTGCTTCCCTTTCCTATTCATTACCCTCCTAGCAATGCTGGGATTAACTTTTGCTATGAGGTCATTATCAGAAAACTCTTCATCTAGATTGATGATGTGAGAATCAACATTCTGATTAGTGTTTTTCTCAGAAGACTCTTCCAGGTTGCCATCAGCTTGATTTTCTGGAATTTCTTCATGAATGCTATCAGAGATGTTATCAGCAGAGGCAGCAGGAGGTTTATCAGAGGCACTATGATCTGAAGATTTCTCAAGAACCTCATCAGAAATCTCATTCACATTTGCAGCAGGAGATTCAATTACATTATCATCGTTACATCCTTCGTGAGGAGCGAAGGATTTACATCATTTTCACTGGGGAATCAACATCATCACGGATGTCTTGACATTCTCATTGACATCGGATCAACCGCTAAGCTAGGGCTAGCGACTTATGATCTGTGGGAACCAAATCCTGCATGCACTTATTCTCATTTAGGATATCGACACTATCCTAGCTATGGCCTCATGCACCGACCTAGATCCTTCTATTTACTAGTTCTGGGGGAACAGAGGATGATGGTACTGAGGTCTTACCAGAAGGAGATATTTGTGCCCTTCTTTCATTTCTTGTGCGTAACTTCTTGATCTTTTCTAGGTTAGTGGCCATTGTACGCAGTGGTGTCACTCTCAGAGCTTCAGCTTGCATGGCTTCAGTGTTTTCTCTAACTTCAGCCACGGGGAGAGATGGAGATCCTGATTCTTGAGATGATGAAGACATTTTTCGCTGATGGTTGTTGAGAGGATGAAAGCGAAAACAGCAAAGGGTTTCAAAGTTTCTTTTGAGAGAAGAAAGGATGGTACTACTTTCAAAAGAAGAAAATATTATATGAGGATGTCTCTTCCTATTCTTGGACTTCTTAAAATAAGGAAGAAAATACCTAAATAACCCTCTAAACAAAAGTTGAAATAAACACTCCCTTTCATCCCTTGTTGTAGGCTCAGTTAATTGCTACAACTTCACATATTGACAAGTACCCAGTTTGTCTCTCAAGGTCTTAAGTTGAATAGTCTTAAGAACTTTAGTGCAGATGTCACAGGCCGTTGTCATGACATCCTGTATGACATTGTACCTAGTCAGCATCTGCTTTATCCAGATCATCTTAAAGCAATTTCTCCCAGCTGCTATGCATTCAACTTTAACATTGTATAAAGTTAAACAGTTTTGCTTCTTGTTGATCCAAAACCTGAGACTGTTTCTCAAGAAGAAACATCCATCAACAGGACTTTTACTCAAGATTTGAACAACACTTTCTCCACTGGATTTCTTGGACAGCTTCAAATGTGGAGGGGTAAGAGTCCTAGTGTGACTGCCATTATTCAGTCCAAGCTTCTTGACACAATTCCTTGCATACTTGCTTTGTGAAAGAATTGTAGAGCCTTCCATCAATGTGTCTGACATTCCTTCAGATACTATGTCATTATCATAGATGGATGCCACCATGATCTTTTCTCCTCTGACAAAGAGAGTTTCATCCAAGACTTCTCTCCTGTATCCTTTGACAGTAAGATACTTGGTTATCCTTTCATGCCAGATCCTAGTACTTTACTTTAGTACTTTAGGAGTACTCAGATGTCTAGACATTGAGTGTGACATTTTGATTTCCTGTCCAGTCTTATGCTTACCACAGATCCTCCCTTTGACTATGAGAGATCTTGGTATCCTTCTGACTCCCTCTATGGAACTGATCCTTTTCATTCCTCTGAGGTGTGGATGACCAGATTCTTGCTGCCACAACTTTACTTCCTCTTCATCTTTGTCTGTAGCACACACAGAAGGCAGAGTGGTGTTCTCAGATTCCCACATGTAGCAGTTGTCCTTTGATCTGACTTCTCTCATAATCACTACTTGATCATCATTGATTACAAGACATTCAGACTTAGTGAAGTTGACTGTGAATCCCATATCACATAGCTGACTTATGCTAATGAGATTTGCATTCAGACCTTTTACTAGCAGCACTCTATTTAGGTTTGGACTCCAGCCCAATTTGAGTTTCCAACACCTTTGATTTCTCCTTTAGCTCCATCTCCAAAAGTAACAGAGCTGGTAGAATGATGCTTAACATCATTGAGAAGATTCTTGTCTCCAGTCATGTGCTTGGAACACCCACTATCAAAGTACCAATCTTTCTTGGTAGACACACTAAGAGAAGTGTTAGCTACCGAGCAACGTCTTCTTCTTCCATTGAGAGTATGATACCGTTGGTTTTAGGCTTCACATAAGACCCTTGATTAGGATATCCATGAAGTCTCAGAGTGAAAGATTTTATGTGACCAAACCTTCCACAATAATGACACCTCCATCTTTGAAACTTTTGTTCATGTTTCTATGATTTTGATGTTGCACCCAATGTTGTGACATCTGCTTTGACATTGGTCTATTAGGTCATTCTTCCTTTTGTTATTGACAAACTTCTTAGTCTCCACATACCCCGAGGCGACCTATTCCACGACTTATGGTATGACATCTTCTTTGTCATTGACTTCCTGTGTTTGTTCCATTCTCGGTTATTAGCAAATCTCTTTGCGTCACATACCCCGAGCCGCACACATTTCTGCTTTGTGTTGTGACACCGCTTTGACATTGTTTTCCTATGTCTCTTCTTCTTAATGTCACCAACAGTTGCTTTTCACCACATATCCTAGACCATGCTTATTTCCTGCATTTTGTCCAAGTCAAGAATTTCTTCCAACTTATCAGATCATGTCAACATTTTGTGATTTAGACATCCGATCAAGTTTGAATTCAGATAATAATATCACTATTGAGGTGATTTATAGTGGTCGTGTTTTCCTCTTTCTCACCTCCAACTTCACATTCTCGCTTCCAACTTCTCAATCGACTTTTTCGCTCCTCATTTTTGACATGCTTCTCCATTTTTATACACGCCTTCTTGTATTTTTCAAGAAGCTCTTCAAATGTCACTTCCTCATCACTAGAATCCATATCGAGTTGTACACTCAGAGAGCAAGTGACAAGTTTGGCACCTTCTTCCTCGATTCACTTCCCGAATCACCATCGGACCAAGTGACAGCCATTCCTTTCTTTTGTTTCTTTAGAAAGGTGGGACATTCAGCTCTAATATGTCCAAATCCTTCACATTCATGACATTGGATTTTATTGCCTTGACTTCCTTTTTCCTCTGACTTGGATCTTCTGCTGGAGTCATAAGATCTGCTAATGTCAGATGGAATGTCCTTGACATTTGACCTTGACTTTAGATCAATCCTCCTAATCAGTTTGTTGAACTGTCTTCCAAGCATGGCTATAGCTTCAGATACCTTCTCTTAATCTTCCACCTTGCATCCCTCTTCAGTATTGGATACAAGTGTTATGCTCTTGTTTTTCTTGTCAACAGTTTCACTGATTCCCATCTCAAAAGTCATAAGGGATCCAATGAGTTCTTCAACCTTCAAGGTGCTGATTGTGACACCCCGATTTAATTTAAATATTAATTAAGTGAGGATTTAATTATTTAATTAAATGAAGTCTCGAGTATTAATTTTAGTGGATTAATTGGATCATTAAATGAGGAAATGTTTTGAGGTGTGCAGAGTAAACAGTGGGTGTGAGAAAGTAAATCACTCTACTAATTATTAAGTTTTAATTATTTTATTTTATTGGAATAATTAAAGGAACATTAAAAGGAATATAAAAAGGGAAAAGAAAGAAAGAATAGGTTTTTGGAGAAACTTTCACGTGGAATTGGAGAGAAGAGGAAAAGAGAGGAAAAGCGACACCAAGAGAATCAAGAATCATCGCGAGGTAAGGGGTGGTTTCGATCGATTAATATGCCTTATGGGTTTTGGGAATCATAGGGATAATTGGGTATGTTAGAGAATTTGAATTATGATGATTATGAGTTATAGGAAATAAACCCTATTTGTGTCGGTGTTGGAATTAGGGATCATAAGTATGTCAGGTAATTGATAGGGATGAATAAACCATGTTGTTTGGTGTTAAAATGGTGTGAAATGACGATGAAATGATGTTCCTAATGTACCAAATCGTATTAGTAAGTTTGGAAATGAGTAAGAATGGAAAATGCTGTCAAAAAGTAGCAAAAATGTTGTCACAGGTCGTGGGAACCGGTTCCCTGTGGGGAGGAACCGAGTTCCCAGTGTTAATTTGGTCAAAACTGGGAAAAATAGACTCAGGAACCGGTTCCTGTATATGTCGGAACCGGTTCCCCACTCAAAAACCAGGGGCGAGGTATTTTTAACTCACAGGAACCGGTTCCTGTATAGGTAGGAACCGGGTTCCATGTGCATTTTTCCAATTTTTCTAAAACTTCAAAAATTCATATTTTCTAAACCGTAACTCCGATTCGAGTGCCGTTTTCGGCGTTATTTCCTAAATTTTAAATACTACCTTTTGGAAAGAGAAAAACATTATTTTGCTAAATTATTTTTAAAATGGTCGCGCTCCCGATTTTTGAAAAGGATGAGTAATTAAGAATAATGAGAATTATTATGAATGGTATGAGTTACCTGATGAGGTATTGATGCTTACAGTGTTATATAATTGTTATTCATTTTGATTGAATGAGATACACTGGTGAATTGACATGATGTGATTTGTATTAATATCATGATATGTGAAATGATGATGGCATGCTTTTATGATGCATGCATATACATTTATTGATTTGGTTCATTCCCATTGTGCGGAAGTGAACTGGTTGAGCCAATAGACATACCCGAAGGTTGAGGTAGTGAGGCTGGATTCTTGACCCAATAGCTATGGGCGAATCATGAAATTGCACTGTCAATCCACATGTAAACGGAGCGGTGTGTGTGAACTCGGTTCACGTTTTGGTACCACATGCATAGAGTCTGCATTGCATATGGGATTGTAACATGCTAGGATGGATTCCAGTGTTGCAATTTCCATTGTTTGAATTATGTACATGTTCATTGTGTGAGCTATGTTGTGAATTGATTATGACTTGTGCTTGATTAATGGATTAATGTATCTTTTATTCTATTGTATTCTAAAAACGTATAATGCATGTTATATTGAATTGAGATCTCACCCTTACTCAACATTTTCGGATCCGGTGATTAGCCGCTGGAGTTGGTGAGGATAGCTCTAGTATTGAGTCAGTCAGTTAGTCCGCGTGTCAGTGTCGTGCTCTGGTAGATGTAACACTGGGGAACGGTTGCTTGAATCCTTTAATGGATATTTTTAATAACTTTGAATTATGTTGACTTATTATTCCTGGAATTCTTTAATGTTGTGATTCAGGTTTTAGTTTATTATTCTGGAATACTGTGAATGTTGTATTCAGAAGTTTTGGTTATGTTACATTTCCGCTGTTAAACATAACTGTTGCATTAATTATTTGATAAGTCTTCTTCAGTGAAAGCATGACACATGTTTGGGAAATTTTTATGTTTTAAAATTGTGACGCCTTCTTGGTTATGATTAAATACTCTGATTATTATTATAAAACGCGGGTAAATAGAAGGGGGTGTTACAATAGTGGTATCAGAGCATAGTCGGTCTTGTCTTAGTGTCATTATCCCTTTTAGTATGCGACTAGTGTAAGTAACACTGTCGATACTTGTGTGCTGATGTAGGTTGTTTTGTAATGTTACAGAACAATGGCTGGAAGAGGTAACGGAAGGAATGATGATGCTATTGTTGAGGCTTTGGGGATGTTAGTGAGTACTCAAGGAATCGCAGGAGTCGCGATCGGCCGATAGACAATTGGGGAATTTTCAGAGGAATAATCCTCCATTGTTCAAGGGTGCACATGATCCCGAGGGTGCCT
Organism: Vicia sativa; assembly: GCA_021764765.1. NCBI lineage: Eukaryota > Viridiplantae > Streptophyta > Magnoliopsida > Fabales > Fabaceae > Vicia > Vicia sativa. The sequence continues at coordinate 188,537,690 of CM038794.1, forward strand.
GAAATGGTTGAAGGAGATCGAGAGGATCTTCAGAGTGATTGATTGTGTTGAGGGACTCAAGGTGAGATATGGTACTCATGTTGGCGTAAGTCGATGACCGTGGGTTGCTACCAGAAATTGAAGAAGATGGAATTGCATTGACTTGGGCTATGTTCAGAGGGCTTTTCGAGAAGGTATTTTCCAAGACATTCGGGGTAAGAAAGAGATCGAATTTCTGGAGCTCAAGCAAGGCAACAAGTCTGTGAGTGAGTATGCAACCAAGTTTATCGAGTTAGCAAAGTATTATGCTAATTATCCTAACGATGCGATGGAGAATTTTCCAAATGTATCAAGTTTGAGAATGGTTTGCGGACGAGATCAAGCAGGAATCGTATCGTATTAGAAGGTTTCGATTTGGTAGATTGTAGTAGGATTCTGGAAGAAGATCTTGCTAGTACTAAGTCAAATGCTCAAAGTTATGCTGATCGTAAAGGCAAGAGACATATGGATCGTGGTAAGTCGACGATAGAAATAATCGAACTGGAGGTTGGAAGAAGCCTAGTGGGGAGACTCGTTCTTCGGGTTCTTCCGTAGTGTTACGATGTGGTGAATTGGGTCACCGAGCTCCCGAATGCAAGAATGAGGCGGGAAGTGTAACAACTGTGGAAGGTTTGGTCATTTAGCCGAGTGTAGATCCGTAAAGATAACATGTTACAACTGGTGAAGAAGGACACACTCGTCCAGTACTAAACCAAAGAAAGAGCAAGCCGTGGAAAGGTGTTCGCTTTGTCGTCGATGTTAAGCCCGATGATCGGTTGATTAAAGGTACATGTTTTATTAATGGCATACCTTTAATAGCAATTATTGATACCGAGCGACACATTCTTTTATTTCTTTGGATTGTGCTAAGAGATTGAATTTGGAAATTTCCAATTTGGATGGAAGTATGGTTATTGACACTCGGGTCATGACTACTGTATGTTTGTAGGAATTGTCCTATTGTTATTTTTGATAGAGGTTTCGTATGGATTTAGTGTGCCTACCATTAGAACAACTTGATAATATCCTTGAATGAAGGTTGGTCTTCAACCGTGTTCATATCAATTGTTTTGAGAAGATCTTATTTCCGAAGTTAAGGTGGAAGATGAGACTATGTCGCTTAAGAAGATGAATTCAATGTTAGAGATGGTGTTGTGGTGTTTATGTTATATTCTTTGACGGAAGTGAAGGGAAAGGCTAAGAGTGGTGAACTTCCGTTGTTAATGAATTTCCAAAGGTGTTTCCTAAGATGTGAATGAGTTACCACCGAGAGGGAGGTGGAGTTTGCTATAGATTTAATTCTCGGAACTAGTCCGTGTCATGGCGCCTTATCGCATGTCGACATCCGAGTTGTCGAGTTGAAGAAGCGAGAGGAGTTGCTTGAGAAGAAATTTATTCGCCTAGTGTTTCACCGTGCGCCGTATTGTTGGTTAAGAAGAAGGAAGGTACAATGAGATTGTGTGTTGACTACAGGCAATTGAATAAAGTGACAATCAAGAATCGGTATCCATTTCCGAGGATTGATGATTTGATGGATCAGTTGGTCGGAGCGTGTGTATTTAGCAAAATTGATCTGAAGTCTGGATATCATCAAATTCGTGCGGAGATATTCAGAAGACTGCATTCAGAACAAGGTATGGGCATTATGAGTATTCTGTTATGCCATTTGGAGTTACTAATGCACCTGGTGTGTTTATGGAGTATATGAACAGGATATTTCATTCGTATCTTGACAAATTTGTGGTGGTGTGTATTGACGACATCCTGATTTATTCAAAGAATGACGAAGAGCATGCAAAGCATCTGAGGATTGTATTGGAATTGTTGAAAGAAAAGAAACTTTATGCTAAGTTGTCTAAATGTGAGTTTTGGTTGTTAAGTGAGTTTTCTTGGTCATGTGATTTCCAAGAATGGTATTGCTGTTGATCCTACAAAAGTAGAAGCCGATCTCGGGAAGCGCCAAGAATGCTTCGAGATTCGTAGCTTTCTTGGTCCGCAGTTATTACAGAAATTCATTGAGGGATTTTCAAGTTAGCATTACCGCTGACTAAGTCGACGAGGAAGGGTCAAGCATTTGTTTGGGATATAGATTGTGAAAAGGATTCCAAGAATTGAAGAGGAGATTGACTAGTGCTCGATTTTAATTTTGCCGAATCCGAAGAATCCTTCATGGTGTATTGTGATGCGCTTTGATGGGTTTAGGAGGTGTTTTGATGCAAGATAAGCGTGTTGTGGCTTATGCTTCAAGACATTAAAGACTCATGAAAGGAATTATCCGACTCATGATTTAGAGTTACGGTTTGGGTTTGTGTTGAAATTGTGGAGGCATTATCCGTATGGTTCACGGTTTGAAGTGTTCATGATCATAAGAACTCAAGTATCTCTTTGATCGTAAAGAGTTGAATATGAGGCAGAGAAGATGGTTAGAGTTTCTCAAGGATTATGACTTTGGTTTGAATTACCATCCTGGTAAGGCAAACGTGGTAGCAGATGCATTGAGCAGGAAGTCTTTGCATATGTCGATGTTAATGGTTCGTGAATTGGAATTGGTGGAACAATTCAGAGACTTGAGTTTGGTTTGTGAAACTACTCAGAATAGTGTGAAGTTGGGCATGTTGAAGCTGACTAGTGGTATTTTGGAAGAGATTCGAAATGGACAGAAGTATGATGTTGGTTTAGTGGACAATCTGACATTGATTAACCAAGGTCAAGGAGGTGAGTTCCGAATTGACGAGAATGGTGTTATGAGATTTGGTGATAGAGTGTGTGTTCTGGATGTTGCTGAGATCAGAAAGAGTATCTTAGAAGAAGGACATCGTAGTGGATTGAGTATTCATCCTGGTGCTACTAAGATGTATCATGATTTGAAGAAGTTATTTTGGTGGCCTGGAATGAAAAAGGAAATTGTCGAGTTTGTGTACGCATGTTTGGTGTGTCAGAAATCGAAGATTGAACATCAGAGGCCGTCAGGATTGATGGAACTATTGTTTGTACCGGAATGGAAATGGGATGGAATTTCGATGGATTTCGTGTCTGGTTTTCCGAGGACGACGAAGAACTGTGATTCTATTTGGGTTATTGTCGACCGATTGACAAAGTCTGCTCACTTTATTCCGATAAGAATGGATTATCCGATGGAGAGGTTGGCAGAATTGTATGTCGAAAAGGTTGTAAGTTTGCATGGTATTCCGTCTAGCATTGTGTCGGATAGAGATCCGAGGTTTACTTCTAAGTTCTGGACAGGATTGCAGGAGGCTCTAGGTACTAAGTTGCGATTGAGTTCTGCTTATCATCCACAGACAGATGGTCAGACGGAGAGGACGATTCAGTCGTTAGAAGATTTGCTGAGAGCTTGTGTGTTAGAAAAAGGTGGAGCTTGGGATAGCTATTTGTCGTTGATAGAGTTTACCTACAACAATAGTTTTCATTCGAGCATCGGTATGGCTCCGTTTGAGGCATTGTATGGTAGGAGATGTCGGACACCGTTGTGTTGGTATGAATCTGGAGAAAGTGTTGTGATTGGACCGGAGATTGTTCAACAAACTTCAGAAAGGATTAAGATGATTCAGGAGAAGATGAGAACTTCTCAGAGCCGTCATAAAATTTATCATGATAAGAGGAGGAAAGATCTTGAGTTTAATGAAGGAGACCATGTGTTCATGAGAGTTACTCCGATGACGGGTATTGGTCGAGCCTTGAAGTCAAAGAAGTTGACTCCGCGCTTTATTGGTCCGCTTCGATTACCAAAGAGTTGGGAAAGTTGCTTATCGATTGCTTTACCGCCACTTGCTAATTTGCATGATGTTTTCCATGTATCTCAGTTGAGGAGGTACATTGGGATCCGTCTCATGAGATTCAAATAGATGATGTTCAAAAGGGATAACTTGATTGTTGAAGCAGAATTGAGGATCGGAAAGTGAAGCAATTGTAGGTAAAGAGATAGCACTGTAAGAGTAGCTGGGAGGACCATCAAGGAAATGTAACTTGGGAGCTGGAGAGTGAGATGAAGGACTCGTATCCCGAACTGTTCGTCTAAGGTATGTTTTCGAGGACGAAAACTCTTTTAGTGGGGGAGAGTTGTGACACCCCGATTTAATTTAAATATTAATTAAGTGAGGATTTAATTATTTAATTAAATGAAGTCTCGAGTATTAATTTTAGTGGATTAATTGGGTCATTAAATGAGGAAATGTTTTGAGGTGTGCAGAGTAAACGGTGGGTGTGAGAAAGTAAATCACTCTACTAATTATTAAGTTTTAATTATTTTATTTTATTGGAATAATTAAAGGAACATTAAAAGGAATATAAAAAGGGAAAAGAAAGAAAGAATAGGTTTTTTTTGGAGAAACTGTTTTCACGTGGAATTGGAGAGAAGAGGAAAAGAGAGGAAAAGCCGACACCAAGAGAATCGAAGAATCATCGCGAGGTAAGGGGTGGTTTCGATCGATTAATATGCCTTATGGGTTTTGGGAATCATAGGGATAATTGGGTATGTTAGAGAATTTGAATTATGATGATTATGAGTTATAGGAAATAAACCCTATTTGTGTCGGTGTTGGAATTAGGGATCATAAGTATGTCAGGTAATTGATAGGGGTGAATAAACCATGTTGTTTGGTGTTAAAATGGTGTGAAATGACGATGAAATGATGTTCCTAATGTACCAAATCGTATTAGTAAGTTTGGAAATGAGTAAGAATGGAAAATGCTGTCAAAAAGTAGCAAAAATGCTGTCACAGGTCGTGGGAACCGGTTCCCTGTGGGGAGGAACCGAGTTCCCAGTGTTAATTTGGTCAAACGAAAAGATTCGTGAACCGGTTCGATATGTCGGAACCGGTTCCCCACTCAAAAACCAGGGGCGAGGTATTTTTTAACTCACAGGAACCGGTTCCTGTATAGATAGGAACCGGGCTCCATGTGCATTTTTCCAATTTTTCTAAAACTTCAAAAATTCATATTTTCTAAACCATAACTCCGATTCGAAAGCCTTTTGCGTTATTTCCTAAATTTTAAATACTACCTTTTGGAAAGAGAAAAACATTATTTTGCTAAATTATTTTTAAAATGGTCGCGCTCCCGATTTTTGAAAAGGATGAGTAATTAAGAATAATGAGAATTATTATGAATGGTATGAGTTACCTGATGAGGTATTGATGCTTACAGTGTTATATAATTGTTATTCATTTTGATTGAATGAGATACACTCGTGAATTGACATAATGTGATTTGTATTAATATCATGATATGTGAAATGATGATGGCATGCTTTTATGATGCATGCATATACATTTATTGATTTGGTTCATTCCCATTGTGCGGAAGTGAACTGGTTGAGCCAATAGACTTACCCGGAGGTTGAGGTAGTGAGGCTGGATTCTTGACCCAATAGCTATGGGCGAATCATGAAATTGCACTGTCTATCCACATGTAAACGGAGCGGTGTGTGTGAACTCGGTTCACGTTTTGGTACCACATGCATAGAGTCTGCATTGCATATGGGATTGTAACATGCTAGGATGGATTCCAGTGTTGCAATTTCCATTGTTTGAATTATGTACATGTTCATTGTGTGTGTGTTGTGAATTGATTATGACTTGTGCTTGATTAATGGATTAATGTATCTTTTATTCTATTGTATTCTAAAACGTATAATGCATGTTATATTGAATTGAGATCTCACCCTTACTCAACATTTTCGATCCGGTGATTAGTGCTTGGAGTTAGTGAGGATAGCTCTAGTATTGAGTCACCGCTTAGTCCGCGTGTCAGTGTCGTGCTCTGGTAGATGTAACACTGGGGAACGGTTGCTTGAATCCTTTAATGGATATTTTTGAATAACTTTGAATTATGTTGATTTATTATTCCTGGAATTCTTTAATATTGTGATTCAGGTTTTAGTTTATTATTCTGGAATACTGTGAATGTTGTATTCAGAAGTTTTGGTTATGTTACATTTCCGCTGTTAAACATAATTGTTGCATTTATTATTTGATAAGTCTTCTTCAGTGAAAGCATGACACATGTTTGGGAAATTTTTATGTTTTAAAATTGTGACGCCTTCTTGGTTATGATTAAATACTCTGATTATTATTATAAAACACGGGTAAATAGAAGGGGGTGTTACACTGATGTCTTGAGCCTCCTCTATTGCAGTGACTTTCATTGCAAATCTCTTAGGCAAGGATCTGAGAATCTTTCTCACCAGCTTCTCTTCTGACATCTTTTCACCAAGTGCTCCTGAGGCATTGGCAATTTCCAAAATATTCATGTGAAATTCATGAATATTCTCATCTTCCTTCATCTTCAAATTCTCAAATTTGGTAGTGAGCATTTGTAGTCTTGACATCTTCACCTTGGATGTCCCCTCATGAGTAGTTCTGAGAGTGTCCCAAACATCCTTGGCCAGCTCACATTGATGGACCAGTCTGAAGATGTTCCTGTCAATACCATTGAACAGAGCATTCAATGCCTTAGAGTTCCCTAGAGCTAGCTCTTCTTCCTCTTTGCTCCATTCCTCCTCAGGTTTCAAGACAGTAGTCTCATCTTTTTCAAGCATGGTGGGATGTTTCCATCCTTTATCAGTAGCTCTCCAAGCTTTAATGTCCACTGATCTTAAGAAGGCAACCATACGAGGCTTCCAGTAATCATAATTAGACCCATCCAGAATAGGTGGTCTTCCTCCAAATCCTCCTTCTTTATCCATTACGCCAGAAACTATTATCCCTAGATCTCACCCAGAAATAACAAGCAGGGTGCCTGCTCTGATGCCAATTGAAATTCCTGGCAGCAGATACGTGATGTCACAGAGAATGTTATGACACAGTATCTAACACTATGTTAACAATTCACACAGTAAATACAGAAAGCAGTAAAGAACACAATAAATTGTTTACCCAGTTCGGTTCAACAAACCTACATCTGGGGGCTACCAAGCCAAGGAGGAAATTCACTATTAGTAGAATTAATTCAGGAATAAACCACCAGTTTATCTCCTTCACTTAAAACCTACCCAATGCAACTTCAACCTAAGTCCTACTTAGATCTGAGTACCTACTCACTCCCCCTCAATCACAGCAGTGATATCAACCTATTGACTAATTGAATTGTGAAGACACACTTCAATACACTATCTTGATCTTGCTTCAAAGCTTCAATCAAGAGACAAACACTCGTGCTTTAAAGCTTTGAGTGATAAACTACCCTTACAAACAAATCCTAGTCCAATGCACTATTCAATTGATAGTTGCTTGGCTCACAAGAGATACTAGAATTACAAACACCAACTGTTACTAAACCTAACAGTACACAAAAACAAGCTGCTATCTTTTAAACATAATGCAAGGGCGCAGCAGCAGTATAAGGGTTGAATTCCTTTTATAGAAGCAGTCTTGAAACTTCAGTTTTGGGCTTCCATAAAGATAGCTAGGGTTCACTTAATTTACTCCTAAAAACATGGTCTTTTCAACAACCAATTTAGGTTTAATTAAGATTAACCTAGCAGCCACGTGAGCATGCTTTCTAATAACAGAAAAACAATATTTAGCAGCTCAACAAACTTCCTGAAAAATCTCAGGAACAAACAGATTCTGCAGAACAGAATGTCACACTGAATGTCATAACATCTGTTATGACATCAGACTGTTTTCTGCAGAATTTCCAGCACAGCTTTAGCTTCCAGTTCTGAGCTGTCTTTTAACATCCTTAGCAGGTAGGATTTATCTTCAATCTCTGAATGTCATGACATTTATCATGACATTGCTAAAGCCTAGTTTTACCAAAAATAATGCCAACTTAAAAACACTAACATCATTTATCAACTTTTCCCCCAAATCCAAAACATAAACATCAAAACCTAACAATATGTGATGGAGAATCAAACCCCTTACCTAGCAAGCTTTGAGTGTTCTTGATGATTCTTCAAACCAAGCCTTGCTCGTCTTCTTGCTCTCTTCTTCTTGCTCTACCAAAGACCTAACTTTCTCCAAGTTTCTATACTTATGTTTTTGTTGTTGTGTTTGGAAAATGACGGAAAAATGGTTTTATATGAATGTTGTCATACTAACCAAGGGTGGGAAGCCCAATTCTCCCTAATTGCTCTCACACCCCTACTATTCTTAAAACATTAATATCATCTAATTAATCATTAACTCAATTTATTAATATAATTCCGGGGAATTAAATATCGGTCCGAATAATATTTTACCGAACCGATCAGAACGTCGCCAAATATATTAATAGATATATCGATTAATATAATTATTTTCGTCGCCAAAACAATCGTCAAACATTAATTCAAAAATATTAATATAATATAATATTTAAATAAAACGGGCGTTACAATAATGATGTGTTTATTGGCAAATAAATCTGACCGAGAAACTATGGTGGGCAGCATATTGTTTCATTTGTATGAATTTGAGTGAAAAATCATTTCATCTTGGGTAAGATTGGTTGATAAGTTGCTGCCTGGATCTTGTTTCGTTTAATCTATAGTTTGCATAGAATTTAGATTATCATGATAGTTTTACTTGTGTTTAACTTTGAAAGTTCAAATCGGGTATGAAATTGTTTTGTGTTTATCGTTGATGTTAATCATGATTGGAACGATTTTATCAAGCTTTACTTCATGTGCATAGTTGCTGCCCCGTTTTTAGTTTCGTTATTTGTAACTTACCTCGTAATCGATTTCTCTTGTTTTGAATTTGAATTTAATTATAGCTTGAGACTTCTTTGGTTTTATTTCGTTTGTAAATCGAAATGCCTAATTAAGCAATTTCTTAGTCCTTCATTTATTCATATACATAATTCATGCTAATTTCATTTCGATTTGTATACCTTATTTACTAACCATTTTCCAATTCATTGCAATTCCATTTCGTTTTAATATTTATTCCACACTTATGCTACTAACGAATTTTTTATTTGTGAAGATATCAAGGATCATTCAAAGTATTCACTTTCATTAGCAGATCTACACTTTCTCACTAGCACTTTTATATGGAATTACTATTTCGATTTAACATCTAGTTTTTGTTATTTATAAACATACAAATATTTAGTATTTTTATTCTTATATTTATTATTGTAAATATATATTTATGTACATATTATTATTTTTATTTTATATACTTTACCATATTCTTGTAAATAAATAAATTATATTATAACGATCCTCCTCGTGTTTTAATTTCGAACTTTGAATTCGATTCGACTTTCGAATGTGTATAAGCACAAAAATATTATTTGACTTCTTAGAATTAATTTCTATAATCTATTCTAATTAATCTAATAAAATGTAATGGTCAATAATCGATACTAGCTTCACCGTATTGATTTTTATTTGTATCCCGTTGTAATTAATTTATCATTTTCTCTTTATTTATTTTTCATCCCCATTTGAAAAAATTGTATCCCGCTCCCTTGTTGCGTTGTAATTAATTGATTTCTATTTTATTTTTATTTCTTTAATCCCCATTTGTAATTGATGTATCCCTCTTCCTAAAACTTGTAATAATTATTTAGCTCGCGTTTATTTTATCTTATTTAATCGTCACTTACACAAAACCAAAAAATCATTTTTTAAACTAATAATTGTGAATCATTTTAAACCCGTAAGTCGACAAAGCTTAGAAGCGTCGTGATGACCACACATTCACACATGTACGCTTGATCTTGGGCCTTCTTACAGTGAGCCTATTTCGATCAATTATTCCAATTGGTCGTCTTAGTAGACTAGCCCACTTTGCTAGTACACATGTAATTTAATCGCTTTATGCTTGTGTTGGCCACCTTGTATGGGTTTTTCTCAATTTATTGATTTGCTCCCAATTATTCGTTTCTCCTCCATCTCTCGTGCCTTGGTCCACATACCAAGATTCTCATAAGGGTTTCATAGTAGAGAGTAGGCTTAGCTATTCTCTCGAGATCGATCAAGTTTTATAGCTTGGTTGATCATAACCTGATTCATTCTTTCTCCATTCACCAAACATTTAAAACACTTTCAATAAATTTTAAACTCGATCCAACGTCGAGTTTTCTCTTCAAACCTCGATCTAATGTCGAGTTTATTTTTCAAAAAATATTTTATTAAATAAATACTCCACTTCTCTGTCTTCCCAAACGTATCGTAGTCAGTCCTATTTCGACCCTCGATTGTACGTTTGGCTTCTTTAAATGAATATAATTAAGCGAACCTTGTTTCGCATCACCTTTTCTTAATAAAGCTTTTGGTTAGAAAAAATGATTAGGATGGCTTTGTCCACTCATCCAAGTACTTGGGGTGTTAGCCGTTGAACGCTTAGGGTCCAATGCTCGTCTCCCACATAAAAATAACTCAACTCATTCAAATCTTTTGTGCGTTCGAGCACCTTTTACCTTTAAAACTATTTCAAGATTAGACATTATTCATTTATAATGGAGATGTTCTTCCTCTATCCCCATGGTTTTTGACTTCTTCACTTGAGTACTAGAGGAGTTCTCAAACCCTCCCTCATGTTGGTGCGTAGTCCTTTATCCTCTATCACACCTTGTGGGCGTTTTGACGAGTCTTCTCCTTTAAAAATGTTGACTTGTCTTTTAATTTAAAATCAATCAACAAACAATCATTTTCTAGAAGAACTACGGAGTTTTGACTTTCCCATTGCACGAGGGAATACGTAGGCACAAGGTTTTGAAACTACGGAAAACTCAAAATAATGATAAACAAACCCTTTTTTTTCCTATTTCTCGATCATAGTTTAGAAGTTAGCGAATATACACACATACACTTAGAACTAAACGGGTCCCATCGAGTACGATGGATGTGAGGGGTGCTAATACCTTCCCCTTGCATAACCGACTCCTAAATCTGTATCTTTTGCTCTCGTAGACCGCCTTATCCATCTTTCGCGGATTTTATCTATATTTTCCCGTTCATTTTAGAACAAATAAAATTAGGTGGCGACTTCATTGTTTTAAAATAACTGATGAAAAATCCAATTGCTTCGCCTATGAGTATATGTGTTCACAGCTTTCGCACGCAAAATTACGGCATTATATTTTTTTAGTACAAACACAAAATTCTGTCTTCCTTCAATGTCTTTTTTCCATATATTTTGAGTTTTATGTAGTGTGATTTGGTCATTAGTGCCAAATCTCCCTTTAATTATTTTTGCTCGATTGTGATTGTCCCTGCGATATCAAGGTTTCCGGCTGCATCGACCATATTTGGGTGCCATCTTCTGTTATATCACCAATAATTTGTGCGCATGTGTAAAATTATCAATTTCATATTTCTTGCATTGGATTGGTGAATTTTCAAATGACATGATTTTCTTAAGTTGTATAATGGCCATCCGATCCGCTATCAGTTGATCATGTTTGGTTGGTTGGCAAATTTTCAAATTTTTATTTATCTTATATTTTTCAATGCTTTAATCAAAAGACAGCCTGGTTTTTATAAAGAAATTGATTTCAACCCGTTAATGGGCAATTTTCCTTGCAAGTATTTTAAAAAAATTTCTTCATGATGATCATGTTTGTGAAAATTTACAGTTTATGTTTTGATATCACTATTGTTGGCATTGAGCTTTAGTTGTACTGTATTTATTGAATGACTATTTTTTCTTGCAATCAGGATCTTATACTTGAGAAAATGTCTAAAGTAAAAACCAATTTGGATTTAATTCAGTGGCTCGGACTTGACATGTCAATTAAAGTTTTCTCCTATTTGAATAATCATGGTGATTTTGTTCGTGCATCTACTGTTTCTAGTTTTTGGAATGATTTTGGTAGGTTATTTTATTGATTGCTTGGATTTTATCATTTTAATCTTTATTTGTTTAAATGTTTATTCATTTGGAAGGTTATTATGTGTTTTATGATAAATTTATGAGCTTTAATGGCATGCTTCTGAATGTGAATTTCTCTAATGCTAAATATCCCCTAAACTTTATTTCACTTGATTCCCTAATAATGTGTGTAGCTCAATGTTTTCTGTGCTTTATTTGAATGAAATAGATGTAATTAGAAATCTTATGTAATTTGTAATTTTGTATTTTCTTGATTCTTGCACATATGCTAGATATGATCCTATTTAAGTGGTTGGATTATTGCATTTATGTTAAATTTTATCATTAAATTGGTTGCATTATAGGTTAAGTTTGTATATTATTTCACGCCCTATGTAAATCTAATTTTAAGACGCATATATCTTCTTTTTTTTAATTTTATTTTGGGATTTGCATTCAAGGGATCTCACTAGCTCTCAATATATATTCTTATGTTTTATAATTGTTCACTTATTCCTCTAATTCAGACTTCTAATTTTTATAGTCTTATAGTTATTCTCATATTCTATGGTTTGTAACAACTATATAAGAGACAATGATCCTCTACCGTTGCAGAAGAATTTATTGTATGGATACATGGTCGAAGTAAACTCCTCAACCATGACGATGGAAGTTTGGTTTGTCATCAATTCTTGAACCAATAACAAGAACTATTATTGGAACATCATTTCTACCAGACATAATACTTTATAAATGTCGACCAAGTCGCATTACTATAATAACACTGGATTGCATTGGATTCACTCGATCTTGCTCCAAGTTTCATTATCATAATACCAATGGATGGTATTGGATTCATTCCTCCATGTTGGATTATCACAATTTCATTCTTAAAGTCACATTAGTGTTGCGGTGGTGTAAGCGACAAGCAAAGAGTTGGTATTATTTGTACCGGGTGATATATACCGGTTAGGTTATATCGTATCGTGTCCACAGAGATTGGCTATTGGTTCATCGTTCGACAAATCTACCATTATTGAGTTTGGGATTAAATGAGTTGAAAATAAAAGATAAAAAGTAAATGAACAAAAAGAATAAAGGATAGACAGCTTGTCCGGAACGAATGCTAGATATGATCCTAGTTAAAATCTTTATTTTCATTAGTACTAAGGCAAACGTGAAAACCATTTGCAATTATCCAATGCACCATTCTCTTTTGAAATACTTCCATTAGACCAATCTATGAAAGTTTTGTTATGCTCCATTAACAACCATTTTCATTTATTTGTTGGTATTTTCCTTTAGAAGAGCTTTGTGTATGGAAAAGTAAGGATCAACTTCACTAAGGTTATTCAATATATACAAATGTGCTTGAAGAACTACTTGTAGACTAAATGTCTTAACATTTAAACCTTGATTACCTTTACCATTGTATGAAATGCTATAATACGAAGAAAAAATTCATAGGATGTCATATTCAATAGTTGTGGTTGTGATGGAAATATTCAAAATTACACGAAATGAGTATGACATGGTGAAGGGACGAAAAAGAGACCTATGACACAAAGAGTTGAAGATGAAGATAATCAATTTACTAATAATAATATAAAAGACATTATTCGTGGTATAGGACTAAATACTTTCAAGAAATCTAATATGGTAGGTACTTTGCAAAGAGACATGCAATATTCGTTGTATCCTATATGTAAAAGTTTTACAAGATTGTAAGTTGTGTTAATACTATTTAATCTTAATACAAGAAGTGGGTGGACATATAAAAGTTTCAATGAATTGCTTAAATTATTGAAAGAAATACTTCCCGAAGGTAACACGTGGTCGAACCGTAGATATAAGGCCAAGAAGATTTGTGTCTGATAGGTTTGGAACATGTCAAAATACATGCATGTCGTAATGATTGCATCTAATATATAAAAAAGAGTTTAAAAACTTGAAGGAGTTACCAAAGTGTCGGGAGTCTTTCTATAAGCAAAAGGACAATAATATCGATGACGATAATGGTGTAACAAGCTTGGGGGATCATGCCAAGGTGATATGGTACTTACCAATAATTTCAAGGTTCAAGAGATTGTTTTTTAATGTTAGTGACACAAAGAACACTAGATAACATGCAGCTGAAAGAGAGTGTGATGGGAAAATTCACCATGTAGATGATTTAGTGTCGTAAAAGATTTCACGACACTAGGATGTCTAACGCAATGTTGAACGCCATCTTAAGATATCATAACAACATAAGTAATAATTAACAATGTAGAGTAAATTCTAGGAAGTAAATAACACAGATCAATTGTTAATTCAATTAAGTGCAACATCAACTACATTTGGGGGCATACAAACCAAAAAGGAAATTCACTACAATAGTATTAGTTTGAAGTTCTAAACAACCTATGATTTTACAAACTTTAAACCTAGTCACCACACATCTAATTTCTATCTAAGAAACTCCTAGATATGAGATTCCTCTTATTTTCCTCCAATCACACAATAATGATTATAACTATAACAGTCCAAAATCTAGATTTCTATATTTTATCAATTATTTATGGTTTATCGTTGATTTTATGTGATGTGTGATGATATATTGTGGGATAGTAAGTGGAATAGAGGTGATAATTATAATTATTTAGATTTAATCATTTTAGTTTATATTATTGAGAAATTAAGGTGAAAAGGAGAATAGTGGCATAAGATTAATTGTGTGTATGTGTATGTGTAAGTGAGGGTATAATGGGAAGATCATAGAAATGGTCGAAGATTAACCAATAAAATAAGGGAAATAGAAATTATTATGTACGATCGTGAAAAGTTGGAAGGACCAATGAAGAATATGTTAAGACACTAAGAGAAAAGAATAGGATATTCATCCTGTAGGGTTCAAAGGTATCAAAGTTATTAGGAATTCGATGTAAGGGGTGTAATCGGTTTTTATGTGTTTTGGATTGAATTTGGTACTGAAATAAGAATGGAAAAAGGCATGGACAACAACATAATCACAATTAGAAGTTCATACTAGCTTATGATAATTATACAACCTCATTTGCTAAACCTAGTAAAGTGTCTTGTTAGTCTGCTTTTCTTTTTTCCACATTGAAACCATTAGACCCTCTTTGAAATTAAAAATTAAATAAGACTGCATTGTTTTAATATTTATCGTCACATTATATTTTGACTTCTTATTATTATTTTTTTTATTGGGCCAACAAAATTTAATGATATAAACAAATTGTTTACATAATTTCAAACCCTATAGCTTTATACTCAATGTTCGTCCCTTCAATCATTCATTTTGACTTGGAGAACATGAAAAATGATGTTTTGGTTTGTTAGATAGAGAAGATAAATAATGGCGTTTCGTCCGTTAAATGGAGAACATGAAGAATTAGACTTTCATTCATTTTCTAGGGTGAAAATAGTTTACAAGAGTTAGAAAAAGGAATCAAAGTTAATATTCTAATGTTAAAATATAATATTATTTAGAGTATACATCTCAGATGGAAGCATACATCGAGATATAAAATATGAGTTCTATTTTAATTAAATAAAATAATGAGCAATATTTCATGTCTTTTGATTACAATCGAGAGAATAGATGATTTAGATTTTAATTTATAAAATTAAATAAAATATGGGAGTCATTTTAGTTCTAAATAAAACATAAAATCGCATAAGTTGGAAATCAATGCTTAAACAAGACGTTACATTTTCTATCGTTTAGCTAAAATTTGTGGGATAAGATTTAATTAAAAAATTTAAATGGCGCCTTACGAGAATTATATCTTGATTTTTAAATTCTGAGTTAAAACTTTTATTATAAAATATATTATTTGGAGTAGTATTTGTCAAGTTAAGATATTTATTTGGACTAGCCAAATCAAACTCAAGGAGGGTGTTGAATATAAAAAAAATTATTTTGGATTTGTTAGTTTTTTGGCCTTGGGAATTTTAAGCCCAAATTTTTGGTGTAGTAGGTCCAATTTCTAGAAACATAATCTAGAAGAAAAAGATAAGTTATGATTTTTGTAGAATAATAGAGAAAATTCTAGAAAGTGATTTATTGCCATTGGATTAAATTTGTGTTGGCAAAATCCATGTCGTTGATTTAAGAATGTCTCTATTATAAATAGAGGTGTGTACTTGAACTTAAATCAAACCGAAAATTATAAACACTCAATAATACCATCTTCTTTTCTCGAAAAATTTCCATCTAATAAAAAATTCCTTCAAACATCTTTAAGTTATTTATGCTTTTTTATTAGATTTCATTGCTATCTAATTTCACTTTTTTAACCAAAATATTTTTCTGCAACCTCAAGCAAAATCAAAAGAAGAAAATAAAATAAATTAATATTTTTCATTAAAATAAAATCTTCTACACTTTTGTCCTTCCTTCACTACTATATTTTGTTGTTATGTTTCTAGGATTTTTAAATTGGCAGATAGATTTAGTTTATCATTTGCCTTCACACACAGTTATTTTTTCACTGTTCTACCGCCTATCCATTGATAAGAATAAACCCTTTACATAATTTCAAATCTTAGCTTTATATTCAACCATTTTTCAACAGCCGTAAATATCTTCCATTATTAATACCAACTCAACTTGAATCAATGAGGGCAAACACTGCCATAAGTTTGATTTAGAACCAAGTATGTATTTGCACTACAACTTTAGATCTGATTCCCTCATTAATCTACTTATATGATATATGAATCTCTACAAAATCATGCTCTAAATTATGCAGCTTCCTTGTAACGAAAGAAGATGAAGTTTGATCATTTAGCGACATCTATGCCATGCGATTTAATTGGTCTTTTGACAGAGATATTCTTTTCGTTTCATCGACCGTAATTTCCTTGATTAAATGTTAGTGATTTTTTCTGTCATTTGGATTTTAAAGTTTCAGTTGAGTATTTATGAGGTCAAATGTTTGACATTGGAAAATTTTATTTTTCTTCTCTATTTGTTTTTTTAATCGTGTTCGATGGATTGTGACAGCTAGTTATAATATATCTTTTCTAGGTATTTGTTGGATTTTTGCACTAATGCTTGATTTGATCCTATTTAAGTAGCTAGAGTATTGCACTTACGTTAGATTTGATCATATTAGAGTAGTTGGATTTTAGGTTCAGTTTGTGTAATTTTTGCATGCCCTAGTAAAATCTAATTTCTAGTTGCATATATCTATACTTTTTTAATTTTCTTTTGGGATCTTCATTCAAGGGGTTTTCTTCTGAGAGCTAGAGCTACATATATTCTTATGTTTTATTAATGTTCAAATACTTGAATCAACAGGCATATGCATTCGAACACAACCTCCAATTAGTGCTCAAGAACCAATGCAACTTTTGTTTATTGGTGTGAATTTCAAAATCATATTTATTGATTTTGTTTTGTCCATAATAAGTAGACCTCAGGTATCAATAATTTCTTTCTTCTTTTCTAGATCTGAGATGAATCGTTATTATATCTACCACTAAAATATTTTTGTTGTGTTTTATTTAGTTTGTGATGGATATGCGTGCATTAGAGATATTAGAGATGGACAAAGCAAAATAGTGGGCATGTTATCAAACTTAAATGATCATAATTCATAAATGTTTCTTGAAGCAGGAGTTAATGGCAACAGTCTAAAACCTTTGAAGGAGAGACATTGATTTCTTGAGTTTAAATATTAAATAAATTATGAAATGTATGGGATGAAAAATTAAAGTAATTTATCTGCAATATTTTGGTAAATAATAACCACGGGGAACAATCTGATGAAGGAAGCAAACACACATCATCAATGAAAGAAAGGGCTACTGTTAGTGAAATGATTGGACCATTACCAAAAACTATGATTGAACCGTCATGGCTGCATGAAGACATAATACTTTCTAATCCTAATTCAAGTCATATTATCACAATACTAATGGATGATACTAGATTCACCGCATTATCGTAACTTTAAATTACATTATCATGATGCCATTAGACCCTCTTTGAAATTAAAAATTAAATAAGACTGCATTGTTTTAATATTTATCGTCACATTATATTTTGACTTCTTATTATTATTTTTTTTATTGGGCCAACAAAATTTAATGATATAAATAAATTGTTTACATAATTTCAAACCCTATAGCTTTATACTCAATGTTCGTCCCTTCAATCATTCATTTTGACTTGGAGAACATGAAAAATGATGTTTTGGTTTGTTAGATAGAGAAGATAAATAATGGCGTTTCGTCCGTTAAATGGAGAACATGAAGAATTAGACTTTCATTCATTTTCTAGGGTGAAAATAGTTTACAAGAGTTAGAAAAAGGAATCAAAGTTAATATTCTAATGTTAAAATATAATATTATTTAGAGTATACATCTCAGATGGAAGCATACATCGAGATATAAAATATGAGTTCTATTTTAATTAAATAAAATAATGAGCAATATTTCATGTCTTTTGATTACAATCGAGAGAATAGATGATTTAGATTTTAATTTATAAAATTAAATAAAATATGGGAGTCATTTTAGTTCTAAATAAAACATAAAATCGCATAAGTTGGAAATCAATGCTTAAACAGTACGTTACATTTTCTATCAGTTTAGCTAAAATTTGTGGGATAAGATTTAATTAAAAAAATTTAAATGGCGCCTTACAGAGAATTATATCTTGATTTTTAAATGGCTGAGTTAAAACTTTTATTATAAAATATATTATTTGGAGTAGTATTTGTCAAGTTAAGATATTTATTTGGACTAGCCAAATCAAACTCAAGGAGGGTGTTGAATATAAAAAAAATTATTTTGGATTTGTTAGTTTTTTGGCCTTGGGAATTTTAAGCCCAAATTTTTGGTGTAGTAGGTCCAATTTCTAGAAACATAATCTAGAAGAAAAAGATAAGTTATGATTTTTGTAGAATAATAGAGAAAATTCTAGAAAGTGATTTATTGCCATTGGATTAAATTTGTGTTGGCAAAATCCATGTCGTTGATTTAAGAATGTCTCTATTATAAATAGAGGTGTGTACTTGAACTTAAATCAAACCGAAAATTATAAACACTCAATAATACCATCTTCTTTTCTCGAAAAATTTCCATCTAATAAAAAATTCCTTCAAACATCTTTAAGTTATTTATGCTTTTTTATTAGATTTCATTGCTATCTAATTTCACTTTTTTAACCAAAATATTTTTCTGCAACCTCAAGCAAAATCAAAAGAAGAAAATAAAATAAATTAATATTTTTCATTAAAATAAAATCTTCTACACTTTTGTCCTTCCTTCACTACTATATTTTGTTGTTATGTTTCTAGGATTTTTAAATTGGCAGATAGATTTAGTTTATCATTTGCCTTCACACACAGTTATTTTTTCACTGTTCTACCGCCTATCCATTGATAAGAATAAACCCTTTACATAATTTCAAATCTTAGCTTTATATTCAACCATTTTTCAACAGCCGTAAATATCTTCCATTATTAATACCAACTCAACTTGAATCAATGAGGGCAAACACTGCCATAAGTTTGATTTAGAACCAAGTATGTATTTGCACTACAACTTTAGATCTGATTCCCTCATTAATCTACTTATATGATATATGAATCTCTACAAAATCATGCTCTAAATTATGCAGCTTCCTTGTAACGAAAGAAGATGAAGTTTGATCATTTAGCGACATCTATGCCATGCGATTTAATTGGTCTTTTGACAGAGATATTCTTTTTCGTTTCATCGACCGTAATTTCCTTGATTAAATGTTAGTGATTTTTTCTGTCATTTGGATTTTAAAGTTTCAGTTGAGTATTTATGAGGTCAAATGTTTGACATTGGAAAATTTTATTTTTCTTCTCTATTTGTTTTTTTAATCGTGTTCGATGGATTGTGACAGCTAGTTATAATATATCTTTTCTAGGTATTTGTTGGATTTTTGCACTAATGCTTGATTTGATCCTATTTAAGTAGCTAGAGTATTGCACTTACGTTAGATTTGATCATATTAGAGTAGTTGGATTTTAGGTTCAGTTTGTGTAATTTTTGCATGCCCTAGTAAAATCTAATTTCTAGTTGCATATATCTATACTTTTTTAATTTTCTTTTGGGATCTTCATTCAAGGGGTTTTCTTCTGAGAGCTAGAGCTACATATATTCTTATGTTTTATTAATGTTCAAATACTTGAATCAACAGGCATATGCATTCGAACACAACCTCCAATTAGTGCTCAAGAACCAATGCAACTTTTGTTTATTGGTGTGAATTTCAAAATCATATTTATTGATTTTGTTTTGTCCATAATAAGTAGACCTCAGGTATCAATAATTTCTTTCTTCTTTTCTAGATCTGAGATGAATCGTTATTATATCTACCACTAAAATATTTTTGTTGTGTTTTATTTAGTTTGTGATGGATATGCGTGCATTAGAGATATTAGAGATGGACAAAGCAAAATAGTGGGCATGTTATCAAACTTAAATGATCATAATTCATAAATGTTTCTTGAAGCAGGAGTTAATGGCAACAGTCTAAAACCTTTGAAGGAGAGAAATTGATTTCTTGAGTTTAAATATTAAATAAATTATGAAATGTATGGGATGCAAAATTTAAGTAATTTATCTGCAATATTTTGGTAAATAATAACCACGGGGGACAATCTGAGGAAGGAAGCAAACCCACATCATCAATGAAAGAAAGGGCTACTGTTAGTGAAATGATTGGACCATTACCAAAAACTATGATTGAACCGTCATGGCTGCATGAAGACATAATACTTTCTAATCCTAATTCAAGTCATATTATCACAATACTAATGGATGATACTAGATTCACCGCATTATCGTAACTTTAAATATATAAGGAATGATTGTTACAAATAACTAGCTTAAATCTGTATGAAGGTTATTCACATTACATAATTTAAATAACTAGCTTAATATCTTTCATCAATGAAGGTTATTTTTTTGCTACTTAAGCGTTTTTTAAGCAGCCGACAAGATGTTGTTCACCAATAATGCAAAGCTCTTTTATCTGTCATTACAATTAAAATCAGATTCTTTCACTTTTCAAAACTTGTTAAGAATAATTTTATATGGTGAAGGATTTTATGCACCTAAATCTTTGGTTCCTCAGTGTTCCCTAAGTTCTCGAGTATTATACAGTCCAGGGGAGGTTTTTAAAAATTAAATAATTACCATCAAAGAATTTATTATTTAATTACTATTGAATGGAAAAACAAAAAAAAATTCTAAATTACATAAAAGTATATTATTTCACCTTTAATTTTCAGTTTAGAATATCAATAATAAAAAAATCAAACTTATCAGTTTTAATACAATGAATATTTTTATTTCATCAAACAACAAATTAAAGAAATCATAAGTATTGTAATAAAATAGTGGCTAGTCAATAATAAAGAAAAAATCATGAGATTTTTTAGTTAATAATATTTTTCAAATAATATAATACTTAGTCAATATCTTCAAAAACATACATTATATATTTTATTAAATGAAATAAAAAATATATCAAGAGCTCAAGTATTTATTTTAAATTAGTATTAAATATATTTTTCAAATAATTTTCTTAATTCTATACAATAAAATATTTTAGAGTAAAAGGTGTTTTAATCTAAAAGCATAATTATGTTCAATGCAATTAACTTAAAAAGTGAAAAAAATATTAAAGAAATTACAATATAATTTAATAAAAATATATTTGTAATATCTCATTCTATTATTTTCCAACATAGAGAGATGAGGACATAAGTTCTATTTGGTTAGATTCTAACTAGAGGGCATTTTGGATATTATAGCAAAAATCAAATCAATTGATGCAAGGCTGAATATTTGTCATTCTTGAGGTCCAAGCAAGTCAAAATAGCTGTCAATTTCGAAATATATTGGATTGGCAAGGAATTGAATGAGATTGAATCCAAAAAAGGCAATATTTGGTGCAATTCTAAATCAAATATTTTCTCATTGAATGTAATATATTCTTGACACAATTCTTGGCCTAATTGAGTCCTCTATATATTCACAAGGTTTCCAGACCCTAAAGGACAAAAATTTTGCAGCCAAGAACACTAAACAAAGCTCAAAAAAAATGTGTCATTCAAGTTATTTGCAGACCAGGTTTTGGATCGATTCAAGCCAAACAAAGCATTCCATCACGTTCATTGGTCCTCTCTGAAGTGTTTCAGACCTTCACCATCAATCAATACCTCTAGAAACACGAAATTGCACATCACAGTTTGCTCTTCAAATTTTAAATTCGATTTCAATGATTCATGCATATTTAACTTAATTCGATTGCATATTTGTGTTTGTGATGTTGTTTGCAAGCTATCTGGGTTGTTTGATTTGAGTTTAAGTGCGGGAATCGTGATAAGCCATGGCTAGGGTTTCTGAGCTTTGAATTAGGAACTTTGAATACAAGCAAAATTGGACCAAATCGATGGCACCATCATGTTCAGATGATGTTTTCCAATCGATTTATACCCTCACGGCTAATTTATATTGCATATTGTGGACGATTTGATTTTGCAGGTGATATAGTGACGAACAAAACCGTCACTATAGGCTTTAGCTACGAATAAAAACCATAGGTAAAACCCTGGTTCAAAAAAATGAAAAAGACGACCCTTGGCGCGTTTTGTTTGAATTTCCAAAATAACAATTATTTTTCATATTTTATCAAATTGTTCCATTATTTGAACAGCCATGACATCCAGCTCAGATGGTAGCGCGTTTTACCTTTCACCCCAGGGCCAGGGGTTCAAACCCCAGCGCCTCCAACTTATTTTTTGGCATTGGGTTTTCTAACCCTATTTTCTTATTTTTCTCTTCAATTTTCTTTTTTAACTAATTTCTTTTAAAATATTTTTTGAAATACATAAAAAATCACAAAGAATATTTTATTTTTAGAATTAGGTTAGAAAAATATTTATTTTATTTTTGACATAAAAAAAATATTTTATTTTTCTTTTATTTTAATTAATTGTTAATTAACCATTAAAATTAACTTTTAATTGATTCTCCTAATTAAAATCAATCTCAAAAAATACAAATATATTTTTTCTTATTTAAATTAGGTTTTCTACTAACCTTAAACATTTTTACTAGCATTTTTGTTATTATTCTGATTACTTGTTTACTTTTTCGTATTTAAATTCTAGAAATCAATGTATAGGTCGCAAGGACATTTTTGTAATAGCGTAGATTTAAACTTTATGCATTTACTTTTCGCACCTATATTATGTAGTTGCCCCAAAGGCATGTAATAGCGTAGGACATTTAATTTCCGCACTTTTACATTTCGCACTTTGCTTTTATGTACATATTAACTGTTTAATTGTATAGTAACTAGGGTTTGTATGGCAAGATTAAAAACAATCTTATAATAACCCTAATTCAAGACTAAAATATTTGAAATTAACACACTCTTTCACACTTGCACCCCCTTAGGGTATCCTCTCTTGTTTCCTTTCGAATACAATGGCCATGTCCCTCGAACGTGGGGATACCATTAGCAAAGACGCTTACGAATAACATCATCATAGTCCATTCGATACAAAGATCATAGTCCCTCGATGACCCTCGATTTTGCCTACGAATATATGATCTCGTCCCTCAGTTGTTGCCTATGAAAAGTGATTATCGTCCCTTTGAATTGCTAAGGTATCCTTACATGTTGCCTTCAATGATCATACGATGACCCTTCGATTGTCCCTTCACATCCAACGGATAAAGTTACCTACCAACTAATGGTATGGATAGCGTTATTCTAAAGGAGAACAAAAATAATAGGAAACGACCATTCTGAGTAGGTAAATAAGACTCTATTGCTTGCTCCAATCAAAATACTTTTCACACCTCACACTTTTCAAAAACTCTTTTCAAACACTTTGTATACATTCCAGCGAGAATCATAACAATGTTAAACATTTTCCAAACAAACATTTCCGAACACTTCGTATATATTCCAACGAGAATCATTACGAATTCAAAGCGAAATATCTTTCAAAAATACTTTTCAAACTACACAAACACAGAAAGCAATTTTTCAAAAGTGAGCTAAGCAACTAAGAGTCCGTGGATAACTACGGATGGAAAGGGTGATAACACCTTTCCTTTTCATAATTGCCTCCCGTACTCAAAATCTAACGAAGGTCTTTTCCTGTTCTTTTCACCTTCCCTTTATTGGATAAAAGAAAAGTCGGTGGCGACTCTTTCTATCCGTAATATTTGTAATAAAATGCAAAACAAACAAGTCGGTTGTCCCACCGTGTTACAACTCCAAAGGTGATCTCAACAACGAATTTGAAATGTATGATCTGGGTGACATTTCATGTTTCCTTGGCATTGATTTCTAGAAACTATAATATGTTTGATGATACATCAAAGAAGATATACAAGTGAAATTCTAAAGATATTTGAGATGGAAGAATGCAACTTGACTTCGACATCTGCAGAACCAAGACTGCAACTATCGAAAGATTCAAAAGGAGATGACGTTGACCCAACCCAATACAGAAGACTTATTGGATCCTTAAGATACCTTTGTCACACAAGGCCTTACTTAGCATACAATGTAGGTATGGTAAGTAGATTCATGCAGAAGCCAAATGTGTCACACTTAGAAGCGGTGAAGAGGATACTGAGGTATCTGAAAGGAACTCTTGACTATTGCATTTTGTTTCGTGCATCTGATAAATGAAAAGAGTGCAAGTTAGTGGGATACACTGATTCAAGTTAGTGTAGTGATGTTGAGGATCGAAAATCCACATTAGGATATGTGTTTATGTTAGGTGGTAGACCAGTTGCTTGGAGTTCGAGAAAAGAACCAGTGGTGGCATTATAATCATGTGAATTAGAGTACATAGTTTCTACTCTTTGTGCATGTCAAGAAACAAGGATAGTGAACTTGGTCGAAGAAATCACAGGTAAAGATCATGAAGCAATTACCATGAAGATCGACAACATGTCAGTTATCAACCTGGCGAAGAACCGGATAACACAGGGTCGAAGCAAGCACATCGAAATAAGGTTCCACTATCTTCAAGAGCGGGTAGAAAATGGGAAGATGAACTTGGAACACTGTAGAACTGAAATCAGAATGCAGATATCATGATGAAGAGTGTGCAGGTTGAAGTATTCAGAAGACTAAGAGCTATGATGAATATAGATATCTTAGACACAATGAATTAGGTGGGGTGTTAAAAGTAATTCCTTGTGTCGAAAAGATTTGATTTGATTTGATTTAAGAGTGTAGATACAGTTTGTTACACATAGATTTGTTTTAGATCTGAAATAGATAAGATATGATTTAGGTCTAAAATAGATAGATTTGATTTAGTTCTAAAATAGGTATTTTGGGATTTTATAGTTTTGGGTTTAGCTAACCTAAATCTATAAATAAAGGGAGTAACCCCTATTTTTTTAATCAAGTCATTCACAGAATTTTGCAGTTGCAAAGTGAATAAAAACTTTTCCACGGTTTGTAGGTAGAGAGAAACTCTAGATAAAATAATTTTTTCTTTTCTTCTTTAATTTTCTTTCGTTGTGATTGTTATTGCGTGGTGATAACAATCTTGTTCATCAATTTTGATAGAAATTCATCATAGATTTTGGTGGATTTCCAATAGTTATAACAAGTTTACAACTAACTAACCAACTATATGTGACTTACACTACAAGTTATCCATTCACATTATGCAATCTACACTCTTTATTACAATAAATGATATTTTTTATGACAAAGATTTAACCATGTACAATAAAAAATGGAGGGTACATGTAACAGAAGTGCCTATGTTCCCTCGGCTTTAAATAAAACCAATATAAATATATGTTCATGGTTTGAGATTCAATGCCTAACTTCTGCAATTTAGTGTTTTATATGGAACAAAATATGCGCCTTTATTTTTTGAAAAAATTCTACGTCGGAAATTTTACTTCGGTTTTCAGTAAAACCGAGATAAAAACTCCCTAATTGTCTATTCTTTTTGCAACAAAAAAATACGCCTTTATTTTTATAGATTCTACGTCAGATATGCTGCCTCAGTTTTCAATATAATCGCGATAAATAATTTGTATACTTTTAATTCCCTCCGTGTCTCTCTCATACATTTTTCGAGCCCTGGCGAAAGAACACTTCTTCTCCATCCAATGAAATAACACCATTATTCTCCAAGGATCCCCAGAGAACAAAAAAATTCTCTCGCCATTATTCTCCAATATGTTATTATTGTTGTTGTTATTCTTGTTGTTGTCCATTATTTTGTTGTTCTATGTTACTGTTGTTCTTGTTGTTGTTGAGAAACTTTATTTTTGTTACTTGAGTACTATTTTTATTTTATTTTCAGAAGCTTTATGTTATTATGGATCATAGTTGGATGAAATCCAATAAATTAAGTAAAGAGTATGAGAATGGAGTTATGCAATTTCTTGATTTTGCGGGGGGGAAATATTCCTGACAATAATGAGATTTTTTAGGGTCCTTGTATGAAATGCTATAATACGAAAAACATTAAAGGGATGTTATACTCAATCATTGTGGTTGTGGTAGAATTATTTGGAATTACACGAAATAGGTATGACATGGTGAAGGAACAAAAAAGAGACTTACGTTGCATACAGTTTAAGATGAACATGGTGAATTTATGAATGATAATCTAGAAGACATCATTCATGATATTGGAGTAGATTCTTTCAAGAAAGCTAATATGATAGATAATTTGCGAAGAGACATGGAAGATTCGTTGTATCCTAGATGTAAAAAGTTTACAAGATTGTCAGTTGTGTTAATACTATTTAATCTTAAAATAATAGGTGGTGCACAAATTAAAGTTTCATTGAATTGCTTAAATTATTGAAAGAAATGTTAGAACAAGATTTGGATTCTACAATTAATCTCTGTATTTTGATGATAACAATACATATATTTTATATGTAAACACCTTTGTTTCTAATAGTTTCTTGAGTGTGCAGATTAGAAATTCTAATTGATTCAGGACTAATGTCTGAAGAACCATCAGAAAAGTGAAAGATACGCCTCAGAAAGACTCTTTACATCTGTTTTTGAAGAAAAAACAATAGTTCTAAAGAATGTTGAATGTTCGCCAGACAGAGGATCTTCATGTGTACTTCTCTATAAGGTGTTGCTTCGTAAGTCACAAGTGTTCTAGAAGAAAGGATTTTTGTTAGAGTTTATGCTTCAAGATCATAAATCAAGATTGCACCGAAGACAAGCTTTAAATTTAAAGATCAGAAGTCAAGACTTATTCGTAAGAGGAGTTGTTGCTTCTAACTATGAAGACAAAGTCAAGATTCTGAGAACATCAAAGAAAAGTTGTTGATTAAAGATCATAAGTCAAGATTTTTTGTCGGAGGAGTTGTTGCTTATAACTCTGAAGACAGTGTTAAGGTTCTAAACTCATCAAAGAAAAGTTAATGATTCAAAGATCAGAAGTCAAGATTTGTTCATCATATGAGATGTTGCTTCTAACTCTAAAGACAAAGTCAAGATTTTGAAGAATATAATACTTCTTGGATTATGTGCATCTCTTCACATCATAAATATTCCATCAGAAGATAAAGTTAAGGAAAGTTAGATCTTTTGGACTCATCACTATTCTATATCATATAGTCCATCAAAAGACAGGGTCAAAAAGATAAAGTTAAGGAAAGTTATATCTTTTGGACTCAACAACACTTCTCATTATAATTATTTTCATCAGAAGATTGGATCATCAAAACCATGCGCTACAATGGTTAGTACAAAAGTACAATTACATATTTCACTCAAATGGATGCACTGTGTACTCTTTGTCTCCCACGACTGTTTCCTACCGTTGGCAGCTGGCAATATGAAAGTGGTGTGTGTACTACTACTACAATGGTCTACTTCTTTAACGCCTATATAAAGGATCAACTATTTCAATTGGAAAATGAAATACTTGAACAAAAGAACAGCAACTCTGCCAAATCCAAAACGTGAAGAAATCACTGAAAAGAAAATATCAAACATAAAGAGTTGTTGCTCAAACTTTTGTTGGCATTAGTTCTTCATTGTTCATCCGAGAGACAAAACAAAGATAAGAGAATTGTTTCTCATTAATTGTGTTATTACTTTGTCTTCATTTGTAGTGTTCTAACATAAAATTTGTTGCTCATAATTATGTTAAACATTTTTTTAGTTAATCATTAGTGTAATTTTCTTATTCTAGAAGCATTTTTGTAAATGCTATTTGATTGTAATTCTGTTGTGAATTGTTACCTCAAGTGACTAGAGTGAATAATTAGGATGCTTGAGATATCTAAGGTGTTTTCGAACTCTTAAGACGATTATTGTTTCCTAAAGTGACTAGAGTGAATAGTCAGAATACTTGAGAGGGCTAAGAAGTTTTTCTAAACTCTTAGACAAATTTTAATATTTCAAGATTAGTGGATTAAGTCCTTGTTGAAGGAAAAACCACCTTGGAGGATGGACAAGAGTATCCTTATTAAGGGTGAGGTTGTATAAACCAAATATGTCATTATTTTGCATTGATTCTATTTTGATTGTTTGTGTGAAGCACTTATAAAATAAAAGGTTTTGAAAACCCAATTAACCCCCCTTCTTATGTTTTTCTCAACCTTTAATTGGTATCATAGCTTCGACCCTTTTATTGATTTTCTAATCAAACACTTAACCGTGTAGAGATATTTATTGTGAGAAAAACCTTTTAAATGGTTGTTTCTAACACAAACGAAAGAGATAGTTACAATGTTAAACCTAGTGTTTTTTATGGAGAGAAATTTGACTATTGGAGAGATA
The DNA here is from genome assembly GCA_021764765.1 of Vicia sativa. NCBI lineage: Eukaryota > Viridiplantae > Streptophyta > Magnoliopsida > Fabales > Fabaceae > Vicia > Vicia sativa. Next base: position 188,566,292 of record CM038794.1, read on the forward strand.
GAATATAAATTTTTTGTCTAGGCTATGATATTGATCTCTGGGATATTGTGACAAATGGTTATGAACCTCCTATTTCTGTTATTGGAATTCAAATACCCATGAGTTGAATGAATGAAGATTAGAAGCGCAACTTCAAAAATCATCCCATGGCCAAAACTATCTTACTCAATGCTATTTCTTACAACGAATATGAAAACATCACTAATAGAGAAACGACAAAAGATATTCTTGATTCTTTAAGAATGATGTGTGAAGGAAATGCTCTAGTCAAAGAAAGTAAGGTGTTTGCCTTAATTCATAAATATGAGGCTTTCAGAAAGGAAGATGAAAAAACGGTTGATATTATGTTCTCAAGGTTTCAAACCTTAAAGGAAGGACTCAAATTTTTGGACAAAGGTTATTCAACAGCTGATCATGTAAAGAAGATCATCAGAAGGCTTCCCTAAAGATGGATACTCATAGTTACTTCTCTAAAGCTCTCTAAGGATCTAAAGAACATAACTCTTGAAGAGTTGGTTAGTTCCATTAAAAGTCATGAGATAGATCTAGAAGCAAATCTATTGCTCTAAAATCTATGATAGAAAGAACTAGATTGAAAAACAGCAAGGCTTTCAAGGCTGGAGAAACCGAAGAATCTGATGATGAAGGTTGTGATGAAGAAGACGAATTGTCACTTGTGTTTAGAAGAATTAAGCAACTCTGGAAGAAAAGGAAAAATAACTTTCGAGGAATCATAAACAAAGGATATCATTCATAAACATATAATATAATAAGAGCAAGCAGTGAAGTAACGTGCTTCGAATGCAATGAGCCTAGAAAGTACAAAAATGAATGTCCAACTCTCAAGAAGGAGAACATCCAAAATCAAAGTCTCAAGAAAAACACCTACAGAGGCAAAAATAAATGTTTAATGACAATATGGGATGACTCAGACTTTGAAAGATCAGAGTCAAAAAAAGTCCATGCCAATGTAGCATTCATGGCCTCTTCATGAGATGGAAACACATCATAAATAGAGTCTAACTCTGGAGAGGTGTTTATGAATTATCCCTTGCTAAATTAGAACTATGTCTATCAGACTCTCTGAGCATGTATCTGAAACTTCAACATAAATTCAAGAACCTCATGAAGGCTCATGAATATGAAGTTGAAGAATATGGTAAGCTGGAGAAAGAAGATTCTAAACAAAAAGGTGATAATTGGTTTTTAGAAAAACAAAAGCCTTTCTAAATACAAACTTTTTAAAACTTCAAGAAAATATTTCTAAAGATCTTCCATCTGCTGAAACTGCCTTATATAAGTATGACAAGGCTTTTTAGAAATTCTTAAACAACAACATAGACAGAAGCAGGAAGGCTTATGATCTATGATGTTAGTCATAATGGAAATAAAGGAAATGGATATGTTTTAGAAAATGGTAGTCAAAACTCTTTTAAAGAAAATCAACCTATATCTCCTTTTTCTTATCATTACACTTATGCACACATACGAAAATAAAATGTTGCATGTAAACCCAAGTTCATCGGAAACTTTGGGAAAACTAATTCTAAAAGACTCAAAAGATTTTGGGTACCAAAGATAAGATTGTATATGTTGTATATATCTTATGCAACCAGTCATGGTACCTGGACTATAGATGCTTGTGACACACAACAAGAAGAAAGAATATGTTCTAAAACCTGGAAACTAAAAATCCTTGGTACTATGATTCAGAGGGATTCAGAAATAAAGTATGAAATGAATCAGAAAGAGCTGAATCTGAAGAATTGTTAGAATTGTCAGAACAAGATTTATGAAAACACTGCTGAAATTGATCTCTTGAATATAACCAATCTTTGGTGAAAAATTACTTTAATAAAATGAATGGAGTTGGATGATACAAAAGGAACTAAACAAATCTTTCAGATATGATGATTGGAATCAAGTATCTAAGTCAAAAGGAACTTAGGTGAAGGGGCATAATTCGATGAAATAGAAAATTGAAGAAACCAGAAATCTTAAACACATCAGTTTAGAATCTATTTATCTTTTGATGTTCTATTTTTGGTGTATATATGTACTTCTCTCTATTGGAAGATATAAACATCTCAAATAAAAAATCTTATAGTATTCCTAATTATTGAAAACATTAACTTGTATGTCTTTTCAAATGAATAGTTATGACTCACCTTGACACCTGTCAAAATGCGTCACTTAATTGACATCTAGAGAAATGTGATGTTTGGAAATTAGGTTTAAAATCATCATTACCCTACCATTTCATATGGTTCCAATGCTTCAACACCTTATCTTTTGTTATAAGAATTCACTTTTATCACACACATTATTCACCTCACTTTCGAAACCTTAAACCTTTTAACCTATAAATCTAAATTCTTTTGGTTTTCTTCTTCCACCGTGGATGCGCAACAACAAGAAGTTTTTAAGTTCTCTCAAGAACTTGAAAAACGAGAAAAATATACTCATCAACGGGTTCAAGTACTCCTCTAATAGAATCTTCATCATTAAGGAGATCCCTGAAAATCTTTCAACAACCTATTGAATAACCCCACATACTTGATCATCCTCTGCACATTCATTTGTCTACACCAGCCGACCAACTAGAAGTTCTCTATGAACTTTTAGTGGACTTTAAGGATCTGAAAGAAAATGGCATAGATTTAACAGAGGAACTAAACAATCAAAGATGGGGAAACTATTTTAAACGTCTATATGGTCCTGTTTACATTAAACTGGTAAAGGAATTTTGGAGACAAGCAGAAGTTGACGAAAACTATATAATGTCACATGTTTTGGGTAAAAATGTTGTGATCACATAAAAGTTTATAGCTACCTTGCTTGGAATGGAAAATGTAAAAGGAAAAAGGATTCATCATATAAAGTCAAAATCACATTTAGCAACAAAATTTTGGTTCTTAGGCTCGAGAAGATTCTTGTGTTTGATGGTTTTAAAACCTTGCATTTATATGGAGGCCCTGGCTTTAATTCTATAGCATTGACCTCATTTTCTTCAACGTAGTCATTGACCCAGTCTAAAGAATATTATTTTTTATATCGACATAGAAGCTTTTTCTCTTTTATTGGGTTTAGACATTCTGGCCTTTTAAGGATTCCACCTGGCAAACCCTATCAGTTAGTTGTGCCATATCCCTAAGGTAGTGAGTGTCTAACATTTTCCTAATAGAATAGTCTAGGCCACCAATATCCATTTCTACCAACTCGTGCTCATGGACTTAAATAGAGTATATTGCTTTAAGAAGTTTAAACGTCTTGAGATAGTCATCGATCGACTCGAATAATTTTCACCTTACACTGGATAATTCTTTAAGACTTAGTTTCTACTGACCCGTATACATTTGCTCATGAAAAATTCTCCAGTTGATCCCAAGTTCGTATTGAATTTAGAGTAAGCATTGTGAACCATGTGAAACCATTATCTGTCAACGAATTGGGAAAATATCTCATTTTTAAACGTTCGTCGTTGACAATTTCACTAGCTTCAGTTTTGAACCTGGCTATATATTTGACATTTGATTCATTTGTATCACCGGCAAACTTGATAAACTTGGGGACTTTACATCCTCTTGGAAATTCTGTTTGACGAATGTAATTAGGTAAATGGGACATGTAATATCGAACATACACTGCACTCATGAGATTGATTTCGCGCTTCGTTGGATACTCTGAATTTGCGTTAGTTTGAGTAAATTTGAGCACCCTTAAATCTAACAATGAAACTACTATGTGTAATACAACATAAATATAAATAACTACTTAAATGGCGGACTTTTCTCCAACGAACGTCGTGTCATTGTTGCAGGTCTTCTTATTTCGTAAACCGCTTCTCCATGTTTCCATGTTGAGGATGAGGTTAAGAAGTGGTTCCTAAACCACGTTTGCTTGCTTTAACCGCCTTGATCAACATAACTGCTCAGTTCGATCCGCGTTTGTTACGTGAAAAAAATCATAAATCCATAACTTTCTTCAAACCAAATTTTGACATCCAGTTCACCAATCCTTGTGTCGAACCATCACCCTCGTTAGCATCGACCATTCTCGCTCCACAGCCAGATCTTCCTCTTATATTAGCTGGGCTTTAAAGCTTAGTCGAAAATCGTCGCTAATAATAGAATTTGAGGTAGCATAACATATATAATGGTGTCGAAGTCCTTAGATTTTCAACATATTAGTACCAGAGTGTGTGTATGAACCTCTGTGCTTTGTAGGTCCAAAATCAACTCATTACTTTTCTTTTTGACAGAGAAAGCAATTCGTTCTGTCGAACAAAACTTCATTGAACTTATTGACAAGCATGCATCAAAAAGCAATTCATTAGTTTTTCTTTTTGACAATGAAAGCAACTCATTCTGTAACTTCACATCATAAAGAAAGGAAGTGTCGAAACTTCCTTGAGCTTCTGTTAAGGACCAAATTGTAGTTATTTTGTACATGATTTTGTGGTCCTTAACAATGTCTTTTTAATTAATTAGTATTATTTCTTCTAGTATTTTGTTTTAATTAGGTTTTTATGTAGTTTTTGTTTAATATATATATTATTTGACTTATTTCACTCTTAAGTGTAGGAATTTATTTACTAATTCTCCCAAGCTTGGATTCAAGGGCACTTGAAGAGCTTTAGGGATGATTCTTTTGAAGATAATTTTGGGTGAAGGAAGCATGCTACAGGTCGCACCAAGATGATCGCACGCCTAAGCTTAGCGGTCTCAAAAAAGAAAAAGGACATAACCCATGCTTTCACTTTTGAGCCACCAACCCATCATTTCAGCTGACTTTTTGGCTTGTAAAGGAAGCAAGAAACACTCCACCATCATTATCTTTTCATCTTTGTAAAAATCTAGGGCAAGTAGAGAAAGAACACCGTAGCTTTTCCTTCTTGATTCTTGGATTTTCATCATCACTACCAACAATCTTGAGAGCAAGCAACCATGGAAATGAGTGGCTAAGCTCTTTTTGTGTCAAGATTAGAGGTAGTTGATCTATATAGTATGTATTTCTATTAATCCTTTTGTGTATGAACATGGTTGATGATTAATATAGTTGAATATCTTTGTTCTTCATCTTTATGCTTTGAGTTTTGCTTGGAAAAGAATACTTCAAAGTAGACCTAGGATATTCATCCTCTAATAAACAAATGCTAGGAATAGATTTGTGTGTTAGTGTTTACAAAATATTGACCTTAATGATTATCATGTTACTAGTTGTAGTGAGGAATCATGCAAGGATTAACATGATAACATTCACAATCTTGGTGGGAAATCTACAAGATTGAGAGGATATGTATTTGTAGAAATCATCTACTATGTTCATCACTTGATTAAATGAATATGTATGAAACTAGATCAATGAAACTAATCTTGACATGCCTTCTTAATTTGAAAACAATCTCAAACTCTCTAATCCAAACTATAACTCTCTTTGAAAGAATTAATTTAGTTGTTGTTTGAAACTCATGGTTCTAGTAGAGTAGATAACAAACCCATTGGTTACATCATCTTAAAACATACTTTTCTATTGAAAGACTATAACATGCACCAATCCCGTGGAATCGATAATTAAAAATACTTTGTTCACGGAAAATCCTACAACAAAATGGCGCCGGGGATTGGCGTTGATGTTGTTAGTATAGCAATAGTTGTGTGTTTTAAGACTTTTTCTACTAATCTCTCTTTGTTTCTCTTGTATGGCTAGACTTTTTCAGGAATTAGTTTATGCGGGGAAGTATTCCGGTCGACCAACTTCTTTTCGATCCCGAAATTGAAAGGACGGCTAGAAGACTTAATAGTAGTGCTAAAAGACGGAAAAGACTAGCTCGACAAAGGCAAGAAAGAGGAGAAAGAGGAGAAGCATCTACTTCTTCAACACCACCCGTGTTTGGAGAAGTCACCACTATGGCGGAGAATCAACCACAACCACCACCACCACCACCACCGCGGGGGCCGTGTATCAATAGCCCTCGTCATAATGCTCAATTTGCCCGACAAGCAAATGCAAGGGTCGCGGAAATGAAAACGGGCTTGCTTCAACTTCTCTATGCAAGTCCATTTCATGGCCACGACCATGAAGACCCTTACACTCACCTTACCAAGTTTTATGAGATCGCGGAGCGCGGGTGCTCCGGAAGACCAAGAAGAACAATATTTCCAAAGGCTTTTCCCTCATTCTCTAGTGGGGAAGGCAAAAGATTGGTATCTTGATCAATTGCAAGAGACAATGACTAATTGGAATGTTTTGGAGGAAAAGTTTCTTGAACGCTTTTTCCCTCAATCATGTTTCATGGAGGCTAAGACGGCTATCTCGGTATTTTCGCAAAGAGTAAACGAACCTTTGAATCGGACGTGGGAAAGATATAAGTCTATGTTAAGGAAGTGTCTGAGCCATGGATTTGACGAGCTCACCCAAATTCATATCTTCTGAAATGGTCTCCAACCGCAACACAAATTGTTGTTGGATGCCACGGCAAGGGGTTCTTTGATGGCAAAAACATCATATGAAGCAATCCAAATAATTGAGAAGATGGGCATGAATGATCACCAAACTCAACATGATCAAGGAGGTGTACAAGTGAAAACGGGGGTTCTAGAAATTGGTTCGAGTCACGAAGCACTTGTGACGCAAAACAAATTGTTTGCGAAACAAGTTAAAGAGTTGACAAAACAAATGGCTAGACTCCCTCAATAAATCATGGAGTTACAAGGAGCATCAAATAAGCAAGCTCACCAAATAGCTTGTTGTGAATTGTGCAAAGGAGATCATAAAACCGGATTTTGTCCGCCGGAGAATGAGGAGGCGAATTATATGGCCAACCAAGGGTACCAACAACGAGCTCCCTACCCTTATCAAAATCAAAACCAAGGTTATCAAGGAGGGTGGAGGCAAGATAACAATAACCAAGGAAGGCAAAATCCATATCAAACACAAAATCAAAATCAAAGTCAACAACAAAACCAACCTCCAAATCAAGTGAGATCTTCCAACATCCAAGACACTCTAGCTCAATTTATGCAAGCCTCCATGGCTAATCAAAAGAGCACGGAGGCGTCCATCAAGAATTTGGAGACTCAAGTGGGACAACTAGCTAAGCAAATTTCCGAACAAAAAGCTTCGACATTGTTTTCTCCAACCACTCAAACAAACCCAAAGGAGTATTGCAAAGCAATTTTCACTATAAATCAAAATGAGATGACGGATTGTGAGAGCGATGAAGATGTAGAGGAGGATGAAAATGAGGTGTTAGTAGAGGAGAAGAAGAAGAAGAGTAGAAAGGGGAAAGAGAAGGAAGTCACTTATCCATGGAGAAAATTACCTTATCCTCACCTTCCCTCTAAAAAAATTAATGATGTTGATGTGGAAGATGATTTAGTTGAAAATAATGAAGTAGTTGAAAAAGAGGCTGAGGTTGTAGTAAAAAAAAACTATGACATTGTAAAGGAAGACGAGTCGGAAGATGTAGTTGAAAATAAGAGATTATTTGTTGAGGGAGCTTTAGTCGAAAAAGGAGGCAAACTTAGTTGAAAAGGGGAAGGAACATGGTAAATGAAGTAAAAAGAAAGAGAAGAAGGAGAGGAAGAGTAAAAAGGGAAGTAAAGAAGAAAGCGCGGCTCCCATTCAAAATTTACCTTACCCTAATGCGTTGTCAAAGAAGGAGAAGGCAAGACAATATGCTCGGTTTATGGATATTTTTAAACAACTTCACATAAACATTTCATTTTCCGAAGCATTAGAGCAAATGTCGAAATATATGAAATTTATGAAGGATATGCTCTCATGGAAGAAGAGGCACAAGGAAAAGGAGACGATATTACTTGATGCTAATTGTAGTTCCATACTCAAGCAAGCTCTTCCAGTGAAGGAATTCGATCCGGGGTGTGTCACGTTGCCGGTGGCCATTGGAGATACATTCAAGGGTAATGGTTTGATCGATCTAGGGGCTAGCATCAATTTAATTCTGTTATCCATTGTTAAAAGATTGGGGAATGTTAGAATGGAGTCTACAAGAATGGCTTTGCAACTTGCCGACAAGTCAACCATTTCACCTTATGGAGTTATTAAGGACATGGTAGTAAAGGTGGACAAGTACTTGTTTCCTGTGGATTTTATGGTAATTGACATGAAGGAGGATCGAGAGATACCATTAATTCTTGGAAGACCATTCATGAAGACGGCTCGCATGATGATTGATGTCGACAATGAAATTATGAAAGTAAGAGTGCAAGATAAAGAGGTCGCTTTCAAGCTTTTTGAAGAAACAACGCATACCAAGATCAAACTTGATGTTTCTCGAAATGATGCGGCGGAGGAGGAAGTCGTGGAGGTTTACAAATTCGGAGGAGCAAATTATGAGGTTGGCAACATCTTCTTTGATGATCAATGATCATCATGAACCGTCGAGCTCTACCGACGTTAAACAAAGCGCTTGTTGGGAGGCACCCCAACATTGTAAGTATTCTTCCTTGAACTCATTTACGCTTGCCCCAGCTGTAAATTTGCTGTTTTAGCAGAAAAATCAAAATTCTGCAGACCGCGCTCAGAGCGCGCTCAGCGCGCATTTTGACCCATCTGGCAGAAACTTTCGGCTCAGCGCGATAGGGACCGCGCTCAGCGCGGTCTGGGATTTTTGAAAAAAAAATATTTTGAAAAAAATCAGATTTTGGAGGCCCAATTTGTGGCCTGGTCTGTTTAAATAGGGGTTAGGGTTATTTTCAACCCTTTTTCCCTCTTTTCTTCATCATTCCTCACTCTCTCAAAATCCTAAAAATCCCCAACCAAAAATCTTCGAATTTTTGCGAATTTCTTTGTCAAATCAATCACCCAAGGCATCCTAGTAAGTATTCTACGTTTTTCCTTTCTCAATTTCGTGTACATTGCATGTTTAGGTTAGATTTTGAAAACCTAGGGTTAGGAATTTTCAAATTTTCTCTTAGAATTAGGATGTTTATTTGATAGAGAAGTATTAGGATGTCATTTTCGCTGCCCTAGGAAGTGTTTTTGTGGAGAAAAATCCTGTTTTGCAGAAGAAATTTTCTGAAAATCGCAGAGCGCGCTCAGCGCGGTCTGCAGTGCAGAATTTTGGAAAATTCTTCTGCTGTGTTTTTAGTGTTTCCGATTAGTTGTAATGCTTTGGTTGGATGGTTTGCTCTGCTGTTTGCATGATTTTTGCTAATGGACACCTCGGTGTCATTTTTCTGTTGATTTTTGTGTTGAATTTTCAGATGGCACCTAAGAGACAAAGAGTTTCCTCTGCTGGGGCTGGGCCCTCTCAGCCTGCTGCTTTCGATCCCGTTCGCTTCATTGGACACGCTCAGGAGGCTCGCTACAAAGAGCTCGAGGAGCGCAATATTTGGACTGAGCGCATCATCCGCCTCCGTGAGCAAGGGCACTACCACATGCCTCATGTCATCCTTGATAACTACGGGTTGGATGTTCTTTGTAATCCTCATACAAAGGTCAATGTGGAGCTTGTGCAAGAATTCTATGCCAATGCTATTCCGGCCGAGGGAAGCGAATTTAGGTTTGCTTCTGTTGTTCGAGGCAAAGTAGTATCTTTCTCTCGCTCCGCAATCAACAGTTTTCTGGGCATCAACTGGACAGCCCCAGAGGACCAACTGGATGTCTACCATGAGCACCTGGCTCGTGGTAATTGGGACTTCAACATGCTGAGGAGTAAACTCTGTTTGTCTGGGCATTCATATGAGTTGAATCGGGCTGGTCAACCCTTGAAATTCAACAGGGCCAGTCTGAAAACTAGTGCGAGTTATGTGTGTGGCTCTTTACAATCGAAACCTCGAGCCACACATCTTCGATACCCATGGAGACGGCAGGTTTGATTGCTTATATGCTCGATGAGGAGCAAATTGATTTTGGCCGTCTGATCGCGAATGAGCTGAAGAGGGTTACGCTTAGTTATACCTCCAGGGGGAGCGTATAAAGTGTGCTCTCACATATCCTGGGTTGATCATGGGTTTGCTAAAGAGGGCGAAGGTGGCCTTTCCTGCTGTGGGGCACCTAACCATTGATGGAGTTATTGATGATCACTACTGTGATCGATTTTGTAGGGTCCTTGATAATACTGTTGCCCAGGCTGTACCAGTTGCAGCGGCACTTCCTCAGGCTAGTCCATCAGAAGAATGGAACAGGCAGATGCATCTCGCTCATCAGAGAGCATTCTTGTTTATGCATGAGAGCATGGAGCATCTTGCTCTGCAGATTAGAGAGCCCGGAGTGAACCATTTCACTCGCACGGGAGAGCAGCTCCGTGCATATGCTGGTTGGCCCGGGGTCGGGCCAAATGCTGAGGAGGAGGTGGGAGATGAGGATGATGGTGAAGATAATTCTGATTCTGGTTCCGGTTCTGACTCGGGGTCTATTGGAGATTCGATTCTCGAGACCACTGATTGATGTTCTCTTTTATTTTCCTGTTTTTATTTTATTTTCAGCATTTTCTAGTTTTTAGTTTTTTATTTTCGCATAGTACTTTAAAACTTCTGAATTTTGTTGGTTGCCATCCATTTTTGGGGATTGGCTTGTAATTCCAATTAATTTTGTAGGCATGGAGCCTAAGTACTTATTTTTAAGTTTTAAACACCATTTTGGGGTGTCTTTTTATCTTAGTTGTTTATTTTCTTTTATTTTATTTTATTTTTATATTCTAGTTATTTCGTTTGAATTTACTTCTTGTGGTTTGTCCGAATTCTTCATCGGTTCTTCAAAGCTAGTAAGCGTGTTTCACCAAAGTGATGGTGATGATAAAATTCTTGATTCATTCCACAAAGAAGGTACACATTTAATCGTTTTGTAGAAACATAACATGTCTATGAAATTTGTTCTTTATGCAAGATATTTTGGCATGTACAAAAAACATTTGTGTTCACATTCGAATCATTAGGACATAAACCATATATGCGAGAAGCTTCCACTTTTTACCAAATATAGAGTGTCTAATAGTTGTGTTAACTCGTGTGATTCATGCTTAATCTTTGCTTGTTTGTGATAACTTGGAAACTAAGATATGATCAAGGCAATTTTTTGTGCATTATGAGAAAAACCACCAATTCTAAAAAGGGCTTCAATTACCCGTGAGAGAGTGAATCCTTGTGAACCCTTTTGAGCTTAAATAATATTTGTAGGATGAATGTATCAAATCAACTAATTGTTAAGTAGGGCACTTAATAGTTGTTGATGATCTTTGAAAAATTCAATGATAATTCATTCTATAAACTTTCTTGTTTGTGAATACCAACCCTTCTGTTAATTAGCCCTTGAAGAGCATGTTCTTGAATATAAAAAAAAGGGGGATTGATATAAATAAAGTTGGGGAGGTGGATCAAAAAGAACCTAGAATTGATGGTACAATGATCCTAAGAAAGAAAAGTATAGAAAAAAAAAGAAAATTGCAAAAAGAAGAAAGTTGTATATATGAAAAGAAAAAAAGAAAAAAAAAAAAAAAGAGGATCATTGTGTGGAAAGAAAAGAGGTTGTGAACAATAAGATGGGAATTAGTTGTGAAATGCTCTTCATATCCTTTTACCCGATTCGTTTCAATGGCTTTGTACTTAAATATCCCTTGTTTCTAACCTAAGCCAAGTTACAACCTTGAAAGTCCTTAGTGATCTTTGTTTCCATTTTATCATTCAACTTGTTTCGATGAATGCATGAATTATTCTGGATGTGCATAATTATTAGTGAGAGTGTTTAGTCCTTTGTGAATATGCATTTTGTTCTTCATGAACTTTGAAGAAATGATTAGGTGATTCAAGTGTGAACATATCTTTTATTTTGTTATGTGTTTTGATATATTGTGTTTAGAACTTAATTCATGGCCATGTTGTGTTTCGAAGAAGCGATTGATGTGTGCTTTTGCCTGGTATGTCGAGTTTGAACCATTACTCTTGTGTGAGTTTGCATGCTTGCATTTTGTTCTTTCGAGCTTTGTAAGATTATTGACTTTTGTTTGGGGACAAACAAAGAAGTAAGTTGGGGAGAGTTGTTAAGGACCAAATTGTAGTTATTTTGTACATGATTTTGTGGTCCTTAACAATGTCTTTTTAATTAATTAGTATTATTTCTTCTAGTATTTTGTTTTAATTAGGTTTTTATGTAGTTTTTGTTTAATATATATATTATTTGACTTATTTCACTCTTAAGTGTAGGAATTTATTTACTAATTCTCCCAAGCTTGGATTCAAGGGCACTTGAAGAGCTTTAGGGATGATTCTTTTGAAGATAATTTTGGGTGAAGGAAGCATGCTATAGGTCGCTCGGTGTTGATGATCGGCCAGCGCCTAACCTTGTCTCGAAAAAAGCGTAAAAGGACATAACCCATGCTTTCACTTTTGAGCCACCAACCCATCATTTCAGCTGACTTTTTGGCTTGTAAAGGAAGCAAGAAACACTCCACCATCATTATCTTTTCATCTTTGTAAAAATCTAGGGCAAGTAGAGAAAGAACACCGTAGCTTTTCCTTCTTGATTCTTGGATTTTCATCATCACTACCAACAATCTTGAGAGCAAGCAACCATGGAAATGAGTGGCTAAGCTCTTTTTGTGTCAAGATTAGAGGTAGTTGATCTATATAGTATGTATTTCTATTAATCCTTTTGTGTATGAACATGGTTGATGATTAATATAGTTGAATATCTTTGTTCTTCATCTTTATGCTTTGAGTTTTGCTTGGAAAAGAATACTTCAAAGTAGACCTAGGATATTCATCCTCTAATAAACAAATGCTAGGAATAGATTTGTGTGTTAGTGTTTACAAAATATTGACCTTAATGATTATCATGTTACTAGTTGTAGTGAGGAATCATGCAAGGATTAACATGATAACATTCACAATCTTGGTGGGAAATCTACAAGATTGAGAGGATATGTATTTGTAGAAATCATCTACTATGTTCATCACTTGATTAAATGAATATGTATGAAACTAGATCAATGAAACTAATCTTGACATGCCTTCTTAATTTGAAAACAATCTCAAACTCTCTCTAATCCAAACTATAACTCTCTTTGAAAGAATTAATTTAGTTGTTGTTTGGAAACTCATGGTTCTAGTAGAGTAGATAACAAACTCATTGGTTACATCATCTTAAAACATACTTTTCTATTGAAAGACTATAACATGCACCAATCCCTGTGGAATCGATAATTAAAAATACTTTGTTCACGGAAAAATCCTACAACAGCTTCACATCATAATAATGTCATTAATGGCTATGCAGTTGTTGTGAAAGGAAACAGGTCGGCAAAGAGAACTCCGGCATTCGTCAAAAAGTAATTCATCGTCAAAAACTTAATATTTAAGTTTAGAAGCCTACATATGTGTTTCTTCTTCAATGATGATACCTTTGAAGAAATATGATGTTTTTATTAGCTTTCGTGGCGAGGATTCTCGTAGAAACTTCAGATCCATCTTCATGGAGCTCTTAGCAAGAAAGTTCTAAGTCATTCCATACTGAGCTTGAAAGAGGAGATGAGATTGCGCTAATAAAAGCTATTGAGGAGTCAGATGCATCTATAGTTATATTTTCCAAAGACTATGCTTCTTCAAAATGGTGACCATCTTTAGTAGGACTATACATGAGATGAGAGAGTGCTTCAACTTAGAAACTCTCCCTCGCAACATCCAAAACAATTCAATGTTAAAAACTTAAGTCCATACCAAAGCTTCAACCATTCTTGCTATTTCTTGATTTAGATGAATGCCGGAAACTTAAGTCCCTAGCAAAGCTTCCAGCAACCTTGGAAAAATTGAAAGCCACAAACTGCATATATCTTGACACTAACTCTATTCACTGACCAATACTTGACCACATGATACACAGACTCCAGGCCAATTTCGAAGATAAAGATTATATTTATCGCGAATTATATTTCTTTCCTAGACCTATAGAGGTAAGAAAACTGCATTGATTACGATTCTAAAATTGGAAAAGCTTTTTATCAATAATATTGATTCCTATAATTCCGGACATGAATCTAGATATTCTTTTGGAAGATTAAGATTGTTTTTGTTGACTTGTTTTTAAAGTTCGGTGCAACATTAACTAGTATGTTGACTCATTTGCCGAACTGGAAATATACATAATACTTTGACATTTATTTGTTTCTATTCGATATCATACATTTTTATTCAGATTTTAATATCTTTTTATGAACACTGAATGAAATCATATTTATAAACTTAAAAATAAGTTATAACGTGCACATACTGAGAGTACATAGCAGAACTTTATCAATGACATGCAAATCACATCTTCCTGCACCAATTGTTATTCTAGCAGAACTTTAATAGCATAATTGTTATTGTGATCATAACAGAATTTTTATAACAAATTTTTTATAGCAGAATTTTTACAGCAGATAAAATTTAATTGCAGAAACAACACAGTTGACAACAAAACAAAGCTCGGGTAATTGATTTGTTTGCATTGATTTTAATGGCAAAACAAAATCGAAACACCTCTTCTAAAAACAAAACTGTAGAAACTTAAATTATGCAGAACCTCAGAATTACAGCTTAAATTTCAAATTGAATTATAAAGCTGATTACTACACCACTAAACTGCATATTTTTCCCAATAAAACTATTGGGGACTCTTCCCATCCTAACTAATTAAGCTGTTGTGTCCTGTTTTTGTTGCAAATTGTGACCATTATTCAGCAGTAAAAGAGCTCAAATTTTAGAGTAGTGTTATTTGAACACTAAATATTTGACACCATATATGACACCGTATACCAATGTCTCTATCTCTCTTCTACTTTTTCATTTTATACACTTACACGAATTCCAATAATACACTACAACACCTAAAATTTACACTAAACACCTTTTTGACACTCAAATTTGAGTGTCAAAATATCATTTCTCCAAATTTTATAGGATTTTATTTTCATTCATGATCAAAGAATCACTATGATCACAATGTGTAAGATGTCCATGAATAACTTCAAAACGTCTAATTCTCTTGCTTCCCAATCAAAATGACAAGACAACATCTTTACTAATGCTTTTGGGGACTTCTACTTTTCAGAAATTTTCCTAATTTTAGTAATGAGTCTTGCTATAAATTGAACTAACATCAATTTTCAAAACCAAGTTCCTTCAATAACAAGCATCGTTTCGTAAGAAAAGATTCAAAACCCAAAGAAAATTACAAGTTTATACTATTGAAATTGTCAAGGTACCAGTTTACAACACGTTTCTATTCTAGTGTTGAATCTCATTATCGCATTAGAAAGGTAAACATGATCTAATAACTCACCAATCAACACTTTCAAGAATCCTAGTGATCTTGAACATATTATATGAGGTTTCAATACTTGGTAAGGTTTGTAGTCAAACCAAATCCAAATGGAAATAGAGGATCATAATGTTTATCACCAACATTCATCGGTAGCTGGTCAACTGTCTTGAACCACGTCCTTGCCAGCTTGCCAGTGAATGCAAAGTCACCATAGAGAACGTCGGCAACACCTTGGCCTTCAGTGCCAGGAAGCCATGCAGCTACAAGTGCATCAATTTTTGATAGATATGGCTGAATCACAACCGGGCGCCCAGTGACGAGAACAACTACACATTGAATGTAGCCACATACATTGGTGATGGTGCTTGGACCTGGCTCAGCTATGGTTAGATTCAAACTGTCACCAAATGTTTCAGCATAAGGAGGTTCTCCCACAATGACTATGGCATAGGAAAACTTGTTTGACTTGATAAAATTAGCATCCGGATTTTCATTGTAGACAACTTTGGTCGCAGGATCAACTGTGTGTTTTATCGCATCAAGGATGGTTGTGCCTGTCATCAAATATTAACTCTATTAGATGGTCTGTAATTTTTCCACAAAGGAAGCTATGATAGACTGAAATGAAATGTTTTGACTTACCCGATGTAAGATCACTACCAGTAAGCCCTTGCCATGTAATTGTCCATCCACCACATTGATTACCCAAATTATCAGCATGACTTCCTGCAACCAATATGTTGGAAGCTTTCTTGGGAAGGGGAAGCAGTGGCTTATGAGCAGATTTACCATTCTTTAACAACACTAGGGATTTCCTAACAGCTTCTCTGGCTAACTCTCTATGTTCCTGTTTAAGACATGATACGCGATCAACAAAACAAACTATTGTCATTTAATAGAAATACATGAAGTATCTGGCATATATTCAAATTATATTCCTAAGAAAATGTACCTTGCTACCCAATTGGTTTGCAAGGCTTAGATCAGCAAGTGGATTTTCAAAAAGGCCCATGGTAAATTTTACTCTTAAGATTCTTGCCACAGCATCATTAATCCTGCTCACTGGGATAATATTGTTCTTTACTTGATAGGTCAGGTCATCAATGAACTCAGTAAAGTTATAGGGAACCATAATCTGCAAACAATGTAGATTTTAAACAGACTATAAAAACTTTTTTTTGTTAGTTATTTACTTGAAGTGAAAAAAATATTTACCATATCAATTCCAGCACTAACACCAGCCTCAACAGAGTATGAATAGTTAGCATGAGGAGGAGATGTAATCCTGTCAATACCCTGCCAATCTGATATGACAAAACCCTGAAATATTGAAGAAAAATTGCATGATATGCAACTATTTAGTATCAACTATTTGCAGGATCAACTGTCAGGACCAACTTTTTTACATTAGAAAATGACGTCAATAAATTTTATTACCCTGAACCGCAGTTTGTTCTTGAGGTAACCAGTGACAAGATCCCGGTTAGCATGCATTTTCTTCCCATTCCAGCTAGTGTAGGAGATCATAACTGTTGCAACACCCTTGATAACAGAGTCATAGTATGCCGGCATGTGAATTCCAAGCAAACTTTTGTAGTTTATTATAGTGTTGTTCTCATTGATACCCTTGTTTGTGCCACCATCTCCCACAAAGTGCTTGGCACAAGCTGCAACCTTGTTCCTGGGTCGAAGTAATTTAAATGAAAGGGCATTTTTTTCAGATCTATACATTCATACAATCAATGAGCTGCTATTCATAATTAACTTTAATATGAAAATTGGAAACTGTGTTCAAAAAATAAGACACAGAGAAACATGAAATCTAAACACTGTATCCTAATTATAAGAACATGGCATGCATACTTTATTGCCAAGGCTTTTTGAGTAATAAAGTTCCTAATATAAAAATTAACAATTAATATCTTTGTGTGTGTTAGTGGACGCACTCGATTGTGTTTACATTTTAGATGGTACAGCCATTTGGAATCAAAAGGTGGTGAGCCCAACCATCCAAATAATCAGAAAAAACCCAAATGTGGAGGACCATCATAATGGCATAGGACCATCGAAAAGCAGCTTTTGGACCATCTTTCCTATTTCTTTTTCGTCTCCCTTTTATTTTTATGATTGCAAAATTCAATCGAGCATAATCTTTATCTATTGTAAATAATTAAGAAAAAGTATAAATTTAATATATAAAATGATGTCACCAAGAAACTTCAGATATGGATGTTACAAAGAATTTATAAATGTATTTCATGTTCTGAAATATTTTCTAGCAATTAAACAAGCCCTTCATAGAAAATCCTCAACCATACAACTACAAGACCAAGGACCATAAAATTTTCTTTTCAAAACAATGCTTGAGACAAGGAACCTTACTTTCCAGCAACAAAGGGAGTTCCTTTCCGGGATTTTCCAGGAATATCTCCTTGCAGACCAGGTATAATTTCAGTCATGGTTCGAACAATCTGAGGATCCTCACTGTAACTTTCATAGCAGCGTCCCCACCTTGGATCTCTGCAAACCTGTTGTTAATGAATAGTCCATCAACATATCAGCAAAGTTGATCAATGTTATATGTGATTCAATTCAAACAACACAATATCGAAACACTGCTTCCTTACTGCAATACAAGGAGCAAAGACATATGGAATTCCTGTAGCTCTAACTTCAAGGGCAGTTGCTTCTCCAATCTTTTTTATTAGCACCGGATCCCTAATAATAAAACAATAGATCCCATTACAATAAAAGCAAGAAATTTCTGGGTTTGTGGTTTATAAAAAAAGATTTGCATCTTCAAATACAGAAACTTCCAAGTTCCAACAACAGTATTACTTCATTAGGATTTGGAAAACAAGTTCATTCCTGCATATACATAAACTTGCCTGGTAACTCCTAGCCCAACATTGTGAGGAAAAATGGTAGCATTGTAGACATTATTGTGACCATGAACAGCATCTATCCCATAAATCATCGGTATCCCGAGGGGAGTAGATAAAGCTGCATTTTGGATCTGATTCACCATTTTCACCCAAGTCTCCGCAGACGCTTTCGGAGCTGGAACACTCCCTCCCCCGCTCAGCACACTCCCTGCTCATCAATAATATATGTTACATATCCATAACACAGATACATATACAAGACATGACACTGACAAGTGGTGACCCTAACACAACACAGCCTTTACACAACAAGTCTATCAAACACTCAGATTTCACTGAGATTCAGAAAATATGACAGAATCAAGAAATACAAAGAACTAGATTTGAGTAACAAAGTGATGAGTTGTTTTACCAATGAAGTACTTTTTCATGGCTTCAGGAGTAGCAACACTCCTTTCAAGCTGAGTCATTTGACCTATCTTTTCCTCCAGAGTCATTCTACTCAACAAGTCTTTGATTCTTCTACTCAATGGCACCTTAGGATCTTTATACTTTCTATATTCAGCTTCTGAAAATGAAACCAGAAAGCACAGCAGCAGAACACACACAATAGGGATTGAAGTTTTCCCCATTTCAAATCCTCAACAACCAAACTATATAACCAATCTGCAAATACAGCAACCAGAATCAAAAATCCAAAAAAAACATACCAAAATCAATTTCAACAAATGGACCAAAGAGTAAGCACAATGGAGCATTAAAGTTAACATGTGAGCTACTTAGAAAGTTAACAAAAAAACAAAACTGAAATGTAATACTGAACTGAAAAGAAACACAAAAAGGAAACTTGTGTACCTTAGAAAAAGCTCAGTGAAGGAGAAGAGGAAAAACTAGATTCAAAAATCTACAATTTGGTGAAGTGGTTTTAAGGTAGTGGGGGAAGAGCAAGGTAGTAGTACTATATAGTAAATAAATGTAGAGAGAGTGAGAGAGAGAAACTAGAGAGAGAAAAGGTCCCACATTGGGGCTGGGATTCATTTCATACAATACAATTACAACTAATGTTTTTGCTATTTTCATTTTTGAATGTTGAAGAACAAACTTGAATAACTTTTTTGTATCTGTTTTAGATTATTTGAAGTTAATGATAATATTTGAAATTTTTGGAAACTTTATTTTTGTTAAAGTTTATTTAATGTTACAAAGACAAAAATCATTAACTCGGGACTTTTCGATTTATGAGTCATTTTTTTATCAATTGATCAAGTTTCAATTTTAAAAATCGGACCGGACCGGCCGCCGGTCGAACCGGGAACCGGCCAGGTAATCGATCTGGTTCAATAGTTGGATCGGGAATGTCGTTGAACCGGTAAGAACTGGCAAGAACCGGTGAAAATCGGAAAAATCGGCGGTTTTCTAAAACCGGTGGTTCAACTGTATTTTTTAACTTTTTTAATTTTTTTATTTTAAATTTTTAAATTTTTTAAAAAATGTGCAATTTAAATTTTTTATTTATTTGGATTATTTTATTAAAATATTATATTTAAATAAAAAATAAAATAAATAAATTATATTATTAACAAAGAAAATGTTGATGCGGTTGATTTTGTAGATAATTTTGATATTGAAGAAGGATATCTTAATATTAAAATAATCTTTTCTCCTTGAAATTAAATAGTAGATAATAAAATTATTTTATTGTAAATTATTCAATTATACTATGTTGCAATTATACTTTGTAATTTTGTACTATTTTATTATATATGATACTTATATTTAAAATTTAAATTTAAATTATCAAATTATAAATTTATTTATGATATGATATTTTTAAAATATTTAAAATTTAAATTTAAATATCAAATTGTGAATTTATTTATGAAATGATATTTTAAAAAAAAATAGTTCTAATTATATTTTATAGAGATTGAGTCATTTGGTTCGACAAGTTTTATACCTATATCGTTTTGTTATAAAGGCTGGTTTAATCAACTGAGTTATCCGGTTTAATCCGGTTTAGTCATGCGGTTCGACCAGTGATCCAGTGGTTCAACCAATAAACCAGTGACTCAGTACCTTCACCGGTTTGATCTCCGGTTCGATTTTTAAAACACTGATTTCAATAGTAGAATTAGAATGACATATTTTAAATTTAGAAGTTTGTGTTTAAATTTTATTTTTTTTTGGGTGTTCAGTATAGTCTTCTTTAATTTTATCTAACTATTTTGGGTGTTCAGTGTAGTTATTGTCTTACAAATAATTTTTACAAAAAAAAATCTTTCTTATTTTTTACTAGAGCATCGACTTAATTTTTCATAAAAGACGCATATTATTGTTTGATTAATAATATATTACTTTTTTTTGATGAAAAATGTAATATTGTTTAGAATATTTTAAGATAGATTTTAATTTGTGTGTATTAAAATTAATCTTAATTATGTGTATTATTGGTAAGACTTTTTGACAAGTTTTGTATAAAAAAACAATAAACTCTTTGACAAGTTCTGTTTAAAAGACAAAAAACCTTTTTGACACGTTGAGAGAGTG
This sequence comes from Vicia sativa, assembly GCA_021764765.1. Classification (NCBI taxonomy): domain Eukaryota; kingdom Viridiplantae; phylum Streptophyta; class Magnoliopsida; order Fabales; family Fabaceae; genus Vicia; species Vicia sativa. The sequence goes on from CM038794.1 coordinate 188,586,988, forward strand.
TTGGACTGAAACACAGGCTTAGTAGTCGCCGATGGAAAAGGAGTTCCCACTTCCCAGCATTCACTTGTTTTTTTTTCTCATTAGAGAATAAGACTCAATAAACTAAATGTTATGGCTGCTATAGTGATAATTTCATCATAAATTTTAAAATTTTATTTTATTAAAACGAATTTTATCGGCCAGAAAATTAAAGTTGTTTGAAAATAATATTGGTCAGCATCGTTTGATAGCAATCTTTCTATTTATCCCCAAATTATATCTTAATATATCATTTTATAATTTATTTTTTTAATCAATAAAAATTTATATATTCAAAAATTGATTAGTACAAGAGATGATCACAATGATCCAACCATCTAAACAAAACTAATTACATCAATAATATAATTTGGCTATGTATTTTCTATATTTTCTATTATGCCATCCCCTGTGTATTATAGTATCCTTTATGTTATTCACAACCATTTATATTGTTTCATTTTGTAATCTCTCAATAACAATGCCAAACTTGGCAACTCTCTCCTTAGTTGCCAGCCTTCTATGGCATGCAAGCCAAAGGCAAACAAGCGTTCTTGGCCTAGCAATGTTCCCTGTAAACAAGTTGTACCAGTCAACATTATCACACAAACTCATCATGCCTTTGTAGACTTTTCCCATCTTGAACCTTTGTGCCTCTACGGTGTGGTTCCAACTACTTTGAATTTTTGGTATACTCAATCTAGAATTCAAGATACCTTTAACAATCCAGGTACAGCTCTTGCTAACATCCATAGTCATAACATCACGCTCTTCGATAAAGTAGGTATCCATCCAAAGCACCTAAAGACTATCAGTTTTCATCCTCAAATCCCACAAAAGCTTAAGCATTGTGACTTGATTTCAGCTGTCCAGGTCGAGAATATTCAGGACACCTTTGCTTTTAGGCTTGCAAATGGTCTTCCAATCTATGGGGCTCTTCCTACTTGGACCATCACCCCCAGTCCACACAAAAATTCTACAAGCAGCATTGATTTTCTTTATGATGTTCTGGTTCCTAAACTTAGTTATTAAGTTTAGTTTTGAGGGTACTTTAGTATTTGTTAGTTTCTACTGTTAGTATCTTTTATTTTGGTCACTGAGATTAGCTTTAATTAGGGTTTACGTGGCATATTTACTTTTGGCCATTTTTGTGTATAAATAGGTATGTCTATGTTCTTAATAAAACAACAATCCTTATTTTCTTGACTCTTTTGGTAGACGTCATTCTCTTTTATTCTTCCATCATTCCAATCACTTTTATTCTTGTGCACCAACAAATTGGTATCTAGAGCTCCGGTTAGAAACACAGGGAAACACGAGTGAACGTGAGTTTGTGTTGTGTGGTTGATTTTGCTTCTAAGGTTCACGTTGAATCTAGAACAAGAATCATTTTTTCTGATTTTGTGAGTTGGGAAATACTGTGTGAGTGAATATCTAAGTGTATTGCACAAGGTAGAAGATGAACGGAAACGGCAACATGAACACCAAACTTCCAGTTTTTGATGGCAAGAATTGGAATAAATGGATGATTCAGATGCGTGTGTTATTTGGAGCTCAAGATGTTCTAGAGCTTGTTACTGATGGGTATATTCCAGTTGCAGAAGATGCAACAGAAGATGAGAAAGATGCGCAGAGAAACAAGAGGAAGAAAGATAAGAAAGCTCTGTTCTACATCCATCAGTGTGTGAACGTGAATGTGTTTGAGAAGATTGCTGATTCTATGACATCAAAGGAGGCGTGGGACACACTGGTCAGATGTTACGCTGGTGACGCATCAGTGAAGAAGGTGAAGCTTCAGTCCTTGAGAAAGCAATATGAGAATCTCAACATGAAGAACAGTGAGAAAGTTTCTGAGTACATTTCAAGAGTGATTCTGATCACTAATGAAATGAAAGCTTGTGGAGAAACACTTTCTGAACAAGTAATAATAGAGAAAGTTATGAGGTCACTTAATCCTCAGTTTGATTACATTGTTGTTGCCATTAAACATTGTAAAGATTTGGAAACCATGAAAATAGAAGAGCTGCAAAGTAGTCTAGAAGCGCATGAGTTGCGTTTGACTGAAAGAACTTCTGAGAGGGAAGTTGAGCAGGCTCTGAAAGCTTCTTTTGTCAAGAAGGACCAGAAGCAATCTTGGTCAGAGGCCAAGAATAGACGTGGTGATGGATTCCACAAGTCAGAAACCTCAACTTCTGGTGAAAAGAAGCATCAGAAGGGAAAGGAGATGAGGAAAGTTCAATGTTACTATTGTAAGCAGTTTGGCCATTTTGCTAGAGATTGTTGGTTAAACAAAGAAGAAGAAGAAATTGCCAGAGGTGATTCAGATGATGAACCTATGCTATTGATGACTTATGAATCTGACGAGGAACCTGTGAGGTTGTCATTTTCTGATTTTGAAGGGGAAGAAGATGACTCTGAATATTCTGATTCTGAAGGAGTGTCTCTTTATGAGTCTGAGTCAGAAAATGACATTGAAGAGTCAGAAGTTGAAACTTCTAAAGAAGAGTCAGAAGTTGAAACTTCTGAAGAAGAATTAGAAGTTGAAACTTCTGAAGAGTCAAAAAATGACATTGTAGATTCTGAAGATGAGTCAGAATCTGAGGTTTCAGAAGAAGAGTCAGAGTTAGAAGATGACTCTGAAGCTGAAGACATGTCAGAATCCGAAGGTGATTCTGAGTTTGAAGAAAAATCAGAAGATGAGTTAGAATCTCAAGGAGATTCTGCTTTTGAAGACGAGTCAAAACATGAAGGTTCTGAAGATGAGTCAGAACTTGAAAGTTATGAAGAAGAGTTAGAATCATAAGATGAAGAATCTTCTGGAGACTCTAAAGATGAGTCAAATAGTGAATCTGATTCTAATCCATATTTTGATGGTGATTCAAAATTTGGTGGCGATCATGTTTCTAGAAGGGAAAACTCTAAAGACGTAGGTTCTGGAGGACAAGCTTCTGGAGATGATCATGCTTTTTGTGGTAATCATGACTCTAAAGGTGGACCTTCTGAAGGAGGAGCTTCTAAAGGTAGTTCAGCCTCTGGCGATGGTCATGATTCTGAAGGTGGAACTTCTGAAGAAATAGCTTTTGAAGGTGATCCAACTTTTGAAGGTGGTGGTTCTGGACAAGTTCCAAAAGTTAACAAAGGTGGAACTTCTGGTGGAAGTAAAACTTCTGAAGAAAGTCCAGAAGGAGATACGGTTCCAAAGTCAGAAGAAGATTATGAACAAGAGGAAGTTGGAGAAGTACTCAAGAAGAAAGTGTGGCTGAAGGCCATTGTAAAAGAACTTAAGGCTTTAGAAGGAAACAAGACTTGCAAGTTAACTGAGCTTCCAAGGGAGAAGAAATTCATCAACACCAGATGGGTTTTCAAGGTGAAGTTTAAGCCAGAGGGATCAGTTGACAAGCACAGAGCAAGGCTAGTGGCCAAATTTTTTCTTCAGAAACCTGGACTAGATTATTTTAAGGTGTTTTCTCCTGTAGCTAGGCATGAAACAATCATACTGGTGATTGCTTTAGCTGTAAATAGAAGTTGGTCGCTAATGCATTTGGATGTGAAGTCAGCATTTCTGAACGGTCCATTACAAGAGGAGGTATTCGTGTCACAACCTCCCGGCTTCGTGAAAAAGAATCAGGAAGGGATGGTGTACAAGTTACACAAAGCTCTATATGGATTGAAGCAAGCACCCAAAGCTTGGAATCAGAAGATTGATTCATTTTTCAAGAAGCAAGGGTTTCAGAAATGTGATATGAAGTATGGTGTGTATGTGAAACATTCTTGAAGCAATATGATTCTAGTTGTCTTTATGTTGATGACATATTGCTTACGGGGAGTTGTCCAGAAGATATAACCAAGTTCAAGAAAGTGCTGATGAATGAATTTGAGATGACAGATCTAGAAAATATTTCCTAGGGATGGAAGTTCTCTACTCAAAGGAGGGTATCATTTTGCATCAGCTGAAGTATGAACTTGAACTTCTGAAGAGATTTAAGTTGTAGAATTGTACAGTTGTTGTGACACCATCAGAAACCAATCATAAATTGGACTCTTACTCTGATGGTGATTCTGTGGATGCTACAACCTTCAAGCAGTTGGTTGGTTCTCTTAGGTATTTGTGCAATACCACACCTGACATTTGCTATGCAATTGGAATGGTCAGCAAATTTATGAGTAATCCAAAGTGGTCCCGTTACCAAGCTGCTGTCAGGATTCTGAGGTATATAAAGGAAACTCTGAAATATGGAGTGTTATTTCCCTCTGGAAGAAAGTTAGAACCAAAACTAGTGGGCTACTCTGATTCTGACTGGTGTGGAGATAGAGTTGACAGGAGAAGTACCTCTAGCTACTTGTTCAAGTTTCTGGGAGGTCCTATTTCTTGGAGTTCCAAGAAACAACCTGTTGTGGCCCTGTCAACATGTGAAGTTGAGTATATTGCAGGCGTTGTAGCTGCATGTCAAGCTGTTTGGCTTCTGAATCTTCTGGAGGATTTGAAGATTGTGATAGAGAAACCTCTGAAGTTGTTGATTGATAACAAGTCTGCAATCAATCTTGCCAAGAATCCAGTGTTGCATGGAAGAAGCAAGCATATTGAGACAAAGTATCATTTTCTCAAAAGTCAAGTGCAGAAAGGAGTGTTAGAAGTTCTACACTGTAGCACCCAGAAGCAGCTGGCAGATGTTCTGACAAAGGCTATCAAAACCGACCATTTTCTTCGTTTAAGAAATGAAACTGGTGTTGCTAGTTTTTGATGGATATGAATTAAGGGATGGTGTTGAGAATAATTCATATCTAGAACTTCTGAGGATCATTCAGAAGCTCTGATGTTCAGTAAGGCATATCCAAAACTTCTGATGTTCTGATGTTATGATGTTCTGGTTCCTAAACTTAGTTATTAAGTTTAGTTTTAAGGGTACTTTAGTATTTGTTAGTTTGTACTATTAGTATCTTTTATCTTGGTCACCAAGATTAGTTTTAATTAGGATTTACGTGGAATATTTACTTTTGGCCATTTTTGTGTATAAATAGGTATTCCTATGTTCTTAATAAAACAACAATCCTTATTTTCTTTACTCTTTTGGTAGCCGTCATTCTCTTTTATTCTTCCATCATTCCAATCACTTTTATTCTTGTGCACCAACAGTTGCCAGACAGCTTCATTTTATTAATTATACAAGAAATATAAATTAAGAAAATGGAGTAGATTGGGTATATATGATAGAAAAAGTAACATTAGGAACTTGGATGAAACAGATTTAATGGTAAGATGTCACATTGTATTCTCTAAGATGTAAATTACAACATGATATAATTTTGCTCTTTCAAATTTTACAGTCTTCTCTATCTTATAATTTTGCTCTTTCAAATTTTATTACGAACAAGTGTTAAATAAGGGGGTGGGATCTCTCCTAAAAAAAAGAATTGACCTCGAGCTTGTCCTACTTATTCTTCTTTTCTTGTTCCTGACCCTCGGATCAGTTGGAAAATCGAATCCCACGGGTACTTTACTAAAAAAAGGATCTGACTTTATAAGGCTTCTCGAACTAGACCAAAATCTTTGAAGCTCTATGGGAAGACTGGCTCTAGGTACACAGAAAGACCAAGCTAAGCCAATATCACGTCGAAATAGGGAAATTATAGCCCTTGAAAGCAGCCCACTTGAGTCTCTCACAGAGAAGGATCGACATTTTCTCTCATTCCTATCGAGAAGACTAAGCCGTGGCGAGCTCTTACTTAGAGAGTTAGTTGGGTAGGGTCACTCTAAGATCAATAAATCCCGAGTCACGAGAGATTCTCCACACGAACGACCCGTCAGGTTCTAACTTACATTGGTGAATCGGACCAACACCTATCTTACACCAACAAGGAGTCGCTTTTGTTACGCAGTTCGAAAGCTTAAGCCTTCTACATATGTGGGCCCACCATTGAGTTTAAAGAGTCCTCTATACGGACTCCCCAGACCTCTGTCGCCTAGGGAACTTATCTAAGCTCGAGAGCTCCTGTCTCTTCACAGCGTAAGTGGCTCACCTCTCCTCGGAAACAAACCAAAGCAAGCAAACTAATGACAAGCAAGTCTCATGGTACGTCTGTTAGTCCCTTTGATTCCCAATCGTGCACCGCACGACGATAATAAAATAAATTTGTAGGCCGCCTTTTGACCCGAATTTACATTTACCAAGGAATCACGGTTTGTGGAAAGCTCCTCCAGAACCAAATGGTTAAGGGCGATTGATAATCATTATAACCATGACCTTTTTCATTAGCCTTTCTCTTGCAGTTATCAATATGGTGGCCGATACATTTGCAATATTCGCAGTAATCTGGTAAGTTTTCATACTCTACATCCACGAAAAGGGAAAATCCTTTTCTCCCCACCATAACTTTATGGCGGAGATTGCCTGTGATATCTAGGTCCACTAGCACCATGAAATAGTGTCCAAACGGCCTATCGTAACAAGGCTTATTTGTAGCTGCATCCGTGCACAATGGAGTGCCCACACTACTTGCGATGTCAAACAAAACTTTGGACCGCCAATACTCCTGCGAGAGCTCAAAGATTCTGATCCAAACCTGTGTTGAGGATTGTTTTAAAGTTGTTGGGTTAAAATCTTTCGTCCATGGAAATAGCTTCAGAAATCCTAGGCTTAGATTCCATGAGTTAACCATTCTAACCCTTTTAATATCTTCAATCATGGAAAAACTAAATTCATAGTACCCTTTATCTAGGGAAGTGATACCCCATTTACCACCAGAAAAATGAGAGCTTTGACTTTGTTGCAGCGACCGTTAGCGGTGAAGAACCCTTCAGCCATATGACCATCCCATGAAGGTTGTGTTTACATGCTTCTAAACCCAATTGGTACTCCTCTTCTGGAATTGAAATTTCTATGTGGTCTCCTTTCACATAAGGAATATGGAGTTAGCTCACTGGTATGTCACAAACATTGTTAACTACATATGCAAAAGATTTTTGGGTTTTAGGTATTTGGGGTGGTTGAGACGAGCACAAATGTTTCAAGTTGTCTCCAGGATCTATGAGACAGTTCCAGGGGATAACTGAAGTTGCCATGATGAAAGAAGAAAAAGAATGATATAATGACCGATGCCACTCAAAACTCAGGCACCACTCATCCCCGAAAAATGAAATATTTTTAATTGATTATTGTCGACTAAACTGAATTAAACTAGATAATTCGGTTGAATAAACTAGTCTCTATAACAAAACTATATACTTATTAAATCGGTCAAACCAGATAATTCAATATCTAAAAAAAATATTACGACATCTATAAAATTTCAAAATATCATAATTTCAAATAATTCTTTAAATTCAAATTGTAAATATAATCATCATTCACAATAAAATTATATAAATTAGAAATATAAATAAATTTTTAACTAGATCTAATTACAAACAAAGAAAAGTAATTTCAAGTTTATTTTTTGAATAAAGTCTAATTATATTTTAATTAATTTTTATAAAAAATTGTTAAAACGGCCTCATTTTGTTTGAGAAAAAACACACATTTAATCTATCAATTCATCGATTTTTATCAATTTTGAACAATTTTCATCAATTAAATAGCATTTTTGATCACTAAACTAGTGACTCCATAAATTTTCTATTCAATTGATTCGATCAAACCAATTCAATTTAATTTTTAAAACACAGATGAATTGAATCGAGTGAAAGACAACACGCTCAACTAGAATTTTAAATCCAAATTTTGATATATATATATATATATATATATATATATATATATATATATATATATATATATATATATATATATATATATATATATATATATATATATATATATATATATATATATATATATATATATATATATATATATATATATATATATAAGATGAATTGGATTCCATGAATCCACCAAAGTTAAGATAATCCTTAAACTTAAAGAGTCCACCAAAGAGATTTCACATCGACACCAAGAGATAATCCTATATTTTTGCACACAATAGTATGGATCCTATTTTTTCCAACTAAAATAGTTTTTATTAATTGATAAAACACGTCTTAATACAATTTTAATTATAATTTAAAATTAACTATTTAAGTATAATATCAAACTAAAATAATTTAAAAGATAGAGAACTTACCCAAAAATAAATAAAAATATTAGCACGACCGTTGCTTTCTAAAATAATTTAAAAGATAGATAATTTAAAATTTAAAATTTTTAATGTTTTAAACTAGTTCCCATAGATAACTTACCCAAAAAAGAATCAGCACGACCGTTGCTTGTTTGTCAAAAATTTCAACCCATACTTAATTAATGTTTAAGTTGCTTTTTGTTTTTCCATGTATCTTTTTGGATAATAGATTCAAATTGCACGCAAGAGATACAGTTTTTTAATTTAAAAATGTTGTGTTTTTTTTTTTTTTTAAACTTCAAATGGTTGCAAGTTGACTATTTTTTTATTTGAAAAGTTTACTTTTTTAATTCAAAAAAAGTGTGTTACATATATATTGAATAAAATATGTTCAAACGTTTTAAAAACTTTATTGTAATTTTTTTATAATTTTAATTTAAGATTTTTATATTTAATTTATTAACACATATAATATATTGTATTTTTATATTTAACTAGAGTGATAGTCGTGCGTCCGCACGGGTACCCGTTAATACTTGGTTATTTTGTTCAATATTGATGTTATGTAAAATTCAATACTATAAATAAAAAATATGTAAAGTATAAAAATTGTAGTCTGAAATAAAAAAATATGTAGAATGTATGAAGCAAAAGCAAATGGTACATAAAATTTGATAAACATACAAAAATATATTTCAATAAAATATACAATATAATAATTAAAAAAACATTTCCAGTGCATATTGTATTATTAAAATATCAGAGAATACAAGATTAATAATATAAGAGATGATTATTGTAACGCCCTAAATTTAATTAATTATTTAATTAAATTATTAAAGGAATTATTTGTTAAAATTAGACGAGTTTGAGAATTTATCAGAGTAATTGGATCTATCAATATTATTGTAAGAAGCGTGTTGGAATTAATTAAATTAAAGTTGGATTTAATCGGTTAAATTGGGGGAATAATATTAAGAATAATATTATTTATTTATTTATTGTGAATAATTGTATTTAATTAGATTAATTTGGATTGTGAGTAGCGAATAGCGAAGTGAGGGTGTGAATTTATATATTAAGCCCATTAAGAAAATAATAGTAATTATATTATTATTATTTGATTTATTGGATTAAAAGAAAATATAAGGAATTAGGTTTGGGAAGAAAGAAAAGAAGAAGGTTGTCGTACGTGGGAAAAGGAAGAAGAACAAGGTTTGGAGAAACTGCCTCCGGAAGAGAATTTGCAGACTAGAAAGCCGAATCAAAATTCGACCGGAAATTAGGATGCAATCGAGAAATTCGAACTGTCGTTAAATCCAGGTAAGGGTGGGGTTCCAATTATATAACCGGGAATATGATGATGGATATGTTGGGTTGGGGTTAAATGATTCTATGTTGTCTGTATTAAATTGTGGTGTTTGGTTTTTGTTAAGTAGTTGTTGTTACGTACTGAATGAGAAGCGTTCATGTTCAGGTTGCTGCGTGGGTTTGTGCGTTCATGTGATCTTGGCATTTAAGTGATGGTTCAGTACACTTAATACTATAAAGTAAGTTTAGTGTTATAGTGTAAGTTTAGTGTAAAATTAATAATAATATCAGTAATTCAATTAAATTCTAATGAATAATAATACTAGGTGATGGGTTATGAATTTGCAGAATGTTAATTAAGTAGAGAAAATGCCTTCGATAGTAGTAATAATTAGTAGTTTAATTGTGTAGTGGAATTATTTGACAAAGGTTGAATATAAGAGATGACGAGTCCATGAGGAGTAATTGAGTGTGTAATTATTCAGTAGCACCAAATTAACACGTTATGATCAATTTAGCCTAGTAGGAAGAAGATGGAAAATTTTTAGCAAAAATAGAAAATATGTAGAATAGAAAGTTAGGAAGAAGTTGTTAGTCAAAAGTTGTTAGTCAGAAGTTGCTAGTCAGAAGTTGCTAGTCAAAAGTTGTTAGTCAGAAGTTGTTAGTCAGAAGTTGTTAGTCAGAAGTTGCTAGTCAGAAGTTGTTAGTCAGAAGTTTCTAGTCAGAAGTTGTCGGGTTGTTGGTCGGTTGTTGGTCGAAATTGTTAGTCGGGTTGTTGGTCGGTTGTTGGTCGGGTTGTTGGTCGGGTTGTTAGTCGGCGGTGTTGGATGGTTGTATTGGACAAAATTTGTATTGGTCAGAAGTTGTTGGTCAGAAGTGGTGTTGGATAGAAGTTGTATTGGACAAAAGTTGTATTGGTCAGAAGTTTTGTTGGACAGAATTTGTGGTGGAAAGAAGTTGTGTTGGACAAAAGTTGTGTTGGACAGAAGTTGTGTTGGCCAGAAGTTGTGCTGGTCAGAAGTTCTATTGGCAGAAGTGGTGGTTAGAAGTTCTTTTGGTTCGAAGTAGAAGTTCTGATGGTCAGAAGTAGAGACTTCTGACACTTGCCTCCAGAAGGATTTCCCTTGCGCTATAGAGAGGGAGACAGACGCCTTCAGTGGCAAGGAAGGGAGAAGGCGGACACCTCCTTGTGTGTAAGGGGGTGAGACGACCGCCCTTGTAGTGGATGAGGGCCACATTGTTTTGTTGTTGATTGCTGTTTCGCTGACACTTATATATATGTTATACTTAATTTAACTCCTTCTGGGTCATAGTTACATGATGGATGAAGTAGAAGAAGAATAGAAACAAAGAGAACATAACACTTGTAGTATATTAAAGATGTATGTACTAGAAGGGTATGTTATAATAATATAATAATGCTGGTATTTCGTAGCAGGTAACCTTGATGATAATGAAAGAATTGGTAGCAGACAAATATTATATTAGTGATATATACGTATATTTAGCAGAATGGTAAAGTTACTTAGTATTGATAACAGAGTATTAAAAACAGTGCCGAATTAACCGGGTTGGTAAATGAAGCGATAAAAATTAGTTGTCTGGAATTAACCGAAATTTGTCATAGTAGTTCGTATATAATAGTAGGTAATTGTGGTTAATTTCTTTTGTTGAATGTTATATCAGATGCTTGAGTTGCAGGTACAGTCGAATAAATGAATTGTCCGAATTATGGACGAGTTTATGTTGGAGGCTTAATAGCTAACGTTGAAAGTTGCTATGTTGTTTGAGCTGTAGGTCTAAATGACCAGTGTTGATTAAGTTGATGCAGTTAATTCATGATTAAGTTGTTGTTGTTTAAGTTGTTATCGTTTAAGTTGTTGTTGATGTGTGGTTGTTGTCTCATACATAACATTTACATGATTAAGTTGGCCTTGATGGCACCACGTTTAAAGTCGAAGGCTTTTGTCTTGGCCATAATGGCACCACGTTGAAGGCTTATGCCTTGTTGATTGCCTCGATAACCTGACATGATTTTAAGTTGGGAGTTTTACTCTGAATGGTACCACATGCATTTGCATAGTTGAGTTGCATTCGATTTGCATGTTTAAGTTGTTGTTGTTGTTGTCAATGTTTAAGTTGACCGTTGATGAGTTGGTGCTTGACAAGTTGCTGTTTAATACATGTTGTTGTTGCTATTAAGTTGTTCCTAGTAGTTGTTGTATGAACTGTTGTGTGAAGCAGTGAAATTGTATGATTCTAGTCTAATATATTAATTATCATACTTTTGTTTATATTTTTCGAGATCTCACCCCTTCTGCTGATATTTCCCCTACCATGGGAAATTGGCAGATACTCAAGCATAGCTGTGGATGTTGGAGTTAATTCTTGAAGTCTATATGTCGCTTTGTGATAAGTTAAAGGGTCTTGCTCTGATACGTAGAACTCGGGGGATGTTTATGTGTTGTGATTATAGGATGATGAATAGTTGTTATTACCTGTTGTTGGAGTTGTCTCTAATTGTTGTCATTAAAATAATTCTCGAATAATTATAAATTAAAGTTTTGATTTAGTTGAAGAAGGTTGTATATGACATATAAGATGTGAACGCCGAATGCTATGTATCTATATTAAATGAAATACAAGTGTTTGATAATAAGTTGAAATGTGACACCTGTTTTATATTTTGAAATATTGGCACTCTGATTCTTTTATAAATGTTTGGTAGAAAATGGGTGTTACATTAGTGGTATCAGAGCAGGTCGATCTGTTCGACCAATATTGTCTAATGTTGTTTACTTCCTTTGTACGCGACCAGTTTGTGGAACACTGTCGGTACTTGTTTTTTGATTGTTGTTTCAGGAGTTAGTTGAAGCTAAGTGGGGGAGAAGCTTCGCTTCTCGGATGTGTCCGTTCGTGAGATGTTAGTTTAGTATGCTACTGATGGATACAGTGCAAGCTTTGTAGGAGCTTTGCTGTTTTTTGAATTCGAAGGAAATACAGATTTAAGATTTTGGTTGTTTGACATGTTAGAATGCATTGGAAAGAGAATATTATTAATGTTAGTGACGATAGTTTAATCTCCATTATGGTTGTCGGCTATCTATTGACAAATTGAGGAATTGATCACCCTTAATCTCCTGTTGATAGTAGACGGGATCATATTGGAGGATATAGAATTGTTTTGCTATCTTAATGGTAAGTAAGTGGTGAGTGTTACGATGAGAATGTTGCTAAGGTGAGAATAACATGTTGTACAAGAAAGTAAGCGAGCAGTAGTTGCTACTATATTGTAAGGTGGTTGTCTCAAAGTATTGCTAAAATGGTTAGCAAGACAGTAACAATTATGTTGCAAGAGTAATTGGAAGCTTGGAGTATAAGGTTTGGATTTAAACTATGATTGAGTTGTTGTTGAATCACAGGACTAGCTGCGAATGTGATGCTAAGGATGGTTATGTCGAATGGATTTTCGAGGACGGAAATATTCTAAGTGGGGGAGAGTTGTAACGCCCTGAATTTAATTAATTATTTAATTAAAGTATTAAAGGAATTATTTGTTGAAATTAGACGAGTTTGAGAATTTATCGGAGTAATTGGATCTGTCAGTATTATTGTAAGAGGCGTGTTATGATTAATTAAATTAAAGTTGGATTTAACCGGTTAAATTAGGGGAATAACATTAAGAATAATATTATTTATTTATTGTGAATAATTGTATTTAATTAGATTAATTTGGATTGTGAGTGGCGAATAGCGAAGTGGGGGGTGTGAATTTATATATTAAGCCCATTAAGAAAATATAAGGAATTGGGTTTGGGAAGAAAGAAAAGAAGAAGGTTGTCGTACGTGGGAAAAAGAAGAGGAACAAGGTTTGGGGAAACTGCCTCCGGAAGAGGATTTGCAGACCGGAAAGTCGAATCGAAATTCGACTGGTAATTAGGATGCGATCGGGAAATTCGAACTGCCGTTAAATCCAGGTAAGGGTGGGGTTCGAATTATATAACCGAGAATATGATGATTGATATGTTGGGTTGAGGTTAAATGATTCTATCTTGTCTGTATTAAATTGTGGTGTTTGGTTTCTGTTAAGTAGTTACTGTTATGTACTGAATGAGAAGTGTTCATGTTCACGTTGTTGCGTGGGTTTGTGCATTCATGTGATCGTGGCATTTAAGTGATGCTTCAGTACACTTAATACTATAAAGTAAGCTTAGTATTATAGTGTAAGTTTAGTGTAACAATAATAATATCAGTAATTCAATTAAATTCTAATGAATATAATACTAGGTGTTTGGTTATGAATTTGCAGAATGTTAATTAAGTAGAGAAAGTGCCTTTGATAGTAGTAATAATTAGTAGTTTAATTGTGTAGTGGAATTATTTGGCAAAGGTTGAATATAAGAGATGACGAGTCCATGAGGAGTAATTGAGTGTATGATTATTCAGTAGCACCAAATTAACACGTTATGATCAATTTAGCCTAGTAGGAAGGAGATGGAAAAATGTTAGCAGAAACATAAAATATGTAGAATAGAAAGTTAGGAAAAAGTTGTTAGTCGGTTGCTAGTCGGTTGTTAGTCGGTTGTTAGTCGGTTGTTAGTCGGTTGCTAGTCGGTCGTTAGTCGGTTGTTAGTCGGTTGCTAGTCGGTTGTTAGTTAGAAGTTGTTAGTCAGAAGTTGCTAGTCAGAAGTCGTTAGTCAGAAGTTGTTAGTCAGAAGTTGTTAGTCAGAAGTTGTGGTCAGAAGTTGTTGGTCAAAAGTTGTTGGTCAAAAGTTGTTGGTCAGAAGTGGTGTTGGACAGAAGTGGTGTTGGACAGAAGTTGTATTGGTCATAAGTTGTATTGAACAGAAGTTGTGTTGGTCAGAAGTTGTGTTGGACACAAGTTGTGTGGGATAGAAGTTGTGTTGGCGGGTTGTGCCGGTCGAAGTTTTGTTGGCGTATGATGGTTAGAAGTTCTGGTCGGTAGAATTCGATGGTCGGCAGAGACTTCTGACACTTGCCTCCAGAAGGATTTCCCTTGTGCTATAGAGAGGGAGACGGACGTCTCCAGTGGCAAGGAAGGGAGAAGGCGGAGGCCTCCTTGTGTCTAAGGGGGTGGGACGACCACCCTTGTAGTTGATGGGGGCCACATTGTTTTGTTGCTGATTGTTGTTTCGCTGACACTTATATATATGCTATACTTAATTTAACTCCTTCTGGGTCATAGTTACATGATGGCTGAAGTAGAAGAAGAATAGAAACAAAGAGAACATAACACTAGTAGTATATTAAAGATGTAGGTACTAGAAGGGTATGTTATAATAATATAATAATGCTGGTATTTTGTAGCAGGTAACCTTGATGACAGTAAAAGAATTGGTAGTAGAAAAATATTATATCAATGATATATACGTATATTTATTAGAATGGTAAAGTTACTTAGTATTGATAACAGAGTATTAAAAAGAGGGCCGAATTAACCGGGTTGGTAAATTAAGCGGTAAAAATTAGTTGTCCGAAATTAACCGAAATTTGTCGTAGTAGTTCGTATATAATAGTAGGTAATTGTGGTTGATTTCTTTTGTTGAATGTTATATCAGATGCTTGAGTTGCAGGTACATTCGAATAAATGAATTGTCCAAATTATGGATGAGGTTATGTTGGAGGCTTAATAGCCAACGTTGGAAGTTGTTGTGTTGTTTCAGATGTAGGTCTAAATGACTAGTGTTAATTAAGTTGATGCAGTTAATGCATGATTAAGTTGTTATTGTTTAAGTTGTTATCGTTTAAGTTATTGTTGATGTGTGGTTGTTGTCTCACACATAACATTTACATGATTAAGTTGGCCTTGATGGCACCACGTTGAAAGTTGAAGGCTTATGCCTTGGCCTTAATGGCACCACGTTGAAGGCTTATGCCTTGTTGATTGCCTCGATAACCTGGCATGATTTTAAGTTGGGAGTTTTACTCCGAATGGTACCACATGCATTTGCATAGTTGAGTCGCATTCGATTTGCATGTTTAAGTTGTTGCTGTTATTGTCAATGTTTAAGTTGATCGTTGATGAGTTGGTGCTTGACAAGTTGTTGTTGCTATTAAGTTGTTCCTAGTAGTTGTTATATGATTTGTTGTGTGAAGCAGTGAAATTGTATGATTCTAGTCTAATATATTAATTATCATACTTTTGTTTATATTTTTCGAGATCTCACCCCTTCTGCTGATATTTCCCCTACCATGGGAAATTGGCAGATACTCAAGCATAGCTGTGGATGTTGGAGTTAATTCTTGAAGTCTATATGTCGCTTTGTGATAAGTTAAAGGGTCTTGCTCTGATACGTAGAACTCGGGGGATGTTTATGTGTTGTGATTATAGGATGATGAATAGTTGTTATTACCTGTTGTTGGAGTTGTCTCTAATTGTTGTCATTAAAATAATTCTCGAATAATTATAAATTAAAGTTTTGATTTAGTTGAAGAAGGTTGTATATGACATATAAGATGTGAACGTCGAATGCTATGTATCTATACTAAATGAAATACAAGTGTTTGATAATAAGTTGAAATGTGACACCTGTTTTATGTTTTGAAATTTTGGCACTCTGATTCTTTTATAAATGTTTGGTAGAAAATGGTTGTTACAGTTATTGTTATTTGGGCCCAATAAATCATTGATATATTATATAATGTGTTGTTATTGTATTGGGGAAGACGCATAATTGGAGTTGTCCAATAGTAAAACCTAAACAATTTACTTTGCCCAGACATTGTAAGTTTTATCAAAACAGTCCCCGGAAAGGTTGCTACAGTAGAAAATGACAAAATATGTTTAATGTATTTGAGTTGTGCGATTGAGTTGGAATGACAAATTTTGTTCAATATTGATATTATTGGAGAGGTAAATATGTTTTCGTTAATATTCAATATTTTAATCAATAATTTCATACTCCCGTTAATGTTTAATAGTTTGATAAATAATTTCATATTCGAGTTAATATTCAATATTTTGATAAGTAACTTTATATTTTTGTTAATATATAATATTTTGATACTAACTTTATGTTTCCGTTAATATTTAATATTTTGATTAGTAACTTCATGTTACCATAATATTCAATAGTTTCATCATTAACGTCATGTTCCCGTTAATATTCAATAGTTTGATTAATAATTTTATGTCATAGCATTATTATTGGGATACCGTATGTCGACGGTACTGCCCGACCCTTTTATTTTTCTCAATATTAATATTATTGCAAAGACAAATATAATTAAAAAAATGATTTTAAATAAAATGAAAAAATGGTTTGATTTATAGTAATTTATTTGTAAATTAAAAAAAAGGTTAGGTAAAATAAAAGATTTTTTTAAGTTAGTTGTATAAAAATAAAACTGAGGCTTATGCAACAAACTTAACAAAATTTTGATAACTTCATGTTCCCGTTAATATTTAATATTTTTATTAGTAATTTTATGTTCTCTTTAATATTTTCGTTAATTCAAGTAGCTTCGTGTTCTCGTTAATATCAATATTTTGATCGGTAACTTCGTGTTCTCGTTAATATTCAAAATTTAAATCAATAACTTCGTGTTTCCGTTGATATTCAATATTTTGATTAGTGATTTTATGTTTTCGTTAATATTCAATATGTCGTTCAATAATTTCATGTTCTCGTTATAACTATTGCACGGGTACCAATATGGTACGTACATTTGTTCCCAAAATATTATAAAAAAATGATTTTTTTTAAAAAATAGATAATAAATCAGTGCGTATAATTGTTTCAATATATAAAAACGTCACGTTTTTGTTAACATTCAATATTTTAATTAATAAATTTACTTTTATGTTATTATTCAATATTTTGATCAGTAATTTTATGTTCCCGTTAATATTTAATATTTTGATCAACAATTTAATATTCTCGTTAATATTCAATATATTGATCAGATTTAATTGCCACATAGGCCCTAATAAAACTAATCTTGGTGACCAAGATAAAAGGTACTAACAGTACAAACTAACAAATACTAAAGTACCCTTAAAACTAAACTTAATAGCTAAGTTAAGGAACCAGAAGTTAAACACACTTCTGGACACAACCTCAGAAGTTCTACAACTTTTGAATACAACCTCAGAAGTTCTATAACTTATGAGAAACAAAACTTCTGTTGTCCCTCAGAAGTTCTGAATATGAATTATTCTCAACACCATCCCTTATGAACTAATTCATAGAGTAATGCTATTCATACACCAAAATCCTACACCATACTTACATCAAACACTATTCATCGTATTTATACGGTAAATAGTGTTCTTTAATAAAAATATATATTTATGAACAGTAATATATTATTATAATAATATTTTGTAATAAAAAAATTATATTTTTTTAATAGTAAAATAAAATTGGTTAATGAAATATAAAAAATTGGTTAATGAAATGATGAAGTTGGTTAATAAATGACTAAATATTAAAAATAATTTAGTAGCACTTCTATCAGAGGTTGCTTTGTTGCTTCTATCAAAGGTTGCGTTAGCATGCTTCCTTCAGAAGTTGCTTTCACGTGCTTGACCAGAAGTTCTATTATTCATTAGAACTTCTAATACTTCATGATCTTCTATAAGCCTTGTTGAACACATCTTTTATCAGGGGTTTACATATGGTGCTTCTATCAGAGTTTGTATTTCAATCTTCACTCAGAAGTTTTCTTTACAGCGTGCGTGTTCCATAAGTTCTTCTTAGAAATTCTAAATACATCTTATGCTCAACATAGTATAATGTTCCACTTTAAGCGCTTGAGTCAGAACAATATTTTATTAACCAACTTCATCATTTCATTACCCAATTTTTTATATTTCATTAACCAATTTTATTTTACTATTAAAAAAAATATAAATTTTTTATTAAAAAAAATATTATTATAATAATATATTATTGTTCATAAATAATTTTTTTATTAAAAAATACTATTCACCGTATAAATACGATGAATAGTGTTTGATGTAAGAATTGGTGTAGGATTTTGGTGTATGAATAGCATTACTCTAAATCATATTCATCATAAACTAACTACACCAATTCCATCCCTCAAATAGATAAGGTGTTCAGTCTTGACATCCTTCATCATAACTTCTGCAAGTTTCTTCTGGTTGATACACTGTGCAACTTCCAATACTCCATTTAGAAATGCAAATTTCTCCTTGAAAACCCATCTGACGCTGATGGTTTTCTTCTCCTTTGGAAGCTTAGTTAACTTCCAAGTCTTGTTTCTTTCTGAAGCCTCAAGTTCTTCTTTCATGGCCTTCAACCACACTATTTCTTGAGTACTTCTCCAATACCTATTTGTTCAAAATCTCCTTCTGATTCTAGAACCGTATCTCCTTCTGGACTTTCTTCAGAAGTTTTACTTCCACCAGAAGTTCCACCTTTGTTAACTTCTAGACCTTGTCCAAAACCATCACCTTCAAAAGTTCCTCCTTCAGAATCATGACCACCACCAAAGGCTGGACTACCTTAGAAGCTCCTCCATCAGAAGGTCCACCTTTATAGTATCCAAATTCAATGTCATTTTTCGACTCTTCAGAAGTTTCAACTTCTGATTCTTCTTCAGAAGTTTCAACTTCCGACTCTTCTTCAGAAGTTTCAACTTCCGACTCTTCTACAGAAGTTTAAACTTCGGACTCTTCTTCAGAAGTTATCTCTATATCAGAAGTTGGTTGGGACTTACTCCAATCCCAAATTTATGACTCTTTCACAAATATTATAAATAAAAAATTATTTTCACTTTTTTTTTCGAGAATATAAATTTTTTTCCAAAAAAAAAATGTTTCAGTACATTTATTTATAAGAAACATTTATTTACAATAACAAACATTAATTTACAGAAGCTTAATTTCTTAAACATTCTTAATAAACATACCCTCTCCATACTAGTACAATATGTGAAACAACCGGCTGAACATCATCCGATAACTATATCAATGAAGTCGTCATCGAACGTTTTTTATCTCTCAAAAGGAGAAAGGTAAACGCATCGCGAAAACCTAAAAGGGATAAGACACGGTCTTGCGACCGAGAGATAGGGTAAGGGAATCTATTACGCGAAGAGAAGGTATTAGCACCCCACACGTCCGTAGTACTCTACGGTATCCACTTCTACTTTCTATCTAATGGGTGTGTTTATATTTATTTACTGCTTAATCCCTATATCTGTATGCTAAGAGAGAATGCATGTGAAAGAAAGGAAAATAAAGAAAACACGGGGAAAAGAAGGAAGTATTTACAAAGTTTGCTCGATCGAGCCCCGTGACAAGATGCCTACGTATTCCCGCGTGCAATGGGAAAGTCAGAGCATCGTAGTTCGGCTCACTTATTTTGGTGGGTTATGTGTTTTTTACTTATGAAAAAGAGTTTTAAACACAAAAAGAAAACCCGTAGTCAAAAAGGTTTGAATTGGTTGGTTGCTTTTACCTTGAAAAAAGGAGTTTGAACCATTATTAAGTGCTTTATTTGCAAAAGAAAAGAAAACAAGTTTTATTTTTATTACATGCAAGGATGCAAAAGAAACTGGAAAACAAACAAGAGGAACTATCTAACTCTATCCCTAATGTTATCATGCATGGATTACAACCTAAGGTCTAACTCGAATTACTACCTAAAGTAGATTCAAGAGAATCCTAAGGGAACATGCCAAAGGTTTACAACCTAAATCTATGTCTATCTCGATTCGCACCAAGTAGAATCAAGATGACAAAAGGGATGAAGGCAAGTTTAAGGTACACAAACAATGCAATGCAAACAAACAAATGTCACACAAGCGCAGAAAAGGAGGAAGTCCCATAGCCTCGAACAAGAACGAGCATACGAGTCAACCAGGAGCCGACACATCCGATTCCTGTGAATAGTATCACCGCATGACATGAACTGTCAAGTGTGAAGAGCAAATGATGTGAGCTCTGCAATAAATGCGAACCCCAGGAAAGTGTGGAGATTCAGAATAGGGAACTCTTGCCACTTTATTATTATTGACTCGATAAAGGAAGCAACACGATTCGCGTGCCGGTGACACGGACTAGAACTGCGGGGTCGATCATGGACCCTTTCCGCTTGCCCATCATATCATCATGACTCGATAGCACGAAATATAAAAAGCGGGACTTTGCTTGGTGGTGTCACGTCGGGTGTCCTAACCACTCTTGACCTATGCAAGCACAAATATAAACACTTACTAAGAATTACCTCCCTATGCAGATGAAGGATTTTAAACAAACCAAACACAATTAGCAAACAGAAGCGCCCTAAACGGGTCTTTAAATAAACTAGAGGGGTTCCTGAACATGCTCCAACTACGGAAGCCCCTTCATACATCTCTATTCCTACTTCTCATGGCAAGGAAAGCGGTAAAATCTTACTTCTCATGCTCTCTAGAAAAGTGGTAAAGAAATGCGGTAAACAAAGTAAAATAAATACCAAACGGATAAAGATCCGAAGAGCACTGTGAGCTAAAAAAATACTCCGGAAAACTTCAAGTACTGCTGGCACGCAATAAAGAAATCCGGTGAGAAGTGTGCGGAGGCACAAAAAGCATAATCGGAATGTGTGTCATGCACATCCGAAGCAAATACACCTGTACAAGATCGTAATCCAGACAATGCAGATAGAGGATGTGCATCGATATGCACGGTCAAAAACGTGTATTTATACACATTCGACGTATATCCAATAAACCTGCAAGAAACTATCCAGATAATACAGACAAAGGATGTGCATCGATATGCACGGTCAAGAATGTGTGTCTATACACATTCGACGTATATCCAATGAACCTGCAAGAAATTACAATCCAGACAAAGCAGCAAAATATGTGTTTCTCGTAATATGAGAAAACATAAAGCACAATGCGTTTAAAACACAAATAGAACCACGGGAAAAGTGGTATGTTAGTGTACCACAATTAGGTACCTAACCAAAACATCCTCAATGTACCTTGCACAAGTCAACAAACATGTCAAAAAATAACAAGGAAGCGGGAATATAATTGCATATTCACATCACATGTCAAAATATGATCCAAAGGTGAAGAAATGAAATGTAAATGTGTATAGCAACATAAGAATGGAAAACCGGGCAACAACGCACACATAATGAAAAATACCTCACGAATGATATCAAAATCGAGCTAAGTCCATCACAATAGTTCTCAAATGCAATGCTAAACATAGTTAGAGACCTAGAGTAGTTAGAAATAAAAAATCTACACTAAAATGACTTGAAATGCATTATTTACAAAGAAAGCAAAGCATGAAAGGTAAGTTCTTAATAGATGGCAGCAACTACATTCTCTAAAGCTTTTCTAAACATCTAAACAAATAGAAGGAAAACCACAAACTAAACATGCGAAAGGAAGCTAGAAAAACTATACAATTATCAAACTAATTCCTAAGAATCGAACTATTAAAGGTTAGTTTTGAAGTTCTATCTACAATCCTAAGATAAGGTCAACATTTAACTACAATTAGATGGTAGAAAAACATCCTAAAGTTTCTAAGAAACACATAGTATTACACTCATAAGATTGATCAATTCAAGTGACAAAGGATAGACATGCTTTTAAACATCGTTACATGATCAAAACTCGGGACTTAAGCAATTATTGAATTAAAATAGATGTAAAACACTACAAGGCAGTAGCTAATTCATATTAAATGATCTCAAACAAAATGTATAAGAAAAATCATGGTCAAAACAAAACGATGCGCAAAATTAAGTCAAAACGATCAATCGTCGCTCTAAGGGTTAGTTGTCATGGTACCTTAATCATACAACTCGATTATAGGTTCTAAATCAATGTAACAACTACCTAAATATGTCAAAATGTTAATCAAGAATTTATTCAACGGTTAGAATAAGTATTAAACATTATATGCAAAGAAAATCAACACCACAAGTGTATGTGTGTGTAGTGTACAAAAAGGTTCGCTCCGACACCTTTCGAGTCCAAAAATCACCATTATGGATAAATATGAAAAGTGAACCAAAACACAAGGCACAAGCTAAAGAAAAAAATCAAAATAATTTATCAAAATATCGAAGCTATGCACACGCGCACGGTCTCAAAAATGTGAACGGTTCGATCAAATCTCGTTCAAAAATACAATTTTCGCACAAAGGTCAGCAGCTCCCAGAATTGATCGAAACATGTCCAAATCAAGAAACTGTTCACGTGGAGAGCTTGGAATGGCTCGAGAAATATGATTTACATTAAGAAAATTCGAAAAAACTCATTACGGATCAAAAGTTAGAGCCAAAACAAATATTATGTCCAACTTTATCAATTTTCAAAGTGTCATGTTATTTTCCACCAAACTCAAATAAACTTGTTTCCAATGTGTTTTAGTGGTATTTAGATGAATAAAATGCAAGTGTATGTGATATCATGTGCAAGTGATACATACTCAATGAAATACTACCTAAATGCTATGCAAACATGTAAGAATGTTGAAAGAAATTAGATGTGCAAAGTGGTAAAGTGTTGTGAAAAGTGAAATTTCAACATATTTTCATGTCATCAAAGTTGAACAACACCACATCAAATTAGTTAAACTATCTTACATGCAAATGCATGGATATGCAAAAATGCAACTTATGTCATAATGTATGAATTCAAGTGTGTCCATGTGAGTTGTGTGCAATGTGTAGTTGTAGTGCAAGTGTACCTAAAAACTAGGTGTTAGTTCATACATTTCAACATAATTTTAATGCACGAAATAAGCCTCAAATTAATGATTCAATGCATGTCAAAGAATTTATATATTACTTGATGCATGATCATATAATTTGTGATCCAAAATGCTCACATCAAGTACCTAAATACAATGCAAAGTCACAACACAGGTGTAGGTGTGTGTAGTGTGTAGAAAGTTTCACACCGACACCTTTAAGGCTCCAAAAACGGATCAAGATCAATGAATTCGACAAAACAAATGCTATAATCGGAATCCACACGGAATTTGCAAACAATCTCAATATTCAATTTCAAGAAATTCAACAATTGAAAAATCGATTGAAATAAGCACTTAAGTAAATAAGCACTTACTTGTACTTGAAGCTTTGAGTTGAAATTGATGAGGAAAATCTTGTAATTCTCCAAGAAAATACCAAATTAAAGTTGAATTGATGATAATAAAAGAGGAGAATCTTGAATCCTTGGAGAATTGATGAAGAGGAAAACTTCAACTCTTCACCTCGACACCATAAACGCTCTTCAATGTTATTGATTGATGAAAAACTTGATTTGATCCTTGAGAATTGAAAGGGAATAGAAGAGTATGGGGCTGTACCGAAGAAGGAGAGAAGAAGAAACAAATAAGAGAAAGTTTTCCGGCACGGTGGTTTTAGAATTCCGGTGGTGGTTGTTGATGGTTTGAGGTGGTTGTTGGTGGTTTGAGGTGGTTGTGCAACTTTGAGTTGAGAGAAAATTGAGAGAGAAAGGTGAGAGATATTGGGTCAAATTTAACAAATGATTCCCTCTACCAATTTTGTGAGTGGTAAAATATATTTATTATATGAAAAATTGGGCTTTGGAGTGTCTCGGATCCACAATTAAGTCCTAATCGCGATTATCAAAATGATTTTCATTCAAAAATTTAATCCGTGAAGAATTTGAAGTCGGAATGTAAACGAAAAATGTCCGGAACGTGATTTTGCTTGTGGGAATCAAAATTTCGACACGATCGGATGAACGGTCAAGGTGATATGAATTTTTGAAGTTTTAGCACAATTTTCGAGGGTCCGACGCATGCAGAATTCTCAATGCGCTCTTCGGAGAAAATGCCTCGAACGAGGGTCTTCTGATCAAAATTTGCAAGTGAGTGTTTCTGAGATAACCGAAGCTAATAAAATTTGTGAACTTTTGGCACTGTTACCATCTCGTTTCGATAAAAAACAAGCGAGATATGATTTTTTGAAGTTCATGTACCAGATGAAAATTGCTCGGTTCAGCTCAAAATTACGTCCGAAGAATAAAATACTGGTCTTAAACGATGGGGAATCAGCTCCCGAGTTGTAAATGAAAGTTGTAGAAGGGTTCGATACGGAATTTTAGAAATCGGCCCCACTCAATTTCGAGTTTCCAGCTAAGAGATATGAACCTTTTAGTGGGCAGAACACACGGTTCAGCACTAAAATTCAGTTTAATCCTCTTGAGATATTGAATTTTCCGGGGACCTTCCTCACATAATTTGCTTCTGGATTTCAAACAAAAGTTGTAGATAAAAATGAGAGGGACATGCCAGTCAAAATTCATAAGAAAATACCTGACGAGCTGTGAGATACGCTCTCTAGAGTGCCCGAAACGCACTGAAAACCCAAAATCCACTTTATTGAGAAATAAGCGAATAAATTCATTTTTTCTTGACGAAATGACCTCCAACCTGAACAGATAAACTGGAGGATATATTGATATGATTCCAGAGATTGTGGAACCAAGCCAAAATAACTTCCTGACCAAAAATCTTGCAAATAGTCGATTTAACCGAGAAACATTGATTCTTGGCTCAAAATGATCGAGATAGTCGAAAGCACTGCTTTCTTTCGTACTTGGGATGTTTTGAACCTGGTAACCCCATGATCATGATATGCATGCACCTACATGTATGTTTGTGCAATCGAATTATAATCCATAAATACGGAAAAGAAGAGGGCGGATTTTGGGGTACAACAATATGTTCCTTCACTTTATTATATTCTGATTTAACATGTTATTTCCAATATCATTTTATACCAGTTCCTCCTTTAGAATCATGACCACCACCAGAGGCTGGACTACCTTTAGAAGCCCCGCCTTCAGAAGGTCCACCTTTTGAGTCATGATTACCACCAAAAATTTGATCACCTCCAGAAGCTTATCCTCCAGAACCTACGTCTTCAGAGTTTTCCCTTCTAGAAGCATGATCACCACCAGATTCTTGATCACTACCTTTAGAAGCTCCTCCTTCAGAAGGTCCACCTTTATAGTATCCAGATTCAATGTCATTTTCCGACTCTTCAGAAGTTTCAACTTCTGACTCTTCTTCAGAAGTTTCAACTACATCAGAAGTTGGTTGGGACTTACTCCAATCCCAAACTTCTGGCCTATATAGGGCTCGTCAACTGTTCTAACATCCGATAATGCAGGAATTGGTCCACTCTAGAAGAATCTTGAGTCATATTATCATATTGATCCTTTTCCTCTGTTGGATCGAAACAACTGCAGTCAAATTTGTCTTTGTCAGCTATGCAATTGCTAACCTCCCAAGTACTAACATCACCATTATTGGAGTCATCAATCTCAAACTCCACTGCACCAAAAAAAACCTGCTATAAGATATTCATTGCAAGATGATACTCTATAGAGCAGTCTCTATATAACTAATGAAATACTCTGTTGGCAAATATAAGAATTATGAAAAAACCAGAGGAAAAAACATATATAGTCTTAATTCCAAAATTCTTCCTTTTCATTATTATTTTCAGAAGAAAGCTTAGCACATAAAAGAGATTTAAAACACATTAATTTCAATAAGTGAGATTTAAAAGACAAAGTCATTACCTTTGTGACAAATGAATGTTCAAGTTAGTGCCAGGTGTAAACTTCCTGCCTAAAAGATGTGCTTAATATGGCAAGAGCTTCTCGAATCACTTATGACTCTAGGAGACTGGCCAACATTCTGCAAGTATCTTCACTTAAGTTTGTCACACCATTTCTGCATAAAAACCCAAAGAAGTCATTCCAATAGCGAAGGGAACAGAAACTGTAAATCAAGTATCCTAACTTAAATTAGATATATGTAAATCAAGCAAACTAAATTACCTAGCAATCTACAAGTACCAAAATAGCGAAGGAAAAAGAAATTGAACCTGCAGTACTTTGTAAATTACAATAGCAACTGCTTCCACCTCTCAAAGCTTTTGTGGCATGCTTATCATATGCAGTTCTCAGAAATCTCACAAGGAGGTCAATAAAATTGTCAGTTGACGACGTAGACTAAAACACTTGGTAATTGTATTTGAAATCTATGGAACTTTTTGCGAAATTTCAGTAGTCCTAATAGTCAAATCCATGAAAATAAACTAATTAGATTAGCATTAGTCATAAAAATGTCACAGCCACAAAGAAACATAAAAATTGATTTTCATACCTATCATTGGACTTGTAATTTGAGGACCACTGGTATTATAGTTATGAAAGTGAGATTCATCACCAGACAAGTGAACGTGTCGAAATGCAACTTTTCCATTACAATCCAAAATAGGGAAACCACAAAAGAAAGAAAGAAGATGTATGCATCATCATTTGTGTGTGTGTGTGTGTGTCATCCTGCATCAAGCATACATACCATCATCCCCCATCCTCTTGTTGATTCAATCATATCCCTTCGTTATGTATGCAAATTCAATAACAAATTATCGTGATAAAGAAACATCAAAAGTTGTAAAAATGAAATATTATAATAACATACAATGGATGGAGAAAATATGGAAGACCGTGGTGTTCATGGATGAGGTTGGGTGGATGGAGAAAAAGAGAAGAACGTGGTGAAGTGGGCAAAATCAATTCTAGATTTTTGCTGAAAAATTGGAATAACAGAAGAAAGATTAAGCAATTCTAAGTTTATTAAAATTAATTAGAATTATTGGAATTTATTTAAAATTGAGTTTTTCACTAAAACATAGTGTTTAAAGATTAAGCAAACCACGTGGATGAATTTGAAATTAATAAGGGTAATTAAGAATTTTACTCAACACTTTCTTTTCTTTTCTTATATGATAGATTTATTAACACATATATATATATATATATATATATATATATATATATATATATATATATATATATATATATATATATATATATATATATATATATATATATATATATATATATATATATATGCACGTGTTAGCATTTTTATTTCATTTGAAAATTAACTCTAATAGTAATCAATATCTAATTTATTTATATGTTATTTTCATAAGTTTTTTAGAATCTAACGAACATTTCCATAGATGGTAAAATCACTATGAAAATAAACTAGATAATTTAGGATTATACTCTAGAAAATACATACAGTGAGACGGAATACATAACAAGTAATCTACTGACTTAAATAGAAATAGGCTATTACATATAGCAAGTAATTGTGATTTAAATAAAAATATATCATTTAATTAAACGTTTAATTTTAGCGCATTCATATGCAAATTTTTTTAATCAATTAATTTTGAATCACGTAATATTCACATTTATAATTGTTTGAATGTTAATATAATTTAATATAAATAGATTTTATTAAAATGATAATAAGAAACTTTCATAAAAGACAAATTATTTTAATATTATTTAAACTTAACCTTTAATAAAAACACTAATTAACTAATTAATTATTTTTAAAAATTATAAAGTTTAATTAATCGATTTATTGCGTGGATGAGAACTGAATAGGTAAGTAAAAAGAAAATGACAATAAAATTCATGACCGTGAAAGTACGGCTGAAAAGCACCATGTGATCAAACGTGCCTTTGTTGTTTCATTTTTTTCGCTCTTCAAAAAAGACGTCTTGATTTCAAATTGGTCAAATTATTGTGCTTGTTGTGCCGTTATACCTTAAGTGGGGTCGCATGTAACTTTACTGTTTGAATTGGGAAATATCTTTTTTTTAATATCAAAATTTTAATAAATAATACGACATTCATAAATCTGTATGTGTAATTTTTTTCACTACCAATATTCAGTCTATTAGATGGAATAATTTGATTTATGGTGAATTTTATATGAAATAACTCCCGTTCTCTCTCTTAGAATGGGGGATTGCATATTAGGACTCTATTAAATTTAACATCTATCATTACTAGGTTAATTAAGGATTAATTTTTTATTGTTAGAGATAAAATAACTAGCCAATTAATAAGAGTGTTATCGTAGCTTTTATTGTTTATTATCTAACAGTGTAATATTAGTTAGCAGTTAATTTTGGGGTTAGCATTCATTTAAATGTGTGTCTTCATTTATTTTGAAATTTAGTAAACAATCGCTGGTCTTCCATATCAAAATGGAATTTGGTTACTTGGAGCATCAATCATGTTGATCATAAGAATATGTGTTTAATTTTGAATTTCTTTATTTCTTGTATGTATAAATCCTTCGATGAAACTAATGTTTCAAAGAGAATAGTATAAAATATCTTCAAGAGTAAATTAAATGTAAAAGTTGCTTGGCATAAACTTAAAAGAAATATAAACATTTCAATTGAAAATAAACAACAACAAATATAAATTGGTGCATCATACGTACATTTCTTAGAACTCATTTCTTTAACGCTGATACTTTTAGTAATTTGGAGTATTTTTGTACAAAGATGTGAATACACAGAATTCTAACACTAAGACCCTTAGACCCCATTTATACTAATTTCAACTAAATGGTCTCTAAACAAGAAGTCACCACGTTTGACATTTGCATGCGTCTTTGAATTCCAAACCTCAACGCGTTCCTTTAGATAAGATTAGACTGTTGTACTCCAATTTTTATCCATAAGATTCTCTAATATCTCATGCCATTACATTGCACAGAGATCACAATTTGGGTCTCCCTCTTTCTCTTATCTTTAGGTTTGCCCTTGGGAGATCATCCAAACACCTTTGAATGTGTTTGTTTAGTGTGTGATGATTGATATTTGGCTAATATGTATATCATTTGTTCTCTAAATGATGTGATGTAGGTGGATGATGCAAGAATTTTCTTATTCAAGAGGTCAATAGGTTCATGAGTTTATTTCCATGCCTTCCCTCCCTAATTCTCAATGTTTTTTGAAGTATTGTTTCTCATTAAAGACTTCTCTTATCATCTATTATGGTCTCTCATCTTGAGTGTGTGCTCCATATGTAAACAAGATCATCAAAGTTGAAGAAATTCTCCACATCATGGCCATCTACTTTGAAATTAGGATTTTGGACCTCTGAGGACCATATCTTGGTGTTTGTGTGAAGTTTGTGGATGATTTCAAATCCATTTGACTCTTAAGAGGATTTCTAATATGAATATTCTTTGATCCAAGGATTTTAATTGATGAGAAGATTGTTTTATAGGTCTATGATTGCAAACTCTCTAGGTTGATACTTCATATATCTTGTATGACTTCAAAGGATCATAACTTGGTCATCCCTTGCCTCCTCGAGCTCATTATTTTTTCACAAGTTCTAATACAACTTAGTTAAATTGGTAGGAAGAGAAAATGCTTCGAAATTTGCATAAGAAGTCAAAAGATTGCAATTCATTGATGGATTTCTCAATTTTTTATCAATCAACTTCAAGAGATCATATCTTGATCATCATTTATTACCTTGAGGTCATTCTTTTTGCACAACAATCTTAAAGATTTGAGCTTTATCTCCATTTATGTTTCAATAATTGAAAGCGTTTAGAAGTTGCTTGAAGAAGTCAAAATTTTATAGGTCATTTCATAATTTTTCATCAACTTCACAAGGCCACAACTCTCTCAATTTTTAGAGTTTTTGGTTGGCTCTTTTTGCAAAATGTCATTCAAGAGGTCTATTTCATATCATCTTTTATGGTCAAGATCAAATTTTGAATGAAAGAGCATTTTTGAAGAGAATACATTATAGGTAATTTTTAGAAAGTATGGCATGCTTGACCAAGGCCTGGCCTAAAAATCGGTGTTTTTTTCACAAATCCTAAAGGCTATATCTCCCAACTCAAGCATCCATTGGGGTTGATTCTTTTTGCATTGTGTTCTACTCTTTGAGGACTTCATTTGACTCAAGGAATATTGGAAAACGTATGAGTGAATTTGATTTGGACTTGGTGTGAAAATTGTGTCAAAATCTATTTCAAGCACGCCACCAGTTTGTGCATTTTGCGCTACCACTCATTTTTAAGCCAAATTAAGCCTTGATTTCGTGACTAAACATGTTTAGAAACTTCCAAGAATTAATTAGCACATCAAAACGCAAAGAATGGATGAGTTTTAAGCACATGAAGTCACACTTTCTTCATGACCACGAGTGTGCACGATTTCACTCCAAATTACATCATTCACCCTCCCTTTTGATCCCATTCACTTATCCTATAAATAAGCAATCCATTCCACTCATTTACTCAAGGTTTGAGATCCAGAAAATCGCTGCCAAACTCACTCCAAACCTCACATTTCTACAATTTTGTTTTCACTCTTAAAGACATTCCAGTTTGAAATTAACCATTCATTCTTCTAACATGAACTTCACTGAAGCTAACAGAGCAATAATCGTGCCTTGAGGTCCCCTTAATCGTGCTATCCAAGTCAAGTTTTAGAGCTCTGAAATTGAACTTCGTTCAGGTAGGATTCGTGACCAAATCGTCTCAAATCAAGCACTATTTTATTCTCCTCATCTCCCTGATCCTCGTGATCTTCACCATTTGCATTTTCATTTAGAATTGATTATGAATTTCTGAAAACATGTATTCGTTATTTTTTTTGCATTTTCTCAAACCATTCTTTGTACAAGTGAAATAAATTTTTCGCGAGGGTACCATTAGAGTCGTCTTGAAGAGACGAATCCAATAATATCGGTCTGAAGAATTTATTTCACAGTTTGTGGAGCGAGCATTTGAGGATGATTGGAGATTGAAGACGACCTACATGTTCTTGCAGGAAAAACCTTATTAAAATGATTTTAGGGATTTGGAAGCTTAAGTGTCGTAACTCAAGTTCCAAGCTTGCGATTGTCTTGCTTATCCCGCTGGCGGGAGCCCTATTTATATCATTCCTTCCTTGAAGCTATCTCCTCCCTTCCGTAACTGACTCAGCTCATTTAACTATGGCTTTGAAGACAAGGAGTTAGCTGTTACAGCTTGTAATCATTCACTAGAAACGTCTCATAAAGACCCTAGGAACTCTTCACTTTCATAACGTCCATTCAACCGTTCCTACTGGAGTACCTGCCGAGCTACACCTCGGGCCTAAACCGTCTTCGTGTCTTTTCCCGAGATCCAAGTCGGACATAGATCTCCTCTTGGTCGGTCGGGACCAATCCCGGATCCTCCTATCCAGGCAGCCATCTCGGCTGAGGATTTTGTGCATGATCATAAGCCCCCTTGGTCGCTCGGTTTTAAGCTTCTTGAATCCGTATCGACCAAACAGTTTGAACCTTTAATCCCTTAGCGAGATGTGTTACGTTTTCAAACTTTCCAAAAGTGTGACACGTGACTCACGTGACACCAGTCCAACGGTCATTTGTATATATTTTGCGTGATTGCCCTATAATAGGGAAAACCTGATTTCACGCCTTCCTTTCCTCTCACTCATTATATTTCACTTAATTGCTCTCTAGGAAATCTTTCTCTACAAATCTCCAAATCCTACTGCGCTCTTTTGCCGTCAGTTACTTCAAAACACATCCTTTCAGTCGATCGATCATCAAACTCAGGTATCCTCTTTTCCCTACATTGCTTTTTTGTTTCATTCTAAACATGGTCATCATTAGGGAATGCGATGATTTTGGTCGCAAAATCCACTTAGAAAACGAGGAACGAAAAACCCTGTTTGAGGAATGCATGCGCGAGATGAGCAATGCTCAAAGAATAACTGACCTAAAGAGAGTCACAGATAGGGTTTGCATCAAGTTTTACTCGAGTGATTCGACCCTGACTCTTCAGGTTCGGTGGAGCTAATAATGGAAACCAACCGTCTGATCAAAGGAGAAGCTGTAGGCTTTAAACGGAGCCTAATACAAGATGAAGAAATTGCTGCCCTACGCTCTTTAAGAAGTGTCTCGTCTACAGGAGACGAAGATGACGTGATTCGAGTCTTGTGAGTCCGGGAAAGTGTCATGATCCGTCCTCGGGAGGTCAAACCAGTGGTTTTACTTTTATACCGGGTGATCAAGAGTTTGACATTCAATTCCCCTTCTCCGACTTCGAGACCGATATCCTTCGTACCATCAACCTTGCTCCCTCCCAACTCCGTCCTAACAGCTGGGGCTTCATCCGGGCCTTTGAAATAATATGCCGAGCCCTATCTATAACCCCCACCGTTGGTCTTTCTTTTCCTTCTTGAAATAAAAGCACGGAGTCGAAACTGGTTGCTATCGGCATCCCAAAAGAAGTTTCCTCCAAGCTTACACCTCCAATTTCAAGGGCTACAAAGAACGCTTTCCTCCGAAGTTAGATGTGGGTCCCGTGTCCTTATATCATTTATGGCACGGATGGGCATCATAAGTTCCCTTTATTGGACTTGTGATCCGCTTCATTTCTGGTTTTGACTATGATAGTCCGAGTGATTCGAGATCCTTTCCTAGAAATTGGACTCCTTCAGACCGATCCGGGTCAAGGATCTACTTGCCCTACCTCCTGAGGAAGTCCTCGACTTCCTAGGTAAGCTTTTTCATTTAGCTTTATTCCATTTTTATTTATTTGTATGCTTACTCCTTGTTCCGTTTTCCGCAGACAAAATGACTGATATGTCAATGAAAGAACAGAAGAAGCTGATGGCCGCGGCTCGCGCTGCTCGGATGGATGTTGGCGGACCTTCCGAGTCCAAATCCAATTTGGCCGACCGAAGTGCGTAATCCAAGAAAAGAAAACGTCACGACCCGTGACCGCCTCGAAACAATCATTCTCTCGCTTCCCCACTAAAGCGCCTGCAACTGCAGACCCGAGCCTATCCCAAAAAGTCAAGACCGTTATGGGAATGAGACTAACTCGCAGATCGGGCCATCTCCAATTTGCTAAAGGATACTGAGGTAGCCATGATCATGCTTCTTCGTAAAATCGGTTCGGTCCAGATTTTGATGCCTCAAGTTTCGATGATCATCTAAATGCCACAACCGATGTGAACAACCGACCGGGCCTAGGCTCGCAGAGATCACTAAACACCGAGCTCATACCGATGAGGTGTCTGTACTCACCAAGCTTGTTCGAGTCGGTGATCGCGTGGAGAAGAAAAGACCGATCCGGAGTTAGAAGTCAAAGGTTAGCCGACAAGGCGCCTTCTCAATGCCAACAATGCATTCAAGAACAAACTCTAAGTCCGATGACATTTCAAGCCTTGAAGAGAAGAATTGTGCCAAGAACGGATAAAGACCTTGAAAGATGAGCTTGCCCGATGTCAAGAAGTTCCATTTTGAAAATCATGCTCCGAGCTAAAGGAAGCAAGAAATCCCGATGGGTATGTTTGGATGGGGACTTGGCTTTTGACCGTGCCAAAGCTCAAGTCAACTGCTTATACCCGACCTAGACATCTCGGAGGTTGATTACTTCAAGACCATTGTGGATGGGAAGTCGGTGGAGGTTGACGAAGATGACAATGAGACCACTATTAGCTAAGAAAACGCTAAGATGGATGCCGATCCCGCCGACCTCAATCCCGACTTCTTCTTTGTCTTTATAGTTAGTCATCCTTGTAGCGGATGCGTTTTGTATTTTGAATATTCGCTCGCGCTTATGCAATTTGTATCAATATTCGCCCCATCGGGCTATTTTAATTGCTTTGCTTTCTCGAGTTTTGTTACCAATCCTCCGAGTCTAGTTGCGAACTTTTATGTGATATTTACAGGCCTGCCACAGGATGCAACAAGCAATCCTAGTGGTTTTGAGAAAAGAACACATAACATTTGTTCGTAACCCCACACGCATCTCTTGTCAATCCCGACTTGCCGAGACTGAAGAAAGTGTTAAGGGAATGTTTAGATGCAATTTCAGTAAAATGTTTTTGTTCCATTCGTTTCGAAGATTGCTCTATCAACGGTTCAGAGTCTCATTCCGAGGTTCAGAGCCTTTATAGGGATGACCCGAAATTGTTTCAGAGCCCCAGCCGAGCTTGACCGGAAGGCTGTCCGTGCAGGAAAGACGATCATAGACCGAGCTTAGCAGCACGTCGCCATAGGGTTCAGAGCCTCAAGCGAGGTTGACCAAGGAGTATTCCTCGTAGGAACAGAGCCTTTCCGTGACTGAAAGACGATCATAGACCGAGCTTAGCAGCACGTCGCCATAGGGTTCAGAGCCTCAAGCGAGGTTGACCAAGGAGTATTCCTCGAGATCGAGCCTTCCGTGATCGAAGACGATCATAGACCGAGCTTAGCGACGTCGCCATAGGGTTCGAGCCTCAAGCGAGGTTGACCAAGGAGTATTCCTCGTAGGAACAGAGCCTTCCGCGATCGAAGACGATCATAGACCGAGCTTAGCGACGCCGCCATAGGGTTCGAGCCTCAAGCGAGGTTGACCAAGGAGTATTCCTCGTGAGAAGAGCCTTCCGTGATCGAAAGACGATCATAGACCGAGCTTAGCAAGACGTCGCCATAGGGTTCGAGCCTCGCGAGGTTGACCAAGGAGTATTCCTCGTAGGAAGAGCCTTCCGTGGATCGAAGGACGATCATAGACCGAGCTTAGCAAGACGTCGCCATAGGGTTCGAGCCTCAAGCGAGGTTGACCAAGGAGTATTCCTCGAGGAACAGCCTTTCCGTGAAAGGATCATAGACCGAGCTTATCAAGACGTCCGCCATTTCTTGCTACCGATCGATGTCGCAATATAATTTATTAGATAGATGCCTCATTAAAAACCCTGGCCCTTGCCTAGGGAAAAGAGTACACCAATTATTTTTACATAAAGATATTTAACTAAAATAAAACTTAAGACTTGCAACATTCCAAGTTCTTGGTAATCCTGATCCGTCCAACGTTTCCAATTTATAGGCTCCGTTTTGCAATTCTTCCGAGACCCTGAATGGTCCCTCCCAGTTGGGATCTAGCTTACCTTTCTTGGTAGGATCAGTTATCTTCTTAAGTATCAAATCTCCAACTTTGAACCCTCGCTGCTTCACTTGCAAATTGAAGCGTCTGGTCATTCTCTGCTTGGCTGCTACTTCCCTAACATGGGTCGTGTCCCTT
The DNA here is from genome assembly GCA_021764765.1 of Vicia sativa. Classification (NCBI taxonomy): domain Eukaryota; kingdom Viridiplantae; phylum Streptophyta; class Magnoliopsida; order Fabales; family Fabaceae; genus Vicia; species Vicia sativa. The sequence goes on from CM038794.1 coordinate 188,622,335, forward strand.
ATCTCGTCCAGGAAATCCGCCTCTTCTTTCAAAGCTTGGTTATTGGCCTCTTCTTCAAAATTTTCACGACGCCAAGAGGGTAAAACCACTTCTACCGGAATCATGGCATCAGCTCCAAAAACCATCCGAAAAGGAGTCTCTTGCGTTGTGGAATGGATGGTGGTATGGTATGCCCACAAGACTTCATGTAGGCATTGTGCCCATAACCCTTTGGCCGAATCCAGCTTCTTTTTTATCGCATTAAGTATGACCTTGTTGGCCGACTCAGCCTGCCCATTTGCCTGTGGATGCTCTACGGATATAAACTTGTTTTGGATTCCGAGCTCCCTGCAGAACTCTACTACCGAAGTACTTGCAAATTGTGCCCCGTTGTCCGAGACAATGACCCGAGGTAATCCAAATCGGAAAATGATGCTTCTCCAATAAAAACGCCGAACCCGGTCCGCCGAGATCCGAGACACGGCTTCTGCCTCCACCCACTTAGTAAAATAATCCACCGCTACGATCAGGAACTTCAACTGTCCCGGAGCCACCGGGAATGGACCCAGGATGTCAGCCCCCCACTGATAAAAAGGCCAGGGCACCAGAACGGTATGCAAGAACTCGGATGGTGTGTGAATGGCTGGAGCGAACGTCTGGCATTTTGTGCATTGTGCCACATATTCACGACAATCTTTTGTTAACGTAGGCCAGTAATACCCGGCCCTTAAGATCCGACCAGCCAAAGCCCTTCCTCCTCCATGATTTCCACAAGTCCCCTCATGAACTTCTTTCATCACTATTGACATATCTTCTTCTGACACACAGCGTAACATGGGAGCTGCACGACCCAAACGGTATAGTTTTCCGGACTCCATTACAAACCGAGATGAAATCTTCTTGATTCGTTTGGCCTTCTCTCTGTCTTCAGGTAACCTCTCTTGTTGTAGATAACGAACGATCGGGCTCATCCACCCGCCATCTACCTCACGTATTGCCAGGGATTCTCCTTTTTCCACACTGGACACTAGAAGTACCTCACGGATGACCGATTTGTTCACCCCGGAATCTTTAGAACTAGCCAACCGCGATAGTACATCGGCTCGAGTATTTTCTTCCCGGGCAACATGACATATTTCAAAAACCTTAAACTGCCGACTCAATGAAACGGCTTGTTGCAAATATTTCTCCAAATGGGATCCTTTACCTGAAACGACCCGTCCACTTGTCCGGCCACCAATTGTGAATCTGTACGGACCAGCAAGTGTGTCACCCCCACTTCCAAAGCTAACCTCAGACCGGCCAGCAAAGCTTCATATTCTGCCTGGTTGTTGCTCGTAGAAAATCCGAAACGCAAAGAATATTCAAGCACCATCTCTCGACCCTCCAACTACCCTGCGCCACTACCCTTGAGATTAGAGGAGCCATCGGCGAGTAATCCACTTCGAGTAACATCCTCTCTGGCGAATAGACAAGTTCCACCATGAAATCGCCTAGAGACGGGATTTGATATCGAGGACCAAACCGATCTCATACTCCGATAGTTCTACGCCCAGACACCATCCTTCCGCCAGTCCGCTTCTAAACACCGCCTCAAAGGAAAGTTAGTCTTCACCGGACGGGTGTCCAAGGAAGTAATGTCCGAGTTGCAAGTCACAAGCGCCCAGGCCAACTTCTCTATCATCCGTACCGGTCTCGCCTTTTAATACCTTACTCACAAAATATACCGGACGTTCTCCTTCATCCGTGTCCTGCACCAGAGTGATTGCTCCATCCATCGCCGTAAAGTGTCAATTGAGAACCTTCTTTGTCCGACTAGCACCGAGGTGCCGAAGCAACCGCTTACCCCATCGAATGCTTCTTCACATGCTTCCGTCCATTCAAACCGAGCTCTTCTTGATTGCCGAAAGAAATGAATGGATTTGTCGCGACAAGACAAAAACGAGACAACGCGCCAAACGGCCGCTTAGTTCTTTCGTGATCGAGGTCGGACTTCGCATGTCAATGATCGCCTGGCACTTGTCTGGATTGGCCTCGATACCCCGATTTGTGAGCATGAAACCCAGGAACTTGCCGGCTTGAACTCCAAATGTACACTTGTCTGGGTTCAAGCGCATATTGAATTTCCGAACCGCCGCGAAGGTCTCCCTAATGTCTATCACATGGTCTTCATCCGACGTGGTTTTTATCACCATGTCGTCTACATACACTTCAATATTGCGTCCAATCTGAGGGGCAAACACCATATCCATCAGTCTCTGGTAGGTCGCGCCGGCGTTCTTCAAACCAAACGGCATAACTCTGTAATAGAAATTCTTCGCCACGTCATTTTGGACGATCACCGGTTTATCCGAATTTGATTGTACCCTGAGTACGCATCCAAAAAACTTAGGAGGCGAAAACCAGAGGAACTGTCGATCAACCGGTCAATGTGAGGTAATGGATATGGATCCTTCGGACATGCCTTGTTCAGGTCGGTGAAGTTGATCCGCTGTCGCACGCGAATCAAAACGAGTAATTTTTGAAAACGTAGTATAGCGACAATGACTCGAATCGTCTCACAAGGATTCTTGATTATTACTAACCGAAGGTAAATTAAATTAGGGGGTTGGTTTGGTGTTCGATTAAGAAAAAGCAGAAAATAAGCGCTTAAAATAAGTGATTATAAAATAAGTCAATCTACCGATTCAGTTCCTACTATCATCGATTATTATAATTTTAATACCCGAAGCGGATTGTCTATTCCTATTTGGATACAAACCCAGTGACAAGCGCGGTGAAGTTTGTGAGATGTACGATCCTATTGTCCGAATTAAGCAAACGGGATAAATTTTCATGGATTAAGCAAACATGAGTGATCAGACACAACAACGAATTAAGCAAACGCGATGAGTCTAAGTTAGGATCATACAATCAACCAAATTGAATCAATATGTTTTATGCAATTGAATTAAGCATACAATAACACAAAATATTATTGAAAGGAATTAAACTGAAATTAACATTATAATAATCTCAAGTGTTGGAACCTGAATACACTAGATCGACTCTGGATGTTTAGTTCCTCATCATAATCGTCAAAAGCAAAAAGTATTTTTCTATGAATAATGAAAGGTCCTCCCTAATTACTGTAGAGGCTGCTAGGTATAGCAAGGACAAGGATTCGGGTCATAACCCAACTGGGTAAAAAACGCAACCCAGGCCCAAAACAAATGACCCAAAACTTAAATATAAAAAATGCTGCAACTTCAACGACTTTTTCAACCTTGCTACAGTTTGAATCAGCTTCTGGCCACAACTAGAGAGTTGTAGACCTTTCTCTTAGCTTTCCAACGCATGGTCAAACGCCTCAATCCGATTCCTGTAGCTCAAGTTATAAATGCCATGAAAGCTGCAAATGCTGAAAATTAAATACGAAAATGAAATAAGTGCAAAAATAGAATAAAATAGAAAAACAATATAAAATATAAAAATAATCAAAGGAAAACAAGTAAATTATTAGATACAAACATGGAAGAATGTGCATGAAAATGCACTGATCAAATTCCCCCACACTTGAACTTTTGCACTCCGAGCAAAATAAAGTAAAAAGAAACACAAAAGCATCATCAGTTACTCGTTCTAGGCTACAAACTCCTCTTCGGTTAAGATTGCATCAATAGGTACTAATCTTACACACTAAGGATATCATAGAAACACTAGTATTATCTCCTGAATATAGAACCCAATTCAAATCAAATTATTATGCTAAAGCCTAACTTACTCATCCTCCTTTTTACTCTTTTTCGTCAGCGCAATCACATTAAGCCCGTTATCTCCACACACTCATAGCAAAGCGACCGGTTAGTGACTCTGATCCTTTTTGCATGGGGTTCTGGTACTTACGTGGTATAACCCTTTGATTACTCAGCTGTAGTTGCGGGGGATCAGACCGTAGTCCGCCCTACCAAGTTCAGCACCAGAAACCGCTGAACCAACTAACAACGAGTCTTATTATCAATTTTTTGCGTGTTCTACGATCGTTGGGTTAAATGACCGGGTGAGGGTCACCAAACTTAGAAGGCGCATTCCTTTTTCTTTCTCTTTTAAAAATTTTTCTTTCGGAACACTCACTTATATTCATCAGCTTCCTTGCGTAAAGTGTGTGTGAGATGGTGCTGACTGCTGAAATAAACTACTCAAAAGCTGTCAGAGAATGAGAATTCAAGGCTAAAACATAATAAGAATTCAAATCAATTTCCATATGCAGGAGACTTACAGTGTTAAGACGATACCGATCTTATGAACTTTTCCCAAGTCTCCACAACTAACCTCAGATTAATCTCTAACCCCGGAACTTTCAAACCAGATGCAATTTATTTTATAACTAAAAACAAAACAAAACAAGAAAACAGGAAACAAAAGCAAATAAAACAAAGGATTCTCTCCCCCACACTTAAAACAAGCATTGTCCTTAATGAAAAGACATAACTACTAAATAGGAGTGAGAGAGAAAGGAAAGAACACACCGAGTGGTCAAGGAGGATAAGTAATCACATAAGCATCCTTTCTCAAAGACGATCTTCTACATTCTCTTCTTCCAAAGTGGGGCTCTCATGGAGTAGTTTCGGTAATGTCCATTGAACTTGAGAATTTTATCACGCCGCCTTTTATTCCGGATCAAAGAAGAATCTTCGATAAGTAAAAGTGTCGAATGGGCACGTGATCTTCTTTTCAACAACATCGGTGATCAAAAGATTGAAGGGCTTCCTCACTACTTTTGTTTCATCTTCCCCTTCAATTGAGAACATGTGCAAAATCATGGATGGGCTAATATTGGGAATGTCGGCCAAAGTCCACCCAATCTCCTTCTTATGCTTCTTCAAAACCTGCAAAAGCTTATTTTCTTGATAAAAATTAAGGTTAGAAGAAATTATAGCTGTAGCTTTTCATTCATCTCTAAATAAGCATATTTAAGATTTTCAGGAATTTGTTTCAGCTTTTGGGAAGGTGGTTGTTCGATGGATGGTTTGTTCTGGGCAGCCGGGGTGTCGAGAGTTTCATCTACATGAACAACTTCATTTGCAACCTCATCTGCAGTAAGAATATCAACTTGCAAGGCAGCCTCAATTTCAGCACAAACAGAGCAAATTTTAGTGTCAGTACAAACATCACAAGAATAAACATCGTCAAAACTAGACAATGATGGAAAATCAGCTGCAAATAAATCACTACAAGTATCATCAACAATTTCAGAATTAGACTCTATTTGAAAAACAGAACTCTCTTCCAAGGGTTGTTGGTTTGATCCTTGAGTTTGTTGCATGACATTCACCAAAGTGGCAAGTTGTCCAATCTGTGTTTGTAGAGTCTGTAAAGTATAATCTATTTGTTGTTGATATTGGAGATTATTTACTGCCATTTGTTTAACAATGTCCTCTAGTGAAGGCTTGGGAGGTGCATAGCTCACAACCGAATTCTTTTAGATGCGTATGTGCATCCTCACCGCAAAACTATTAAATCTAGGCAAAGAAATGTATTAAACTAGATTTCAATTCAAAAGGTGCATCACCTGTAGGATAGTCAATACATAAACCATTATAGTTCATATAAGGAGAAACCAATTGCCTCAAAGTTCTTTGTTCAGCCATCTTATCAACAAACACATAAATACAAATTATGTCCCAAACATGCAGAATCAAATAGAAAGAAGAAAAACGATTAAAATAAATTCATAAAAATACAAAAACACCAAATTTAATCTAATGACGTAAAATAATAATTTTGAGATTTTTTTCAATTTTTTCGACTCTATGAAAACAGTAATAAATTAATTAAAAATAGAAAACGATGAATTTGGAAATTTGACGGGAGTCCCTTACTCTTCTAGAGTAAGGAGAATTGATCGAACGATTTTCTCGCTTCCAGAGGGCAAAATTATTATACAATCGAACACAAATTTTCTAAAACCTGTTTTTTCCGACTCTAAACGAATTGGCCAAAACCGTGAAGAAACTAGGGCCTAAATGCGAGAACACTAATCCTAAGACTCTAAAATTAGTTAATAACAATAAGAATCCCGAACGCGCCAATTTGATCCATTGTCGCACGCGAATCAAAACGAGTAATTTTGAAAGCGTAGTATAGCGACAATGACTCGAATCGCCTCACAAGGATTCTTGATTATTACTAACCAAGGTAAATTAAATTAGGGGTTGGTTTGGTGTTCGATTAAGAAAAGCGTAAAATAAGCGCTTAAAATAAGTGATTATAAAATAAGTCAATCTACCGATTCGCCTACTATCATCGATTATTATAATTTTAATATCCAAGCGGATTGTCTATTCCTATTTGGATACAAACCCGGACAAGCGCGGTGAAGTTTGTGAGATGTACGATCCTATTGTCCGAATTAAGCAAACGGGATAAATTTTCATGGATTAAGCAAACATGAGTGATCGACACAACAACGAATTAAGCAAACGCGATGAGTCTAAGTTAGGATCATACAATCAACCAAATTGAATCAATATGTTTTATGCAATTGAATTAAGCATACAATAACACAAAATATTATTGAAAGGAATTAAACGAAATTAACATTATAATAATCTCAAGTGTTGGAACACGAATACACTAGATCGACTACGGATGTTTAGTTCCTCATCATAATCGTCAAAAGCAAAAAGTATTTTTCTATGAATAATGAAAGGTCCTCCCTAATTACTGTAGAGGCTGCTAGGTATAGCAAGGACAAGGATTCGGGTCATAACCCAACTGGGTAAAAAACGCAACCCAGGCCCAAAACAAATGACCCAAAACTTAAATATAAAAAATGCTGCAACTTCAACGACTTTTTCAACCTTGCTACAGTTTGAATCAGCTTCTGGCCACAACTAGAGAGTTGTAGACCTTTCTCTTAGCTTTCCAACGCATGGTCAAACGCCTCAATCCGATTCCTGTAGCTCAAGTTATAAATGTTTCTGCGAAAGCTGCAAATGCTGAAAATTAAATACGAAAATGAAATAAGTGCAAAAATAGAATAAAATAGAAAAACAATATAAAATATAAAAATAATCAAAGGAAAACAAGTAAATTATTAGATACAAACATGGAAGAATGTGCATGAAAATGCACTGATCAGAAGTCTACACACATCCTCCACTTGCCATTTTTCTTCTTCACCATAACAACGTTTGATAGCCAAGTTGGGTATTGTACCTCTTTCACGAAACCGACTTTCAACAACTTTCCTACTTCCTCCGAAACAGCCTGTCCCCTTTCTTCCCCCATCTTCCGCTTCCTTTGTGACACCGGCCGGACTCCGGGATCAATTGACAAATGATGACACATGATTTCGGGATCTATGCCCGGCATATCTGACGGCTTCCAGGCAAAAAGGTCTAGATTTTGCCTTAATACATGGACTATCTCGGTCTCCTCCTCCTTTGTCAACTGCGTTCCGAGGTGGGTAATTTGCGAGGGCAATGGGCCGATCTGAACATCTTTGACCTCCTCCTGAGGAGTAAGTCCATCCTCCCCCGTCCTTTCTCTTGGATCAATGTCGACCATGCCGACTTCGTGTTTCGGAGAGGCTTCTGATGGACCCGACCTTTTCTTAGCTTTCAGACTGTCCTTATAGCACTTCCGGGCCAAACCCTGGTCCCCTCGGATAACCCCGACACGCCCGTTGCCGAGAGGATACTTCATAGTCAAGAACAGCGTTGACAATACCGCTTCAAGTGCATTAAATGAAGGTCGCCCGACGATAATGTTGTAGGGTGACGATCGTTAACCACCAATACCTCACCACGGCCTTGGCATTTTCTCCTTCCCAAAAGTAGTTGATACAGGAGATACCCCAAACCGCACTGCTGTCGGAGAACCCTACAAGAGTTCATTTGAAGGTAACAACTCATTTGGCTCGAAACCCATACCTTTGAAGGCCTCCCAGAGGGCGTCCGCGGAGCTTCGGTCGATTACACGCTTAACGCCCAATCCCGGATCGCACCTCAATCACCATTGGGTCGTTCTCATGTGGAAGAACTTCTTTGGCATCTTCCACGAGAAGGTTACCACCCAGGATCAAACCTCGGTTCCAATCGGCACCGCCGAGCCCCGAGCATATCTTTTGGTGAACTAGTGGAGCCACCTCCGCAAATCCCCAGATGGTGTTTAGAGTATGCCGACCTTGCTTCTTTTACCTCCTCCACCCTTGCCCTTTTTCTTGGACCGGAGTCGAAACCGGATCTCGTCGGGATGAATCCCGTTCTTCCGCCTGTGATCTTCCTTCACATATGTTGATAGTTTTCCTCTTTGAATTAATTTTCGATCTCCTCCGCATTGTACGCAGGACTCGTGGTGTGCCCTTGACGATGAAACTCACACCATGCTCCGGATCACTTCCTAGAACATGTTACATCCACTTATCGCTGTAAGGTGGAGTGAGCTTTAAATGACCGTCCGGAGGATATCTTCCTTCTCGGTATTGAGGCGAACGCTCTCGAACCGAAAGCCGATCGCGGACGCGGTCGTTTGTCTCGAGCTCGTTCACGGTGGTGGCATTATCCGTGATCGACTCGTCACGTCCCGCCCCTGTCTTTAGAATCTCGAGCTCGCTTTTCCATGTTACTTTCTTCTCCCTTCACGTAGCACTCGCCCGAGTAATGATCTAAATCCATGCTTTTGGCGGGTTTTGGGCTAAGGACTCATTGAACTGTCTTAAGGCCATCTTGGCCGAACGCGCCACAAATATCTCTGATTAGGATGTGAGACCTTGATAGTCTCCTCGTTGAATCTAGCCATGAAGTCCCTGAGAGTCCATGAATCTAGCCATGAAGTCCCTGGGGGTCCGTCTTGCCATCGTATGATGCCAGTACAGGGGGTTTGAAATTATCTGGAACAACATCCTCCCAGATTGCCTGAGACAAAGGTTGTGGCTCCGAGGTTCTACTTCTTGATCCTGCTCTTGGTTGAAGGGCTTGAACGTTATCCTGAAGTGTTTCGTTATGCTGACGTAGGTCGTAGATCATTGCCAGCAACTGAGTGAGATCCGGTGGATCTGTTGGTGATGCTTGAGACATTGTCGTCTGTATATATGTTTTTACTTGTGCGGCCTGGGAATGATTTCACCGAGGCCCCACGGTGGGCGCCAAATGTTCTTGCAGGAAAAACCTTATTAAAATGATTTTAGGGATTTGGAAGCTTAAGTGTCGTAACTCAAGTTCCAAGCTTGCGATTGTCTTGCTTATCCCGCTGGCGGGAGCCCTATTTATATCATTCCTTCCTTGAAGCTATCTCCTCCCTTCCGTAACTGACTCAGCTCATTTAACTATGGCTTTGAAGACAAGGAGTTAGCTGTTACAGCTTGTAATCATTCACTAGAAACGTCTCATAAAGACCCTAGGAACTCTTCACTTTCATAACGTCCATTCAACCGTTCCTACTGGAGTACCTGCCGAGCTACACCTCGGGCCTAAACCGTCTTCGTGTCTTTTCCCGAGATCCAAGTCGGACATAGATCTCCTCTTGGTCGGTCGGGACCAATCCCGGATCCTCCTATCCAGGCAGCCATCTCGGCTGAGGATTTTGTGCATGATCACTACATGTCTGTCTTCAACCAATGATAGTGTAATTCTTTTGAATTGGATCTGGTGATGATACTTTACCGTGCACTCGTTATAGGAGCCTTTGGATCTGATTACTTTAGTGAGTCAGACTCGATCCAACGCGTGATATCTTTTCATGTTTTTATTTTTTAATTTAATTTAATTTTTCCGGCGTGAAAACCAAGGAGGTTCATATCAAGCACAACGCGTCTGATCTATTGGATTAGCTTACTAACACGTTTTGATTGTGATCTAATGGTTCATATTTTTTTGACTTTTATTTTATTTTCTGATTTTATATTTTTAATGTTTTAAACTTCAAAAAATCATAGAAAAAATCATTTTTGACTCAAAAATTATGAAAAAATTCACAAAAATATTTTCAAATATTCTTTTTCTGATTTTCATTTTTTTTATAATTTTATTTTCTGATTTGATATTTTTTATGATTTTTATCTTTTATTTGGTGTTTTTAAATGTTTTAAAATACTTTTTGACATTTTTAAATTCTTAAAAAATTATGGAAGGATCCAATGGTCATTTGACAAATATCGGTGACCTTATTTTATTTTTATTTCTGATTTTTCTATTTTAGCAATTTTGGGTTTGTTTTACCATTTATTTTATTTTTAAAAAATAGTTTATGACTTTTAAAATTTCTGAAATTTTTTGTCAAACTTGTTAACCTTGGTTTGATTTTAGATAATTTGCTTGGAATTTTATTTTGATGTATGAATACTATTTACATATTTCGTCAATAAAATCCAATTAAATAATCTAATTTCAAATTACATTTTATTTGATATTTTAATTGCTTCATTCCTTCTTTTTTACTTTGCTGATTTTTGGGCTTATTTGGAGTCATAGACTTCCTCAACATCAATGGAACTTGGGTGTTGATAGGCCTCGTGGCCAAATCCACCAAGATAGTTGGTTGACTTTGACGAAGTTAGACCAGATAAATTCATCGGATGCATTGTTGACTTTGAAGCTTGTTCCCTCTCCTCCATCTTATTCTCTTTTTATTTTGTCCCGAATCAAAAAAGTGATAAATTGGTGGCATGAGCTTTAATGTTCAAACAAAATCCCCAAAATATGAGTTGAGCTTTGATTTTGGTTTAACACCTGTGACACTTGTCGTGTGGTTGCTATGATTTTTTAATCAAGCTTTTGGCAAGTTTTTCACAAACTTTGTCCAAATGAAATTCTCAACCATCTTTGATCAAGTGAAGATTGTTCCAAAGTCGGTATATACTTGACAAGTATCAAGATGGCCACCTTACTAACCTTACTAACAATTGACTTTTCGGTGATACACTTGACAAAAAGCAATTGAAACTTGTCGTGTGGTCGTGTTGATTCTATCAAGCTTCTAGAAAATCTTCATGTGCAAGCTTCAAGATGATTACCTTGCTAACGACTAATTACTAACAACTGACTTTATTTTACGCTTTTATTTTACGCTTTTATTTTTCCGCTTTTATTTTTCCGCTCTTTACTTTATGCACTTTACTCTTAGCATTTACATTTCATGTCATTTTTCCTTTGCTCACTTGAGCACTTTATTTTCTTGTTATTTTGAATTTGCTCACTTGAGCTTTATTTTCCTTTTTCCAAAATACCTAATAACTCAACTTAAACATAAAATACTTTTGATTGGACTTGGTTACTATCTCTATGCTCGGAGTTTGACCTTTGGACTTAGGATTAGGGCCTCTACCTCAGCTTGGAGATTTTTGTGATCTTGGTGTTATTATGTCTTGCTTGGTTATTACCTTTGTATGTAGGTTATTTCGTTTATACTCAATCATGAGTGAATTTCCTCAAAATACAGTCGTTACTCTGCCCGTTTTTCTTGAGACACGAATTCGTCAGAGATATTGATTTATCTGAAGCTTGGTTTTTTTTTGTCAAGTTATTTGTTGTTTGTGTGATAATCCAAAGGATGAGATATGATATTGGCTTTTTGATGTCAAGTACTAGCTTTCTCATCCGGTTAGATATGTCTTTATCCTTACCTTTTACTTTATGCACTTAGGTTAGCCTCTTCATCTCCTCCCATATTCTTTAATTTTCAAAATCTTCCCTCTTTTTTCAAAGGATTCTTGTTTTCAAACTCGAACCACTTTCATAAAAAACTTGGACTTAGGTCCATGCATTTTCAAACTTCTTTTCTTAATAAACTTTCAATTCATTTAATAATACTTTGACCACTTTTTGTTAAAACTAAAAAACACCTAACCTCATTCAAACTTTTTTGAGCCCTTGGTGGCTTTCCTCTTAAAAAATAATATTTTTCCTAAAATCAACCAACACATCATTTTAGTCTTTTTTATCCGAACTAAATTGAGTTTTGATTTCAACATTGCACATTGTTGGTATGTAGGTCTGGAACTCATTAGAAGATCCATCAAATAAAAAATTGTAAAAAATACTTATTTTCTCACCCCCTCCATCCATTTTGTACACATACTCTTTTTTAGCACACATATACAAATTTTCAAAAAGGTTCCTACGGAGTACCATAGATGTTTTGGGTACCTAACATCTTCCCTTAGCATAACTAACCCCCGGTCCTAGATCTCTGATTTTTTAAAAATTTTAGTCGCTCTTTTTCCTAATCCTTTGGATAAAATAAATGCGCGGTGGCGAACCTGTTATTATTTTTCGAGTTGAGTTAATTCAATGGCTTACACTCGTAGTTTTTACCGCTACTCAGACTTCTAAATTTTAAAACTCTTGGTCTTCAAAGCATCAAAACACGACGACCGAAATATCTCTCTGATATTTCAAATAACTTTAGTCTCTAATGGTTCATCTGTGAACCTTTTCGCCAAACACTTGGCAAAAATAAAGCTTTTATCAGCTCTTTGTCTGTCGAAATCTTCATATAAATTTCCCAATTCTTCCATTCGAACTATATTCCTTTCAACAAATATCATTTCAACTTAATATTTCATGTAGTTGAAATATCAAGTCAACAAATTGCCCCAAATAAATGTGTGTTTTAAATTACTTGGAGAAACATACATTTTTTGCAAGAACAATCATATTTCGACGAACACATAATCTTCATGATTGACAATAATTGTCATGATGTCAGAATAATCATAACTTACTTTTTCAAAACATCTAATCAAGACGTGTGTGTATCAGTTTTCATCATTGCTAAAAGAGTAGGTTTCCAGTGTGACTATTTTAAAAAAGCCACCTATTCCATCAGCTTATTAAGAATCACCATGTGTCCCACTAACTTCAATATTAAAATATAACCTGAATATTTTCCAACTATAAATACCTTTCTTCTTCCCCAAATGTACTTTTTCAAACTGTTAACCTTGCGATTTTCAAATTTCACACTCACTTTCTGAAAAAACTTTCAAACGATCAAGAATTTGAACTTGTTCAACCATGGCACCAACTAAGAAAGGAAGCAAATCTTACAAGAATGTGAAAGAACAAAGAAGTGAAGGTCACAAATGATGTTGTGTTCAAACGGATTCATCACATTGCTAAACCTCTTATGGTTGGAAATCAAGAGTTGGTTCTAACATTTTCTATTTCTGCTGAACAACAAGCAATCTATGCTTCCCAGGTAATAATCCATTTCACTCTTGGTGATAAAACCCTAGGATATATGGGTCCAATGCCACCCTCTTCACACTTAGAACAGATTAAGGACTTTTTCCTATTTTCTATGATACGAAACCTATATCAATAAGGCTGAACTTTCTTAAAAGAAAAAAAGTAACAATTCTGATAAACAATTAGTAGAATCATCTGTAGAAAAAAATTCAAAAAGAGACTTATTTAGTTCCTATAACTAAGGACAAACCCTTTCAGACCTGTAGCAGACAAGCAGTACCTTGCTTGGTTAGCAAAAGTTGAATAGAAAAAATCCTAGGATTGGAAAGACTTAGGGATCTTCGACTTAATCTAAATGTCGAAAATAGGTTTTAGCTATTTCCAGCATATGTTGTTGTCCTCGTAATACTTATGGGATAACACTTACAACATTTTCCATCTTTCCTATGGGATGATAACACCCACTCTCTTTGATGTGGCTACCCTTTCTGGACTTCCCCAAACCAATAAACCTTCGGTTCTTACCAGCAAGAAGAAAACACCATCAATTTCACTGTAGACAATGTTGCTCTTACTAAATACATGAATTTATATCATGTCGAAGGAGATAAAGTCTCTGATATTGAGAATATAACTTTCCTTGCTCTCTAGATGGCTAGATGTATCTTTTTATGCAAATATTTACAAGTAGCCAAAAGATTCCTTACCCTAGCAAACCAACTCCATTCAGGGTGAAAGGTATGCATTAGTGAGTTGATTCTCACAGGTCTATTATAAAGTCTTGGATCTTCCACTTCCAAACTTACAGGATATAAAACATGCACCAACTTGTTGCTAGCTGGCCCATATTGGATACTACAATTGTGGCTAAATGCAATATTCAACCATCTCTCAGCACTTCAGGCGCAATGACTGACAAAGACCCTGAAGTCCAAAATCGAACTCTTGAAGGGAAAATACTACTTCAATTGACTCCTGATAATGATGCCAAGAATTTTGGGGAATGCTTTACTAAATACATTATGATGTTCTCCAGCCGTCAGGTTTTTAGTTCTTCAATGACCCTTTTTTCTAATAGAACCCATGGCCCTGATTGGTTCACAAAATCTCTCTTCGACCTTTCGCTTGAAGATGCAGAGATTATTGAGATCTGGAGATTGTTCTTACTATCTAGGTTAAACATTTCAAGAATCATTCATGTGAAAAGCAGTATTTGTATGCTTGCTTACCAACGCAACTTTGTTTATCAATAATTTGGGCTTTGCCAACTCATCTCTGAACAAATCTTTGGAAGAAAACACGAACTCTGCATAGTTAGAATGAAACTCTCTTTCCCAGACTGGGAAAAACATTTGGCTTACCGTGTTAATTTTGCAGAATTTAATCTTGTACCCTTCCAAACGTCAATGTATTGTTCTAAGGGTTTTGATAATTAGTGGAAGAACTTTTATTCGAAGAATATGTTTGACACTATTTTCCTCAGTCAACATCTAATAAAAGCTTTTGCATTTATGCAGGATCTGATCGATAAAGGTAAGCATACACATATCAAGGAAATGTAGGCGTTCCAAAGGTACTTTGAAATAGTCTATAACCCAATCAATCTTAGTCAAACCACTTTTGACGCATCTAAAACTTTAAAAGAGAAATTTACTAAAATGCTTCCTCATTTAAAAATTCCCAATTGCATCAAACCTAAACATACATATGATTTAGCTTTCAAACTCCAACCACCAAAGTTTCCAAAATTACCTAGTGCTGATTTTGGCCTAGCTTTTTATCTATCTTACCCAAACTGGTTCATTTGTGGGAATTACCTTAAAATTTTTACACAAGAGTCTCAAAACCTGCTAAACGAGTGGTTTCGACTAAGTACACCTTGGACAATTTCGAAGGCTTCCTTCACTATGACTTATCAGCTATCTCCATTATTTCTACAACAACTGAAGGTGTGAAACCAAAGGATTTATTTGGTCCTTTCAATTATCTTTATTACTTATTTTTGTGCCTTACACTAACCAATATTATCATTTATATTGATCTAGATGTCGAAACAAAATAAAACAAAAAGGAACAAACCAGTTCGAAGACAATCACCACTGCAGCTTATACTCCTACCAACACTTCAACAAAAGCCATACCCCAGACACCAAGAAATCAAAAGCCTCAAAGGTATCATTCAAAATATCAAACTAAATTTTGATATATTATTTCCTTTTTAACGTTGTTACTTTTTAGGTTAGCCAACTGCCTCCAAAATCTCCACACAAAAGAAAATCCACTCACGAGCCTCTAGTAGATGTCAAAGATAATGAAGATACTCCTCCCACTCCTCTAAAAACCAAGAAGATAGAAAAGACTTCAGATGCACCATCTTCATAGCCACCAAAACAAAATCCTGAACTCACTATACCATCCCCGACACTTAAAGAAAAAGCACGCCCTAACCATCTGGGGGCGTAATTTTAGAATGGGTCAAAAGTGATAACTCAGATAAATTTGGTTACCCTGAAATTTGGTAAACAACCGCTGGTCTTCCAAATAATAAAAGGGACTGGGTTGCTTGTAGGATGGACCAGATTAATCCTAAGGACATGTGTTTAGTTTTGAATTTATGTATTTCTTATATGTATAAATCCTTTGATGAAACTAATTTTTCAAAAAGGAATAATATAAAATATATTCAAGAGTAAATTGAATGTAAAAGTTACTTCACATAAACTTAAAAGAAATATAAACACTTCAATTGAATATAAATAACAACAAATGTAAATTGGTGCATCATACGTACATTTCTCAGAACTCGTTTCTCTAACGTCGGTACTTTGAGTAATTTAGAGTATTTTTGTACAAATATGTGAACACACAAAATCCTAACACTAAGACTCCCTATTTATACTAATTTCGACTAAACGATCTCTAAACAAGAAGTCGACACGTTTGACATTTGCATGCGTCTTTGAATTCCAAACCTCTACGCGTCACTTTGGATAAAATCAAACTTTTTAATTTTAAAACTCTTGGTCTTCGAAGCGCCAAAACATGACGGTCAAAATATCTCTCTGTTATTTCAAATGACTTTAATCTCTAATGGTTCGTCTGTGAACCTTTTCGTCAAACATTTAGCAAAATAAAGATTTTATCAGCTCTTTGTCCATCGAAATCTTCATATAGATTTCTCAATTCTTCCATTCGAACTATATTCCTTTAAACAAATATAATTTCAACTTAATATTTCATGTAGTCAAAATATTCAGTCAAGAGTCTCTAACTGAATTTAATTAAGTCTCATTAGTCTTTTATATATTAGTTTTGGGGTTAGCATTCAGTTATAGGCGTGTCTCTAACTAAATGAGACTTAACTAAATTCAGTTAGAGACACACCTCTAATCGAATGCTAACCCCAAAATATATATATATATATATATATATATATATATATATATATATATATATATATATATATATATATATATATATATATACTACTAGCTTGTAAGAAATTAATTGAGATAACTTCTAGAAAATTAATACCAAGTGCTTTAGCATCCATATGTGTATTAATTTACTTATAACATGATATCAATAGTTGGTTTTCGTCCAACTACACTTCCCTAAACCCTAAATCTCTTCAATCTTTTTCTTCTTCTTCTCTGCAAATCAATCCTCACCTTCACCGATTCCAGCTAGAGCCACAAAATCCTTTGAAACTCACGTGTCAATTGGTCTAGAAGAAACTCATCCCAATGTTGTTTCATCAATCTTTACATCCTCTAATTCAAATTCGCACAACGCATTCAGACCAAAACTCTCGATCAAACTCTAAGAAACAATTATCTACTATAAAATCAACAGGTTGAAGGTTTTATCTTGATGCAAAAGATGCACATGATCGTTATCAGTCCGCAAATTCCTTAGAAATTCAAGACGTCTCAAGATCGCGTGACAGGTACATTCTTTGAGGAATATGAGTTTTGACTGGTTCAAGATCAAGCAGTGTTCGTCTAGCTTCTCTCTACCATATCTAAATCCGTTTTACCTCGAGTCCTCGCTTGCAAATACGCATTCTAAGTATGAGATAAGATCCATAAATACTTCAATACGCACTTGAAAGCTAGGGTTTAACAATTGAGAGTGGAACTGAAATGCGACAAACCCATCACTGGATTTATGTTAAGAATCAAAGTGATTACGAATTCTCTCCTAGCAGTGGAGAATTTAATTTCTGAGCAAGATCAAACCAACTCAATTCTTGATGGACTTCATGAGGAGTACAATCCGTTTATGATCCAGATGTATGGAAGCACATATGCACAATCCCTTTATGATGTAGAAGCATTAATCTATGCTCAAGAAGAGCAACTTGATAAGTTTAGGCAAGAACTTGTAGTTTCCAACGTATCATCCAACCTAACTCATTTCAATTAGGACACAAACAACACCAGAGGAGCATATTATGGAAATCCTGGCAGGGGAAATTGCTACACTAGAGGACGTGCTCGAGCTAGAGGTGGTATGCATTTGGAAATTGTCCAACATGTCAATTATGTAGCAAATATGGGCACTCGGTTGTAGATTGTTTGGATAGGCTTGATGAAAACTCCATACCACATAGTTGTCACGATGAAAGAATCGGGAGACCAAGCTATTGGAAAACTTGGCTCACAAACTTTAAGAAGTCACCACCGAACTTTATTATTTCTAAGGAAAAGGAAAAATATCAAAACCCTATTTTAACATGTAATACAAGAAGCAAAAATACTAAAAGAAAAGCATAAATAAGAGATCTAAGGTATGAGGGTTGGTTTATACAAAAGTAAGAAATTAACACCCTATGTATCTATAGTACTCTACATGAACCTTTTGTAATATATTTTTTTTGGTTAAAATGTTTGTTTGCTAAAAGATTGTGGAGGTGAGAAAAGAAATTTATTTTTATTATATTTTTATGTTTGGAAATACATAAAGTCTTATACCTACATACCAACGAAGGATCAAATCCTCCTAGTTCGTGGTAAAAATAACAAAAGGGTTTGTTGTGATTGATTTTAGGAGAAGAGACAAGTTGTCACCACAAGTATGAGAAGATGGAACTTGCATCATCATGAGGGAATGACTCCAAACTTGAATATAAAGATCAACAAGTTGTCACTAGCTCCACCAAGTGAAAATAATGACATTTAATTCAATCATTCTATGAGGATAAGAGTATTACATCTTAAGTATAAACATAACTCATGTATAATCTCTTTGGGAAAATGTTTTAAATTGAAAATTCAAAGTGGAAAAATGATTTGGATGAGGTTGAATATATTTTAGTCTTTTGAAATTATTTACCATGCTTAAGTTTATTGAAACATTTATTAAGAAAATAAAGTTTGAAAATTCAATGACATAAGATCAAAGTTTTTTATATGAAAGTGGTTTAAGTACAAGGATGAAAACTCACATGGATAATCTACTAGAGTAAACACACAAAGATAAACTTAAAACAAAATGCACGCACATGACAATTAAGTCAACAATGCTATCCCTTTTCCTTAAATTTTAAACACAGAGTACTAAATAAAATATAAACACTAATATAAAATAATTATCACATATGTTAAAGACAAGATCATAAAGTAACATGGCTTTTAAGAGAGTCATTTAAGAAAAAGTTAAACCAAAGATGAACAAGCATTAAGCACAAAATAAAAGTTAACATTTTAATCAAGTAAAAATTCTAACAAAAGATAGATCACACACACACAAGGTATATGAAAAAAATAAGCATTCACATCATGACAACAACCAATTTTAAACATCAAGGATATTCAAACATGGCATGACATCAAAGTTTAAAATCAATACAAAATCATGGCATCAAAGTTACGAGTATACACAAATATGTGATCAAAGTATGCTAAAAATCATGGAAAATAAATCATAAAGACATCATCATGGTATGAAGAAACTATCAAGGGCATCTAACTTATACATTAACATCAAAGAGAAAGTGCCATGTTCAATTAGGGTTTTAAAGTATCAACACAAAGTTTGTTTATTAAAGCATGCTAAACCCTAAGTAGAAACCAATTTAAACATGTTATCAACATCAAACAAGATACAATCCAAGTATACCATGACCATATAAACACACAAGAGCAATTAGGTCAAATAAACAATCAAAGAACATCACAAAAGAACCTAAAGAAACACTTAATAATACTTGATTTTGAACTAAATAAAAATAGGTAAAATAAATACTATTTTTGGTATTTTTCGTGGATTAACAAAATAGAGGGGATAAAATGATAAATGACAAGTGTGAAAAAAAAACAGCTAAAAAAATAAAAATTGCATATAGAAATAATTAAAAGAAGATAGAAAAAAAGGATAAAAACAAGTGATAAAAAGAAAGGTTTTGTGGCCAAAGGAGCTTGAACTCAAGTCCAGTTGATTACAACTCAAAACTAATATCATTGGGCCACACGCTTGTGGTGTTAATAATACACAAACAATTGAATATATTATAAAACAAGTTCAAAGTAGAAATAAAAAATGTTAATAATACACAAACAATTGAATATATTATAAAACAAGTTCAAGGTAGAAATAAAAAAATGCAAAAGGTCTAGGGCGAGGGGGATTTGAATCCTAGACCCTATGGTACACAAAGACTTAAAACGCATGCTATAACCACTGGGGCAGTAATACATTCGTGTATCAAAACACAATAATTTAATTAAGTAATAAAACATGTTCCAAAATAAATAAATAAACGCGCCATCACCATCATCTTCAACCTCAAGCTTTCAACCATATTTTCAAAATCGTATCTCTCTCATTTCTCCACCAAATGCAAAAGTATAAACATCAAACTTACTCCAAATTTTACCAGGAACTCAATGGTATCATTCATTTTAATTAAAACTCAAAGAATAACACGAATTCAAATAATAATCAGTAAACCATAAATATTTTAAAAGTAAAATTCAATTATCATGAACAACAATCAATGCCCAAACTACTAGGGCTTTTATTCCTCACTTCAAAACTAAGGTAATGGTATCAAGAAAAGTTTAAAACGATGCATGTATGAGTGAGTTCGAAAAGGCCAGAATGTTACATATTAGAGAAAGTCCAATGCTTCTTTTAATGGCTCCAACTGAGTGTAATGATGCAAAAATATTCCCAGGACCTCAAGGAAGATGTTGGAATGTTTTGCTTGCTTTAGAACTAGCTCAATTTTTCTGCTCACCTCAAGTTGGAAACTTAAAAAGTGAAAAATGGAGGTGTTGATTGGGTGGTTACAAAAACAATATAAATGTTACAAGAACTTCTATATGATGTATTGAAAGTGTTTTACTGGTTTATTTGCAAAAAAAAACTTGAGGGATTATGCAAATTTGAAAGTTTGTGACTTGGAGAAAAAATGAGCTTTGTGTGAGGTAGTGAGTTGTAGAATTAAGGTGTGTTTGCATTCAAAAGAATGCCTCCTATTTATAGGAAAGATTTCTGGTTTGTGAAAGAAAAAATCATTTCAATTGGAGCTCCCAATCAAAATTTGGTTTAGTTGGGCATAAAATTGAACCTCAAACCTAACTTGTGAAATAACTTCACTATGGCTACTTCTCTTCTTTGAATCTTGATGCTCAAGTATGATAAATTCATGCTCTTGAAGTCTTTTGAAATATAAGATCATCCTCTACAAAATTTCAAGTTGACCACTTTCTTTTAATCACCTTGGATCATGGTGAAAAATGGGCATAAAGTCAGGTACTTCACAAGGTCAGAATATTTGGAATTTTTACAAAGTGTTTTGTCATTCACACACAAATGGACCCTCCACTTCATTGCCTCATATCTCTTCATCCATGCATTTTTTGGACTCCACTTCCTAAGGAAAAATTGTATTATGAAGCAATATCTTCTATTTGATCTTTTGGGCAAGAAAATTGGTTGCTTGGATTGAAAGTTACAAGCTTATGAAGTCATGTACTTTGAACACACATTTTTGACACAGTGAATTTTCAACATCTTCAACTTTATCCTTTTTGATAGTTAACTCAAATTTTTTGATTTTTCTTGATCAAATTCACTCATCAACCATACTTTGATGAAATTTGTCTTGAGAAGTCCATATTTGAATAGAAATTTCAAAAGTCAAAGTTTGACTTTGGGCAGTTGATTTTGTATTAGATGAATTCAATTTGTCCAATTTCAATGAAAAATCTTGATCATGATACAAAACTTAGCATGTTAAGATCTCCTTAAAGTTCATAAGATGATGATATGATGAAGCCTTGAGTGATACACAATTGAAGATCTCAAACCATAATCCTTGATTTTTTCATATGATGAGCCAAAACCCAAATTTCTCTCATTATTGATGAAACCTTAACGTGTTGAAGTTGTGATGAAGATAGTGATGTCTTTATGTTATGGATGAATGAGGAGCTTGAATCCATGAGGATCATTGATTTTTCAATTCCTTGGACTCCTTGATTCTACACACCTATTTATTCAAAAGTAACAAACAAGCAAACAAAACTTGTATCTCCATGAGTTTAGTGATGCTAAAGCTCAGTGAGATGACCTCTTGATGTCATGAACTGATTCAAAAATAGAGGTAAGATCTTAGGTTAAAAAAATTAGGGTACAAAAATAGTAACTCAAACTCCAAAGCCAATGCCGAGAATTATTTTACCTCAAAACAAGGGCAAGTCAAAGTTTCAACTCTAACACTCAGGTTGTGGCAATGATGGTATCCACAGGAAACAACTACGTTTTACTTAAGAGTACTCAATTCTAGGGGAGCTGGAATCACATGCTTGGTTTGTTGATTTAGGTGATTCTCACCATCTTACACCTTATAAATATTATTTACAAAATTCTAAGCATTATGCAGGGTCTAACAAAGTGTATGTTAGAAATGGCCAAACTCTTACCATAGAATCCAAAGAATCAACCTATTTTTACTCTAAGCTAGCTCCTCATAAACTATTATTTTTGTCAAATGTTTTACATGTCTCTTCTATAACCACAAACTTGTTGTATATTTCTAAATTCTCTAGGGGTAACAATGTCACCTTTGAGTTTTAGGCTAAAAAAGATAGTGTTAAATCGCAAGATTCTAAACAAATTCTAATCGAGGGCTATCTTGATGATTGTGGTTTATACTGCTTTCCTTAGCTACCCTTGGAGCAGCCACAGTCTATCTGAATGAGTAACAACTTATGTGTTCCCAGTGGTATACCAAGTTGCCCTGTTATTAATTCTACTGTAGTTGAGCCTAATACATTGAATTTTAGCTCTTTCTGACATACTAGCCTTGGTCATGAAAATTTCAATTTTGTCAAACAAATACTACAACTTTGTAATATAACTATTCCTAATAAAATTGATTCTTTTACTTGTAAATATCACAATCTTGGAAAGGCATATATAATTCATTCTCCTCCTTCTACTAATGTGTACTATAATGCTTTTGATATCATTTATACTGATATGTGGGGACCCTCCCTGTAACACCCCTTCTAATTTCCCCGCGAATTATATATATTTAATCAGCGTTTAACATAACGAAAGGGCGTCACAATTTAAAAATTCAACTAATAAAACACCATAACAATAGTCATGCATTTACTGAAGAACTTTATTAAACGATTCAAAACCAATGATTATGTTTTACACAGCGGAAATAACATAAAATCTGGAATAAACTCAATTCATAATTATTCCAAAGATTAATCAAAGCAAAACAAAGTTTAATGATAACTCTAAACCAATCGTACCCCAGTGTTACAACTACCAGAGCATGACACTGACACGCGGACAATCTAAATAGCACAACTCAAGACTATCATCACCAGCTCCTAAACGACTAACCCTTCAATCTGAAATCATCAAATTAAGGGTGAGATTTCATCAACAATTAAATTGCATTATACATTTCTTTAAAACAATAAAACAATCAATACACTATTCCACCCTCATTAACATAACCAAATTACAATCCATAATTACATTCCATACAGTTCATTATGCACACAATAACAATCAATGCAATTATAACACTGGAAATCATCCTAACCTGTTATAATTACATATGCAATGCAGACTCAATGCATGTGGTACCAAACGCGAACTGAATTCACACCCTGTTCCACTTACACCATGGAAACAGAGCTAATCAACGATTCACCCATACACCACTGGGTCAAGAATCTAGCCTCACCACCACTAAACACTGGGTACAAGTATTGGCTCTGCAGGTCCAATTCCACACAGTGGGAATTAACCACCACCAGAATGCATATGCATGCGAAACATAAAGCATGCAACATTTAAATAAGGAATATGAACACCATATAATTCCATACATAGTCAACACCATCAGCAACACATGATAACAACATAATCATGAATACATAATGTTAATTACAACACATGGAATTAACACCAGCCAGTATACACCACGTCAACGACAAACAATCATGAATTACAACGAATTCTTCCTACGGAAAGCCATATCAATCCCTCAAGATTCAATTACTGGTTTTAAAAATGTTTTTAATAGATAGTACGTGCTCTAAGCTTTCCAATGATACCAACTATGCCTAAATCGGAGTTACTGTCGCAAAGATATGACCAAAACAATTTTCAGAAATTTACATTTTGTTTTCACACAGTATGCATCGATGCATAAGCTAATGCATCAATGCATAATCAGCTTGCGTCGATGCAAGCATCGTATGCGTTGATACATACGTTTAAAATTTTGTATTTTTCCATTTTTTTCCAGTATGCATCGATGCATAACACGTATGTGTCGATGCATAGCTTCAGTTTTTGCCACATGAGTCGATGCATAAAGTTATGGGTCGATGCATAGCTTATTCCAGATTCTGTTTTTCCAAAGTTTGACCACTTGCATCGATGCATAACACTATGTGTCGATGCATGCTGCGTTATTTTCACAAAAACCAGTTTATTTTCACTATTTTCCAATTCCATTTGATCCCATCCATTACCAAACTTCATATTACAACAGAACAGTAATAAATCATGCATTTTCACATCCAATTAACCTCAGAATTATACTTTCTAATTAACCTACAATCATCCTACCCAAATTAATCATTCATATCAATTCCAATTGAGGTTTTTACGTCGGATCATATCATTAGGGCACAACCTAGAATTCCTAATTTGAGATTCCTAACGTATCAAATCATGCTATTGATTATCAAAACCTATAAGGCATAATAATCAGAGCAAATCACCCCTTACCTCATGTTGATTCTTCGAACTTCCGACGCCTGTACTTTTCCTCTTTCTCTTCTCTTCTCAAAAGCACGTAGAATAAAAACTCTAATTCTCTTCTCACTTTTCCCTTTTTCCTTTATTTATTCCTTTTATTATTCCAATTAATAAAAATAACATAATTAGAATAATTAGAGTAATTTACTCTACACACCTTCCAATTCCATTTCACACCCCCAACACTTCCATTATTTGATTATTTAATTAAATCAAATAATCCAAAAATACCAATAATTAAATTTTAATTAAATTAATAATTAAATTCCAACTATTTAATAATTGAATTATTTGGGGTGTAACAACTCTCCCCTACTAAAAAGAGTTTTCGTCCTCGAAAACATACCTTAGACGAAAAGTTCGGGATACGAGTCCTTCATCTGACTCTCCAGCTCCCAAGTAACATTTCCACCTGCTGGTCCTCCCCAAGCTACTTTCACCAGCTCTATCTCTTTACCTCGCAACTGCTTTAACTTCCGATCCGCAATTCTCGCAGGTAATGCTTCAACATTCAGATTATCTCGCACCTGTATATCATCTACCTGAATCTCATGAGACGGATCAGCAATGTACTTCCTCAACTGAGATACATGGAAGACATCATGCAAATTCGCAAGCGACGGTGGTAAAGCAATCTGATAAGCAACTCTTCCAACCTTCTTGGTAATCTGTGAAACAGACCAATAAAGCGCGGAGTCAACTTCCTTGACTTCAAAGCTCGACCAATACCAGTCATCAGAGTAACTCGCATAAACACATGATCTCCTTCACTAAACTCGAGATCATTCCTCCTCTTATCATGATAACTCTTCTGGCTACTCTAAGAAGCTCTCATCTTCTCCTGAATCATCTTGATCTTTTCTGAAGTCTGTTGGATAATCTCCGACCCAATCACAACACTCTCTCCAGATTCGTACCAACACAATGGTGTCCGACACCTCCTACCATACAATGCCTCAAACGGAGCCATACCAATACTCGAATGAAAACTATTGTTGTAGGTAAACTCAATCAATGGCAAATAACCATCCCATGCTCCACCTTTCTCTAACACACAAGCTCGCAACAAATCCTCTAACGACTGAATCGTTCTCTCTGTCTGACCATCTGTCTGCGGATGATAAGCGGAACTCAACCTCAACTTAGTACCCAAAGCTTCTTGCAACCCCGTCCAAAGCCTTGACGTAAACCTCGGATCTCTATCCGACACAATACTAGAAGAAATACCGTGCAAAGTCACGATCTTCTCAACATACAACTCTGCCAACCTCTCCATAGGGTAACCCATTCTTATCGGAATAAAGTGAGCGGAATTCGTCAACCGATCAACAATAACCCAAATAGAATCACAATTCTTCGCTGTCCTCGGCAAACCAGATACAAAATCCATAGAAATGCCATCCCATTTCCAATCCGGAACAAACAATGGTTCCATCAATCCTGACGGTTTCTGATGTTCAATCTTTGACTTCTGACAAATCAGACAAGCATACACAAACTCAACAATTTCCTTTTTCATTCCAGGCCACCAAAACAACTTTTTCAAGTCATGATACATCTTAGTAGCATCAGGATGAATACTCAATCCACTACGATGTCCTTCTTCCAAAATACTCTTCCGAAGTTCTGCAATATCTGGAACGCAAACTCTATCACCAAATCTCATAACGCCATTCTCGTCAATTCGGAATTCACCTCCTTGACCTTGGTTGATCAATGTCAACTTATCCACCAAACCAACATCAGATTTCTGTCCAGCTCGAATCTCCTCCATGATACCACTAGTCAACTTCAACATACTCAATTTAACACTATTAGAAGTAGTCTCACATACCAAACTCAAATCTCTGAATTGTTCAACTAAATCTAATTCGCGCACCATCAACATAGACATATGCAACGACTTCCTACTCAATGCATCTGCAACTACGTTTGCCTTACCAGGATGGTAATTCAAACCAAAATCATAATCTTTCAGGAATTCTAACCATCTTCTCTGCCTCATATTTAGTTCTTTCTGATCGAAGAGATACTTCAGACTCTTATGATCTCTGAATACCTCGAATCGAGAACCATACAAGTAATGCCTCCACAATTTCAAAACAAATACCACAACAACCAGCTCTAAATCATAAGTTGGATAATTCCTTTCGTGAATCTTCAATTGTATCGAAGCATAAGCCACAACCTGCTTATCTTGCATCAAAACACCACCTAATCCCATCAATGACGCATCACAATACACAACAAAAGATTCTGTCGAATTCGTCAAAATCAGAATCGGAGCACTAGTCAACCCCTTCTTCAACTCTTGGAATCCTTTCTCACATTCAGAATCCCAAACAAACACTTGACCTTTTCTTGTCAACTTAGTCAACGGCAAAGCTAACTTCAAAAATCCTTCAATGAACTTTCTGTAATAACCTGCAAGACCAACAAAACTACGGATTTCAGAAGCATCCTTCGGCGCTTCCCACTGAGATGCCGCTTCTACCTTCGTAGGATCAACAACAATACCATTCTTGGAAATCACATGACCAAGAAAGCTTACTTAACTTAACCAGAATTCACACTTAGACAACTTCGCATAAAACTTCTTCTCTTTCAACAATTCCAACACAATTCTAAGATGTTTTGCATGCTCTTCATCATTCTTCGAATAGATCAGAATATCATCAATAAAGACCACCACAAACTTATCAAGATACAGATGAAATATCCTGTTCATATACTCCATGAAAACACTAGGTGCATTAGTAACTCCAAACGGCATAACAAAATACTCTTAATGTCCATACCTCGTTCTAAATGCAGTTTTCTGAATATCCTCCGTCTTCACACAAATTTGATGATACCCAGACCTCAAATCAATCTTGCCGAATACACACACTCCAACCAGTTGATCCATCAAATCATCAATCCTCAGCAATGGATATCGATTGTTGATTGTAACTTTGTTCAACTACCTGTAATCCACACACAGTCTCATTAAACCCTCCTTCTTCTTAACTAACAACACAAGAGCACCCCACGGCGAAACACTAGGATGAATAAACTTCTTCTCAAGTAATTCTTCCAACTGCTTCTTCAACTCAGACAATTCAGATGCCGACATGCGATAAGGCGCCATCGACACCGGACTAGTTCCAAGAATCAAATCTATAGTAAATTCCACTTCTCTCTCAGGTGGCAACTCACTAACATCTTCCAGAAACACTTGTGGAAATTCATTTACCACGGGAAATTCATCACTCTTAGATTTTCCTTTCACCTCCGTCGAAGAATACAATATAAACACTACAACACTATCATTAACAGCTAAATTCATCTGCTTAACTGATGTAGCCACATCTTCGACACTAACCTCTTCAGGAAAAATAACCGTCTTCGCAAAACAGTTGATATGAACCTGGTTGAATTCCAACCAGTTCATTCCACAGATGATATCAAGTTGTTCTAATGGTAGGCACACTAAATCCATACCGAAACCTCTACCAAAAATCACAATAGGACAATTCCTACAAACAAATGAAGTAGTCACTGAACCCGACGCAGGAGTGTCAATAACCATACTTCCATCCATATTAGAAATATCCAAGTTCAATCTTTTAGCACAATCCAAATCAATAAAAGAATGTGTCGCTCCAATATCAATAATCGCAATCAAAGGTATGCCATTAATAAAACATGTACCTTTAGTCAACCGATCATTTGGCTTAGTCTCAGATCCTGACAAAGCGAACACTTTACCACCAGCTTGTTCCTTCTTGGGTTTTATACACTGCGGACGAGTATGACCCTCTTCGCCACAGTTGTAACAAGTTACCTTCCTTGCTCTGCAATCGGTAGCTACATGACCAATTTTCCCACAGTTGTAGCACTTCCTCGTATCATTCTTGCATTCATTAGCTCGATGCCCCATTTCACCACACCTGTACCACTTGATAGAAGCACTAGAATCTCCCTCACTAGGCTTCTTCCAACCACCGGATCTCTGATTATTCTTATCATAAGGTTTCCCACGATCCATCTGTTGTTTACCCTTCCGATCAACATACCCTCGAGCATTTGTTCGAGTATTAGCAAGATCCTCTTCTAGAATCCTACTAC
This sequence comes from Vicia sativa, assembly GCA_021764765.1. Taxonomy (NCBI): domain Eukaryota; kingdom Viridiplantae; phylum Streptophyta; class Magnoliopsida; order Fabales; family Fabaceae; genus Vicia; species Vicia sativa. The sequence goes on from CM038794.1 coordinate 188,650,903, forward strand.
AGTCCACCAAGTCAGAAAACCTTCGGATACACTGATACCTGATACCCTGCTTGATCTCATCACGAAGACCATTCTCAAACTTGATACATTTGGAAAATTCTCCATCTGCATCGTTGTTGTAGTGAGCATAGTACTTCTCCAACTCAGTAAATTTCAAAGCATACTCAGTCATAGTCTTATTGCCCTGCTTGAGCTCTAGAAACTCAATCTCTTTCTTGCCCCGAATGTCTTCAGGAAAGTATCTCCTCAGAAAAGCTCTCTTGAACACAGCCCAAGTCAATGCAACACCATCTTGTTCCATTTCAGTCCTGGTAGCAACCCACCAGTCATCAACTTCCTCTGCCATCATGTGAGTACCATACCTTACCTTCAGCTCCTCTACACAATCAATTACTCTGAAGATCCTCTCGATCTCCTTCAACCATCTCTGAGCACCTTCGGGATCATGAGTGCCTTTGAACAATGGAGGATTATTCCTCTAGAAATTCCCTAACTCTTTATCAACACCAATACCAGCTCCCAGCTCCCAGCTGATTCCCTCCAAGCACTCCAGCTAACATTCCCAAAGCTTCAGCGATAGCAACATCGTCTCTTCCGTTACCTCTTCCAGCCATTGTTATGTAACATTACAAAACAATCACATTAGAACACAAGTATCGACAGTGTTACCTTGCACTAGTTGCATACAAAAAGGAATAACGACACTAAGACACGACCGACTATGCTCTGATACCACTATTGTTACACCCCTTCTAATTTCCCCGCGAATTATATATATTTAATCAGAGTTTAACATAACGAAAGGGCGTCACAATTTAAAAATTCATATAATAAAACACCATAACAGTAGTCATGCATTTACTGAAGAACTTTATTAAACGATTCAAAACCAATGATTATGTTTTACACAACGGAAATAACATAAAATCCGGAATAAACTCAATTTATAATTATTCCAAATATAAATCAAAGAAAAACAGAGTTTAATGATAACTCTAAACCAATCGTTCCCCAGTGTTACAACTATTAGAGCATGACACTGACACGCGGACAATCTAAATAGCACAGCTCAAGGCTATCCTCACCAGCTCCTAAGCGGCTAAGCCTTCAATCTGAAATCATCAAAGTAAGGGTGAGATTTCATCAACAATTAAATTGCATTATACGTTTCTTTAAAACAATAAAACAATCAATACATTATTCCACCCTCATTAACATAACCAAATTACAATCCACAATTACATTCCATACAGTTCATTATGCACACAATAACAATCAATGCAATTATAACACTGGAAATCATCCTAACATGTTATAATTACGTATGCAATGCAGACTCAATGCATGTGGTACCAAACGTGAACTAAATTCATACCCTGTTCCGCTTACACCATGGAAATAGAGCTAATCAACGATTCACCCATACACCACTGGGTAAAGAATCTAGCCTCAACACCACTAAACACTGGGTACGGGTATTGGCTCTGCAGGTCCAATTCCACACAATGGGAATTAACCACCACCAGAATGCATATGCATGCGAAACATAAAGCATGCAACATTCAAATAAGGAATATGAACACCACATAATTCCATACATAGTCAACACCATCAGCAACACATGATAACAGTATAATCATGAATACATAACGTTAATTACAACACATGGAATTAACACCAGCCAGTATACACCACGTCAACGACGAACAATCACGAATTACAACGAATTATTCCTATGGAAAGCCATATCAATCCCTCAAGATTCAATTACTGATTTTAAAAATGTTTTTAATAGATAGTACGTGCTCTAAGCTTTCCAACGATACCAACTATTCCTAAATCGGAGTTACGGTCGCAAAGATATGACCAAAACAATTTTCAGAAAGTTACATTCTGTTTTCACACAGTATGCATCGATGCATAAGCTCATGCATTAATGTATAATCAGCTTGCGTCGATGCAAGTATCGTATGCGTCGATGCATACGTTTAAAATTTTGTATTTTTCCATTTTTGTTCAGTATGCATCGATGCATAACACGTATGTGTCGATGCATAGCTTCAGTTTTTGCCACATGAGTCGATGCATAGAGTTATGGGTCGACTCATAGCTTATTCTAGTTTCTGTTTTTCCAAAGTTTGACCACTTTCATCGATGCATAACACTATGTGTCGATGCATGTTGCATTATTTTCACAAAAACCAGTTTATTTTTACTGTTTTCCAATTTCATTTGATCCCATCCATTACCAAACTTCATATTACAACAGAACAGTAATAAATCATGTATTTTCACATCCAATTAACCACATAATTATACTTTCTAATTAACCTACAATCATCCTACCCAAATTAATCATTCATATCAATTCCAATTGAGGTATTTACGTCGGATCATATCATTAGGGCACAACCTAGAATTTCTAATTCGAGATTCCTAACGTATCAAATCATCCTATTGATTATCAAAACCTATAAGGCATAATAATCAGACCAAATCACCCCTTACCTCGCGTTGATTCTTCGAACTTCCGACGCCTTGACTTTTCCTCTTTCTCTTCTCTTCTCAAAAGCACATAGAATGAAAACTCTAATTCTCTTCTCACTTTTCCCTTTTTTCTTTATTTATTCATTTTATTATTCCAATTAATAAAAATAACATAATTAGAGTAATTTACTCCACACACCTTCCAATTCCACTTCACACCCCCAACACTTCTATTATTTGATTATTTAATTAAATCCAATAATCCAAAAATACCAATAATTAAATTTTAATTAAATTAATAATTAAATTCCAATTATTTAATAATTGAATTATTTGGGGTGTCACACTCCCCAACCCTCTAAATTATAGTTTATATACTATGTAGCTTTTGCAGATGGTTTTACTAAGTACACATGGATATACTTCTTAAAAAACAAATATGAAATATTGCATGCCTTTAAATTATTTCATAAGTTTGTTAAGACACAATTCAACACTACTATCAAATCATTCTAATCTCATTTTGGAGGTGAATACAGACCATTCACCACCCATTTAGCTGAATTAAGCATAAATCATCGTCTCATTTTCCCTCACATAGGAGAGCTATGGGTTGTAAATGGGCGTTCAAAATTAAAGAGAGTCTAGATGGAAGTGTGAAAAAGCATTCCAAGGGACACCATCAAGAACAAGGTTTTGATTTCACAGAAACATTCTCAATAATGGTAATGCGAACAACAATCAAATTGATGTTTACTCTTACCATCACCTACAAATGGGAAATACAACAAATAGATATAAATAATGCATTTCTATATGGTAATATCCATAAAGACATTTACATGAATCAACCATATGGGTTTTTACATACTGATAGAACTTTAGTCTGTAAACTTCAAAAAGCACTCTATGGCCTCAAGTAGGCGTCTCGAGCATGGTACAAAAAATTGACTCATTCTCTTATTCAATTTGTTTTCATTTCCTCTAGGTGTGATCACTCGTTATTTTTCTACTTACATCAAGGGGTTTCTATGTATGTGCTAGTGTATGTGGATGACATTCTAGTAACAGGTTCTAGCCATACACTCATTCACAAATTGATTGATAAACTACATACCAACTTTGCTCTGAAGAAACTTGGAAGGCCCTCATTTTTTTTTTGGCATTCCTGAGTGAAAATGGAGTTTCAATCGATCTAGGTAGTACACAATTGGAGTAAGTTCACTTTGGTCTACAATAGGAGAATATGATAAAAATCCCGAAGGTGGAAGTAGTTCTCAAGTGGCAAGGCAAATCATACTTCTAAGACGACTTCTCAGAGTTACCCGCGGTTACGTGAACCATGAGTAAGCACAACTAAAATTTCTTTTTTGGGAGTTAGACGTAGTCATTATATTCATGTATTAAATAGATCATGGCATTCTATATGATTGTACTCATGCTTTAATATCGACGACTCTTTATTCTTAATGCTTGTTTTAGCTATGCTACCTAAAACATGTTTTTATGCTGTGACATGACATCCAAATGCGATTGTCATTATTAGATTCAAGATAATCATCTATTAGATACTAGTACCTAGAGATAAATTAAGTTCAATATTCACATGTACTGTGGTATGGATCAGTGTGGAGTCTTGCTTCTTTGTAATTGTTGAAATTTAATGCTTTATGTTGATTAATAGCCCATGTATAACAAATTTATACATGATTCTAGGATTGTGTCAATAGTTAATTCTTGATAAGAGAATTTTGTTGGTATGTGTCCAGAGAAAATTTGTATTCGAAGAAAGTGTGAAGACCCTAATTAAGGTCGATGAGGGATAGATCAAAACAATGTAACACAAGATATATAGTTTCTAATAATTTATTACGATCTTAATGGTTGAACATTTTTTTTTTTTGAAAGATCTTAATGGTTGAACATGAAATACTGTTTTAGTGCTATAAATTTGAAGAGAAACCGTTTTAGGGATTTTTATTCTTGGAAAACAAGCAAATGCTTAAGTTTGGAGTTGTGATCACATATTATTTCTTAATATATTTTAACTATTTTTACTTAACTTAAAGTTATATTTTAGCAATATAGTAATAAAGAGGACCTAAATATGTTACTATTCATAATCAACAACCAATATGATACTTTGTATTATTTTTCGTTAAACATACAGATTCTTGCAGTATTTGTTTAGTTCTACACGAACAACTTAAGTTTTTTATTGAAGTCAATCAAATATCAAAGAAGTAGTTCTTTTTTTTTTTTTTTTTTTTTTAAATTTTAAAACTCGGTATACAATTCTAGTATTGAATAAGTCATGAATAAATCTCATTACACGGTAGAAAATCGATTTTTTTTATGTTAGATCGCGTAAAGGGTAAAAACAAATGAGTGCAAAGGGCATAAATCGAGGATAAAATTTTCATGACTCTAATATATATTGGTTAAAATCGATAGAATTTTCAGGAACACCGTTAATTTTAATAAAACACTAATGCATCTTAAAAAATTTCAAAAGTACGTTTTGGACCAATTTTTAAAAAAACGAAATAACAGTCTAATTTACAAAAGATAAAGAGATTTAAGATGCGTGCGGAGATGCATCTCAAAAAAATTTTAAAAATATTTTTAGATTTTAAAAAATATGAATCACACTTTAAAAATAAGAATAAAAATGAGGAAAAAAAAAAGTCTTATTTTATTTCGAATGTAACCATGACCAATCACCACAAAATAAGGCCATAAACGGTGTCTTTCCTACCCAACACACAAAATTTCAAAGTAAAATTAGAAGTTCTAAATTATATCATGTAAGAAAAATCCTAAATCCCCAAAAATATTTCAAATTATCTTAACTTAAATATTTTTTCTTAGTTTTCAAAAATCTTTAAAACATTCACCGAAATCCTAGCGTTTATAGAGAAATTATAAATAGAAAACCTCAAATATTTTCTCAATACTCCATATTTCATTAAAAAAAAAAATTTAATGAAAAATTGCTCCCGATCTCTTTTATTTTTATGATGCACATACAATCCAAATATGATGTCAAGCATCATAGAGACAACAGTTTCCCTACCTCTCAGAAGTTGTCCAACGGTTTTGATTCTTTATCAAACTTAAAGGAGTTTAAACAAGTTAGGAAAAGGAATGCCAAAAGGATGAATATCCATTATTCATGTTCATGTTCCTGAGAAGATTGTGAAATCCAACTAATCTATTCAAGTTGACATTGATAACTCTCTCGTGTTAGAAAGTCGTGAAACAAAAAAGATGCTGATCATGAAGAAGATGTTTAGACAAGATAGTGCCCAACACAATATTTATGAAGTTGCTTCTCAAAGCCTCGTTGGCTTTCAATTTGAGGAGCAACGTGTATATAAGAAAATCAAAGTTGTTGAGAATATTATTGTGGTAGCGTAATGCTAACATACCTAGAGTGGTCCAGTCTGATTTAGAAGATGGCATGTTTTGGAGAATTTTTCTTCGCACCCGTTAATTTATACTTGTCATCTCTAATGTTATGAAAAGACAATTTTGTCCAAATAATTTTTATTCTTCAAATTTATGGTACATTGAAATTTTAAAAAATTTCTGATGATACTGGAAATTTAGTTGCGATATCGGAAATTTCACAAAAACAAGTAAGGGTATATTTCTTCAAATTTCCAGTATTTTGTACTAAATATTTCATAATTTCCTGTATCGCCTACCGTAAATTATTAAATATCTGGTATTTTCGCATCGGAAATTTCAAAATTTACGGTATCTTCATTTGATGCTGATACTGTAAATTTTGAAATTTCCGGTACGCTTAAAAAAAACTGGATATTTTGAAATTTCTGGTATTTTGTTTTTCAAAAATATTTAAGTTTATCATGATTTTTAACTTTGTTTGTAGTGAGGACTACTGATCGAGCAGATGTTATGGCTCGAGCAGCTGATGAGGCACAAGCCTCGGAGGCGCAGGGCGAACGCCATCGTCTGACCTGTTCTCACTAGAAATGGATGGCTGAGCAGGCCGCGTCGGGGTTTCGTGCACCTCGCCGACAGATTGTCAGAGCTTCTGCGGCAGTTGAGGACGATCAACCTCCTGTTCCTACAGTGGAGCAGGTAGTTGCAGCGCAGCCGGTGGTTCAGAAGCCGATTGCTGAGGAGCGGATAGTTGAGGAGCGGGTTCCGGAGGCGGTGCAGGTGCTGGTACATGAGCTGGTCTAGAAGAGAGTGAATGTGGTGTCTCGTGCTGATACAAACACCACGATTGTTGCATCTACTGAGCCATCACTGTGAACTGATGGTGGTTTCCCTGTAGGACCTTCTGACATGTTAGTTTTGACGGGTTTTGCTGACCATGTCACTTATAGGATATGGTAAGGCGAGGTATGTAATATTGGTTTGGTTTAATGCTTACATTTGTTTTGTATTACACAATTTGATGTGTACTAGTTTGTTGTAATTGTGTTATTTTGTTTCAGGAGCGTCCAGTGTTGAAGGTAGTTTCTCATGGGTCGAAGATAAAGAACTTCCCCGAGTCTGATATGCTTGAGGAGGTGAGGAGGATAGTTGAGGAATTCAGGATGAAGGACTTTGCTGGATGCTCATTGACGATGCTGGACGCCCATCTGCTATCAACTTTTTTGAGAGGTGGCACCCGGAGACATCATCTTTCCATCTTTTATTTGGAGAGATGATGATAACTTTAGATGATGTGGATGCCCTCTTTCACCTTCTGATTGTTGGTACATTTTTCACATCAGTGTATAGGGACCAGGCGACAACGGTGCACATGGTTGTGGATGCTTTAGAGGTGGATGTCCTACGTGAGTTTGGTGATACTCGAGGATTTCACCTCTGAATGTCTTGGTTAAGGACTACTTATAAGGCGCTTGTGGAGGCAGAGAGGTATGAGGCTGCCGCTAGGGCGTACATGCTACATCTAATGGCATGTACTCTCTTTGCGGACAAGTTTGGAGTTTACATTAATGTTCGTTACTTGTCTCTATTTAGAGCCCTTGACACTCCATGTTGGGCTTGGGGCATGGCGACTTTGACGATGCTGTACATGGCACTTGATGTCTCTTCCCGTCTTGAGACTAGACAGATTGCTGGTTACTTGAGCTTATGGCAGGTATATTATGATTTATTAGATGTTTTTTTATTTATAATTATTAGGTTTTCGTATAATAATTTATTTATCTTTATTTATGCAGTGTTGGATATACGAGGACTTCCCTCACATCTGTGACAGGAAGATCCAGCGAGTGGAGGATACATATCCGCATGCGAAGAGGTGGAAGGCCAGATAGACCCATCCCGGAGGTGTGATGGAGTACAGGAGGAGGTTGTATGCTTTGACCCTGGATGATGTCATTTGGACACCGTATACGGCTCATCGCCCTTATCATCCTTTTGAGGTATCTATTTTATATTCAGGGTATGTCAAACGGGAGAACTATGTGGCTAGACACTTGCTTGAGTGATGTCTACGCCAATATGGTTATGTACAAGACATCCCACTGTCGATCTTACAAACCCCAGATGGTGGCATTTATCGTTGGTTTTAGAGTCACATCATCACCTCCCCCGTGAGATCATGGATGCAGCCGTCAGGGTTCAGGAGCCCGGGAAGTGTGAGGATGGATACCTTGAGTGGTTCCTTAGTGTGACACACCCTTGGGTCATACCACCGGCTCCAGCATCTGACGTCCCAGGGCCTTGGTACTAGAGATTCTTCCGATCCACCACCATCACCACCTCCTCCTCCCGCAGCTGACCAGGAAACCCGCCTACAGCTCATCGCAGTTACATTAGATAACATCATGGGGTTGGTGAACCTTGATGGTGAGGTTTATCAAGGGTTAACTAGGTTAGCCGACATTGCCCGTGGAGGGCGTATGTAGATTTTTATTTTTATTATTGTATTATTATGTGTGTGTTGTGACAAACAGACTTTACTTTATTGCATAATATATTTTGGCTAGTTCCTTTTCTTTCGAATACATAAAGAAAACAAAATAACACAAATAAGAAACTCGAATAAGTTAACAAACATCAAATGACAAACAACAAACATAAAGAGTACCCTGATACATGAAAACCTAGGAACTACTAGATTCAGATTCATCTGGACGGTTTAGACACTTCATTATGTCGTCAACAAATCTTTGGATCTCCGCGTCCAACTCGATCAGACCTTTGGTTATCCTACGACAAAATGATTTCCACATGCCCTTCACATCTTCATCACTCTTCAGCTCGATTAGGTTGTATTTCGCCCAACCATATGTACCAATGTAATCCTCCAGAAACTCGATCTTTGTCACCATTCTATTCCCAGAATCAGGCAACAAACCGTTCAACGTTTTCTTCAAGGAAACAAAGGACTCAGATCCACTTGAGAGCTTGAATTCAACGACATATTTGCGGCCGTTGTAATACACTTCTGCCTTAATCATATATTGAGAAAGAGACATGTTGTTGAGATGTGTTACTCAATAACATGAAAACCCTATTTATACAAATGCTTATACATTCTAAACCACACATAAGTGTCGGTTCAATCTGGGCCCTCCAAAAGTGACGACAAACTCTCAACCGTTGAAAAAAATAAAATATGTATACATACCGGAAATTTCAAGTATAAACGAAATATCCGGTATATCAAAATTTTAAAAAACATTAACGGATATTTGGGCAAATACAGAATATTTTGTAATTTTTGATATTACGTATTTTTTAAATATACTTCCGTAAATTTAGTGTATACCGAACATCTAAAATTCTTGGTATACCGGATTTTTTAAATACATTTCTGAAAATTTGATGTATACCAAAAATTTAGAGTTCTACTGAAAATTTTGTTCGAAAATACCTTTGTAAAAAATCAAAGATAAAATGAGAATAAAAGACTTTGAAGGAGTGTCAGATATAAATTAGAGGGTAGAAAAAAATTCTCCATGTTTTACTCAAGAATCAAATGGCCATTCAATTCATTATCTACCATATCTTCCCAATCAATGTTTTTAATAGCCTGTTGTCCATAACGAGTCTTTATTCTTCCGCAAACCAAACCACGGAAGAAAAAGAAAAAAATTAAAGTTAAATAGAAATAAATTTTAAAAATATTGTAAAAGCATAAATTAAACTTAATGAGTGTTTATTTAACTAAAGCCAGGTTATTAATTTAATGTTTGCTCATGTTTACCAAAAAAAATCATCATCATTACTGATTTTATTATTAAGGATAACTAGATTAAGAACCGGATGTAAATTTGTTTATTAATTTTTATATTGAATTTTAAATATGTTAAGATTATGTTTTGAAAAAAATATTATCAAATTTATTTTATAGTTATTTATTGTGAATTATAATTGAAACAATTATATGAATTAACCATTTATAAAAATATTTTTCTTTTTTATAGAAAAATATATATTTTCAGATTGAGAATGACATTCATAATTAATTTTTCAAATTTAAATAGTTATAAATATTTTTCTTTTGTTTTTATTATCATGATTTTAGTTTTATTTGTGATTATTATGATATAAAATTTTATTAGTTTTATTAATTGTATATCTATTTTTTTAATCTTTAGTTATCTAATAAATACAAGGTTGAAAATGCTAGTTGAGATAGTATTTTAATTGTTTTTCTAATAATAATTTTTGTTTTATTAATGAAATTTTTTGATTTTGTCGTTGATATTAAATAGAATATAGTATTATTTTTTAGATATTGTTTTTAATATTTTTATTATATTCTCTATTCTCTATGGTCACCACTATTGCTAAAGAAAGAGTAAAGTATATTCACTTTGCTAATATATATTCATGAAAATAATATATTTATTTAAGTTAATAATTAATTGTTAGATTAATAGAGTCTAATATATAAATATTTTGAGATTAAAAATAGTTATTTTAAATGTTCACTTTTGTATAATTTTAAAGAAAATATAATTTTAATTTTAGTGTTTAGATTTACATGTTTATTTTAAAAGAACAATATTATACATTGATGGAGAATTGATGTCATATCAACCGTTTAACATTTTGGACACTAAGCTCTAAAAATGACATATTATTGGAATTCTTGGAGTCTCAAAGTTGTGAAACCTTGTTTTAATAAGTGTAGATTTAAATAGTTACAATTAATGGAGTTGTTAGTTATTAAAAGGAAATATTTTGTTGTGAAGGAGATTATTAGCTTAGTTGAAATGTGTGTTGCTTGCTAGAGGTTTGATATTGTTTTTCCTCGCTATAACATAAAGATTGTTATAGTTATAACATCACTTAGGTTTTTTTGGTAGTGCTGAAAAGCCATGCCACCATTTTTGATGTTGTTAAGGTGGCTAGGTGAAGGGTGACTTATTTGTTTTCTAGTTATATCTTATTTCCTTTGATAAGTGTAATGATTCAATCTTCAATATGAGAAATTCTTTTTTGCTATGCCTATTTTGGAAGCTGTCTCTTATTAAATACGTTTAAGTGTCTTAGGAAAACCTCATTACCCTTTGGACTTACTAATGAAATGTTGCTGTATACTTGAATTTGAGTTAATGATTTCTATGTTTGTTGGTTGATTGTTCTTTAGATTATATCGTTGTTGTCAAAATAATGGTTGTAGTGGAAGTTAAACAAGTTTCTATTGTTCTTCGATACACTATTTTATAATTATTTAGTGTGAATTATAATTGAGACAATGCTATAAATTAATTAATCATATATAAAAAGATATATTTTATTTGAAAGAAAAAAACATGCTTGCAAATTGAGAATGACATTCGTAATTAATTTTGCAAATTTAAATAATTATAAATATATATATTTTTGTTTTCATTATCATGATTTCTGTTTTATTTGAAATTATTATGAAATAAAATTTTATTAGCTTTATAAGTGTATATCTATTTTTTTAATCTTTAGTTATCTAATAAATAAAAGGTTGAAAATGCTAGTTGAGATAGTATTTTAATAATTATTTTTGTCTTATTAAAGGAATTTTAAAAATTTATTTAATTTTTTCGTTGATATCGATTAGAATATGAATATTATTGTAACACCCGATATTACAGTTATTCCTAATGACATTGCTAATTTATTTTAGCAATGATTATTAAAGAATAAGTATAAAATACCTGCACCATTTAGACATATTCATATATGTTGGAATTATGACTTAACTAAATGAGTGTGAGGGGTATAATGGTCCTTTCTCAGGTTTTAGGACTTGTTTAGTTGCTATTTATCCCTTGTAACAAATATCGAATTGGGGAAAGAAGAGAAAGAGAGAACGTGAGAAGAGAGGAAGAAAGAGGAAGACCATGTTTTTTGTTCAAGTCTTCTTCAACCTTGCATGCACTTAAGACTAACTATCATCCTCATCTTCTTGTTTTGATATTGTAGCTCCTTATACTTCAATTCAAGGCGAGTCTCTTAGTTCGAGCTTTGGTATTTTTGAGGTTTTGTGGGAATAAGTGTTTGAGAGATACATGATTCAACAACATTGATAATGCATGACTATGACTCTATTCATGTAATTCTATGTCCATGTACCTTAAATTCATTCTATGTTACCTATAGTGGATTGCTTATGGAGATTTTGGATTTTGAGTCCCATTTAGTCTTCTACATTTTTGAACGCAATGTAGTTCACTTAACGAAGGTCTCAAGTTGACAAGAAGCTTATGCAGCAAAGTTCGCTTCACGAGCTCAAAGTTCACCTAGAGACGGTCTAGGATTAAGAAAAGAATTGTTCGCTGCGAGTTCATGTAGCAATTCGGGGTCTCATTGGAGTTTTCCTAGAGAACATTGGTTCGAACTTGGTGAAACTACTAATTTCGTTCGCTTGGGACTTCTCTTAGCAAATCGGCCTTCGCTAACTCTCTTAGCAAACATGTCCGACAAAAATACATGAGTTTTTCCCGAGTGCGACGTTTTGTGCCGAGAACCAAATGCCTCGGAACCTTTCTGGTGAATGATGAATGGTATAGTAGCACATTTATTATCCCACTTGTGATTGTTGTTATAACGTGAATATGTACGATTACGTTGAATATACATTATTTTTGGAATGCCATGAATGTGCTTATGGTATGAATTCTGTTAGTTCTGGTTGAACATTCAGTGTTGTGTTGCCTGTGTGGCTGGTTGATTATGACGATATGATATATATGCGTTAATCGAATTAAACTCATTATACTAGGTACTAAACCCTTATTATAGGTACCTCCGTTGCAATGGAAGCAAGTGAGGGTCTATATGGCGTTTCTCACTTGGTAATTCATCGGCATTCTCGGAGTGTCATACACACCTGAACTACCATTAAGATGGAAGCAAGTGAGGGTATTTATGGTGTTTCCCACTTGGTAACTCATCTGCGCGCTTGGTTTTGTGAATTAGTGATGCCACGTAGGCAATATCACTTCGGATACTCGCCTCTAGTGATGCCAAGTAGGCTACGTCACTAGACTTTCTCCCGGTGGACTTGTGTTGTAGAAATGGCGTTTTTCCCTATGTAGGATTTGTTCTCTCACACGTGTGTATTGATGAATGGAGGGGTCGTGACGCCATTTAGGCAATGTCATGGCAGTAACTCGCAACAGGTAGAATTCCACATTGGACTCATCTGTTTCACCTAGCTGTGTGCTTGTGCAAGTCTCTTGATGCGATACACATGGTATAACTCATCGAGGGTGAGGTAAAGGTGGTCCTATGTAGGCGGGTAGAACTTTTGGATTCCTCGTACGGTGCGAGTTTGCACATGGTTGTGTTTGATTATATGTTGTTGTTTTATCTCATTGTATTATTTTGGCCACGATGTTTCGGCGTTTGTAACTTTGTATTGATACTTATCAATATTTCGCTGCTTATGTATAATGTCATGTGCCATTATTAATACCATATGCACATATCTTAGGTAATGTATGTGTGGTGTGTTACAATTATTTTTTTAAATATTAGTTTTAATATTTTTATTATATTTTCTATGGTGACTAATATAAAAGAAAAGAGTAAAGTATATTCACTTTGGTAGTATATATTTATGAAAATTATATATTTATTTAAGTTAATAATTAATTGTTAGATTAATACAATTAATATATAAATACTCTAAGATTTAAAATATTTTTAAGTGTTCATTTTTGTACAATTTAAAAGAAAACATAATTTTAATTTTAGTGTTTAGATTCCCATGTTTATTTTAAAGAGCAGTATTATACATAGTAAAAAAATTCTAGTGTATATTACGGCTGTCAATTTTATATATTAAATTGCTATACCATCCACTTAAGTTTTATTGAGAACAAATCATTAAATATAATAACTATCTTTCCATGCACCAAGATAACTAATTATATATTATGTTTGTTATAGACCAAACAGTGGCGAAGCCAACGCCCGACAGGTAGCGCAGCTGCCGAGCCTCTTCTTTCTTTTGCCCGAACTTCAAAATTTCATTGCAATGGTCTCTCTTCTGATCAAATTATACTGGAGGAGTTACACTCGCTCATAAACGTCACTTCGGATTAATATTTTTTAAAATCGACCGTTGGATTGAAACATACTATCATAGAGATTATACTTATAAAGTTTGAGACTAATCTATAATGATTTACTATGTTATTGAACTACATCAAAATTAACGTTATATGAAAATTCATTTTGACGTTAATTTTTGGATATCTTGATCGTATAGTAAACCATTATAGATTAATATGAAACTTTATAGGTATGAACTTTATGATAGTATGTTTCTATCCAACGGTTGATTTAAAAAAATATTAATCCGAAGTAACGTTTTTGAACGAGTGTAACTCATGATGTAACTCTTCGTGTATTGATCTCTCCTCATATATATATATATATATATATATATATATATATATATATATATATATATATATATATATATATATATATATATATATATATATATATATATATGAAGGTGTGTTTTAGCAAACATTAACTTAAAAATGATTAAATGCACTATAAGGTGTATGCTACTAAAGTACTCCTTATAGAAATTAGGTGGGTGTAAATTATCATCTCTTATAGGTATTTTCTAAAATGAACCTATTTCATTTTTGGAAGGAGTGTGTTAGTAAATTATGACTAAAAATATATTGAATGCATTCTAAGGTGTATGTTGCTAAAACACACCTTCATAAAAATGAGTGGATGCGTTATAGCATCCCTATAGGCCTGAGTTGTTATCGTGTTGTGATTGATTCTGGTTGGCAAGTTGCTAACATCTTGCACACTAAGTACTCGACGAAGTGCCTAAACTGGATTTATTTTTTTCTTGGTTATTTTCAGGCCTTTTCCTGGCCTTCTGCCTTTAGAATCACTCTCCTCCTCCTCTTCCTCCTCCTTGCTGTTGTTATTGCCGTTTGTTTCACTCTTTCTATTGAAAAGGTTTATTTTTTCACACACCCTTTGTGGTTTTTAATTTGATTTCACTACTGGGTCTTTTTAATTTTAAGGCTTGTTGATTGTGTAGATTGTTAGATTTTCATATAAGCATTGCCCATGATTGGATTTGTGTTTCTTGGTTTGAAGTTTTTTGTGTTTTTGTTGTGTAGATGATGAAGGACTTTTTTTTAATATGGGTCGATCGTGATCTTGGGCGATGGAGGACACTTGTTTTGTAAGTTAGTTTTAATTTTTTGTCGCTAAAAATGGAATATTAGCATCAACACCCCGACCCTTTAGTCTTAGCTCTTCCTCACTTCTTTACAATGGCTCTCCAAAGCTTTGAACCTTAACATTAACATTAAATAGTAGGAGAAAATAATGGTTTAGTACTGTGATAATATTCAAGATTTTTGTTACATATTATGTGTAGCATTGGATCAGTTAGTATAACATGTTTAGCACAAAGGATCTGAAAATTTATACTCAACATTGAATCACGCAGTGCTATATTTTCAAGGATTTTGTTAACACATACAACTAAGATAATCAAAATAACCAACAAACCTCATTTCTAAAAAGCCTTGCCAATTTGTGCAGCAACAAAGGCTGGCTTTTTTCCACCAAATTAGATATGAATAGAACTTTCTTGATACAAATTAAAACCAGACCCAGTTGAATATAATCATCAACAACAAAACATCACAACATAAGAAAATCAAAATTGAAGCAGAAAAGAAGAAAGAATTTGGTTGGCACATTTCATCGAAGACTTTAGCAAGGACAAAAGCTGCATTTTTCTTCTAGTAAGCACTCATCCAATTTAGCTTTATGATGCTATATACTTTTAATTTTAATTCAAACCAAAGTCTGCACCGAAATCGAATCACAATCAATCAAACTATAGTAGAACCCGTAATTGAGTCGTAAAAATGCAATACACAACCAATTATGAATAGAAAACATGAATAAAACTCTGAACTGAAACAAAAGTCAATTTAAAATCAAAACAAACATGTATAAAAAATTTGGCTCGAATGCAAAGTCTAAACCGTGAAAAAGCTCTGCTCGAATCCAAACTTTGTATTAAATTTTTTGTCCAGTTTCTTCATTGTGCATGAGCGAATGGTCATGCGATGATAGAAGAGAGAATGAATGTGTGATAAGAAGAGCGATCCAGATTTCAGAAAAGTTGTACACTTGATGGGTGATAGAGATTTGGCAGAGATCTGTGTTACCAAGAGTTTGTCCATGCAATGAGAGAATGAGTGTTTTGATCGAACAAAATACAAAAATGCTATTTTGACACTACATTGTTCACAAATACGTGAACAGTATATACATAATATTTTAATTTTTTAATATATTTTTCTCTAAAATTACTTTGGTAATACAATATTAAAACTTGATTAATGCAGTATAAAGTTTGGTTAATATATATTCTGACACAAAATTTAATATATATATATATATATATATATATATATATATATATATATATATATAGTTCAGACTTCGGTTAAGACTATACATAAAATTGGTTAATACAATCATAACTTGGTTAATGAATTCTCAAATGTAAAAAATATTAAATAGTAAAATAAAATTGGTTAATATAGTGTAAAAGTTGGTTAATACATTTATAATTTAGTGCCCGAACATGATTAATAATATGTATTTTATTGGTTAATAAAGTAGTGAAAGTGGTTAATGAATTATAAATAAAATAATTGGTTAATGACGTACAATTTTGTGGTTAATACAATTGTAAAGTTGGTTAATAACACAATCCTATATTTATGTTATAAAATAAATTTAAAAAATAAATACTTTTTTAAAATAATATTATTTTATTAAAAAAATATTATTTACCATATAAATACGCTGAATAGTATATTGGTATAAATATAATGTAGAAATTGAATGTCATGGTAGCATTTGTTAGAAAAATAATGTCATAATTTGTTAGAATGTTTAGATTATTTTATTTTGAGAAAGTATACACCCAGTAGTATTTCCTAATTAGACCATTAACACTTAATCAAATAAATTGTCATTGTTAATATATTTTGAGTTATAAAATTAAATAATTTTTTTAGTATTTAAATTTAAATCTATTTAAATTTAATGAGAGTAATTAAAAATTAATAAAATAGACCATAGTCGTTAATGTGTTTAGGTAGGGGGTAAGTGGATCCAAAATAACCAACTAAACTGATAATCTAAATCAAATCAAATCGAAGAAAAATCGAATATTTTTGATTCGGTTTAAAAATCGAACCAAACTAAATAAAATCAAGATGGTTTAATTTGGTTGTCGGTTTTAATTTTTAGAAACCGTCAAATCGATGAACCGAACCGATGACTATAAATACCTATTTAATCTTTTATTTAGTTCATTATTAAGCTTAAAATTTGTATTGGTCCAAACACTTATTCTTCTTATTTTACACTTTTTTTTAAAAACAAAATAGGTAGGCAAAACCAAACAACAAACATAAAAATTAGAACCCATAAACCATAAAAATTTACTCTCGTTAAACTGCTATTATGGTTGTCCACCAGCACTGTTTCTTTCGCCATCGTCATTTTTATAGGTTATAGTTTCCTTATTCGTGTTCAAGTTCTCTTCATAAGTTTTATTCTAATTTTTATTATCTTTTTTGTTTCTTCTTCAACAAATTTTCTTCTAGTCTTATTACAAAATAATTTTTATATGTGTTTGATGTGTGAAACATGTTAATTATGTGTATTGAAACCTTTTGCTTTATTGTTGTCCTTTATTTGTTAATCTTTCAAATCTCTTCCCAACCTTTTCATGTCAAGTGTCAACTTTTATATTCGATAGTAAAATTATTTCATGACGTATGAAGTCAATACTTCATATAGATGAATAACAACTTGTAAGTTGTTTGAAAAATATAATATAAAATATATTATTTGAAAAACAACATAAAATATAACAAAAAACATGATAGCAGATAATACACCGAACCAAACCGGTTAGTTTGGTTGATGTCATTTTTAAAAATCATTAAAAACCGAACCAAACTAAACCGATAGAGATATCATCAGTTCAGACAAATTTTTGACCAAAAACCAGTCCAAACCGAACCAATTACACCCTATGCTTAGGATTATATTTGGAGTTATAACATTAAATAATTTTTATAGTCTAAATATATTTAAATCTATTTTAAGTTTAACGAGAATAATAAATATTTAATTATAAAAATATTTTAAATTTGTATTCGTTTTTAAAAAATAAAATATATATTTTCATGTGATAATACTTAAAATAAAATTTTATTTATAAAATTCTCACTAAATTTCTTCTTTACACCCAATTTTTGTATGTCCAGTGTAAATTTTAGTTATATAATTCTTTTTGTACAAAGAAAGGTCTCTTATGTGATACCAGTTTGTGCCGTGTTTCAATCCAACACTCTATTAACTTGTCAAAAAGTTTTTTGTTTTTTAAACAAAAACTTGTCAAAAAGTCTTGAAAAATAAATGCAGATTGAATAATATCTTAATAAGCATGTGTAAGTGTGTTAAAATTGAATACTTGGACGTGGGAACTCCTTTTCCACCAGCTCCTAATAAGCGTGTGTTACAAATATTAATTTTTGTTCTTTTATACAAAACTTGTCAAAAAGTCTTGAAAAATAAATGCAATGGAATACAATAATATCTTATAAATGATAGACATAATTAAGATTAATTTTAATATAAAAAATTAAAATCTATTTTCAAATAATATTATTAACAATACTATATTTTTTACAAAAAAAAAGTTATATTTTCATAATAAAAAAATAATGTGTTTTTTTATAAAACAATTAAGGGCAATTTTTTTTAATAGATAAATCGGTAAGACAATAACTATAAAAACTCGCCCACCTCAAAAATTGTAAGTTTCAAATTCGAATTTGAAACAAAATATACAATTGAACAATATTACAATATTTATTAGTTTAATTGGATAAAATAAAGAAAAATTCATGTTTAATGAACATCCACACAAAAGTTATTCAACTCTAGTGTGGGATCCTTTCTCTCTCTAGTTTCTCTCTCTAAATTTATTTACTATATATAGTAATAGTACTATCAACCTTAAAAAAAACCACTTCAGCAAATTGTTCATTTTTTAATCTACTTTTTTTTTTTCTCTTCTCCTTCATTGAGCCTTTTCTGAGGTACACAAGTTCCTTTTTCTTTATCAGTTCACTGTTACATTTCAGTTTGTTTTTATGCCAGCTTTCCAATTGCATATTTATTGCTCCATTGAACTAACTCTATGATATATTTGTTGAAATTGGTTTACTTTGTTTTTTGTATATGCAGATTGGTTATACAGTTTGGTTGTTGAGGATTTGAAATGGGGAAATTTTCAATCCCTATTGTGTGTGTTCTGCTGCTGTGCTTTCTGGTTTCATTTTCAGAAGCTGAATATAGAAAGTATAAAGACCCTAAGATGCCATTGGGTAGAAGAATCAAAGACTTGTTGAGTAGAATGACTCTGGAGGAAAAGATAGGCCAAATGACTCAGGTTGAAAGGAGTGTTGCTACTCCAGATGTCATGAAAAAGTACTTCATAGGTAAGACCACTCATCGCTTTGCTTCTCAGTGTCACCATATTCCCATCAGTGTCAGACTTGTCAGTGTCATGTTTTGTATATGTGTTAGGGTTTTATAGGTTTTTAGTGAGGTAATATTAGGGATATGTAAGTTATGTCATTGACGAGCAGGAAGTGTGCTGAGTGCGGTGGCGATAGGGAATGTTCCGACTCCGAAAGCATCTGCTGAGGTTTGGGTGAAAATGGTGAATCAGATCCAAAATGCAGCTTTATCTACTCCCCTCGGGATACCGATGATTTATGGGATAGATGCTGTTCATGGTCACAATAGTGTCTACAATGCTACTATTTTTCCTCATAATGTTGGGCTAGGAGTTACCAGGCAAGTCTAATGCATATGCAGGAATTTAACTAGTTATGAAATGATTAAATAAAGAAAATATAGAATCAAATGCATAGTGTCATTAAATTGTTCTTTTCCAAATCCTAATGAAGTAATACTGTTGTTGGAACCGAAGTTACTATATTTGACTAGGCGAACCTTCTTGCTTTTATTGTAATGTGATCTACTGTTTTATTATTAGGGATCCGGTGCTATTAAAAAAGATTGGAGAAGCAACTGCCCTTGAAGTTAGAGCTACCGGAATTCCATATGTATTTGCTCCATCTATTGCGGTAAGGAAGCAACAATATTGTGTTGTGTTGTTCGATTTGCATCGCATGAAATATTGATCAAATATTCAAATATGCTGATATTCATTAACAACAGGTTTGCAGAGATCCAAGGTGGGGACGTTGCTACGAAAGTTACAGTGAGGACCCTCAGATTGTTAGAATTATGACTGAAATTATACCTGGTCTGCAAGGAGATATTCCTGGAAACTCCAGGAAAGGGACTCCCTTTGTTGCTGGAAAGTAAGGTTTTTGTCTCAAGTTTTTTTTTGAAAATAAAATTATGTGGTCCTTAGTCTCATAGTTGTATGGTTGGTGGTTTTCTACGAAATTGCTAGAAAATATTGATGCACATTAATAAAAACTTTTGAACATTCACACCTAAACTAAAGCTGGTTTTTGGATTGTCGTACTTATTTGGTTTTTCTGAAAATTTGGATGGTTGGGCTCACCGGAGTGGATTCTCTTTTATCACATATGTGACATAGTGTGCAGTGGATTATTATTATTATTATTAATAATCATAATATAATAATAATAATATAATAATAATAATAATAATAATAATAATAATAATAATAATAATAATAATAATAATAATAAAACTAAAATATTGAGCTTCAGTAATAAGTTTTTTGATTTGTTAAATAAGCTTGGATTATTATTATTATTATTAGGAGTTTAATGTCCATGCACTCACAATATAAAATAATTTTTATTAATAGTTATATTTATTGGTTGATAGTGTAAAATTATTTTGTGGACAACCCAATGACTTGAAGACTATGTATTTGAATAAGCTATTATATGTTGTGCCTTAATGAGACTTTAAAAGAAAATTTTGAATGATTAAAAACTAAATATGAGATATTTAAGAGAACTATGAAAATATTTAACTACAATTATATATTAGCAACTTTATTACTCAAAAAAACCTCGGCAATAAAGCATGCATGATGCATGTGTCCTTAGAACACATAATACATAAATTGCTTCGATCATTGTATCTTATAATTAGGATACGACATGTTAGATTTAATGTATCTCCGTTATTGTTTTATACAAAATTACTTCGACCCAGGAACAAGGTTGCAGCTTGTGCCAAGCACTATGTGGGAGATGGTGGCACAAACATGGGTATCAATGAGAACAATACTTTAATAAGCTTCAAAGGATTGCTTAAAATTCACATGCCGGCATATTATGATTCTGTCATAAAAGGTGTTTCAACAGTTATGATCTCCTACAGTAGCTGGAATGGGAAAAAGATGCATGCAAACCGCGATCTTGTCACTGGTCTCCTCAAGAACAAACTGCGATTCAGGGTAATAAAATTTATTGCCCAACATTTTCTAATGTTATCAAAATGGACTTATCTTTAAGAAAAATACATGATAATTAATAGGTACATATCATGTAATTTTTCTTCAATCTTCCAGGGTTTTGTCATATCAGATTTTCAGGGTATTGACCGAATTACATCTCCTCCTCATGCTAACTATTCATATTCTGTTCAAGCTGGTGTTACTGCTGGAATTGATATGGTAACATTTTTTTTTTTCACTTCAAGAAGTAAAATGAAGTAACAAAAAATGTTTCTATAGTCTAAGAGTTTAATATTTGGAAATTACTTTCTATTTAAATTCCACGTTGTTTGCAGATTATGGTTCCCTTTAACTTTACTGAGTTCATTGATGACTTGACCTATCAAGTAAAGAACAATATTATCCCAGTGAGCAGGATTAATGATGCTGTGGCTAGAATCTTAAGAGTAAAATTTACCATGGGCCTTTTTGAAAATCCACTTGCTGATCTAAGTCTCGCAAACCAATTGGGTAGCAAGGTACATTTTCTTATGACTATGATTTGAAGTTTGAACATATGCCAGATACTTCATGTATTTCTATTAAATGAAAATAGTTTGTTTTGTTGATCGCTCGTATCTTATCTTAAACAGGAACATAGAGAGTTAGCTAGAGAAGCTGTTCGGAAATCCCTAGTGTTGTTAAAGAATGGTAAATCTGCTCATAAGCCACTGCTTCCCCTTCCCAAGAAAGCTTCAAAAATACTAATTGCAGGAAGTCATGCTGACAATTTGGGATATCAATGTGGTGGATGGACAATCACTTGGAATGGGCTTAGTGGTAATAATCTTACTTCGGGTAAGTCGGAACATTTCATTTAAGTCTCTATCATAGCTTCCTTTGTGGAAAAATTACAGACCATCTAATAGAGTTAATATTTGATGACAGGTACAACCATCCTTGATGCTATTAAACAAACAATTGATCCTGCAACCAAAGTTGTCTACAATGAAAATCCTGATGCTAATTTTATCAAGTCAAACAAATTTTCCTATGCCATAGTCGTTGTGGGAGAACATCCTTATGCTGAAACATTTGGTGACAGTTTGAATCTAACAATAGCTGAGCCAGGTCCAAGCGCCATCACCAATGTATGTGGCTACATTCAATGTGTAGTTGTTCTCGTCACTGGGCGTCCGGTTGTTATTCAGCCATATCTATCAAAAATTGATGCACTTGTAGCTGCATGGCTTCCTGGCACTGAAGGCCAAGGTGTTGCTGACGTTCTCTATGGTGACTTTGAATTCACCGGCAAGCTGGCAAGGACGTGGTTCAAGACAGTTGACCAACTACCGATGAATGTTGGTGATAAACATTATGATCCCCTATTTCCATTTGGATTTGGGTTGACTACAAACCTTACCAAGTTCAAGAATACAACACTTTTTCACTAGGATCCTTGAAAGTGTTGAATGGTGAGTTATTAGATCATGTTTACCTTTCTATTGCAATTATGAGATTCAATACTAGAATAGAAAAGTGTTATAAGCTGGTACCTAGGCAATTTCAGTAGTATAAACATGTAATTTTCTTTAGTTTTTGAATCTTCTCATAAAAATGATTCTTGCCCTTGAAGAAACCTGTTACTGAAAATTGATTTTAGTTTATAAAAAGGCTCATTTACTCAAATGGAAAACATGGTAATGATTAGTTGCAAAAAAAAAATTGAATTGAATCGTGTTCATAGTGATCCTTTATACATAAATAAAATTTGAGCTCTTGTCAACTTGCAACTTGAAGATAGCAACAAGATAACAACAAAGAGTAAATTTTTAGAGGTGGTGTTTACGGGACTGCAACTTCTCCTTATATATTGAAATGTTTAACTGCCTTAGAAAATATGATACAAATGAGTTCTATATATAGAGACTCAAAGTACAAAGTACAAAGATATAAATGCTACATGAGAAATGCTATATAATAAATACTGGATATTTTCAAGGAGGTCTAGATCCAAGGAATGGACTTTTCTAATCCTAAGAGAATATAACTTTCAAACTCTTTTTGACTGCATTTAAGTTTATTCTAACAAAACTCCCCCATAAAATTAAATGCTTCTTCGATCCATCATTCCCAACATCCTTTTGCCTTTGTCAAATAACTCCTTCGACAATGGTTTTGTGAAGATGTCTGCAGCTTGATCCTTGCTTGCTACATTTTTTAGTTTGACACTTCCTTCCTTCACATGTTCTTGAATGAAATGGAATCGAACATCAATGTGTTTGCTTCTTTCATGATTCACTGGATTCTTCGCTAGTTCGATTGTTGACTTGTTGTCCACTCGAATTGTTGTTGCCTCTTCTTGTCTCAGCTCCATCTTGCTTAACAGTCTTCTAAGGCATATTGCATGGCATACACACCAAGATGCTGCTACATACTCTGCTTCACATGTCGAAAGGGTTACAATTGGCTGCTTCCTCGAAACCCAAGTGAAAGTAGTATTTCCCATGAAGAACACATAGCCTGAAGTGCTCTTTCGATCATTTATGTCTCCACACCAATGACTGTCGAAGTAGCCAGTCAACTTGTAATATTCTGTTCTTGAGTAAAACATTCCAAGTGACACAGTTGCTTGGACGTATCGAATGATCCTTTTCAATGCCTTCAAGTGTGTGTGGACTGGTTCTTCCATAAATCGACTCACAATACCAACACTTAGCGAAAGATCTGGCCTTGTGCAAGTCAGATATCGAAGACTTCCTACCAAGATTCGAAATTTACTTGCTTCTACATGCTCTCCCCCGTCAAATTTTGAAAGCTTTGTTACTGGTTCCATCGGTGTCAAAATTGGATTGCAGTTATCCGTTTTGAACCTCTTTAGGATGTCTTTTGCATATTTTTCTTGTGAGATGAAGATTCATGTTTCTTCTTGTCGAACTTCTATGCCAAGATAGTATCTCATCAGACCTAAGTCGGTCATTTCGAACTCACGTGTCATTCCGCTTTTGAATTCTTCGATCAACTGATCATTGTTCCCCATGAAGATCAGGTCATCAACATAAAGAGCAACCAGCAGTATATCTTCTTTATTCTTCTTCACGTACAGAGCATGTTCGTAGGGACATTGCTGAAAACCTTTCTCCTTGAAGTATGTGTCAATGCGCGTATTCCATGCACGTGGTGTCTGATTCATCCCATAAAGTGTTTTCTTCAATCCCAACATTTTTCCTTCGTTTTCGACTATCATGTATCCTGGTGGTACTTCGACGTAGACTTCATCTTCGAGCAAAACATTCAAAAAAGTTGATTTGACATCCATCTGAAATATCTTCCATTTGAATTGAGTAGCTTGAGAGATGAGCAATTGAATTGTTTCCATTCTTGTAACAGGTGCAAATACTTCATCATAGTCAATTCCTTCTTTCTGTTTGTAGCCTTTAGCCACAAGTCACGCCTTATACCTTTTGATTTCTCCTTGAGCATTCATCTTATTCTTAAATACCCACTATTAGACCCCAAAATTTTCCCTCCTATTTTTGAAGTCAATACACATCTCCATATTCAAGAATTCCTTATGGGTTGATCAGACAAACCCTCTCCTAAGAAATCAACCTACAACTAGGGTTTTGTTTCTCTCAAGTCAAATTTGAGTTCTAGTGCCTCAAGTGAGCATCATGCCTCCTCATATGTTTCAAAGAACCACCATGTAAAGTTTCAAGCCTTATAACCTAAGTTTGCTCAGTCAACTGCTCAGATGGTTGAAAATTAGTTGCATAGGACAAAAAGTCAATTGTGGTCAACATATAGTTAAACTTCATCATTTTTTGTCAACATCAAGATTTTGAGGGCACATTCCTCATTTGATCAAAGTTTGATCATGATTCATCAAGAAAATTCAAAGAATGATCAAAAGTCCAAAGTTTCTAAATTAGGGTTTCTTAAGGGAAAGTCAACAGAACTTTGACCAAGCAAGATTTGGTGTTGATTTTCAATCAAATATTCTTGCATTTGAAGCTTGATTTTTGATCAAATTTGTTGAACTAAATCCATCTTCTATATATATAGAAGGATGCCAGATGAAGAAGACACAAAATCCTTGCCTCAAGAACCCTAACCAAACTCCAAAAAAACTTGAGAAAAAAGCAACTTCAGATTCCACTTTGTAGTCTAATTCAAGGAGTTTTGAGGACCAATCGAGCATCACAGAGGTCCTAAGAACGTTTTCCAATCTCACACAAGCCTGAGGCAAGTCAAATCAGCCAAACAGAATCACGGTTTGCAAAATTTTTTTCAAAATTGATTTCAATGATTCAAGCATATTTGACATAATTTGATTGCATATTTATGTTTATGATGATATTTGCAAGCTATCTGGGTTGTTTGATTTGAGTTTCAGTGCAGGAATCGTGATACGCCATGGCTAGGGTTTCTGAGCTTTGAATTAGAAACTTTGATTACAAGAAAAATTGGACCAAATGGATGGCACCATCAGGTTCAGATGGTGTTTTCCAATCGATTCATGCCCTTCCCTGGAATTTATATTGCATATTGTGAACGATTTGATTTTCCAGGTGATATAGTGACATATAAAGTCGTCGCTATAGGCTTTAGCAACGAAAATGTCCATAGGTTAAAGTCTATGTCTCAACGAGGAAGACAACCCCCCACTAACCGGGCGCGTGTTTTTGAATTTAAATATTTTAACTTTTTTATTTTTTTCTCATATATTATTATTGCTTCAGTCCACTAACAAATGAAATAGCTAGCACAATTGGCAAAGGGATTATGCTGATGACCATCCAGACATGGGTTCGATCCCAGCGCCTGTAACCCTTATTTTATGCCATTTTTCACAGTAACCCTTATTTTCTTATTTTTCTTTTCTAATTTCTTTTCTTAATTTAATTTTCTTACAAATAATTTTTTTAAATACAACAAAAATCACAAAAAGAATTTTCTTTTTTAGATTTAGGTTTTAAAAATACTAATTTAATTTTTGACACTAAAAATATTTATTTTTCTTTTATTTTAATTAAATGTTTAATTAACCATAAAATTAAAATTTAATTTATTTTCTTAAATAAAATCAACCCACAAAAATGCAAAAAATATTTTTCTTTTTAGTAATTAGGTCTTTTTTCATTAATGTTAAACTTTTACTAATTTTAAAACTTTTATTACTAACACAAAAATCTTTTTTCTCAACATCATTTTCTCTTATTCTAATTTAATCCTTGTCTTGATATTATTTTTCGATTATTGTAAATGCTTCCAAGTTGTAATAGCTAGGATTATTTTCTCGCATATTTTTATCATTATGTTTCTGCTCACAGGATGTAATAGCCTAATTAGGGTTTACTTTCTGCCTTTATTTTCCGCACCTCCTATTATGTATCTGGCCCAAAACCTTGTAATAACGTAGGGTTTACTTTTCCGCATTTACTTTATGCATCCTCTATAATTGTATATAACTGCTTAGATGTATGGCTAATAGGATTGTATGAAAAGACTAATCAATCAATCTTAGAATAACCTAATCTCCAAGATAAAATATCTAAATTGAACACACTTTCACACTTGCACCCCCTAGGGTATCCTCTCTTGTTGCCTTACGAATAACAATGGTCATGTCCCTCGAACGTAGGGGTATCATTAGCAAAAGTCCCTCGATTCCAAATCATCACAAAGATCATAGTCTCTCGATGACCCTCAATGTTTCCTACAAATATATGATCTCGTCCCTCGGTTGTTGCCTACAAATAAGTGATTATCGTCCCTTCGAATTGCTAAGGTATCCTTACAACGTTGCCTTCAATGACCATATGATGACCCTACGCTCGTCCCTTCACATCCAACGGATAGAGTTATCTACCAACTAATGGTATGGATAGAGCTTTCCTAAAGGAGAAGGAAAATAACAAGAACGACCTTCTGAGTAGGTAATAAGACTCTAAATTGCTTGCTCTAATCAAAATAAATACTTTTCACACCTCACACTCTTTTCAAAATTACTTTCAAAAACACTTTGTATACATTCATACGAAAATTATTACAAAGTTAAACTTTCGAAATATTTTCAAACACTTCGAATACATTCTTGAGGACTGATACAAGAATCATTATGAAGTCAAAGCAAAATACTTCTTTTCAAATCATACACACACACAAAGCGATTTTTCAAAAATGTGAGCTAAAGCAATTAAGAGCCCGTAGATAACTACGGATGGAAAGGGTGCTAATACCTTCCCTTTTCATAATTGCCTCCCGATCTCAGTATCAATAAAAGGTCTTTCACGTTCATTTCACCTTTCCTTGATTGGATAAAAGAAAAGTCGGTGAAGACTTTTGCTATTCCCAACATTTGCGATAAAACGCAAAAAAAACAAGTCAGTTCTCCCACCGTGTTACAGAACTGGCGACTCTGTTGGGGAGACTACTCAAAGTGAGGTTATCTTAGGGATTTAGATCACTTTTAATTGGTTTCTGTTTGCTTTGTATGCTTTACTTTTAAGGGTTGTTTGGGTATTATACTTGTGGGGGATCCTACACCTGGATCCATGTTTCCTTAGGTAAGTAACAACGTATCATTGTGACTGTCCGGCATAGACCAAAACGGTTAAAATGATGGCTACAGTTAGTGCGACACTTTGAATGTCCTGATGTTCCTCATGTTCAATTGAGGAAATATTTGGCGTCTGCGTGGTGTCATCAAGAACTAACTAAACTTTTAGAACCCTAATTGACCCATCTTAGCCATTAGAAGGTAGTGAGATATCCGACTTCAATGCAGACTGAGGTTGGTTGATACTCGATGCTACGCTCATTGAGATTCGACTTTCGGGATGTTTTGGTCGACCATTTGGTATCCGTACTGAAATAAATCTTGCGAGAAAGATCTGTGATATGAGATTCCTCGAATCCGGTTACTATTATAGGACAAGTTGAACCAACTTAAACTTTGGTAGGGTAGACACCTATACCTCAGGCAAGCCTTAAACCTAGGGCTACTGTGTGAATTGCTTGTGCTTGCTATTTAAACATGACATCATGACATCATAACATTTCTAACCATTTCAAGGACCTAGGGATTTATCTTTGCTCTTTGTTGTAGGGTTATGGCTTCTAGGAAGACTATCTGGATCAACTTCGTGGGTATACCTTCTCAACTCAAGGATTTAGTCTCAAAAGTTCTCGATCACGCTCAGTTCATCTAAAGACATGATTATCAGTTGATACCTACAATGGAAGAATTATCTAAGCTAATTGGGACACCTATCCTTGATCAGATACCTTTCACCAGTCTAGAAAAAGTTCTGAGGTTTAAAGACATTGCAGCAGCTTTACATCTAAAACGGTCAAATATTGAAGCTAATTGGGAAACAAGAAGTGGAGTTAAGAATTTGCTCGCCAAGTTTCTGATAAAGAAAGCTCAAGAATTCTTGAAGGCTATGAGTTTCCACGCTTTCAAAGATGTTTTGGCCTTGCTAATCTATGGTTTGGTGCTATTTCCTAATCCGGATCAGTTCATAGATGTGAACACCATCAAGATTTTCCTCACTCATAATCCTTTGCCTACCTTGCTAGGAGATTTTTTGCATTCTCTTCACACTCGTACTATGAAAAGACAAGGAACTCTCATGTGTTGCATACCTTTATTATCCATGTGGTTTATTTCACTTTTCCCCGATCCGTAACAAAGAATGAACAAGGTTTAAAGTGGTCTCAAAGGTTGATGTCACTCTCTCATTCAGATATCCGTTGCTCTATCTACTCTAAAAAAGACTTCACTTTCATCGACAATTGTGGGGAATTCCCCAATATGCCGTTTCTTTGCATAAGGGGAGGTATCACTTCTAATGCTTCTCTAGCGCTACGACAATTTGGTTATGCTCGAAGAGATGGTCCTCATGACATGATTATCCAAGGCATTGTATTTGACTATGTGTTATACCGCAAAATTTTCCCTCATATTTCTCAAGACAATCCACATCTTCATACTCAAGAATCTCTCAAGGGTTTACCAAATGAACCCTCTTCTAAGCAATCATCCCACAACTAGGGTTTTGCTTCTATCAAGACAAATTCAAGTTCTATTACCTCAAGTGATCATCATACCTTCTCATATGTCCCAAGGGATCACCATATCAAGTTTCAAGCCTTACAACTCAAGTTTGCTTAGTCAATTGCTCAGATGGTTGAAAATCAGTTGTATTGGACAAATAGTCAAATGTGGTCAACATACAGTCAAACATCATCATTTTTGGTCAACATAAATATTTTGAAGTCACATTCATCATATGATCAAGGGTTGATCATGATTCATCAAGAAAAGTCAAGATTTGATCAAAAGTCAAAGTTTCAAAATTAGGGTTTTTGGATAAAAGGTCAACATAACTTTGACCAGGCATAACTTTCACATACTTTATCAAAAAATTTCCACTAAAGCTCATTTTGAAGAGAATTCAATTTTCTACAACTTCATGTCTCACAAGCTTTAGCAAAAAATGCATCATTTGAGAGTTATGGATTAAAACATTAGAGGTCCTTCTAAAAGTCAAGAAAATGTCATCTTTTTGCAAAGAAGTGTACATGAACATGGAAATTTCAATGAATACGAAACTAAAAGGAGTGTTTAGAGGACATCTTGAAGTTTCTAAAAAATCTAAGAACACCCAAAAATGTTGAAAATTGAGTAAGATACAAGTTGTGCAAGTTGAGTATTTTTTAGGAGGTGCATAAAGAGAAATACTTAGCAAATGCAAATATTTTTCAAATGGGCCTAAGTTTTCATGATCCAAACTTATTTTTGAGATTATCCATGACCTCTATACTCCTTGCCACGCCTCTTATATTTTTATTTAATTTATTTTTGAATTAAATGGTCAAAATTCAAAATTAATTAAATAAAATACAAAGATAATTGATAATATAAGTTGGGCTTGATTTGTACATGTCTTGAGGAACAAGGAATCCCATGAGGATTGCCAAATTCGTGCAAGAAGCTACAAGGCAAAAAAATCCCTTTTTGGCAAGATTTGATAAATATTTACAAGAGAATATTTTTGCATTCAAGGCAATATATTTTCTCTTTATTTTTGATCAAATCTCTTATATATATATATATATATATATATATATATATATATATATATATATATATATATATATATATATATATATATATATATAGGATCACGAGTTACTAAGTTACACTGCTCAAAACGTCACGTTGGATTACTATTTTTAAATCACTGTTGGATTGAAACATACCATCATATAGATCATACCTATAGTTTGAGATTAATCTATAATGATTTACTATGTCATTGAACTACATCAAAATTAACGTTATATGAAAGTCCATTTTAACGTTAATCTTTGGATATCTTGATCGTATAGTAAATCATTATAGATTAATCTCAAACTTTATAGGTATGATTTATATGATTATATGTTTCAATCCAACGTTGATTTTAAAAATATTAATCCAAGTGACGCTTGAGCAGTGTAACTCATGGTGTAACGCTGTAATTTGATCCTCTCTCTCTCTCTCTCTCTCTCTCTCTCTCTCTCTCTCTCTCTCTCTCTCTCTATATATATATATATATATATATATATATATATATATATATATATATATATATATATATATATATATATATATATATATATATATATATATATATATATATATATATATATATATATATATTACAAGATCATAAGCCAAGGGGACGAATCCTTGCCCTAAGAACAAACCCTAATTCTAAAAAAATTTCAAAGAAACTTGCAATTTCGTATTCCACTCTACAGCCATTCTCAATCACTTTCAAGCATACAAACGTGCTCCTGAGGTATTGTAGGGTAACTATACATCATTATCCTTGGCCATAACGCGCTAAAACATGCACACCATGAAGCTCTGATTGCATTTTTTTCATGAATTCATATTTTACTTTTGAACGTGTTTTGTTTGAAACTAACGATTCTAATGAGTTCCTGAGACATCATAGAGCAGGTTTGAGTGATCGTTTGAAGTTCCTAATGGACGAAACATGATTTGCCATTATTATGGCTTTGGAATGGAGAAGCTTCGAACTAGACATTCCAGGCCGTTTCAAGCCAAACGGCCACCACCACTGGGTTCACAGGGGTCGATTTAGGGGTAGCCTTAATCTCTTGCATCAATTTTCTTTATTTTGCAGGTTTGAAAAATAAACTCGACGGAGAAGATGATAGGCGTAGGGTTCCAACGCTGACTCAGGCGAGGACTCTATGACCGAGGCGTGGCTTCATCTGATTGGCTCGTTCAAAAACACAGGGGCCCACGCGTGTTTGTTTGACAATTCAAAAATAGAACACGTTGACACTTATAATCACATGGACGTATTTTCAAAACAACCAAGCATCTTAGCTTTATTGGCAAACGCGCGCATGGTATATCCAGGGGGTCCTGGGTTCGATCCCTGTTGACCCCTTTTCTTTTTCTCACTTTTTTCTTATTTTCTTTTTTTTTTCTAATTTCTTAACTTTATTTAATTTTCTTTCAAACATTTTTCTAAAATACTACAAAAATCACAAAAAAATATTTTCTTTTTGCGTTTAGGTCAGAAAAATACTTATTTCATTTTTGACATTAAAAAAAATCATATTTTTCACTTTTTATTTTAAATAATTGTTAATTAATCATAAATTAGCTTTTAATTACTTTCTCCACATTAAAATTAATCCAGAAAATTCCCAAAAAATATTTTCTTCATATAATTAGGGTTACTAACCTAAAAAGCATTTTTCTACTAATTTCCAAAATATTTTACTAACATATTTCTTATTATTCTGACTATTTATATTATTTCGCATTTACAATTCTAGAAAAGATGTATAGGTCGCAAAGTTTTATTCTGTAATTGCATAGATTTGCATTTTCTGCCTTTACTTTCCGCACCTCCTATTATGTATCTGCCCCAAAACCATGTAGTAGCGTAGGATTTGCATTTCCACACTTTTACATTCCGCACTTTAATTTCTGTACATATATGCTAAGACTAAAATCAGCCCTAGTTTACTTCTAATCTCAATATAACATATCTGAATACAACACACTCTCTTCATACATGCACTCCCCTTAGGGTATCCTCTATTGTTGCCTTTACAAATAAACAATAGTCATGTCCCTTGAACGTAGGGATACCATTAGCAAAGACGCTTACGAATAACATCATCATAGTCCCTTCGATACAAAGATCATAGTCCCTCGATGACCCTCGATTGTTGCCTACGAATATATGACCTCGTCCCTCGATTATTGCCTACGAAAGTGATGATCGTCCCTACGAAATTGCTAAAGGTATCCTTATATGTTGCCTTCTATGACCATACGATGACCCTTCGATTGTCCCTTCAGATCCAAACGAATAAAGTTACCTGCCAACTAATGGTATGGATAGCCTTATTTTAAAGGAGACGGAAAATGACATGGAAACACTTTGTATACATTCCAGCGAGAATCATTACAAAGTTAAACATTTTTCGAAACAAACATTTCCAAACACTTTGTATACATCACAACGAAATCATTACGAAGTCAAAGCGAAATGTCTTTTCAAAATATTTTCAAATACACAAACACAAACAACAAATTTTCAAAATTGAGCTAAGCAACTAAGAGCCGTAAATAACTACGGATGGAAACAGTGCTAACACATTCCCTTTTCATAATTGCCTCCCATACTCAGAATCTAACAAAGTTCTTTTCTTGTTCTTTTCATCTTCCCTTTATTGGATAAAAGAAAAGTCGGTGGTGACTCTTGCTATCCTCAACATTTGCGATAAAAAGAAAAACAAATAAGTCAGTTCTCCCACCATGTTACACTACAACAACGATCTCCAAGGTTACCATCGAAGATTTGTGCACGCTTGGGGCATGGTGAAGAAGACTGATACCAAGACATTGGGGCATAAAAATTCCATTCCTTTAAAACCTTACCTCAAATGGGCGCGAGCTCGTGCTCAAAATCTAATGATGCCATATGTTGCTATTCTACCAGTAATTATGGAGCCTGTTGCCGAAGACGATGAGTCTTATACCATTCTCCATCTAGATATACCTACCAATTTTAAAGAATTGAAGAGATCCCAGATTCAACTTAAAGAAGAAAGGGACACATTCGAAGCCTAGTGTTATGCAAGCGAGAAAAAAGTGTTGGAGCTATCAAAGCTACTTCACGAGAAACACAACATTAACACCTACGTCAACACAAATAGGAAGTGTCCATGAGAGACCTAGGAGTTTCACTTTATGCTTGAACTTTCCTTTGTATTTACTAATTAACTAATAAAAAGTTTGTTCTTGTTTGCTTACCAAATTTAAATTTCTAAGGTCCTTAGAAACATTGCATAACATTGTATATCATAGCATATCATAGCATATCATTTCATAACAGGTACTCTGAAGACCGATTTTCTTATTCTCTCGCTGTTTATTTCAGCAGAAATGGCTCTCGAACAAAATGTCAAAGATCTCCAGGCTCAGAACGCTCAGCTCCAAGAGATGTTCACCAACTTGACCAAAGGACATAAAGATTTAAAGGAGCTCATCATCAAGAAGAAAAAGAAGAAGATCGCTGGTATTCTCAACATGGGGAAAAGGTTCAGAGGTCTAGTCAAGGTAGTCAGATAGCTTGAGCTCTCAGAGAAGAGCGTCAAAATTGAAGGAAATGTCAAGGCCAATGAAGGAAGCCATCATGGGTCTCAAGAAGAAGAGGAAAAAAAACTAAATGAGCGAGCAGTATCCTCCCGATGATGAGAAATATAAGCAACTTAAAGACCGTCTCAATGTTGTGGAAAATCTAAAAATGTCAGGATTGAACTTTGATGATTTAAGCCTGGTTCTTGGAGTGGTGATTCCCCGCAAGTTCAAAGTTCCTACTTTTGCTAAGTATGATGGCATTTCCTATCTGAAACTTCATCTGAAGTCCTATGTTCATAAGATTCAACCGCATACTGTTGATAAAAAATTGTGGACGCATTTCTTTCAAGAGAGTTTGTCTGGAGCACAGTTAGGGTGGTATTATCATCTAAAAAATACCCACATTCATACTTGGAATGATTTAGAAGATGCTTTCTACAAGAAGTACCAGTATAATGCTGAATTGGCACAAACTCGTATGAAACTACATAATATGTCTATGGGTCGTGATGAGAAATTCAAAGAGTACGCTAAAAAATAGAGAGATCTAGCAGGAAGAGTCCAACCACCCTTGTCTAATAGGGAGTTGGTTGACATGTTCATGGGAACACTGATAGGCCCATTCTTCAATCATCTGATTGGATATTCCTCAGCCGGATTCACCGAGCTGATATTGACAGGAGAACATATTGAAGCTGAAATTAAGAGTGGAAAGATTCAAGTCGAGACATCTTCAAATGTTGCGAAGAGGTATTTTGGTGGTAAAAAAGAAACCAATGTTGTGTATGGTCAGAAGAACTATGATAAAGGTGATTGCCATCAATCTGTGGGGGCAGTCCTGATCTCTAATCCCACACTGGTGCAACCACAACAAAACAACACACGTAGGCAGAACGCACCAAGAAGACAGTTTACGAAGATCAACATGCCATTGTCTCAAGTATTACAACACATGTTGAAAGCAAAGCTGATTACTTTGTGAGATCCGCCTCAACATGTTAACACATATTCTTCAAAGTATAATCCCAATGCAAGGTGTGCATACCACTCCAATAGCCCTGGACATGACACCAACAACTGTTGGGCCCTGAAGAACAAGATCCAAGACATGATTGAAGCTCAGGAAATTGAATTTGACCCTTTTATCGAAACCCTTAATGTGATCAATACACCAATGCCCGATCATAGTAAGAGTGCCAACGCCATTGATAATGACTCTTATGTCTTTGCTGTGAATGAGTAAACCACTCCCTTGATAACTGTCAAGAAGAATCTGCTACAAGCCGACTTATTTCCAGGATGTTTTGACAACTATTGTTACTGCACATCCGAACCCAATGGATGTGCTTGGTTGAAGAGAGGTATTCAACTCCTGATGGACAATCGAGAAGTTTTATTCATGAAAACTCTGTCTATAGAGGGTTTGCGCGAATATATTTCCAAACTTAAAAATCGAAGACATAAGCGTAGAAGAAGCCATACCAGAAGTCTGGGATACCTTGGGGAAGTCAAGTGGTAAACTTGATTTTATGGTAAAATATACCTCCCATGAAAGCTACAAGATTTCAATTGAAGACATCAAAGCAACCAGATGGGGGAGATGAAGACTATCCTGAAAAATGTGTCGATATAAACACAATAAAGATCACCTCTTCCAATTTTGCACCTAGAGTGGCACCTCTAATTATTACATCACCCAAACCAGTTCCATATTCCTCTGACAAAGCTATACCTTGGAATTATAGTGTCGAATTTTACTATTATGGCGTCAAGCAAGAGCCATTAACCATTGAAGACAATACAGTTGAAGCTACTAATCCTGATGTCAACAATATTATCGGATCAAGCAAGGTAACCAGAACCGGAAGAGTGTTTTCTCCAGATATCTCTCCTCCAACAGACACTACTGCTCCAATCCGTATTCCTGCTGTTGAACCAACTCCAGAGGCTCAGGGAAAAGAGAAAGTGACTCAACCTACTCAGACAGAAGTACGAAAGGAAGTTTTTGAAGATACCTCCAAGCAAGAGATGGAGGAAATCCTAAAGATTATTAAGAAAAGAAATTACAATGTGGTGGAGCAGTTGGGACAAACCCTATCCAATATTTCCATGCTAGCATTATTGCCGTGTTCTAAGGCTCATGCTAAATCCTTGGTGAAATTCCTAAAGAATGCTCACGTATCGCAAAACACTTCTGCTGACCAATTCGAAAGTTGTATTGCTAGCCTAATCGTAGACAATGGCTTGGGATTTTTTGATGTTGATTTGTCTCCCACCGGAAAGAAAAAGCAACAAAGCCTTGCACATCTCTATAGATTGTAAGGGCACTATGTTGTCTCATGTGTTGGTGGATACTGGCTCTGATCTGAATGTCCTGCCAAAGAGTGCTCTCGACAGACTTGATGTTAAAGAAGTGGTCATGAAACCTAGTGACATATTTGTAAGAGCTTTTGATGGTTCGAAGATAATAGTACTTGGAGAGCTCAACTTGCCGATTAAAGTAGGTTCCCAGACTTTTGGTTCTACTTTATTTGTGATGGATATTCGTCCAACTTATTCTTGCCTGATCGGACGCCCTTGGATACATGGGGAAGACGCCTTTACCTCTACTCTACATCAGAAATTGAAATACCCAGCGAAAGGGGAGATTATTACCATTTATGGAGAAGAAGTATATATGGTAAGCCATCTGCAGTCATTCTGATACATTGAAATGGAAGGTGAATTTCTCAAGACTCCCTGCCAAGATTTCGAAGTAATTCCACGAGTCATGCATGTCGATGCTCCTGTCACTCTTAAGATTACTAGAGTTCCACCAAAGATGGCCTCGCTAAAAGATGCAAGAGTTGTGGTCGTAGAAGGAGGATGAACTGTTTAGGGTTAATTGCCCGATTTTCCATTCAAATATGACAAGACTGGTTTAGGCTCACTTTCAAAGGTCAGAAAATGATACACCGCGAATATGCTGGTGGACATATGTTCCGCATCAACAAGAATGAAGTTCATGCTATAGAAGACGATGATAGTAATTTCGACATTGACAACTAGATCTTCCCTACTATCGGCAACGGGCTCAATAATTGGACGACTAAGGATGTTATGCCAATCTCCTTTAGTCAGGAGTAATTGTTTTTTCTATTTTATGCTTTTATACTTTATAGCTTTGAATAATAAGACTTTAAGCATAGTGCTTTGCCCAGGGCACAATGGCTCATTTGTGAGGGTTATTATTTGTCACTCACATATTTTCATTCAATAAATCATTGGACTTTTGCATTCAAATATTGTGCTCTCTGTCTCTCTTTTACTTTATCACCTTTTCAAAAAAGCTATATGTTCTTACACGCACCCATGTAATAAATTGCAGATCCATATTCACTCCGGATCCCATCGAGAACGACTCTGCTATTGCTAAATATGACTTTGATAATCCTATCAACCAAGCCGAAGACGAAGGCGAGGAAAATTATGAAGTGCCAGGAGAACTTGCCAGATTAATACAACAAGAGGAAATGGCTATACAGCCACATGAAGAGCCGGTCGAGGTGGTGAATCTAGGTACCGAAGAAAACATAAAAGAAATCAAGATAGGAGAGAGTCTTGAGAACAATGTTAAGGAAAGATTGATCCAGATGCTGCGAGATTACATCGATATTTTTGCTTGGTCTTACAAAGACATGCCAGGTTTAGACATCGACATTGTGGTACACCGACTACCAACGAAAGAAGGTTTTCTCCCTGTAAAACAGAAGCTTCGCCGTATGCGTCCTGAGATGTTTGAGAAAATTAAAGTCGAAGTCATGAAGCAATTCAATGCCAGTTTCTAGGATGTTACTTCCTATCCATAGTGGATTTCAAACGTGGTACCAGTACCTAAGAAGGATGACAAGGTACGTATGTGTGTGGACTATCGAGATCTGAATAAGGCAAGCCTGAAAGATGACTTTCTGCTTCCAAATATCGATGTCTTGGTCGACAACACCACTCAGCATAAGGTTTTCTCTTTCATGGATGGTTTCTCAAGTTACAATCAGATCAAGATGGCTCCCGAAGACATGGAAAAGACTACTTTTGTTACACAGTGGAGCACCTTCTGTTACAAGGTCATGCTGTTTAGGTTGAAGAATGTTGGCGCAACATATTAGTATGCTATGGTAGCTTTATTCCATGATATGATCCATCACGAGATAGAGGTTTACGTCGACGACATGATAGCTAAATCCCAAATTGAAGAAGAACATCTTGATCATTTGCGTAAGATGTTTGATAGACTGAAGAAATACAGATTGAGACTAAATCTGAACAAATGTACATTTGGAATCAGATCCGGCAAATTCTTGGATTTCGTTGTTAGTGGTAAAGGTATCGAAGTTGACCCCACCAAGATTAAAGCTATTCAAGAAATACCAAATCCCTGCACGGAGAAGGAAGTCAGAGGTTTCTTAGGACGACTATATTATATTGCCAGATTTATTGCACATCTAACTGCTACTTGTGTGCCAATCTTCAAATTACTGAAGAAAGATCAAGTAGTGGAATGGAACGAAGATTGCCAGACAACTTTTGAAAAAATCGAGGAGTACCTACAAGAACCTCTTATCCTGATGCCACTAGTTGAAGGAAGACCTATAATCATGTACTTAACAGTGTTGGAGAATTCAATGGGGTGTGTGTTGGGGCAACATGATGAGTCTAGTCAAAAATTACATGCAATATACTACCTTAGCAAAACATTTACCGACTGTGAAATAAGATACTCACTGCTCGAGAAAACTTGTTGCGCTTTTGCTTGAGCTGTTTGCCGACTAAGACAGTATATGTTGACCCACACTACCTTATTGGTCTCTAAAATGGAGTCGATAAAATACATATTCGAGAAACCTTCTCTCTCCGAAAGAATAGCAAGGTGGAAAATGATCTTTATCGAATACGACATTCAATACACTACTCAGAAAGCGATCAAAGGAAGTGTAGTAGTCGATCACTTGGCTCATCAAGCCGTAGATGACTATCAGTCTATGCATTTTGAACTCTTGGACGAGGATATTATGCTAGTCACTGACTGCGAAGAACCTGGACCGGATGAAGGACCTGAGCCAGGATCTCGATGGACCATGGTGTTCTATGGAGCTTCTAACGCACTTGGTAACGATGTTGGTGCCGTAATTATCTCTCCCAACGGTGGCCATACACCCTTCACCGCCCGATTATGTTTCGGCTGCACTAATAATATGACCGAATGTGAAGCGTGCATCATGTGTATCAAAGCCATTATTGAATTAAGAATCAAATTATTTAAAGTATATGGAGACTCAGCTATGGTAATTATTCAGATTAAGGGCGAACGGGACACGAAGCATTCGAATCTCATTCCGTATCGAGAACATGTGTTGAATCTGATCCCCTACTTCAAAGAAATTACTTTTGAGCACATTCCACGAGAAGCGAATCAGTTGGTAGACACGTTTGCTACCATGTAATCTATGTTCAAAGTCAGATGGGACAACGAAGCTCCTCAGATTACTATTGAAAGACTGGACGAACCGACATATTGTTGCGAACTTGATACTGAAGGAGTAGAGGAGAAACCTTGGTTCTACGAAGTAAAGAGGTATCTCGAGGCTCAAGAATACCCTGAGGTGGCATCTGTCAACGATAAGAAGTTTCTAAGGAGATTTGCTGCCAAGTCTTTCTAAGTAACGACATTCTATATAAACGCCATCACGATCTAGCTTTACTTCGGTGTGTAGATAAGAAGACAGCCGAAAGAATCATGGAAGAGTTACATGAAGGCTTTTTGGTACTCATTCCAGTGGACATACGATGGCTAAGAAGATTCTGAGAGGAGGTTACTATTGGTCCACCATGGAAGCTGATTGTTATCGATATTCCCGATCATGCCTCAAATGTCAGATATACGCAGATAAAGTACACGTTCCTCCGGTTCCGTTGAATGTTCTAACCT
Source organism: Vicia sativa (assembly GCA_021764765.1). Classification (NCBI taxonomy): domain Eukaryota; kingdom Viridiplantae; phylum Streptophyta; class Magnoliopsida; order Fabales; family Fabaceae; genus Vicia; species Vicia sativa. The sequence continues at coordinate 188,691,016 of CM038794.1, forward strand.
ACCACTTCTAATGGGCATCGTTTCATCCTCGCTTCTCTTGATTACTTTACCAAGTGGGTAGAAGCAGCCTCGTTCACATCTGTTACCAAGAATGTTGTGGTTCAATTCATCAAGCATAATCTCGTTTGTCGGTATGGAATTCCTGAAAGGATTATCATATACAACGACACCAATCTCAATTTCAAAATGATCATCGAACTCTGTACACGGTTCAAGATAAAGCATCACAACTCTTCCCCGTATCGGCCAAAGATGAATGACACTGTGGAAGCCGCCAATAAGAACCTTAAGAAGATCATACAAAAGATGACAATGACGTATAAGGATAGGCATGAGATGTTTCCATTCTCTCTCCATAGTTATCATACTTCAGTACGAACATCTACAAGGGCAACTCCATTCTCAATCGTATATGGTATGGAAGCGGTGTTACCTATCGTAGTTCAGATACCCTCGCTCAGAGTTTTGAAGGATGTGGAGGTAAATGAAGACGAATGGGTCCAGACTCGACTTGACCAGATAAACTTGATTGATGATAAACGACTCGCATCAATCTGCCATGGACAAATATATCAGAAACGCATGATCAAAGCCTTCAATAAGAAAGTCAAACACCAAGTGTACCAAGTTGGCGATCTAGTAGTCAAACACATCATCCTACCACAAGGTGATCCCAGGGGAAAATGGACTCCTACCTATGAGGGACCATTTGTAATTAAAGCAATATTTTCCAGCAGAGCCATGATACTGACCACTATGGACGAAGAAGATTTCCCGCACCCTGTGAACGCAGACATAGTTAAAAAATACTACGCATAAAAGAGATCCGCTAGGTCGATTGGCCTAGGAAAAGATAAGGGTGTCCCGGTGAACCAAAAGGTTTCGGGCAAAAATTAGGGACATATAAAAAAATATACATCCGGCAAGTCGAAAACCTGTAAAGGCGGCTTGGGCAAGAAGGGGTATCCCGGTAGAATGAAAACCCAAAAGGGCTGTCTAGGAAAAAGTTAGGGATTAAAGCATATGACTATGTCTCAACGGATCATCTACTTACAGACTACATTACTATCAAGTTCAAATGGCGCAGAGCAATCCAATCACCTTCTTCTGGCAGCAAGGAGATGAGATATTCAAAAATATATGAGCAATAGAAGAGTTGAAACTCGATGGGATTATTTCCACATGAGTTTTACCACTTTTTCAATGCTTTTGACGATTCCCTCTTACTAGGACATCTATCTCTTTGAATGATTATATGCATCTGACAATAATTATCTGCTCACAAATACATGAAAAGAAAACAGAAACAATAATTACTAAAGGCTCTAGGAATTGAGATAACAACCCAAGTCACCAACACATCCCCACAGAGTCAGCATCATAAAAATACCCCCACAAATCTCACAGAGGCATCACATCTTCAAGAATACTATACCATCATCTCATCTGCAGTAGGATGGTTCACTTATAGTATCTACACATGTCATTGCTACATCAGTCCCCGAGCAGTGGTTGATCATCTACTCATCACGTTAGTCCCCGAGTAGTGGTCATCTTAGCTCATCACGTCAGTTCTTGTGCAATGATCATCTACAATTCATCAGGTTAATCCCCGAGAAGTGATCATCTACAATTCATCACGTCAGTCCCCGTGCAATAATTATCTACATTCTCAACTCATCACGTTAGTCCCCGAGCAATGATCATCTTAACTCATCACATTAGTCCCGAGCAGTGATCATCTACATTGTGACGTCAGTCCCCGCGCAGTTAACGTCAACTTTGTTACATTGGTCCCCGAGCAATAACTAATCATCAATCAACTTATTATGTCAGTCTCCGAGCAGTAATAGGTTATTTAAAACCACATCATTCCCCAACAAGGGTTATTTCTTCAAAACAATACACAAGATATTCATCCCCAGCTGAGTATCACACAAGGATTATCATTCTCCAACATCATCAATATCCAGACTCGAAACTTAGTCAGATAGTGCATCGGAGGAATCTACATCTCTCTTATCCCCAGTCAAGGTCTCCAACAACCATATTTATCCATCTCCAAACAGAAGTCGGAGATCCCCAGCAGAACATTCCCATCTTCTTCAAGATGGATATGTTTTCAAATACCACAATGTCTATATTCATACATCATTCATAAAAAAAATAAAAACATGTGCATGCATCATTCTCGTTTATTTTGAGAGCATCATCACATAGTCGCATGCATCATGATGTGCATAGAACTAACTTTATTCTTTCAGGTTAAATTCTCAAACAAGCGAAAATTATTTACAAACTTCCAAACAGAAGGTCAAAGATTAATGACCGAAACAAGATGGGGAAACTATCTATGCAACCAAGCCAGCATCAATTTCCGGAACAAGACAGGCTTATCAATGAAGCAGATTTGTAAATCAATTCCCAAAACAAGACGGGGAAACTATCTATATCCTGACGAATACTTATCTCAGATAAAACCAGGACGGAGGTTTATTTTGACTCTCTCATATCATCAGTATCTCCGGATGACATCTTTAAGCCCATCTCCAACTACACATTATCATCTCTCCATCTACAGATTATTGCATATCTGGTTAAAAATCAATGCATACTAATGACCTCATTCAAAGACGATCGTGGGACGTATTTCCCCTTTCAAGAAAGCTATCATGGATTCTAACATACGACTCACTCCCAAAATCAACTTCTCCAAATGGCATCTATAATTCCATTCCAATACATCGTCAGTTGACGGTTTCATTCTATACACCCGCAAGTGCAAATTTCAGGGGTACTCGAGTGTTCAATAATCTTCTACCTTTAGATCACGAAAGGCAAGCATACCAATCTAACCCTTCACGTACATAAATATTTAACAAGGGAAATTGTTATACCTGAAAATTTGCCCTCCTATTTTTGAAGTCAATACACATCTCCATACTCAAGAATTCCTCAAGGATTGATCAGACAAACTCTCTCCTAAGCAATCAAACCATAACTATGGTTTTGTTTCTCTCAAGTCAAAATTTAGTTCTAATGCCTCAAGTGAGCATCATGCCTCCTCATAAAGTACCACCATGTCAAGTTTCAAGCCTCATAACCTAAGTTTGCTCAGTCAGCTGCTCAGACGGTTGAAAATCAGTTGTATTGGACAAAAAGTCAATTGTGGTCAACATATAGTCAAACTTCATCATTTTTGGTTGATATCAAGATTTTGAGGGCACATTCATCATTTGATCAAGGGTTGATCATGATTCATCAAGAAAATTCAAAGAATGATCAAAAGTCAAAAGTTTCTAAATTATAGTTTCTTAAGGAAAAGTCAACAGAACTTTGACCAAGCATAACATTCACATACTTCATTAGAAATTTTTTCACCAAATCTCATTTTAAAGGGAATTCAATTCTCTACAACTTTGTGTCTCACAAGGTTTGCCCAAAAATGCTTCATCTGAGAGATATGGGTCAAGACATTATAGGTCCTTTCAAAAGTCAACAAAAAGTCATCTTTTTTCAAAGAAGTGTACATGAGTATGGAAGCTTCAATGAATATGAAATCAAAAGGAGAATTTAGAGGACTCTTAAGCTTTCTAAAAATTCCAAGAATACTTCTAAATGACAAAACCTGAGCAAGTTATGGCTTAGGCAAAATTTGAAATGCATGAAGAAAATAGTGATCAAACTTGAAAATTTTCCAAATGGACCTATATTTCTTTGGTTCAATCTTGTTTATAATGTTTTCAAGAGCTTTTAAAGCCCATTCAAACTTCATAAGAGTTAGAAAATTGGCCTCCTATTTATATAATTTTTTAGATTAACAAAAGGGTAATAATCAAAACTTAAATCAGATTTAATTCTATTTTAATTCTTGATATATTTAACCGATTATATTGATTGTTTCCTAAAATATAAATTATCCTAAAAATAAAAATTGAGAATAAAATCTTTTTAAATCTTTTTTGTATTATGAATCTTTTAAACTTAAAATGCATAAAATAAAGATTTAAATGAAAAATAATAATTTTAAATATATGCAAAAAATAAAAAAAACGAAAATTAAATGTAAATAATAAAAAAAATGCAATTTTGTGATTTTAAAAGTGAAAATAAAGTTAGTAACAAATAAAAGAAAACATGGCAACAATGAGATTTGAACTTGTGACCTTATACTTTTAAGCTTGCTTTCTTACCAATTGTGTTATGCCATTTCATTCAATATAAAAAGGCAATTGAAAACATATGAAAGGTGATCATGTATTTGCCAATATTTGAAAATATTTTTGACTGTAGAAATAAAGGGTGGGAAAATTTGGGGTATGACAATTTGGATTCAGGATGCTCATCACATATGTTTGGAAGGAAAGATTTGATCTGTTAATCTAAAGTCCTCAATGAAGAACATGGTGAAATTTGCAAATGCTAATACTCTAGCAGCTGAAGGTATTGGAGATATCATGATCATGAGGAAAGATGGCAAAAGGCCAAGAATGAAGAGAAACTTGCTTAGCATAGAGCAGTTGGTCGAAAAGAACTACAAAGTGATTGTCGAAGACAAGATGATGAGAGTCGCTGACGCAAATGGATGATTAATCTTGAAGGCCCATATCTCCCAGAATAAAACCTTCAAGGTCGAACTTAATATGATGGTGAACAAGTGTCTTTCAACTGCAACTAGAAGAGATGAATGGATATGGCACTATCGACTAGGACATCTTAACTTTAGAGACATCAGAGAATTGAAAATGAAGAATATGGTTTCAAGATTTCTAGAAATTGACATTCCAAACGAAGTGTGTGAAGAATGTGTGCAAGCGAAGCAACACAAGAATAACTTCAGCAAGGATGCAGGAAGCAAGTCGAAGGCTGTTCCCGAAGTCATATACTCTGATGTATGTTGGTCAATCCAGGTGGATTTGCTTGGAGGAAAGAAATACTTTGTCACATTCAAACATGATTTCAGTCAAAAACTGTGGACTTACCAGATCAAGAAGAAAAGTGAAATGATCGAGGTATTTTCCAAGTTTAAGTCTATGGTCGAAAGACAAAGTGGTCGAAAGTTCAAAGTTTTGAGAACTTATGGTGGTGAAGAGTATGTGTCAAAATATTTCGACAGGATATGTAAAAAAGAAGGGATTGTGCATGGGGTGGTGCCACCCTATAATCCACAACAGAATGGTACTGCAGAAAGGAAAAATCGAACCATCACGAATATGGTTCGAAGTATGTTGAAAGGCAAGAACTTACCTAAAGAGTTTTGGGGTGAAGCTGTGTCTACTACAACTTATATTTTGAACAGATGTCCAACAAAGAAGCTAGAAGGAATTACTCTAGAAGAATGTTGGTCTGGTGTAAAACCAAGTTTGAGTCATCTGAAGGTATTTGGATCTATTGCACATAGGCATGTGCTAGATCAATTGAGAAGAAAACTTGATGACAAGTCCAGTCAAATAATTCTAGTAGGATATCATTCGATAGGAGGTTACAAGTTGTTCGACCCAGTGAACAAGCAGATTGTGATCATCAGGGGCGTGATCATAGATGAGCTTAAAGAGTGGGACTGAAGTCGAAATGTCAAGAAATATTCAATAAGAATTTTACTCGAAGAGTCATAAATTCAAGTCGAAAGAGAAGTTCGACAAGAGGAACCGACAATTATAGATCAACCAAGCACAAGAAGAAGACCTCGGAGAGCATACACATTCCTGCAAGGTTGCAAGATTATGTGGTCACCTTAGAAGATGTGGTTGATAACGAAGGTGAGTTGGTACACTATGTTTTCTATGCAGATGCCAAATCTATCAATGCAGCTGGAACATTGAAAGATTCGAAGTGGGTGAAAGCAATGAAGAAAGAAGTGAAATCCATCAAAGACAACAAACACTTGGTCACTTATCGAATGCCTCAAGGCAAGAAGGAAATTTAGGTCAAGTGGGTATACAAAGTGAAAATGAATCCTAAAGGGGAATTAACTCATCAAAAAGCAAGGCTAGTGGCAAAAGAATTTCTCCAGATAAAAGGAATTGGCTTTGATGGGGTTTTTGCACCTGTGACTAGGATCGAAACAATCAGGTTGGTTGTTGGCCTAGTAGAAATAAAAAGTTGGCACATATGTCAGATGGACGTAAAGTGTGCATTCCTGAATGGACCCTTAGACGAAGAAGTTTATGTTAAACAACCAATTGGGTTTGTGAAACATAACAAAGAGAGAAAGGTTTACAGGTTTCATAAAGCCATGTATGGATTGAAACAAGCTCCACGAGCTTGGAATAAGAAGATTAATAGTTTTCTAAGGGAGAAGGAGTTTGTGAAGTGCACAAATAAACATGGAGTTTATGTAAGAAGAAGAAATAGTAAATTGCTTATACTATGTCTCTATGTCGATGACTTGTTAATCACAGGTAACTCTAAGAAAGATATCGAAGACTTCAAAGGAGATCTCAACAAGAAATTCAAAATGTCTAATCTGGGTGACTTTTCATATTTCCTTGGCATTGAATTCTACAAGACTAGTAGAGGCTTGATGATGCATCAAAGAAGATATGCAGGAGAAATTCTCAAAAGATTTGAGATGGAAGAATGTAATTCGACTTCAACACATGTAGAACCAAGACTGCAACTGTCGAAAGACCCTAAAGAGGATGATGTCGACCCAACCCAATATAGAAGACTTATTGGATCCTTAGGATACCTTTGTCATACGAGGTCTGACTTAGCATACAATGTTGGTATGGTAAGTAGATTCATGCAGAAGCCAAAAGTATCTCACCTAGCATGAGGGAAGAAAATATTGAGGTATTTGAAAGGAACTCTCGACTATGGCATTTTTTTCCTGCAACTGATAAAGGAAAAGAATGCAAGTTAGTGGGGTACACAGATTCGAGCTGGTGTAGTGATGCTGAAGATCGAAAATCCATAGCAGGATATGTGTTTATGTTAGGTGGTGCGCCAGTTGCTTGGAGTTCGAGAAAGGAACCAGTTGGGTCATTATCATCAAGTGAAGCAGAATACATAGTTGCTTCTCTTTGTGCATGTCAAGAAACTTGGATGGGGAACTTGGTCGAAAAAATTACAGGTAAGGATCATGGAGCAATCATCATGAAGATCGACAACATGTCAGCTATCAACCTGGCGAAGAACTCGATAGCTCATGGTCGAACAAGCACATCGAATTGAGGTTCCACTATCTTCGAAAGCAGGTAGATGATGGGAAGATGAATTTGGAACACTGCAGAATTGAGAATCAGATTGCAGACATTATGACAAAGGGTGTGTAGGTCGAAGTATTTCGAAGACTAAGATCAATGATGAATGTATATAGTTTAGACACAATGAATTAGGTGGTGTGTTGAAAGTAATTCCCTGTGTCATAAAATATTTGATTTGATTTGATTTAGGAGTGTGGAAACAATTTGTTACACACAGATTTGATTTTAGATTTAGATAGATTTGATTTAAATCTAAAATAGAATATATTTGATTTAGCTTAGAAAGAAAGCAAATCAAAATCTATAAATAGAGGGAGTAACCCCTAATTTTATATTTTAAATTCATTCACAGTATTTTGCAGTTGCAAAGTGAATAGAAAGTTTTTCCACAGTTTGTGGGCAGAGAGAAACTCTGCAGAAAATATTTCCTTCTTCTTTCTTTCTTTAATTGTTAATTGTTATTGTGTGGTGATATCAATCTTGTTCATCAAGATTGAAAGCAATTTATCATAGAAATTAGTGGATTTCCAACACCATTCCCCATAATACAAGGGTTCTGACATCATTTGACCCAATTTTCAGTAAAGATTCCATCTTTTCATATTTTTTCTTAATGCCAACAAGTTTCTTATTAACTTCAAATGGGTGTCTACTATTCAATTTTTTCAAAACATCTTCCACAATGTCCTTGATAAAATTTTGATTCCATCCTAGACCAGTATGAATGAGAGTGGTTGGAAAACAACATTTCTATGATGATAATTTTTATATAATCATAAAAAAAGGAAAACTAGACCTAGAAACAATGGAAAAATAGATTTAGAATAAATTTACCCGCAATTTTGAGAGTTCCATCCTGATAAATTAGCTGCTTCAATGAGTGCGTCTTTCCATTTCTACAACTTGTCTTTGTCGTGTCTTAAATCCCGCTTATGTTTTTCAAAAGCTTGCTAATAAGTTCCAGTTTGATTCCTCACATGTGAGGGTTCTTTGTCATGGAAAATTGGTATTACAATTTGTCTCTGGTCTCTCTTGCATTCTAGAATTTTAATTAGTTCATTCAAATACCATTTTGAAGATGCATAGTTATTTGAAAATATGGCTATAGATGCATCTGACCTCCTCAATGGATTTGTTGAGTGCTGATGAGATCTCATCTCCTTTTACAATCTCAATGTCAATAAATGTTAGAAATTTTTTGTGAAGAGCTTCATAAAGATGGCTCGTGAAGGTTTTACGAGTATCCTCACCACAGAAATTAATAAAAACATCAAATTTTTTCAAGGATGCCACCATAGAAGAACAAGAACCTTTGTATTGTTGCATAGCCATTACAACTCTCTAAGTACTCTGCACTAATGATAACAAAAGAAGATGGTTCACAAATGGAAGAAGAAAAATTGGATTCATCAATCTGAAGCCAAAGACAAATCTTATTCCACCAAGCTTTAAAAACGGGACCACCACCAAAGAAATGATGCAAATCTTCTTCAACACCAAAATAAAGGGGGCAAACCAAACTATGCACTCCCGTCAACACTCTCCAAGCTATGCAAATCAAAAGCTCTAAGTTTGTATTCCAAAACAATCTTCAACCAAAGATAAGGACACGACTACGAACTTTAATTTTTCACAAACTAGTCAAAGCTAAAGAAACATTAGCATCCAACACCGAAGAATGATTATCGTGCTTTCAAATGCAATCATGACGATTGCTAATAGAGAAACCATTAGCATTCCTCCACCACACAAAAAGAAACCATTACCGTAAAGTGTGGCCGAACCGGAATCAACAAAAGTGAAAGATCCCGATCTTAATTGAGCGTTGCCCGAAAATTTGAACCAATCCACCAACGGAAGGACCAAAACCAAACATCTTTGATCCACTCTCCCATATGAAAAACATTCTCATAAAGAGGATGCACCACCAAAAAAAAGTCCGGAAACAAGTTGCATAGCGGAGACAAACCAAATCAACGGTCAAGCCAAAAAACTATACAATTTCCATCACCTAGTGATGTAATTAAAATCCTATAAAATTTAAGTTCCGCTAAATGTCAGAACTTCCAACACTATATTGCATAAGAGTATCATGTATAAAAACACACAATAGTTATTAATTAATATGGTTAATTGTAATTTTGATCCATCTATTTTTATTTTTTTTGGTTTTGATCCGTTATTTTAAAATTTGAATTTTTGATTTCCTTTTTCATGTATAAAAACACTCGATCTATTTATATTTTTCTTTAGTTTTGATCCCCTTATTTTAAAATTTGAATTTTTGATCCGTTTCTTAAGTTTTATCAGAATTTTAGTCCTTCTCCCAAGTTTTGGTCAAATTTTAGTGACATGACAATTCACTTGAGGATGTGTCACTTCCACATATAAAACAATTATTTTCATGTCATTTTTTATTATTTGTTACTTAGTAATTTATAATTAATCTTGTTTAATAATAAAGTAAATAAATAAATTACAATAAATTTTCAATTATTTATTTTAAGAATATATTTTTAATTATATATATTTTAATTATTTCCCATAGGATGCTTGGGCGAGCTAGACAACGTTAGAACCAGAGACTTTTTTTGCAATTAGTAGCAACAAATTAATTAATATAACATTTCATTGATTTCAATACAAACTAATAGTTTGTTAACTTATAAGCCTGCTGGTGGTAGTATCTTGCTGAATTTATGCAAGAGGTGTATGTAACACGACACAACAATTGAATACAACTAATTAAGATGGGAAGAGTCTAACTTAATAGCTTTATCAAAAAAAGATAAATTCATCACAAACATACAACTTTAAGTTACCAATCCACAACATCTTGGATTCATGGGATACTTCTGAATGAAAACTTTGATGCTGTCTTATCTTTGGTTTAGAAACAAGAGAAATAGACATTTTAATTCTTCTAGCATGTGCTTTAGCAAAAGACCTGTACAAGGTGTTGTTTCAACACAATGCTATTGCATTTTATCTGACATAAATTTCATTCAACTCCACTAGTTCTACCATCCTCCAACACAAAACATTGTTTCGAGTCATATACAGGAATGACTCCACAACCCTTGATCCATCTTGCTCCCTTACCGCGATGCTCTCCAAAATTGAATAGAAATGAAAGGTTGTAATAATCACTTCTACTTTCACTCCCAACCTTCACCCAGTCAGAATTATAGCACCTTATGATACCAAACCATACATGATCTGAAATTAATTTAGTTTTTGTCATATACCATGTGCCGTATCGCTCAATTTCTTCGGTGTGTTGATAAATAGTACAAAAACTTTCCTGAAACCAATATTCACTTCTCCGGAGAGAATGAAGCAAATGATGAAACCAGACAAACCATATTTTGGAATAAGTGGGATATCTAAGGAAGTCTCCGTTGTATGAAAATAAAATTCACTGGGAATTTGAGATCCTGGAAAGAAACTTACACCCATATGATAACTTGGTATATACCAGTCCCTCCGTGAAAGATATTTTATATGTAACATGTTCTCAGGTGAACGGAGTTTGTGTAACATATTCTCGAGCATTGGTCGTTGAATTGAGTTGGTCTCCAAATGAATGCAATTCTGTGCTGTAAAGTATTGCAAGCTAACTGGAAGTTTTGGTAAGGATTTAAGTTTCCGGCAGTGATCTAAATCAAGAGTTTCCAACATTGAATTGTTATGGATGTTGTCAGGAAGAGTTTCTAAGTTGTGGCAATTTCTCAAACATAAAAGTTTTAAAGATGGTGTACCATCAAGGATGAACCAAAGACTCGATGTGTTGATTTGTGTGCATCCTGTAAGGTGCACTTCAGTAAATTTCTTATTACACAACATAAATGAAGAAAATCCATGTACAACAGCATCCCATAAAGACAACTTCATAATTTCCTCGGATGTCACCGAAAATTCCGCAAGAGATGAGTTAGAGAGATCAAGTATTTGGAGAGATTTTGAATGAATGTTATTTTTCAGGCTTTCAATCTTTTCGCAACCAGATAAATCTAGTTCTGTAAGCTTGAGGATACTGAAAATGGATGGATGGAGTCGACGGAGACTCTTACAACCAGAAAGGATTACTATTTGAAGATTCGGGGCCTTTGATAAATCTGGAAGCTCAATCAAGTCTTTGGAGAAAGCAAGATCAAGAACTATCAAATTGTCAAGCCTCTATATGAGAAAAAAACATCATAAGCCTTAACTAAAAGAGAATAAAAACTTAATTAAGAATATATCTATCAGAGCTAACAATAACACGTTAATTAAACTACACCTGAATTCCATCCCAAAGCTTTTTAAGCTTGCTATGCTGCATATTAAGCTGTACAAGCCATTCTGCACAAAAGGTTGATGGCAAAGACTCAAGTGGAAATGAATCCCAATGAAGATGCCTCAATTTATCAGACAACCACTCAAGACCTTCAAGGAAATGCAGTCTAATTTCTCTATTTGTAGTATTGATATGAAGATGTCTTAAGTTGGTCATGCTTTTAAAGGAATCAGAGCTCAAGTATAAATTCTCAATTCTAGAAGTATCAAATTCTATAACTTCAACAACTTCGGTTCCCTTAAAAAAACAAATTTAGAGTAATTATTAGTAAAAGCTGACATACATATTTATTTATCTTACTTATATTTCATCTATTTTCATATACAAGTAAATGAATCTCTCACTTACCTTGTTATATTTCAATACATCATACACATCCTTTGGATCCCACAATCGACTTCTTCTTCCGGGGTCATTGACTGATTCATTCATAACAGTCTCTCTTCCCATTTCTTTTAATAAATCATGCATTTTGATAGAGTGTTGTTCCTTACAAAAATATATGAGTGTTTTATCTAGAAGGACTTCTAATCCACTCTGTGGAAAAAAATTGCAAGCATTCCATATTGCTATAATGTAATCTTTATTATCAAGAGATTTATATAAAACATGTAATCCAGAGTTGCATGCAATGTCTAGAAATATGGCTTGTTGAGTACGATCTAAGTCATCAAAGCTCAATTTTAACACATCATGTATTCTCCTATTGGGATTTTTTTTGAGTTTCTCCAACTCACTTTTCCATGCTTGTTTACTTTTTTTTGTACGAAAATTTGCACCTAATTCTTTCAAAGCCAGGGGATTGCCTCTGCAATAAAAAATTGCCCTGTCTGATAGATTATCATATCGATACTTGGGAATTTTTTCTCCAAAAGCATTCCAACAGAATAATTGAAGAGATTCATCTGCATTCATTTTCTCAAACTTATATATTTCACACTTGTCAAATTGGCTACATATCTGCATATCTCTAGTTGTGATAATGACTCTGCTTCCCTCTCCCAAGCAATTATTGACTATGTTGAAATTTTCTGCTTGCTCTAAGGTTGCCACATCATCCAATACAATGAGACTTCTTTCATGTGCAAGTTTGTTTTTGAAAATTGGAGTTTCTACATAAGGTGCATTGAGAGGAAGCTCCAACAATGTAGAAAAAAGTTTGTTACGTACAAACTTGAGTCCATGCTTGTTTGATTCTTCCCTTATATTTTCAATGAAGCAACTACGTTCAAATTGAGAACACAATCTACCATATAAATGTTTGGCTAGAGTGGTCTTTCCTATGCCTCCCATTCCCCACAATACAAGGGTTCTAACATCATTTGTCCCAATTTCCAGTAAAGATTCAATCTTGTCATACTTTTTCTCAATGCCGACAAGTTCCTTTTTAACTTCAAATGGGTGTTTACGACTCAATCTTTTCAAAACATCTTCCACAATTTCCTTTATAAAATTTGATTCCATCCTAGACCAATATGAATGAGAGTTTTTATGATTATAATTATGAATATGTTGTGAATTGGATGTATTGGAAACACAATATAAATTTGTTGCTTAATGATAAGAAATAAACAAGGGTAGAATATATGAGGAACACGATAAATACAAGAGATTGCTTATTAACTGATATTCTTTTTTTTATCTTCAAATCAAGATTACAAGTATATAAGAATAACAAATAATCCTCACACCCTAAATTAGGATTTGAAGTATGCAATGATGATAGACTAGTATGATATTTACAATATACCTAACATACTAAACTAATGGGCTTTTATCATAAATACTCATTACAAGCTAACTTAGGGTACAAGCTAACTTAACCAATTGGACATAACAAACATGCCAAATTCGATATTAACATTCCTAACATCCTTCGACATTACAAGCTAGAACACACTTCGAATACAACTTCTAATACTTCAACAACAGCATGTGAACAACCTTCGACTACATGCTAAACCTCGTCGAACCGTCAAACCAGAAGCTACCCTTCGATCCAATAGAGTTTGATCCAATATCTCACAAATCTCCAGCTTGAAACAAACTCTATTATGAAAGAACAAACTAGCTTTCTTCATGCAGCTTTATCAACTGCATACATTGGAAAAACTTGCGACTTTGTAGTATCTTGGTGATCATATCAGTGATTGTGGTCTGCTTTAACAACCTTCACATCACCTCACATTGATATTTCACCAGCTCCTGATAATTTCTTTCAATTAAAGCAATATATTCTGCTTCAGTGGTTGATAATGCAACAACCTTATAAAGTGTTGTTTTCCAACTAATTGTTGTACCAAACAAAGTGAAAACATATCCAGAAATAGATTTTCTGGAATCCATACAACCTGCATAATCAGAGTCGACATATTCTTCAATTACTACTTTACTATCTTCACCCAAGGTTCCACCATAAATTAAAACTCTGTTCAGAGTCGACATATTCTTCAATTACTGCTTTACTATCTTCACCCAAGTCTTGCTAGTGAGCCTTTCCAGGATTCTCCATGTACCTACTTACAAGACTTACTGCATATGTTATGCCGGGTCTAGTACAAACCATAGTACATCAAAGAACTTACTACGTTAGCATATGTGATGCTTTTCATATAAGCTTTTTCGACCTCAGTACTGGGACACTGATCAATACTCAACTTGAGTTAAGGGTTTGTTGGAGTCACAACAGGCTTCGAATTCGACATACCAAAATTTTCGAGAATCTCCCATAAATATGCCTCTTGAGATAAGCATAATTTCGATTACTTTCTATCTCTTCGAATGTCAATCCCAAGAATCCTGGAAGCTGATCTCAGATCCTTCATTTCAAACTCCTTATTAAGTTCAGCCTTCACCCTCAATACCTCTTTGACATTGTTGGTTTCTATGAGAATATCATCAACATAAAGCAACAAAATAATAAATCAATTACCAGGATGAAATCTGAAGTAAACATAGTGGTCGAACTGACTTCTAACGAAACTTATGTGTGCCATGAATTTGTCGAATCTCCTATTCCACTGTTGAGGATATTATTTCAGCCCATATAAAGATCTATTCAACTTTCACACGTAATCTTCCTTTCCCTTTTTGACATACCCTTCAGTTGCCTCATCGATTGTTTCATCTAGATCACCATACAAGAACGTAGTCTTCACATCCATTTGTTCTAGTTCGAGATCGAATCGCCACCATGGCATGCAATATTCGAATGGATCTATGCTTCACACAGAGAAAACACATCATTGAAGTCTACACCTTCTTTTTGAGTGAAACCCCTTGCAACCAACCTTGCCTTGTATCTTTTTGACGCCACTCCTTTGATTCCTTCCTTAACTTTGAAAATCCATTTACAACTGATTAACCTGGCTTCAGTAGATTTCTTGATCAATTCCCAAGTGTTGTTATCATGAATAGATTTCATCTCATCATCCATGGCCTTCAGCCATTTAGTCTTATTTTGACTCCTCATAACTTCCTTATGGTCTCTTGGTTCTTCGTCTAGAACCTCACTTGCAGAGATTAAGGCATAAATTATAAGATCTGCATACCCATATCTTTGAGGTGGTTTGATGAATCTTCTTGTCTTATATCTTGCCAATAGGTAGTCATCGACAATTTCCTCAACTTCATCAGCATCTTCAACTTTATCTAGGATACGCAATTCAGCATCAACTTGCTCCACCTCAACAGGAATCTCTACCTACTCCAGTTCTTCGTCAGATATTTCTGCACATCGACCATCATCATTAGTTTTCTTGAAAGTCATTTCAGCTTCATTGAAAACTACATCTCGACTGGTGATAATCCTTCTGTGACCTGGCTCTAGGCACCATAGCCTATAAGCATTTACTCCTTCAGGGTATCCCATGAACATGCATTTAAGAGCTCTAAGTTCGATCTTGTCTTGCCTAATGTGAGCATAGGCTATGCAGCCAAATACTCTCAGTTTGTCGAGATTTGGTGGATGTCCCAACAAAACTTCTTCATGTGTCTTCATATCTAACGCAGTCGAAGGACATCTGTTTATCATATATGTTGTTGTCGAAACAGCCTCAGCCCAAAACACCTTCTTTGACCCAACACTAGTCAACATGCATCTAACTCTCTCCAAGATTGTTTAATTAAACCTTTCAGCCAAACCATTTTATTGTGGAGTTCCTGCAATAGTTCTATGCCTTGAAATATCAGAGACAACACAAAAGTTGTCTAATGCCTCATTGAAAAATTCAAGACCATTATCTGTTCTCAACATCTTGACCTTTCTGCCAGTTTGATTTTCGACTAGAGTCTTCCAACCTTTGAAATTGTCAAAAGTTTCATCCTTAGTCTTCAAAATGAATACCCATAACTTTATGGAATAGTAATCTACTATGGATAGAAAATACCTTGCTCCTGAATGTGATGGACACCTTGCAGCCCCCAAAGATCATCATCGATGTAATCAAGGGATCCATGTGTTCTTTGTTTGCCTTTGTTGAACTTCACTGCAAGATTTTCCAAATACACAGGTTCACAAAACTTCATCTTTTCGACTTTGTCTCCACCAAACAAATTTTGTTTCCCCAATTTGACCAGACCCCTTTCACTGACATGACCCAATCGCATGTGTCAAATTTCTGTCTTTGACAAAGGTTTCGTGGATGCAACATTTGTGAAACCACTTACAACTTCAACCTCAAGGGTATACAAGCCTTGTTTCTTCACGCCTCTCAAGACTTCCTTCGACCCCTTCATGACTCTTAGGATACTTTTCTCTCCTTAAAAAACATATCATTTCTTGTCGATTCACCAAGAGAAATAAAATTTCTCTCAAATCAGTACTACCGACTTGATCAATAACCTTATTGACTCATCACGAGTTTGAATCTCACGGATCCAACACCGCAATCTTGCAAGCTTTGTTGTTTCAGAATACGATCCACCATCTTGATCACATAATTCCTCGAACAAGTCTTTGTTTGGAGTCATGTGCCAAGTGCACCCAGAATCCAGAATCCACTCCTTCGACGGGTTGCTGCTCGAAACCACAAGAACATCAGATAAGTCAAAATCATCTTGAACAATAATTGCATTGTCATTATCCTTTCCTCCATGATCTTTCAGACATTCAGGGCACACTTTTCTTGTGTGACTCTCCTTCTTACAATGATAGCACCGAATACCAAATGTTTCACCACTATAAAACTTTTACTGACTTTTACCTTTCTTCTTGTCGAACTTACTATCCTTTCACGAGAATTTTCCTTTAACGGCCAAACCTTCACCAACCGTCGAAGGTTTATGCTCCTTTCATTCGTTAAAGTCCTTCAAATACAAGGCTGATTGAACTTCTTCAAAGGTCAGGGACCCCCTTCCATACAAGAGAGTTTCTTTGAAGTGAGCATGTAATATGGGCAACACGCATAACAACAACAACGCTTGATCTTCATCATCCATCTTCACATCAATATTTTCAAGATCAAGAATTAGCGTGTTGAACATATCCAACTACTCAGTCAACACTTTATCTTCAATCATTTTGAATGAATACAAAGTTTACTTTAGGTAGAGTCGATTCACCAACGATTTGGTTATGTACAAACTTTCAAGTTTTACCCATAACCCTACCGTCGTCGTCTCCTTTGATACATGTCGAAGAATCTAATCACCAAGGCTCAACAAAATTGCAGTGTGGGTCTTCTCTATCATTGTCGTCTTCTCATTTGTAGTTAACACAACATTCATGGCTGCCTCTCCCTTCAACGCTTTCAAACAACCCTGCTGAACCAGTAGGGCTTTCATCTTCAAGCGCCATAGATCGAAATCGTTCACTCCGGTGAACTTTTCAATCTCATACTTTGTTGAAGGCATCTTCTCCACGTTCACCGCACCAATTTGTTGTGAATTAGATGCCTTGAAAACAAAATATAAACTTGTGGCTTAATGATAAGAAACAAACAAGGGTAGAATATATGAGGAACACGATGAACACAAGAGATTGGTTATTAACTGTTATTCTTTCCTTTATCTTCAAATCAAGATTACAAGGATACAAGAATAACAAATAACTCTCTCACCCTAAATTAGGATTTGCAGTATGCAATGATGAGAGACTAGTATGCTATTTATAATATATCTAACATACTAAACTAATGAGCTTTTATCACTTATATCCATTACAAGCTAACTTAGGGTACAAGCTAACTTAA
Source organism: Vicia sativa (assembly GCA_021764765.1). Taxonomy (NCBI): domain Eukaryota; kingdom Viridiplantae; phylum Streptophyta; class Magnoliopsida; order Fabales; family Fabaceae; genus Vicia; species Vicia sativa. The sequence continues at coordinate 188,708,754 of CM038794.1, forward strand.
CCAATTGGACATAACAAACAGACCAAATTCGATACTAACATTCCTAGCATCATTCGATACTTCAAGCTAGAACACACTTCGAATACAACTTGTAACACTTCGACAATAACATGTGAACAACCTTTGAGTGTGTGCTAAACTCTGTCGAACCGTCGAACCAAAAGCTACCATTCGACTCAATAGAGTTCGATCCAATATCTCACAAAATATAATTTATCTTCTAACATGATTGACCAAGAAAAAAAATGGAAAAATAGATTTAAAATAAATTAGGTGGAACGTTAATTTTATTTACCCGTAATTTTGAGAGTTCCATCCAGATAAGTTAGCTGCTTCGGTGAGTGCGTCTTTCCATTTTTGTAACTTGTCTTTGGGGTGTCTCAAATCTCGCTCATGTTTTTCAAAAGCTTGCTTATAAATTCCGGTTTGATTCCTCACATGAGATGGTTCTATATCATAGAAAACAGGTATTACAATTTGTCTCCGATCTCTCTTGCATTCTAGAATTTTAACAAGCTCATTCAAACACCATTTTGAAGATGCATAATCTTTTGAAAATATTATTATAGATGCCTCTGACTCTTCAATGACTTTGTTGAGTGCTGATGAGATCTCATCTCCTTTTTGAATCTCAATGTCAATAAATGTTAGAACTTTTCTGTTAAGAGCTTCATAAAGATGGCTCGTGAAAGTTTTACGAGTATCCTCACCACGAAAATTAATAAAAACATCAAATTTTTTCAAGGATGCCACCATAGAAGATGAAGAACAAAAACCTTTGTATTGTTGCATAGCCATTACAACTCTCCGTGTACTCGCACTAATAGCAATATTATACTGTGGTGTATTACTATGGCAGTGTTTATATATAGGAGATGATTAGTTCAAAAATAAAATAGCATGTGGTAAGTTCTTGGAAGTTTCGTTGGGCTTCATGATTATTTATTTAAACAAAGTTGTCCCAAAGAAAAGGTAATTAATTGCTTTCTAACGTGTATGTTTGTCTTCTCTTTCTCCAATAGTCGCTAAACATAAAATAGTCGAAATGCGTCAATTCCTAATAGTGTGGTGTATGCATGATTTTGAATCCGAAATGTAATTTGTATGTGACAACTGGATTACACTGTTGTGATTATTTTAGAGATTTTTTATTCCACCTCATATTTTTTTAGTACATTATATAGAATTTTAAAAATATTCTTGAAAATCAAATATATATTTTCGATTCGCATTATGTTAAATATAAATTATGTTGGTGGACTTGGGTACTAACCGAATATATATTTACAATTTAAAACCATAAATATATTCAGGGTCGGTCCCGACTTTTTAAAGGTTCTGGACAAAGAATAAAAATTGAGGCCTAATAAAAAGTTAAACAAATAACCTTCAATTTATGTTTTTTTATTTACAATTAAAAGATAAATTTTCTTATTTACAATTAAAAGAGAGATAGATGCGTAAAAAAGTGAAAACTTATTAAAGAATGTTATATGAATTTTATATTAATATTGATGAAATAAAAGAGAGATATTTTTTATATTCAAATTATAAATAACATTAAAATTAAAAAAAAAACTATAAATATGTCAATAGAATTTCACTAATAGAAGTGTGAATATAAAAATATTTTAATTAATAACCAACTAAAATTTAAAATTGTAAAATATGAAAATACCGATGATCCTATAATTTTTAAAACAAAAATTAAAAATTTGTATTTTAAAATTATTTTTAAAATAATGAGAGTTTCAAAATTTAAGTTATAATAATAAAAGCCTCAAAATTTTAAATACTTAGATTAATTCTAATTAAGTTGTTCAAAATAATTTTAGTTTTAATAATATAATCTATTATATATTTAATCATGTTGACTTAATTAAAAATAATATTGAATTTTTTAAATTTTAATTTATTATTACAAAAAAAATATAATAAACTCTTTTATAAAATAAGAAAAAAAACAGAACTAAACATAAATAATATTGTATTATGATTTATATATAATTTAAATTTAAATATAATGTATATATATTATTCGAAACTAATTTTTAAAAAATTGAAAATTTGTGTGTGATTAATACAAGTTGTAGAAAAAATGTAAATCTGTGTCATTATTACAAGTTGTAGAAAAATATCGTGTAAAATAAAAAAAAGTTAAGCCATGATTCGAACCCACATTTTACAATAACAACCTAGCAACCATTCAGCTAGTATGCCAACATGATAAATGTATAGCATAAAATCTATATATTCTATAATAATTATAATAGATTTTAACTCACAACCCGATTTTGAGGCCTCCGATTTTTTGAGGCCCTGTCCCAGAACCGGCCCTGAATATATTAGATTAAGACTCGGACGATGTGCGGGTGTGAATTAAGTTAATTTTATATTAAAATTTTAATTATAGTTAATAGATTTTATTTTAATAAATATAATTAACTAACTTATATTTATATTTTAAAGTACACATTTAGGATAATCAAGTAAAGTAAACATAAATATGTTGATTTTTTGAAAAATAAATTCCTTCTAATTTTTATTCTCATAGTTTCAAATACATTAAATTTTTCTTATGTGAATTTATGTATTCTGTTGACATAATTTAATTATTCTGTTGACATAAAAATTTAACTGTACTTTAGCCCTCTAAAGTATCGCAATTGTGCCATTTTAGCCCTTCACTTGTTAAGAGCAATTTTGACCTTAAATGTTTCTTGTTTTGTAAATTGGTATCCTTCCTAACAATTTCATTCAAAGTGGGACCTGAGACTCTATACTCTCATAGTACGTACTTTGAATATAAAAATAAAAAAAACAAATGAACCTCATACACCTAAAGAGAATGAAACCTAAATCTTAGTGGTTGGAAAGTAATATAAGTTAAAATAAATAAATAAATAAATAAATATGGAATATATATCTAGGAAGTGGTGGAAAATTTATACCTATTGAACATGAACAACAAGATTTATCCTTCAACAATTTCAGCTCTACTTGTAATTCTACCATCCAACACAAAACTATGTTTCAATTCATATACAGGAATGACCCCACAACTCTTGATCCATGTTGCTGCCTTACCGCCATGGTCTCCAAAATCGAATTGAAATGAAAGGTTATAATGATCACCTCCACTTTCACTCTCAATCTTCGACCAATCAGAATTATAACACCCTATGCAACCTAACAAGACATGATCTGAAATTAATGCACCTGACCAATACCATTTTTTGTGCTCAATTTCTTCTGTGTGTTGATAAATAGTACAACAAACTTCACAGAGCGCTATATCCACTTCTCGGGAGAGAATGAAGCAAATGACGAAACCACACAAACCATATTTTGGAATAGAAGGAATAACTATGGAATCATTTGTTGTATGAAAATAAAGCTCACTAGGAACTTGACCACCTGGAGAAAAACAAAAATCCATATGATAACTTTTCATATTCCAGCTTCTACGTGAACGAATTTTGTTGCGTAATGTGTTCTCGTGTGAACGGAGTCTGTGTAACATATTCTCAAGTATTGATTGTTGAATGTAGATAGATTCCAAATGAATGCAATTCTGTGCTGACAAGCCTCGCAAGCTACCTGGAAGTTTTGGTAGGGACTTAAGTTTCCGGCAGTGATCTAAATCAAGAATTTCCAACCTTGAATTGTTATGGATGTTGTCAGGGAGAGTTTCTAAGTTTTGGCAATTTTTCAAACATAAAATTTTTAAAGATGGTGTACCATCGAGGATGAACCAAAGACTTGATGTATTGATTTGTGTACATCCTATAAGGTGTAGTTCAGTAACTTTCTTATTACGCGACACCAATGAAGAAAATCCATGTACAACAGCACCCCATAAAGACAACTTCATAATTTTCTCCGTTGTCACCGAAACTTTGGCAATAGAAGAATAATCCGAAAGATCAAGTATTTGAAGAGATTTTAAATGGATGTTATTTTTTAGGCTTTCAATCTTTTCGCAACCAGATAAATGTAGTTCTCTAAGATATGGGGCACTAAAAATGGATGGATGAAGTTGACAGAGACTCTCACAACCAGAAAGAAACACTACTTGAAGATTTGGGGCCCTTGATAAATCTGGAATCTCAATAAGGTATTTGGAGTAACCAAGATCAAGAATCATTAAATTGTGAAGCCTCTATAAGAGAAGAAAAAAACATTACATTGTTGAGAAATCTTTAAAATAAGTTCATGATCACACATAAGTCTTAAACTAAAAGGGATTAAAAACTTAATTAAGAATATATTTACTAGAGCTAACAATACCACATTAATTAAATTGTACCTTAATTCCATCCCAAAGCTTTTTAAGCTTGCTATACCGCATTTTAAGCTGTACAAGCCATTCTGCACAAAAGGTTGATGGCAAAGACTCAAGTGGGAATGATTTCCAATAAAGGTGTCTCAATTTATCAGATAACCACTCAAGACCTTCAAGGAGATGCAATCTACTTTCTTCGTCTATAGTGATATGAAGATGTCTTAAGTTGGTCATGTTTTTAAAGGAATCGGAACTTAAATATAAATCCCCAATTTCAAAAGCTTTAAATTCTATAACTTCGACAACTTCAGTTCCCTAAAAAATGTATACAACTGTGATTAGTAAAGGATGACATTCATATTTATCTTACTTATATTATATCTATTTTCATATAAAGTAAATGAATATCCCACATACCTTGTTATATTTCAATACATCATACACATCCTTTTGATCCCACAATCGACTTCTTCTTCCGGGGTCTTTGACCGATTCTGTCAAAACAATCTCTTTTCCCATTTGTTTTAACAAATCATGCATTTGGATATAGTGTATAAATTCATCTATGAGTGCTTTATATATAAGGACTTCTAATCCACTCTCTGCATAAAAATTGCATGCATTCCACAGAGCTGTTAAGTAATCTTTACTATCTAAAGAATGATAATAATCTAGTGATCTAGAGATGCATGCAATGTCTAGGAATATCTCTTGTTGAGTATGATCTAATTCATCAAAACTCAATTTTAACACATCATAGATTCTTCCATTGGGAATCTTTTTGAGCTTCTCCAATTCACTTTTCCACATTTCTTTGCTTTTTTTTGTACGAAAATTTCCACCTAAAACTTTCAAAGCTAGGGGATTGCCTCTGCAATAAAGCATTGCTTCTTTTGATAGATTATCAAATCCATCCTTAGGACATTTTTCGCTAAAGGCATTCCAACAGAATAATTGAAGAGATTCATCTGCATTCATTTCCTCAAACTCATATATTTCACACTCGTCAAATTGGCTACATATCTGCATATCTCTAGTTGTGATAATGACTCTACTTCCCTCTCCCAAGTATTTATTGACCATGCTAACATTTTCTGCTTGTTGTAGGGTTGCCACATCATCCAACACAATGAGACTTCTTTCATGTGCAAGTTTGTTTATGGAAATTGGGATTTCTACATAAGGCGTATTGAGAGGAAGCTCCAACAATGTAGAAAAAAGTTTGTTTTGTACAAACTTGAGTCCGTACTTGATTGAATCTTCCCTTATATTTTCAATGAAGCAATGATGTTGAAATTGAGAACACAATTTAGAATATGAATATTTAGCTAGAGTCGTCTTTCCTATGCCTCCCATACCCCATAATACAAGGGTTCTAACATCATTTGACCCGATTTCCATTAACAATTCAACCTTTTCATACTTTTTCTCAATGCCAACAAGTTCTTTATGAACTTCAAATGGGTGTCTACGATTCAATTTTTTCACAACATGTTCCACAATGTCCTTAATGAAATTTGATTCCATCCTACCAACATGAATGAGTTGGAAAGAGAGTCAACATTTTTATAATAATTATTATATAAATTTTTTATCAACATGAAGCAATAAGAAAATAGATTTAAAATAAATTAGGTGGAAAGTTAATTCAGTTTACCTGTAATTTTGAGAATTCCATCCAGATAAATTGGCTGCTTTGGTAAGTGCATCTTTCCATTTCTTCAACTTGTCTCTGCTGTGTACCAAATTTCTCTCATGTTTTTCAAAAGCTGGCTTATAACTCCCAGTTTGATTCCTTACATGGGATGGTTCTATTTCATAGAAAACAGGTATCACAATTTGTCCTTGATTGTCCTTGCATTCTAGAATCTTTAGGAGTTCGTTCAAACACCATTTAGAAGTAGCATAGTGTTTTGAGAATACGACTATTGATACATCCGACTCCTCAATAGCTTTGATCAATGCTGACGAGATCTCATCTCCTCTTTCAAGCTCAATGTCATCAATATATGCCAGAACTTTCTTGCTAAGAGCTTCATACAGATGGCTCGTGAAGTTTCTACGAGTATCCTCACCACGGAAGCTAATAAAAACATCAAATTTTTTCAAAGATGCCACCAGTGAAGAAGAAGAGGATGAAGCACCTATATATTGTTGCATAGCCATTAGAAAATTCCAAGTGCTTTAAAAAAGAAAAACAGTTGATAAAAAATAAGAAGCGGATGAAATTAATGTTACTATATGTATATATAGCAGAAGGTTAGCTAAAATTTGAAAAAACAAGTGATATCAGTGAGACATAAATTTAACACAAAATCACAGACACAAAGAAGAACAGAGAGCAGCAGAGGGATTACTTCAACAATATTTTAATTACCAAAATTGATATGATGCTGTGGTTGTGGTATATAGATTTCCTTTATATAGACTTGTAGACTTAACTACTTCATTATAAACCAAACGGTGTTCTTACTTACATTTTTGGTCCAATTATATGTTTTCTTAGAATCAAATCGTTATTTTTGTCTCTTCATAATTTTTGGTCCAATCATATGTTTTATTAATGTTGCTTCATTAATATTAACTAGATTGTAATCGCACAATCTATATTGACTTGTATGCTAGGCGGTAGTTGTACTGAAATATTTTAAAAAGTTTAAATATTGAATTATTATAGGATAAATTTCTTATGTATAAGTAATGATGGTAGAAATATAGTAGTTTCAAGTCATTATAAATTTGTTCTATAACTAGTTTTTTAGTTTTTGGTAAGATTGTCTCAAAACGTTTTTAAGAAAATATAAAAGGTTTCATCGTAGTATTGCGCAGAGAATTGTTAAAATGAATATCATACTTTCATAAACCTAAAACTAAAGTATTTTTATTAATAATATTTTTATTAAAATATTATCTCTTAAAAAAAGGAATTGTTGTGTCTATATACACATAAAAAGTTAGATAATTTTAATACATTTATAATAAAATCAATAACTATCCTAAAAAATTAATATAAATATCATTGTGAAAAATATATCGAATAAAGGTACTCATTTCATTTATAAGTCAATTGAGATGGTAATTGTATAATAATTTCATTTCTAAAAAACAAATATTAATAATTCTTTTTAAAATAGGTGTCACTAAAAATTTCAAAACCTTAATTTAAAAAATAAATATATTTTTTATTTATAAATACATTTTAAACGGTGAAAATGGACGTTATTGATAAGTGTCAAAATGTAGTTATTTTGTATATAGGTTTTGTGGCACTTATCCGTTCTTTTGTTGATATTTAGTTGAATAATCTCGATTTTTTGTTGTAAATACGTTTTATAGCGTTTTGTGTACATATTGTACCGTTTGATTAGTTTTGTATATATTTTGTTGGTATTTGTTGCATTATTGGAGCATTGAGAATAAAGTCCAAATGGAGCTCTAAGATGCATTTTTTATCGAATAAAGGAATAAGGCTTGAAGGTGGAAGCCATTGGAAGCTGCAAGAAAAGCAACAAAAGTTGCTGCATGGGAAATTTCGCCAGGCGAGGGCCTTGCGTCGTCGGGCGACGGTGCAGTGAGAGGAAGATGGGTTTCGCTCTGACTTGTTTCGCTGCCTAGGCGCTGGGCGAGGAAAAGAGAATTTCGTCGGGCAAAGCTAAATTTCGTTGGGCGAAAGTATAATAAAATTTGGTTCCGCACAGTCGCCCGACGAATCTTCTATTAACTTGGCCCAAATAAAGCCACGTCCTCAGCCTGTAAAAATATCTACCTTCGCCCGGCGAAATTCTCTTTTTCCTCGCCCAGCACCCAGGCAGCGCAAAACAAGTTAGACGGAACTTATTTTCCTCTAACAGAAGCGTCGCCCAGCGACGCTAGGCCTTCGCCTGGCGAAATTGCCCAGCAAACAACTTTTGTTGCTTTTCTTGTGGCTTCCACCTTTAAGCCTTATTCCTTTATTCGATCAAAAATGTATCTTGGAGCTCTATTTGGGCTTTATTCTCAATGCTCCAATAATGCAACAAATACCTACAAAATATATACAAAACTAATCAAACGGTACAATATGTACACAAAATGCAATAAAACATATTTACAACAAAAAGTCAGGATTATTCAACTAAATATCAACAAAAGAACGGATAAGTGCCACAAAATGTATATACAAAATAACTACATTTTGGCACTTATCAAGGAGCTGAAGAATTCCAAGGTTAAATTCTTATATATTGGGTGTTAATTCATAGAGAAATGATCCCACATGAGTTGGTTAAACATATACTTCACACTACCATAGAGTCCTTAGGCTATTAAGTTGGGGAAGTCGGGGTATTTGGTTGATGAAATGGTTCTTTCTGCCAAGACTTTGTAGCGTCTTCTCTAGGATCTATTTCTGAAAATAATCTTCATATCGTTAATCGTCTGCATCCTGAAATAAATGTAAGTGGATAAAAATATGGCTAATTATAATGCACTGGCCCTGAAAAGAAAACACGCAAGATTTAGAAATTTATTAACTAAAATCTGAATTAAATTGGTTATGAAAATGAAATTTGTGGGTTGCCTCCCACACAGCGTGTTGTTTAATGTTGGTAGCTTGACGGTTCAGGAGTGTAAACACCCATGGTGGTTCTTTCGAGAATGATTCCTCGGTCGGATTTTTAATAATATTCAGTTTCCATTGCCACTTATCAAGTCATCTCACATATCCCTCACCTTTTATGTTCTTCCTTCTCTAAAGTTCAACATTCCCTTCTTAACACTAAGGATTTCCCTAGTTTCATGGTTATCTAATGTTCTCTTTTTATGCAGGAACTTAGATAAAGGTGCATCAGTATGGATATTTTCCAATTCTTTCACATACCTTTTGGATTAGGAATATATCTTAACTTCCTAAAATATTTGCTTGAAAGGAATAGGTGGGTTGTAGGTAGGAGGTATAACTTAAGTTGCTTCATGCTCCACCTTTTTGACTATTTCTCTTTCGGATGGTGTCAGTGGATTTTTCTTAATCTCTACTCCTTTCTCTTCGAAACTCTTAACCTCATTTTCACTCTCCTTAGGATTTTAGATTTGTTCTTCACTACTAGTTGTTACAATATTTACATGTCTTTCAAGGAAAGGTCCTCGAGGTGTCTGTGCAAGCATGGAGATTTGAGTCTTCAATGCTTCGCTGCTAGTAACGAGGGACTCGACCATAGTTTTCAATTGCCTAAGAGTTTCATTATTATGGAGACTTTTATTTCTAAGATTCATTCATGAGAGTTTGTGTCTTCACAAACTTCTACATCATAAATTCTAGAGGTGTTTGTCCAAGCAAAGTGATATGAGTTTCCAATGTCATGCTATGAGTCGCAAGAGACTCGACCATAATGTTCATTCGCCTAAGATTTTAATTATTATGGAGAATTTACTTTCTAAATTATTTATTTAGAAGAGTTTGTGTTGCCACAAACCTCCTACATATAGATTCTAGCCTACAGAGAGTTTGCGCCTTAATGAAATTCTCCATTATCATTTCAATGTCGAATTTATGGGAATCTTGTGGTCCCTCATAATACTGGGAGTGATAATTGTAGAGAAAATTTTGGTGATACATAGTAATAGAGTCAAAAGTGCCTTAGTCTATACGGTGTAACGACAGAGTTACGATATTTTGACAAAATTGATCCCCGACACCGGCGCCAAGAGCTTGATCAACTATTTATGTGAGTATAATTTCTAACTACAAGTGTATATTCTATCATATAGTTTCAAAATATATCCAACCACGGAAACCAATAGTCAAATCTATAGTTACTAATTGTTATAATATTTATCTAAGGCTAATAAAATAAATGTTGCAGTTGTGAAAATAAAGTAAATATATGACTTGAATTAATATCAGAAAGGCAATGTTGGAATACAGATCTCATCAATTCGTAGGTATTTTTGTTGTTCATAAATTAAATTTTTATGGGACAATATTTTCTTCTTTGAAAATAATCAATTTAACGAGAATTGTTGCTTTCGAGTATTCAGGACCGAGTTTACTCTCTAATTTATGTATGCCTTTGTCACTTGTGAAAGGTGCTTATAGAATTAAAGTATTAAACCTATTTTTAAGAAATTAAACTCTTAATAAGTGGGGGGGAAATTGATTGAAAAGTTTAACTAAAAAGAGTTCCTGACTTCTGCTCAGGTAACCAGTTCCTAAACCTATAAACAACTCATAACCCTATAAACGACTCCTAAACCTATTAGGCTCTCCTAATTAATTAACAAAGGGTTAAATATACAAAACCTATGTAATATTAGCGAGATTTATTTTTAACCTCTGATAAAAAAATTAATCTCCACCTCGTAGTATTCAAATTCTGTCAAATAGGTCCTTGATTACCAGATTGCAAAATATTCTCTATAATTGACATGTGGCAGTTCATGTGGTATTTTTTAATTTTGTAGTTAGGAATTTTAGATCCATCTGGAATTTATAATATTTTTAAATCCATCTGAAAATTTTAATATTTTTTATTTCATTCAATATTATTTTTGTTTTTAACAAAGAAATTTTCTGTAAATTTTTTGGAAAAATAAAATAAAATTTTAGTATATTTAAAATTTTTGATATATCAGAAATTTCAAGTATTAAAAAAAATTTTCGAAAAAATATCATACTTTTTAAAAAATTCAATTTTTTTTCTGGAAATTTTAAAAAAAAATCCAGTACTTTTTTAAGAAAAAGTATGGTAGAAATTTCGATATTTGACTGAAAATTTCAGATAAAACTTAAATGATTATTCACACTAATATAATGGTAGAAACATACCATTGGGAGTGGCATGTATATCTTGGGTGGGTGTCATATTAGTTTCTCCTGAAATATTCGATGTGGGACTCTATTTTTTCTATTGGAGCCACCAAGTCTTTCTCTATTTTTTCCATATGCGCACGTGAAGTATATTCGGAGGTGGTAGCAACAGTGGATCCTCAAATCGCTAACAATCATCCAACATTGTTTTCATTTCTAACCCAACTAACTCTGACACAATCAAAACAAGACATTAAGATGAACCAATATCTATCAGCTTTGAGAGGTGTGAAATAAACTAATTTTAATTTCAGCTCTGATATTTTCATCACAATGGAGGTGAGTAAACTTACTTGTTGTTGTATATTTCCCCACCCACTTATTCTCTTTCTCTATTTAGTATACCGAATATTATCTTTCATCATTGTTGTTATAAGATAAGGCAACAATTGTTTACTTTCTGTGTATTCACTGAAAGCTTACATGACTTCTTACTACTTCCTCTTGTTTGTTCTTTTTTCTGTTATCATGCAAGAAATTAAAACTAAATCTTGAATATTATGTAATATATATATATATATATATCCATAGTTTATCAATAGATGGAATTATTTCAAGTAGTGTTTGTGCAAAATGAAATTGGAAAGAGTTTGGGATTTTGTAAAAGAATCAAACACACAATTTTATAGAGTTCTTCAGTTTTGTAAAAGAAACTTATGGCACTTTTAGTGACTGAGCATGTTCTGTGAATATCACTTGTATTCATTAATTTATGTGTCATGGCATAACCTCCCTCTTGTTAGACAAATTATACAGGATAATAAAATTATAAATATTTTAAGGTATTTTTAGACAAATAAAGTAGTTGTAGTGTCCAATATTAGCACTACCATTTAAAAAAAATAAAAAATTTATATGAACTGCCACATAGACAATTAAAAATAATCTTTTGTTGTAATGCGATAGTCGGTGGTGTATTTAAGGGAATCTGAATATTATGAAGGGGGTTTAAAAAAAATCTTTTACAGGGACATAAAACAAAATTCGCTAACATTACAGGAGGTGTTGTATATTTAACCCATTAAAAAATAACTTTCGTTGTTTTTATCAATTAAAATCTAAACAATTTTATTCTTAGTTGGGATCAAAACCAAAATAGTCTCAATATTTTCTCGCAAAGAATAACACTTTAGAGTACCGTCGAATCGATGGTTCTCATATTTCAACACTTATAAATTTAGCTAGACGTGATTAGGGAAAACAAAAACATAAATGGTTTTATGTGCAAAAGTAAACATAATGACGAGTAAAGTGTTTGAAATAAATTTGGCGATAGAGATAAATAAGATGAAGAGAATAATTGCAAATAAATAAGGCAGGAAAGTAAAGGCAAGACAAGTAAAATAAATGCGGAAATGAATTAAAAACATACTTCAAACGGAGTCTTGAATCTGGTATAATTAAATACTGAAGTAATCTTAACTGAAATAAAACGTGTAGAAATAAAACTTATACAAGTGCTCCAATCTACGATACTTTTAATTTCATAACGAGGTACACTTTGGATAGAATATGACCTAAGTTTGCATAAAGAAATTATACCTTCAAAAGTAAAACTTAAGACCTATTTATAATGCTCCAAAACAAAAATATCAAGTGGGAAGTTACTAAATTTGTGGGGGAAGTAGTGGAGATAACGGACGTTGGAGATATAGTAGAGATAATGGGAAGTTGACATATTTGTGCAGTTGTGCATTCAGAGGGAGGTGGCGGCCGTCATGCCCCTATGGTGACCGCCATACTCATGAAATGGCGTGACTTGGTCATCCCACTTGAGAGTGCTTGGACCATCCATAGCAGCCCTAGAATGAACACCAACATAATAATAGAAATGAAAATAAAACCGAAAAAATCATACGTAAATAAAGTCAAATAAACGATGTATTTTGTAGTTATTATATATTAATTTAACCCTTTATTAATTTTATGTTTGTCAGTATTTTAAAGCTATTTATGCACGTCTTATACATTGAGATCATAGTGATCCCTTAATTGTACCAGAAAATAAGGTCGTATAAACTTTGAACTCTTCTATTGCTAAATGTCACAACTTGCAATGTTATAATGCACAAGAATACCATAAATAAAAATACAAGAATTATTAACGAATGCCAACAAAAGCAGAGACGAGAAATAAAGTAACTAACTAGGATGGTAAAAGTCCCTAACATCTTTATCACGAGCATACTTCTGAATGAAAGCTTTAATCTTGTCTTATTGTTGCTTGAGAAACAAGAGAAATAGACGTTTTGATTCTTCCAGCATATGCTTCAAAAAAATACCTATCAAATGTATTGTTTCAACACAATGTTATTCCAAGAAGACATGCTCATAAACCTTGCTCCTCTCAATTTCATTCAAAGTTTGCATTTGTGATTCCAAAGTAAGATTAGGTAAAAAAATATAAAATAATGGAGTTAATAAGTAGGAGTAAGTGAAGATTTATACCGATTGAACATGAACAAGAACATTTATCATTCAACTTCTCCATCTTTTCTGTCAAGGGAATAAGTAGTTGCTGTTGGTCATCTTCATTTTCATTTGTAGAGAATCTAACATCAGCCCTAGTTGACCGGTGTTGTAACTCATCAATATCAAATTCTGAATATTGATCGGAATCATCATAAATTTGAACATTGGATAACAACTCCTCAATATCAAATTTTGAATATTGATCACAATCATTAGAAATTTGAACACTAGATATACCCATTGAACATGACCAAGAACATTTATCATTCAACTCCTCCATCTTTTCTTTCAATGGAACAAGTAATTGTTGTTGGTCATCTCCATTTTCATTTGTAGAGAATCTAACATCAGCTCTAGTTGATCGGTGTTGTAATTGATCTATATCAAATTCCGAATATTGATCAGAATCATCGTAAATTTGAACATTGGATAACAACTCATGAATATCAAATTCCGAAGATTGATCAGAATCATCAGTAATTTGAGCACTGGACTGTAACTCATCAAAATGAAATTTTGAATATTGATCAGGATAATCAGAAACTGGAGCACTGGATTTTAACTCATCATTATCAAATTCCGAATATTGATCAGAATCATCGGAAACTGCAGCACTGGATTTTAACTCATCATTATCAAATTCCGAATATTGATCAGAATCATCAGAAACTATAGCACTGGATTTTAACTCATCATTATCAAATTCCGAATATTGATCAGAATCATCAGAAACTAGAGCACTGGATTCTGAGTCATCAATATCAAACAACAAATCATCAATATCAAACAACATATGTTGATCAGAATCAACAGAAAGTGGAGCATTAGATTGTGATTCATCAATATGATATTTTCTATTAGTTTTCCCATCCAACACAAAACTATCTTTCAACTTAAAATCATATATTGGGATTACCCCGCAGCCCTTGATCCCGTTTGTTGATATCACTTTCTTACGGGCTGCTAAATATTTGAATTCAAATGAAAGATAGTAGTAATCACCTCGTCTTGCATTCCCTGCCTCCACCAAGGTGGAATTATAATGCCCGCAACATAACAATACATGATCTAAAGATATTGCCCCTCCCCCTGAAAACATAAAATATCTGGCAACTGCTTTACAGGTGTGTTCATGCATAATACACTGAGTGTCGCTCCAATCCCATTCTACATCATTAGAGAAAATGAGGCAAAAGGCAAAACCAGATAAGCCAGATTTTGGGATAGGAGGAATAGTTATCGAAGCACCTGTTGTCTGAAAATAAAACTCGCTTGGAATTTGAGAGCCTGGAAAGAAGAAGTAATCATCAAAAAATTTTGATCCATCCCCATTGTTGAACGTTGACTGGGCTCTGTGTAACATGTTCTCAAGTGTTGATCGTTGAAAGGAATCTGTGTTCAGATGATCGCAGTTTGTGGCTCTAAACCCTTGCAAAGTTTCTGGAAGCTTTGGTAGGGACTTCAGTTTCCAACATTCATCTAAATCAAGAATTTTCAACTTTGTAAAATTTTCGACAATGTCAGGGAGAGATTCTAAGTTGTAGCAATATGTCAAAAATAAAGATTTTAAAGATGGTGTGCCTTCAAGGATCAAACTGAGTTTTGATGAACGTATCTGTGAGCATCCTCTAAGGTTAATCTGGTTAAGAAACGCTAATCCTGCATCATTAGTTAACTTCTTCCTAACAATGAAAAGCTCCTTACATTCACCTAGATTGAGAAAAGTGAGTTTTTTATTACACCATATGGATGAAGAAAATGTATGTATACTAGTGCCCCCTAACTTCAACTCTGTCATTTCCTCCGATGTCACCGAAAATTCCACAAGAGAAGAACAACATGTGAGATCCAGTATTTTGAGAGATTTTGACCGAATGTTAGTTTTCAAGCTTACTATCTTTTTGCAAGCTCTTAAATATAGTTGTCTAAGCTTGGGGATGCCGAAAACCGATGGATGAAGTTGACATAGACTCTCACAATATGACAAAGATAGTAGTTGAAGATTTGGTGCTCTTGATAAGTTTGGAATCTCAATCAGGTCTTTAGAGTAATCAAGAATAAGAATAATTAAATTGTCAAGCCTCTGTATGAGAAAAGAAACATCACAATGTTGAAAATTCAATAGAATAAATTCATAATCATAACTAAAACATAATCAAAATAAAATTAAGAATATAATTATGTATAATAATACATTAATTAAATTGTACCTGAATTCCATTCCAAAGCTTTTTAAGCTTGCTATACTTCATTGAAAGTTGTACAAGCCATTCGGCACAAAAGGTTGATGGCAAAGACTCAAGTGGGAAAGATTTCCAATAAAGGTGTCTCAATTTATCAGAAAACCACTCAAGACCTTCAAGGAAATGCAGATTGTATAGTTTTATTCGTTTATCTTTTTTATATTTCTCATAAGTGATATGAAGATATCTCAAGTTGGTCATATTTTTAAAGGAATCCGAGCTCAGGTATAAATCCTCAATATTAGAAACATTAAATTCTATAACTTCAACAACTTGAGTTCCCTGAAAAACAAATTTAGAATAATGATTAACAAAGGTTGACATACATTTTTATCTTACTTAAATTTCATGCATTTTCATATACGTGCAATTGAATTTTTCTACTTACCTTTTTGTATTTCAATACATCGTACACCTCTTTAGAATCCCACAACCGACTTCTTCTTCCCGGATCTTTGATAGATTCTTTCTTAACAATCTCTTTTCCCATTTCTTCTAACAATCCATGCATTAGAATTCTAGGTTCACCATATTCAAAATATATGAGTGCTTTATATAGAAGAACTTCTAACCCACTTTCTGCAAAAAAACTGCAAGCATTCCATACAAATGATAGGTAATACTTATCTCTATAATAAACAGTTGTTCCAGGGTCAGATATGCATGCAATGTCTAGAAATATGTCTTGTTGAGTAGAATCTAAATCATCAAAACTCAATTTTAACACATCATGGATTCTTCCATTAGGAATCTTTTTCAGCTTTTCCAATTCACTTTTCCACCCTTCTTTGCTTTTTTTTGTACGAAAATTTGCACCTAAAACATTCAAAGCCAGGGGATTTCCTCTGCAATAAAGAGTTGCCATTTCTGATAGATATTCATATCCATCTTTAGGAATTTTTGCTCCAAACGCCTTCTTACAAAATAACTTAAGAGATTCATCTCTTCTCAATCCTTCAACATCATATATTTCACATTCATCAAACTGGCTACATATTTGCTTATCTCTAGTGGTGATAATGACTCTACTACCCTCTCCCAAGCACTTATGAACTATGTTAAGATTTTCTGCGTGCTCTAAGGTTGCCACATCATCCAACACAATCAAACTTCTTTCATGAGCAAGTCTTTTTTTGAAAATTGGGGTATCTACATAAAGTGCTTCGGGACAAAGCTCGGACAATGTAGAAAAAAGTTTGCGACGAACAACATTTAGTCCATATCTGGTTGATTCTTCCCTTATATTTTCAAAGAAGCAATGACGTTCAAATTGAGGACATAGTTTAGCATATAAATGTTTGGCTAGAGTACTCTTTCCTATGCCTCCCATGCCCCATAATCCAAGGGTTCTAACATCATTTGACCCAATTTTCAGTAAAGATACCGTTTTTTCATACTTTTTTTCAATGCCAACAAGTTCCTTATTAACTTCAAACGGTTGTCTACGATTCAATTTTGTCAAAACATCTTCCACAATATCCTTAATCAAATTTGATTCCATCCTACCAAACATGAATGAGATGGAAAGAAAGTTAACATTTTTATAATGATAATTATTCTATAAAATTTATGATTGATTAAGAACAATGAAAACAGATTTAAAATAAAATATATGGAAAGTTAATTTAGTTTACCTGTAATTTTGAGAGTCCCATCCAGATAAATTGGCTGCTTCAGTGAGTGCATCTTTCCATTTCTGCAACATGGCTTTGTTGTGTCTCAAATATCTCTCATGTTTTTCAAAAGCTTGGTTGTAACTCCCAGTTTGATTCCTTACATGAGATGGTTCTACTTCATAGAAAACAGGTATCACAATTTGTCCTTGATTTTCCTTGCATTCCAGAATCTTTAGGAGTTCATTCAAACACCATTTTGAAGAAGCATAGTGTTTTGAGAGTATGACTATTGATACATCTGACTCCTCAATAGCTTTGATCAGCGCTGGCGAGATTTCATCTCCTCTCTCAAGCTCAGTGTCATCAATAAATGTTAGAACTTTTTTACTAAGAGCTTCATACAAATGACTCGTGAATTTTCTACGAGTATCCTCACCACGGAAGCTAATAAACACATCAAATTTTTTAGAAGATTCCATCATTGAAGAAGAGAATGAAGCACCTATATATTGTTGTATAGCCATTAGAAAATTCCAAGTGCTTTAAAAAAGAAAAACAGTGGATAAATAAATAAGAAGCGGATTGACAAGAAAATTACTTGGCCTAATATCAAACAAAAGAAAGATGAAACTAATGATACTATATTAGCAGACCCTTAACAATAATTTGAAAAAACAAGTGATATCAGTGAAACATAAATTTAACACAAAATAACATACATAGAAAAAGAACATAAAGCAGCAGAGGGAGAAAATTTTACTTCAAGAATTTTTTATTTCACAAAATTGATATGATGCTGTAGTACATATATAACGTGCCTTTATATAGACTCTAAACTTATATTTTTGGTCCAATCATATGTTTTCTTAGTTCTTACTATGACTTTATTATTTGTATTAATTTCGGCACAGTATTCTTCTTATTAGAGTCTTCTTAAAATCAAAGTGTTTTTATTTTTTTTGTCCCTTCCCCTATTGACTTCAGAGTCTTTGGTCTAATCATAAGTTTTCTTACAGATACATCATTATTAATATTAATTTCGACACAGTAATCTTCTTCTCCTTAGAGCCTCTCTTAAAATCAAAGCGTTTTTTGTCCTTTCATTGTAATAATATGTTTTCTTACTGTTGCTTCATTAATATTAATTTTGTCACCACGCTAAACTATATAGTATCTTTTTGCCAACTTTTTCTAATGATAAAAAATATTATTAACATATATAAATTTTATTAACATAATTTCGTCACAGTATTATATCTTTTCGCCAGATAATATTTTTTTTAATATAAGAACTGATTGGAATAATTAAAATTAAACGATATAATTAATAGAAAACACGTTTTTATTAACAGGTTAGACATTCTCAGCATAGAATGATTAAAATCATCAAGGTTTGATTTTGAATGCATATATCTTTATCAACTGTCAAATTGTTAGCACATTGTGGGTTGCTGTCCAGAATTGGGTCGGAAGGTAGGTAGTTAGGGGTGGTCAAACGGGTCAGATTCGCTGGATCAGTCCGTTTGATCCGTCATTTTTGATGGATTGGACTGAGCTTTTCAACTTGCTATTTTAAATTGATTTATCTGTCTAATCCACTTAAAGAAGCATGTCGAGGCGGGACGTATTTCTTCCGCAGACTTTTTGTTAAAACTTTTTACTGTTTTACTTGGAATTAAAACAATTTTAACTATAAAAATAATATCATTCTCTTATGATTATTTTGATTGAATTGTATTCTAAATTATTATATAGATAAATTGTATTATAATTATATTATTCTTTCGATAACTTTTTAATATATGTGTTGATTAGAAAAATTTGAAATAAAAGAACAATCAGATTTTTATTTAGAAATAGATGTTGATTTTAAGAAAATGAAGGATTTCAATAGTGTATATACCTGACAAATTTAGAATTTAACTATTAAAAATCAATAAATATAAGAGTAATTGTTATGCACTACTATTTTATTCACTATGATATTTTTATGATATTTTATGTAGTGTAATTGCACATGGATCTGATGGGTCCTATGCAAGTTGAAAGCCTTGGTGGAAAAAGATATGCTTATGTTGTGGTGGATGACTTTTCCAGATTTACCTGGATAAACTTCATCAGGGAAAAATCTGATGTTTTTGATGTATTTCAAGAGCTGTGCAAGAGACTTCAAAGAGAAAAAGAAGGATGCATTGTCAGAATTAGAAGTGACCATGGAAAGGAATTTGAGAATAGCAAGTTTGATGAGTTCTGTTCCTCAGAGGGAATCAATCATGAGTTCTCCTCACCTATAACTCCTCAACAAAATGGAGTTGTGGAAAGAAAGAACAGAACTATACAGGAATCTGCCAGAGCAATGATACATGCCAAAAAGCTTCCTATTCATTTTTGGGCTGAAGCTATGAATACAGCCTGTTATGTCCACAACAGGGTCAGTTTGAGAAAGGGAACATCCTCCACCCTTTATGAAATATGGAAGGGAAGAAAACCTATTGTGAAGTATTTCCATGTATTTGGTAGCAAATGTTATATTCTGACAGATCGTGAACAAAGGAGAAAGATGGACTCTAAGAGTGATGAAGGAATTTTTCTGGGATACTCTACAAACAGCAGAGCATATAGGGTATTCAATTCCAAGACCAAAGTTATGAGGGAGTCTATAAATGTCATAGTTGATGATCACCATGAGGAAACAAATGTCCCATATGATGTTGAGACATTGTTTGAGACATCACCTCAAGTGTCTAATAAGGATGATGTGTCTACCCCTACTTCACCAAAGTCTGAACCAGAGGAAGCCAACAAAGATCCTTCCATCAGAATTCAGAAAGATCATCCAAAGGAACTCATCATAGGAGATCCTAACAGTGGAGTCATTACAAGATCTAGAGAAATCATCTCAAACTCTTGTTTTGTGTCCAAGATTGAACCAAAGAATGTTAAAGAGGCTTTGACTGATGAATACTGGATTGGAGCAATGCAAGATGAATTGAACCAGTTCAAACAACATGAAGTGTGGGAGTTGGTTCCTAGACCAGAAGGAACAAACATCATTGGCACAAAGTGAATCTATAAGAACAAGTCGATGGGGTTGTCACAGAATAAGGCAAGACTTGTTGCTCAAGGATAAACTCAAGTTGAAGGATTGATTTTGCTCTTTTCTGGAATCTAATTCAAGGATTTCTTGCCTTCCAATCAAGTGTTTTATAAAAAGTGAAATGTATTAAAGGAAGTAATGTTCCTAAAATCATGTTTACAAATTAAGGAAAGCTTTATATGGTCTAAAACAAGCTCCTAGAGCTTGGTATGAAAGGTTGACAAAGTTCCTCAAAAAGGAGGTTTAGATAAAACTCTCTTTGTCAAGAATGAAGGAGGAAAGATAATGGTAGCTCAAATTTATGTTGATGACATAGTGTTTGGAGGAATGTCGATAAAATGGTGAGACATTTTGCCAACCAAATGCTCAAATGAGCCTCATGGGAGAATTGACTTACTTTCTTGGACTACAAGTCACACAAATGGAAGACTCAACTTTCGCAAGTATGCAAAGAATATTGTCAAGAAATTTGGGATGGAAAATGTCATAAAAGGACTCTACTCATCTAAAGTTATCCAAAGACACAAGTGGGACAAATGTAGATCAAAGCTTGTAGAAGCATGATAGAAAGTCTCATGATTTAACAACCAGCGACGACATTTCCTTTTGTTGGAGTGTGCAAGATACCAGGCTGAACCTAAAGTAAGTCACATCAACCAGGTGAAAAGAATTCTAAAGTATGTGAGTGGTACTTACAATTATGGTATGCTGTATTCTCATGGATGTGAACCAACTCGTCTGCTATTGTGATGTGATTGGGTAGTCGATGATAGAAAAGCACTTCTGGAGGATGCTTCTTTTTGGGAAACAATCTTGTTTCTTAGTTCAGCAAGAAGCAAAACTATGTGTCTTTATCTACTGCTGAAGCTGAATACATAGCAGCTGATAGCAGTTGTTCTCAAATGATCTGGATGAAGCGATCGATCGAGTACAATGTCACACAGGATGTCATGACATTGTACTGTGACAACCTGAGTGCTATCAATATTTCAAAGAATCCTATACAACACAGCAGGACTAAGCACATTGACATTAGACATCACTTCATCAGAGATCTTGTGGAAGAGAACGTGATTAAATTGGAACATGTAGCCACTGAACTTCAACTGGCTGACATTTTTACTAAAGCTCTTGATGCTAGTCAGTTTGAGAATTTAAGGGGTAAGCTGGGTATTTTCCAATATGAAGAGTTGTAGCAATTAATATTGCTTACAACAAGGGAAGGAAGAGACATTTTATTTAATTTAATTGTGATTGGGCTAATTAATTATTTCCCTCTCTCTTTTCAAAAATTTAAGAAGAGGAAGAGTCATATATATATATCTCAGTTTCTCCATTTGAATGTATCACATTCCATTCCCTCAACAGAAACTCTCAAACTTCTTGTCAAGTATTTTCTCATTTTCTCAAGATGTCTCAACAAAGCATGTCATCATCATCTTCATCATCAAAGGAAGCTGGTTCTCCCTCTCCCACAGATTCTGGATTTAGGGCAAACGTAGAAACAATGGAGACTGAGGTTCTGGAGGTTACTCCTCTACGTGCCATGGCAACTGATCCTGGGAGGGTCAAGAAACTTCGTACCAGACATGCAAGAAGGTCTCAAGTCTCTCCATCTGGTAAGACTACTGAACCATCTTCCTCTGTTCCTCCTGAGATAGCTAATAGGGAAGGTTCTAGATATGTTCATCAAGCCATAGCTAGAATAGTTACTAGGATTCTGAATGAGAATCACTCTGTACCTGGGGTTTCTGTTCCTTTGAATCAAGAATCTGCTAGCCCCAATTTAACAACTGATCCAGATGTCACACAAAATGTCAAGACATCTGATGACAATGTTAGGAAATCCCTTGAGAATCCTATTAATGATCCTTCTGATAAATCCCCTAAGAAATTTGTTGCTGACACCACTGGAAAATTCTCCAGTGACAAACTCTGAAAATGTTGTTGAACCTCCTATCATTGATCTTGATGAAGAATTCTCTGACAATGACCTTATTGCTAGTGTTAACCCTAGTATAGTTAAGAGGATGATGAGTAGAAAAGACAAACAGAATGCTACTCAAAGTCCCTCCAAGGAGAAGGTTACTAAAATTGTTCATGAGACCCCTAGGGCTGAAAGCAAGGCTGAAGAAAGATCTGATAAAGACAAAAAGGCTGGAAATTCCAAGGGAAAAGGAAGGGTAGAATCTGTTGGGAGTATCTCTAGACCAAAGAGAACTCCAATCATCAAGAAGAGAAAGGTTCCTGAACCCTCAGAATCTGATGAGGATTCAAATTTTGATGTTGAAGAGAATGTCTCAGACATTCCACTCAGGAAGAAACCCTCTCTTGGAAAACTGCCTAAGGTTCCTGAGGTGGCTATTGACAACATCTCTTTCCATCATCCAGAGAATGCTAGCAGGTGGAAGTATGTGTGTCTGAAAAGAATTGCCTTAGAAAGGGAGTTGAACAGAAGTGCCCTTGAATGCAAGGATATTATGGACCTGATCAAGGAAGTTGGGCTGATGAAAACTGTAGTCAAATTTACCAATTGTTATGATTTTCTGGTGAAGGAGTTTATTGTGAATCTGACTAGTGGTTGTGCTGATGGAAGATCAGCAGATTTTAAGAGTGTGTTTGTTAAGAGGAAGAAAAGTGAAGTTTTCTCCAAGTGTAATCAACAAATATCTGGGAAGATCTGATGATGCTCAGCCTGAGCTTGAAGAAACAGATAACCAAGTATGCCAAACCATCACTGCAAAGCAAGTGAAACAATGGCCATTGAAGGGAAAGCTTACTGCTAGCAAACTGAGTGTCAAGTTTTCTATTCTGCACAAGATAGGTGCAGCCAACTGGGTTCCCACAAATCACAAGTCCACCATCTCCATTGGCCTAGGAAAATTTATTTTTGTTGTTAGAACAAAAGCAAAGTTTGATTATGGCACTTACATCTTTGAGCAAACTTTAAAACATGCTGACAGTTATGCTATCAAAGGTCCAATAGCCTTTCCCTCCCTCTTGTGTGGATTATAACTGACCAATACCCTAACATCCTGGTAGATAGAGATTCAATTTGTAAAAGAGCTTTTGCTCTTGGTTTCCACTACAAGCTGTTTCAGGGGAAACATGTCCTAGACATTGTCATGACATCTGTTGAGACATCAAATGTCAAGGCTAATTCACAAAAGGCTGATGTCATTTATGTGCTGAAAGCAACTTGCAAGGAGCTTGAAGCAAGAAAGCATAGTCTTGAGGAGCTGATCTCTACTTTGGAAAAGGAAAAAGACACTGAGGTTGAGGATGAAAGGCTAGGTGAGGATACTGCTGAAAATTTGAATGAAGATGATGTTGGTGCAGAACAAGAGGAGGGTGCTGAGAGCAGTTCAGAAGAAGCAACATACCACATTGCTTCTTCAGGAGAAGAAAGTGCTTGATTCTTGATCACCTGTTGTTGTTGCTTATTTGTTTTTTGTTGTTTTGTTGTTGATTTTGCTTCTGTTGGTTTTGGTTCTGTTTGTTTTAGATTTTTGTATTTCATTGCTGGGATGTAATATTTAACTCTGCTGGTACTTATTTATATAATGAATTTTGGGAATTTGTACTGGCACCTTTGGCCCCTTTGTGGCTAAAAAGGGGGAGAAGAATTTATGGGCAATTGTGGGATGAATTTATCTTTATTAGGCTCTGGTTATTTAGCTTAGATTAGCTTAGACTGGTTATTTTATTTCTGCTGCATTAGTTCTCTGATAGCTTAGTGTTTTAGCCAAAAATTTGTCAAAGGGGGAGTTTGTAAGTGTTTTTATGTTGGCTTTAATTTTTGGTAAAACTAGTTTATGTAAATGTCTTGACTGATGTCATGACATTCAGAGTTGAAGATAAATTCTGCAGAAGAAGAATAATACAAGTACAGCTCAGACTGGAAGTTAACTGCTTTGCTGGAAATCTGCAGAAGAATGACTGATGTCATAACCAATGTTATGACATTCTGTGTGACATTTGTTGTTCTGCAGATTCACTTTTCCTGAGACTTTTCAGGATTTCTGTTGAGCTGTTTTTATTATGGATTATGTAATTGGATCACATGCTCACGTGGCTATGTGGTTAATCTTAGTTAACCCTAGTAAAAAAAATTAATCTCCACCTCGTAATATCCAAATTTTGTCAAATAGGTCCCTGATTACTAGATTGAAAAATATTCTCTATAATTGACATGCGGCGGTTCATGTGGTATTCTTTAATTTTTTTAATTAGGATTTTTAAATCCATCTGAAATTTATAATATTTTTAAATCCATTTGAAAATTTAATATTTTTTATTTCATTCAATATTATTTTTGTTTTTAACAAAAAAAATTTCAGTAAATTTTTTGAAAAAATAAAATAAAATTTCAGTATATTTAAAATTTCTGCTATATAGAAAATTTCAAGTGCTAAAATTTTTTTTCGAAAAAATATTTTACTTTTTAAAAATTCGATAATTTTTTCTGGAAATTTTTAAAAAATCCAGTACTTTTTTAAGAAAAAGTATGGTACTCGAAATTTCGATATTTGATAGAAAATTTCAGAATTTTTTGGAAATTTCGAGTATATCCTTCAAATTTCTAATAGAACTCAATTTTTTTTAAAATTTAATGATTATTCACACTAATATAATGGTAGAAACATACCATTGGGAGTGGCATGTATATCTTGAGTGGGTGTCATATTAGTTTCTCCTGAAATATCCGATGTGGGACTCTATTTTTTCTATTGGAGTCACCAAGTCTTTCTCTATTTTTTCCATATGCACACGTGAAGTATATTCGGAGGTGGTAGCAACAGTGGATCCTCAAATCGCTAACAATCATCCAACATTGTTTTCATCTCTAACCCAACTAACTCTGACTCAACCAATATCTATCAGCTTTGAAAGGTGCGAAATAAACTAATTTTAATTTCAGCTCTGATATTCTCATCACAATGGAGGTTAGTAAGCTTACTTGTTGTTGTATATTTCCCCACCCACTTATTCTCTAATCTCTTTCTCTATTTAGTATACCGAATATTATCTTTCATCATTGTTGTTATAAGATAAGGCAACAATTGTTTACTTTTTGTGTGTACTCACTGAAAGCTTACATGACTTCTTACTACTTCCTCTTGTTTGTTCTTTTTTCTGTTATCATGCAAGAAATTAAAACTAAATCTTGAATATTATGTAAAATATATATCCATAGTTTATCAATAGATGGAATGCTTTCAAGTAGTGTTTGTGCAAAATGAAATTGAAAAGAGTTTGGGATTTTGTAAAAGAATCAAACACACAATTTTATAGAGTTCTTCAGTTTTGTAAAAGAAACTTATGGCACTTTAAGTGACTGAGCATGTTCTGTGAATATCACTTGTATTCATTAATTTATGTGTCATGGCATAACCTCCCTCTTGTTAGACAAATTATACAGGATAATAAAATTATAAACATTTTAAGGTATTTTTAGACAAATACAGTAGTAGTTGTAGTGCCCAATATTAGCACTACCATTTTAAAAAGAAATCCATATGGACTGCCACATAGATAATTTAAAGATAATCTTTTGTTGCAATGTGATAGTCGGTGGTGTATTTAAGGGAATCTGAATATTATGAAGGGGGTTTAAAAAAAAAAAAATTTACCTCAGAGTAACATTACAAGAGGTGTTGTATATTTAATCCATTAAAAAATAACTTTTGCTGTTTTTATCAATTAAAATCTAAACAATTTTATTCTTAGTTGGGATCAAAACCAAAATAGTCCCAATATTTTCTCACAAAGAACAACAGTTTAGAGTACCGTCTAATCGATGGTTCTCATATTCCAACACTTATAAATTTAGCTAGACGTGATTATGAAAAACAAAACATAAATGGTTTTATGTGTAAAAGTAAACATAATGA
Source organism: Vicia sativa (assembly GCA_021764765.1). Lineage (NCBI taxonomy): Eukaryota > Viridiplantae > Streptophyta > Magnoliopsida > Fabales > Fabaceae > Vicia > Vicia sativa. The sequence continues at coordinate 188,735,205 of CM038794.1, forward strand.
CGAGTAAAGTGTTTGATATAAATTTGGCAATAGAGATAAATAAGATGAAGAGAATAATTGCAAATAAATAAGGCAGGAAAGTAAAGGCAAGACAAGTAAAATAAATGCGGAAATGAATTAAAAACATACTTCAAACGGAGTCTTGAATCTGGTACAATTAAATACTAATCTTAACTGAAATAAAATGTGTAGAAATAAAACTTATACAAGTGCTCCAATCTACAATACTTTTAATTTCATAACGAGGTACACTTTGGTGTGAAGAGATCTGCATACAGTTGGATAGAATATGGCCTAAGTTTGCATAAAGAAATTATACCTTCAAAAGTAAAACTAAAGACCTATTTATAATGCTCCAAAACAAAAATATCAAGTGGGAAGCTACTAAATTTGTGGGGGGAAGTAGTGGAGATAATGGAAGTTGGAGACATAGTGGAGATAATGGGAAGTTGACATATTTGTGCATTTGTGCATTCAGAGGGGGTGGCGGCCGTCATGCCCCTATGGTGACCGCCATACTCATGAAATGACGTGACTTGGTCATTCCACTTGAGAGTGCTTGGACCATCCATAGCAGCCCTAGAACGAACACCAACATAATAATATAAATGGAAATAAAACCGAAAAAATCATATGTAAATAAAGTCAAATAAACGATGTATTTTGTAGTCGTTATATATCAATTTAACCTTTTATTTATTTTATGTTCGCCGGTATTTTATGCACGTCTTATACATTGAGATCATAGTGATCCCTTAATTGTACCAGAAAATAAGGTCGTATAAACTTTGAACTCTTCTATTGCTAAATATCACAACTTGCAATATTATAATGCACAAGAATACCATAAATAAAAATACAAGATTACTAACGAATGCAGACAAAAGCAGAGACGAGAAATAAAGTAACTACTTAGGATGGTAAAAGTCCCTAACATCTTTATCACGAGCATACTTCTGAATGAAAGCTTTAATCTTGTCTTATTGTTGCTTGAGAAACAAGAGAAATAGACGTTTTGATTCTTCCAGCATATGCTTCAAAAAAATACCTGTCAAATGTATTGTTTCAACACAATGTTATTCCAAGAAGACATGCTCATAAACCGTTGCTCCTCTCAATTTCATTCAAAAGTTTGCATTTGTGATTCCAAAGTAAGATTAGGTAAAAAAATATAAAATTATGGAGTTATTAAGTAGGAGTGAGTGAAGATTTATACCGATTGAACATGAACAAGAACATTTATCATTCAACTTCTCCATCTTTTCTGTCAAGGGAATAAGTAGTTGCTGTTGGTCATCTTCATTTTCATTTGTAGAGAATCTAACATCAGCCCTAGTTGACCGGTGTTGTAACTCATCAATATCAAATTCCAAATATTGATCGAAATCATCATAAATTTGAACATTGGATAACAACTCCTCAATATCAAATTTTGAATATTGATCACAGTCATTAGAAACTTGAACACTAGATATACCCATTGAACATGACCAAGAACATTTATCATTCAACTCCTCCATCTTTTCTTTCAATGGAATAAGTAATTGTTGTTGATCATCTCCATTTTCATTTGTAGAGAATCTAACATCAGCTCTAGTTGATCGGTGTTGTAATTGATCTATATCAAATTCCGAATATTGATCAGAATCATCGTAAATTTGAACATTGGATAACAACTCATGAATATCAAATTCCGAATATTGATCAGAATCATCAGTAATTTGAGCACTGGACTGTAACTCATCAAAATGAAATTTTGAATATTGATCAGGATAATCAGAAACTGGAGCACTGGATTTTAACTCATCATTATCAAATTCTGAATATTGATCAGAATCATCAGAAACTGGAGCACTGGATTTTAACTCATCATTATCAAATTCTGAATATTGATCAGAATCATCAGAAACTAGAGCACTGGATTTTAACTCATCATCATCAAATTCCAAATATTGATCAGAATCATCAGAAACTAGAGCACTGGATTCTAAGTCATCAATATCAAACAACAAATGTTGATCAGAATCAACAGAAAGTGGAGCATTAGATTGTGATTCATCAATATGAAATTTTCTATTAGTTTTCCCATCCAACACAAAACTATCTTTCAACTTAAAATCATATATAGGGATTACCCCGCAACCCTTGATCCCTTTTGTTGATGTCACTTTCTTACGGGCTGCTAAATATTTGAATTCAAATGAAAGATTGTAGTAATCACCTTGTCTTGCATTCCCTGCCTCCACCAAGGTGGAATAATAATGCCTGCAACAGAACAATACATGATCTGAATATAATGCCCCTCTCCCTGAAACCATATAATATCTGGCAACTGCTTTAGTGGTGTGTTCATACATAATACAGTGAGTTTCGCTCCAATCCCGTTCTACATCATCAGAGAGAATGAGGCAAAAGGCAAAACCAGATAAGCCAGATCTTTGGATATGAGGAATAGTTACCGAAGCACCTGTTCTATGAAAATAAAACTGGCTTGGAATTTGAGAGCCTGGAAAGAACAAGTAATCATAAAAAAAATCTGATCCATCCCCGTTGTTGAACGTTGAATGGGCTCTGTGTAACATGTTCTCAAGTGTTGATCGTTGAAAGGAATCTGTGTTCAGATGATTGCAGTTTGTGGCTCTAAACTCTTGCAAAGTTGCTGGAAGCTTTGGTAGGGACTTCAGTTTCCAACATTCACCTAAATCAAGAACTTCCAACTTTGTAAAATTTTCGATAATGTCAGGGAGAGATTCTAAGTTGAAGCAAAATGTCAAAAGTAAATATTGTAAAGATGGTGTGCCTTCAAGGATGAAACTGAGTTCTGATGAACGTATCTGTGTGCATCCTATAAGGTTAATCTCTCTAAGAAACGCTAATCCTGCATCATTAGTTAACTTCTTCCTAACAATGTAAAGCTCCTTACAGTCACCTAGATTGAGATAAGTGAGTTTTTTATTACACCATATGGATGAAGAAACTGTATGTATACTAGTGCCCCCTAACTTCAACACTGTCATTTCCTCCGATGTCACCGAAAATTCCACAAGAGAAGAACAACATGTGAGATCCAGTATTTTGAGAGATTTTGACCGAATGTTAGTTTTCAAGCTTACTATCTTTTTGCAATCATTTAAATATAGTTGTCTAAGCTTGGGGATGCCGAAAACGGATGGATGAAGTTGACATAGACTCTCACAATATGTCAGAGATAATAGTTGAAGATTTGGGGCTCGTGATAAGTTTGGAATCTCAATCAGGTCTTTAGAGTAATCAAGAATAAGAATAATTAAATTGTCAAGCCTCTGTATGAGAAAAGAAACATCACAATGTTGAAAATTCAATAGAATAAATTCATAATCATAGCTAAAACATAATCAAAACAAAATTAAGAATATATATATAAAATAATACTATATATTGTACCTGAATTCCATCCCAAAGCTTTTTAAGCTTGCTATACTTCATTGAAAGTTGTACAAGCCATTCGACACAAAAGGTTGATGGCAAAGATTCAAGTGGGAAAGATTTCCAATAAAGGTGTCTCAATTTATCAGACAACCACTCAAGACCTTCAAGGAAATGCAGATTGTATAGTTTAATTCGTTTATTTTTTTTATATTTCTCATAAGTGATATGAAGATATCTCAAGTTGGTCATATTTTTAAAGGAATCCGAGCTCAGGTATAAATCCTCAATATTAGAAACATTAAATTCTATAACTTCAACAACTTGAGTTCCCTGAAAAACAAAATTAAAATAATGATTAACAAAGGTTGACATACATATTTATCTTACTTAAATTTCATGCATTTTCATATACGAGTAATTGAATTTTTCTACTTACCTTTTTGTATTTCAATACATCGTACACCTCTTTAGAATCCCACAACCGACTTCTTCTTCCTGGATCTTTGATAGATTGTTTCTTAACAATCTCTTTTCCCATTTCTTCTAACAATCCATGCATTAGAATTCTAGGTCCATCATATTCAAAAGATATGAGTGCTTTATATAGAAGAACTTCTAACCCACTTTCTGCAAAAAAACTGCAAGCATTCCATACAAATGCTAGGTAATACTTATCTCTATAATAATTAGTTGTTTCAGGGTCAGATATGCATGCAATGTCTAGAAATATGTCTTGTTGAGTAGAATCTAAATCATCAAAACTCAATTTTAACACATCATGGATTCTTCCATTAGGAATCTTTTTCAGCTTTTCCAATTCACTTTTCCACACTTGTTTGCTTTTTTTTGTACGAAAATTTGCACCTAAAACATTCAAAGCCAGGGGATTTCCTCTGCAATAAAGAGTTGCCATTTCTGATAGATATTCATATCCATCTTTAGGAATTTTTGCTCCAAACGCCTTCTTACAAAATAACTTAAGAGATTCATCTCTTCTCAATCCTTCAACATCGTATATTTCACATTCATCAAACTGGCTACATATTTGCTTATCTCTAGTGGTGATAATGACTCTACTACCCTCTCCCAAGCACTTATGAACTATGTTAAGATTTTCTGCGTGCTCTAAGGTTGCCACATCATCCAACACAATCAAACTTCTTTCATGAGCAAGTCTTTTTTTGAAAATTGGGGTATCTACATAAAGTGCTTCGGGACAAAGCTCGGACAATGTAGAAAAAAGTTTGCGACGAACAACATTTGGTCCATATCTGGTTGATTCTTCCCTTATATTTTCAAAGAAGCAATGACGTTCAAATTGTGGACATAGTTTAGCATATAAATGTTTGGCTAGAGTACTCTTTCCTATGCCTCCCATGCCCCATAATCCAAGGGTTCTAACATCATTTGACCCAATTTTCAGTAAAGATACCGTTTTTTCATACTTTTTTTCAATGCCAACAAGTTCCTTATTAACTTCAAACGGTTGTCTACGATTCAATTTTGTCAAAACATCTCCCACAATATCCTTAATCAAATTTGATTCCATCCTACCAAACATGAATGAGATGGAAAGAAAGTTAACATTTTTATAATGATAATTATTCTATAAAATTTATGATTGATTAAGAACAATGAAAACAGATTTAAAATAAAATATATGGAAAGTTAATTTTGTTTACCCGTAATTTTGAGAGTCCCATCCAGATAAATTGGCTGCTTCAGTGAGTGCATCTTTCCATTTCTGCAACATGGCTTTGTTGTGTCTCAAATATCTCTCATGTTTTTCAAAAGCTTGGTTGTAACTCCCAGTTTGATTCCTTACATGAGATGGTTCTACTTCATAGAAAACAGGTATCACAATTTGTCCTTGATTTTCCTTGCATTCCAGAATCTTTAGGAGTTCATTCAAACACCATTTTGAAGAAGCATAGTGTTTTGAGAGTATGACTATTGATACATCTGACTCCTCAATAGCTTTGATCAGCGCTGGCGAGATTTCATCTCCTCTTTCAAGCTCAGTGTCATCAATAAATGTTAGAACTTTTTTACTAAGAGCTTCATACAAATGGCTCGTGAATTTTCTACGAGTATCCTCACCACGGAAGCTAATAAACACATCAAATTTTTTAGAAGGTTCCATCATTGAAGAAGAGAATGAAGCACCTATATATTGTTGCATAGCCATTAGAAAATTCCAAGTGCTTTAAAAAAGAAAAACAGTGGATAAATAAATAAGAAGCGGATTGACAAGAAAATTACTTGGCCTAATATCAAACAAAAGAAAGATGAAACTAATGATACTATATTAGCAGACCCTTAACAATAATTTGAAAAAACAAGTGATATCAGTGAAACATAAATTTAACACAAAATAACATACATAGAAGAAGAACATAGAGCAGCAGAGGGAGAAAATTTTACTTCAAGAATTTTTTATTTCACAAAATTGATATGATGCTGTAGTACATATATAACGTGCCTTTATATAGACTCTAAACTTAACTACTCCGATTATAAACCAAACGCAGCTCTAACTTATATTTTTGGTCCAATCATATGTTTTCTTAGTTCTTACTATGACTTTATTATTTGTATTAATTTCGACACGGTATTCTTCTTATTAGAGTCTTCTTAAAATCAAAGTGTTTTTGTTTTTTTGTCCCTTCCCCTATTGACTTCAGAGTCTTTGGTCTAATCATAAGTTTTCTTATAGATACATCATTATTAATATTAATTTCGACACAGTAATCTTCTTCTCCTTAGAGCCTCTCTTAAAATCAAAGCGTTTTTTTGTCCTTTCATTGTAATAATATGTTTTCTTACTGTTGCTTCATTAATATTAATTTTGTCACCACGCTAAACTATATAGTATCTTTTTGCCAACTTTTTCTAATGATAAAAAATATTATTAATATATATATATATATATATATATATATATATTTTATTAACATAATTTCGTCACAGTATTATATCTTTTCGCCAGATAATATTTTTTTTAATATAGGAACTGATTGGAATAATTAAAATTAAACGATATAAATAGTAAAAAACACGTTTTTATTAACAGGTTAAACATTCTCAACGTATTTGCATAGAATGATTAAAATCATCAAGGTTTGATTTTGAATGCATATATGTCTAACGACAATCAAATTGTTAGCACATTGTGGGTTGCTGTCCAGAATTGGGTCGGAAGATAGGAAGTTAGGGGTGGTCAAACGGGTCAGATTCGCTGGATCAGTCCATTTGATCCGTCATTTTTGATAGATTGGACCAAGGTTTTCAACTTGTTATTTTAAATTGATTTATCTTTCTAATCCACTTAAAAAAGCGTGTCGAGGCGGGACGTATTTCTCCCGCAGACTTTTTGTTAAAACTTTTTACTGTTTTATTTGAAATTAAAACAACTTTAACTATAAAAATAACATCATTCTCTTATGATTATTTTGATTGAATTGTATTCTAAATTATTATATATATAAATTGTATTATAATTGTATTATTCTTTCGATAACTTTCTAATATATGTGTTGATTAGAAAAATTTGAAATAAAAGAACAATCATATTTTTATTTAGAAATAGATATTGATTTTAAGAAAATGAAGGATTTCAATAGTGTATATACCTGACAAATTTAGAATTTAACTATTAAAAAATCAATAAATATAAGAGTAATTGTTATGCATTACTATTTTATTCATCGTGATATTTTATGTAGTGTAATTGTTATCATTGTTTATATCGTAAATTCTTAACCGAGTTCTTCAAGTAATTAGTTTTTAAATAAGATTGAGATGATATGTATGGTTTATTTTGAGTTTATTTTGTTTTTATTTTTTTGTTGTAAATGGTCTTTATTCATTTATTTGTTTTTGTAAATTATGTTGTAAATCAAGTTATGTTATCATTTATTTGTGTTTGTGTTTTTGTAAATTATGTTGTAAATCAAATTGTAAAATCAAAAAATTGGCGGGCTAGTCTGCTAACTCGTTAGTAAATGGAGCAGACTTGACTTTTGAACTCGGATGTCTAAATTGGTCCGCTTCGCCCCACTTTTGGACGGATTTAAATAGGACGGGCCTAAACGGGGCGGACCGCCCGCTTTTCCGCTCCTACATGTAGTATGCGTTGAGTGGAGTTTGTCTAGTTTCATTTATAATTGCCATTCGTGGAAGCGAACGAATGAGCGCGATATTGTCAGTTTGACCTGGTTATAATAATATTAAAATATTTAGCTTTCAAGGAATGTTGTTATGTTTCGGGATGATTTTTTCAACGGTGAAGATTGTCTTTTGTCTCAAATTTTTGTCTTGAATACGGGAAGCTTTAGATTGCAAAAATCACTTTAATTGTAGTTTCATTAAATGGTTTCTTCTCCTTCAATGGATTTAGGAGTTAGTTTATTTTTATCTTTGTGTATGTGGGTTTGAGTACCCCTTATACTCAATTGTTTGAATGAAATCATCACTTATTACAAAACATAAAATCAAAATTAGTTTTTTTTTTAATTTGTAGATTTGGTTTCATGATTCAATTATCTATCTAGTTGTTTTTTTAAGGATTAGTTATAAATATTTGTATTGCTTTTTAAATATTTATTAAGAATAAATATTGTACATCTCGAAATTTTTATGAGGCCAATCGACTGTATTCCATACGCGTCTCGAAGATTGTAAAAGTCCGGACGAATAGTAGGACCGGTTGATGCCTATGTCAGGATGATCATCCATTTGTAATGACGAAGGGATGCCAAGAGTCATTCACCAGTAATTATGATTTGTCCTTTATAGCATTCTTCCATAAATCATGGAATGTTACGATCATTGTTAATGATTTGTCTTGTTGCTCTCCATCTTGAAGAGCTCTAGTCTCCTCAAATCTTCCAATGGATTTTAGAGCTACGATTTTCCTTTCCGTTGAGGCTCATCCTCATTAAGCTCAATTTCATGGATTCTCAAAAAAGTAACAAGTTTTTCAACAAAAGTGTTGTTCAAGTATTTAGCAAGTTTGAGCGCGGTTACCATAGGCCTCCATTTCTTTGACAAGCTTCTGATAATTTTCTTCACATGATCTACCATAGAATAACCTTTGTCCAAAACCTTCAGTCTTGCAACAAGAGTTTGAAACCTTGAGAGCATGTTCTCAATAATTTCATCATCTTCCATCTTGAATGGTGCATACTTCTGAATCAAGGCAAGTAAATTGATTTCTTTAACTTAAGCGTTTCCTTTGTGAGTCATTCTCAAAGAATCAAAAGTAGACTTTGAAGTATCTCTATTTATGATCTTTTCATACTCAGTATAAGTGACAACATTCAGCAAGATAATTCTAGCCTTGTGATGATTCTTATAATATTGCTTTTGTTGATCTTTCATCGCTATTATTTCTACTTTATTACCACTAGTATCTATTGGATGTATATAGCCATCAACTACCATATCCCAGAGATCTATGTCATGACCGAGAAAGAAGCTTTCAATTATATCATTCTATTAGTCAAGCCCTTCTCCATCGGATATTGGAGGTTTGTTGCTATAGTTATCTCTTTCCACAACATGTGCGGCTGGTGGAGGAATTCTCAGCATAGTGTTTTTAAAACTATGGATCTTTATCTGACACAATGAAGTGTTTGATAACAATTAATACTAGAACCAGAGCTCTGATACCAATTGAATGTACGATAAACACAAGAAAGCGGGTTTGAATTGGGTTTCTAAAATTCAAATAATTTTAAACCCAAGACACTCTAAGTTAACATAAAACCAAAATAAATGAACTCAATTGGTTTTTATCATAGTTCACTATTAACTACGTTAATCCAGTCCACCTGCCAAGGTAATTTTGCCTTCTCAACAAGGACTTAATCCACTATAACTAAACTGATTACACACACAAAGAAAGATAACCCATTCAAATTATGGTATACAGATCACTAATATCATAACATATGTTGAGACATTGATCTTTGCATAACAACATCTAGACTGAACAAAACATACTAATTATCACATATCAGTGCGAACTTATGACAAATGTTCCAACATCTGTATACGACATGTCAATCATCTGAAAAACAAAAAATTGAACAATGCAAAATGATAACAACATAAGATACGATGACTCAAGTCGGTGTACAACAACACCTACTTTGGGGGCTACCAAGCTAGGAAGAAGATTACATTATCAGTATTATTATTAATATATAAACAACCTCGGGTTGACAGGTAAACAAACTCTGTTTTACCTAATCACTACTGTTCTGGACTGGCCCTCGCCCTAGGCCCAATAGATTCCAGGCCCAATTGCCCTTGGAAAACGGCTGGGAAGGTCCACGCGGGGGCACGTGGCCGACCCAACGGATCCCAGGCCCGATTACCCTTGGAGGGAAGCTGGGAATGTCCGTGCGGGGGCACGTGGCCGGTCCAACGGATCCCAGTCGTCCTCGACTGCCACGTGCCCCCCGATATTACCGGACCCTGTTGACTAGGTTTCCTTAACCGTCAAGTCTCCCAGGAACTTCACAACAAACCCGGATTTCCCGGGCGACAATCTAGGGAGGAGGCCACGTGCTGGCCTCCCTGCACACGCAAGCCCTAGCAATCCGCTAGTGGGCTTGGACTTCTGCCCACTAATCGGATCTTGGCCCAGCGCTGGGGGCTATAAATACCCTCTCACTTGAAAGGGTCAGGTATCTCATTCTTACTCTCTTTTCTCACTTGCTTCCTCTCTGCCTCTACTTACTTTGGTATCGGAGTGTATTGCAGGTACCCCCCCCCCTTTTTCTTCCACTTTGGGCCACCGTTGCAGATTGGGCCAAGACACCTTCTGGTCAGGTACGATCAGTGGCCGCCAATTGGGAAGGGCCATATCGTGTCCGAGCAAAAACGGGCACGGGGAGCGTATTACCTCAAAAATCTAAACGGAGTACAACTCCCTCGACCTTGGAACGCTACAAAGCTCAAACAGTACTACAGCTGAGCTAGGATGACCACGTGCTCAACGCCTTGTGGCCCTTAAACTCCTCCTCGGAGATTTAGTTCAGCCTTGGGTCGCAGAATGGTGCTCGTACGCGCCCCAAGCCACTTACACACGGGGACCTACTCGGCTACAGTAAGTAGGGACCCTGTTCGATGCGGAACCCTCGATCGAGGTCCGCGGGTCTTTCTTGCACCTCTGGCAGGATGTTCGGCTCGCGACGGACGGTCCACGCCCCGAGGATGTGGTCTCGTAGCACGACCATATACTCGCCTGGGGCCTCAAGCCCCCAAACCTAGCGCGCAAGCCAGGGATAACAACGTCGAGCAGTTGTATCACAAGGTCGAGCATAGCATACACAACAGTTAACATAAGTATAAGCATTAGTAAATAAAGCACTGATAAGTAAATGGCCACCGACGGCCAGCTAAACAGTCACGGGCACAAAACCCAAATTACAAACATCCAAAAAACGGGCACATGCCCAGTGCACGAATTCTAAAAGCAAGGGGCTCGCAGGCCAAAAATAACCGGCTCGCAGGCCCAAACAAATCCAAACAACAATCATTCGCGGGAACCACGACCTCCCGTCGACCACGCGGTGAAAGGTCCTATCCGAAGTCACCAGCTCCACCCTGGTTCACCACCACTTTTGGATGGCACTCAGCGAAGGAGCGCCTCCACGGTGTCCTCTTCGAGCCTTATCCTTCCGATCAAGCTAGCCCGAGTGAGCGCGCCTCGGCGGATTCATCCTCGACGAGGCCAATTGCTCCTCGGCTTTCAACTCGGCCTCCGCTTGTTTTTCTCATCGGCCGGGCTCGTACATTTCATCTCCTTCACTCGGTGGCCATTGCCTTACATCCGCATCCACGCCTTTGAGCTTGATAACTCGGTCGATACCCCTTGCTCTCGAGCTCCAAGGCGATTCTTGCGATCGTTGGCTTGGGAGGCCCGAGTGGGCCACCGTCGTTGAGAGTCAACGAGGTCTCAAGCATCCGAATAACCGCGGACACGTCAGCGGTCATGCTTTCTCCCCGCGCCTTCGGGTCGAGCCTTAGGATCATATCCTTCTCCGCCTGCTGCACCACTGGAGGTCTCCCCTCGAAGAGTTGCCTCGAGCATAAAGGCAACACAGGCATCCCAGCAGAGCTCCGGGCACTTCTTGCTCGGTGTGCTCCCTTCTTCGCCTCTTGAGTGGTTGATCCGGAGAGGACGCAGGAGAAGGAGTACTCACCGCGGCCGGGGTATCTTCGTGCACCTGCCGCTGGAGCTCCCCAACCCGATCCTTGGCAGTCAAGCGACCACCCTTAGGTCGCAGCTTGAGCATACGTTCCTCCATGGCCGCCATTTTATCTGCAAAACAAACGAAGAAAACGTTAGCACACGTCAATACACGGGCAATTCCCCTTATGGACTTCAAAATAAATACCTAGGAGCCTCAACGCGTCCTCGTCACACTCGCAGTCGAGGAGGGCCTTGGTATGGATATATCGCCGGGCTATCTCGATTTCCCCGTTAGAGTCGAGGAGCACGTTTCCCTCCCGGTCGACACATATGGCCGGCCTAAAGCTCTTCACAAAATTTCCAACCTCCCATAGGAAAGTTGGTCGTCCTTGTCCATCTTCTCGGGCTTCACGTAGAAGTCCGGCCGCTCATAATGCCCCTATCCCATTCGAGGAAACTTGCCATATCCTCTCCACCTCCGTCCGTCCTCATTGATCGCCGTAGTCCGTTCGACAGGTATTCTCGGCCTCCTCGTGACGGGCTTTATCACGTAGAACTGTTTTTAAAGTCCGGACGAGTCCGTGCGGCTGAAAAGTTTCGGATGCTGCGAGACCGGCGCATTTATCCCGACCATGCGGATGAAAGATGCGGAAGAAGAGGGGGAGAGTGGCCCCTATATCCAAGTAACGACAAACGATTTCGAATGCCCGCATGAAGGCCAGGGCGTTCGGATGGAGTTGTGAAGGGGCAAGATTCAGCCAGGTGAAGACCCCGGTCTGGAAGCCAGTGAAGGGCAAACGGAAGCCCGCCTCCCGGAATGCGAATTCATACATGGGAAATCTCGTCGAGGAGTACGACGAGCAGATCCTCCCGGGCCGGTTTGCGACCAGAACCCTCGATGCCTTCGTCTAAATCTTCGATTTCGTTGAACGCATTGGATGAGTCAGTGGAGAAGTCCGATTGAAAGTTCCTTGGTTCAGGCGCGACCCAGGAGAGGTCCGGCGCCAGCCTTACTCGACGGGGTCCGCTCGTCCCCTCGTCGCCACCACATATCGATCCCGCACGCGCGAAAGAAAAGTGAATTGAGGACATCAAATCCACCCTCCACCACGACTCAAGTGACACGGCGAGGGGGACGCCGACGAAGGCGGAACTCCCTCTCACAAGGACCTCACGCGGATTACTCCCCTCCAACATACTCATCAACCGACCATAAAAAATTACCCGTAAAATGCAACGATCTCCCCGCGAGGTTCGTGCTTTTTGGTCGTGGTATTCAAGTTTCTACCCGTCTCATCCTAATTTCTGCCCGCAATGATCAACTTTCTGCCCGCAATGATCAACTCTCTGCCCGCAATAATCAACTCTCTCCCCGCTATATGCAAGAATCTCCCCGCAGGATTCAACTCTCTCCCTGCAAAATGCAAGAAATTCCCCGCGACACTCAATCTCTTCCCCGCGATATTCATACAAGATAAACGCTAAATTCATCCTAAATTCATCCTAAAACACGAATTGAAAGGAGATTATCAGAGAATCAAGGATGTTACCTGCTTTCGGAGTCGAAGACATGTCAAGAAATTTGAGATTGAAAGTTGTGGAAGGTTCTGCGTTCGAGAGCTTTTTGGCTGGAAAATCAGGGAAGAATGCACAAATGAAACCCTAAAAATCCTTTTTATAACAAAAACCCAAGGGCATACGAAAGGTCACGTCTTTAGGCGCCAAAAGTTCCATCTCATAATGACAAGTGGCATTGAACTGACACGACGCCTCACTCCCTGACGCTCCCCCGCGGATCTCCCCGAGCGTAGCGACCCGACATGTGGCCGCCAGTGGCTGCAGCATCTGCGAGCGTCTGCTCGTTTTCTACCTGGCGAAGACCATCGCTGAGCGCCTCCGCCGAGGACCTTCCCGGTTCAAAGTCATTGCTCCGCTAGAGCAAAGACTTGGGGGCTCTGATACGGGCGGCCTCGCCCTAGGCCCAATAGATTCCAGGCCCAATTGCCCTTGGAAAACGGCTGGGAAGGTCCACGCGGGGGCACGTGGCCGACCCAACGGATCCCAGGCCCGATTACCCTTGGAGGGAAGCTGGGAATGTCCGTGCGGGGGCACGTGGCCGGTCCAACGGATCCCAGTCGTCCTCGACTGCCACATGCCCCCCGATATTACCGGACCCTGGTGACTAGGTTTCCTTAATCGTCAAGTCTCCCAGGAACTTCGCAACAAACCCGGATTTCCCGGGCGACAATCTAGGGAGGATGCCACGTGCTGGCCTCCTACACACGCAAGCCTGCCGCTAGTGGGCTTGGACTTCGCCACTAATCGGATCTTGGCCCAGGTGGCTATAAATACCCTCACTTGGAGGGTCGTATCTCATTCTTACTCTCTTTCTCACTTGCTTGCTCTCGCCTCTTACTTTGGCATCGGTGTGTGCGGTACCCCCCTTTTCTTCCACTTTGGGCCACCGTTGCAGATTGGGCCAAGACACCTTCTGGTCAGGTACGATCAACTACCCAATGCAATCTTTATCTCAAAAACTCATCCAACATAAGAGAAAACCATTCCACTCCCTAAATCACCTTAGTTGTATATAATAGCCACAACCACTAATGACCGCATCACACTACTTGAAATATACCTCTTTCAAATAAAGTTTAGTCAAGACTCTTGACTAACTAACATACTTGGATTTACGTCAGAGCTTCATCCAAGAGCAATACAAAATTCATTACATAAATTCTTCTAAATCTGTATACATATTATGTGTAACACACTGGGAGAACTGACTTGTTTGTTTTGCGTTTTATCGCAAATGTTGCGGATAGCAAGAGTCGTCACCGAATTTTCTTTTATCCAATAAAGGAAAGGTGAAAAGAACAGGAAAGACCTTTGATAGATTCTGAGTACGGGAGGTAATTATGAAAAGGGAATGTATTAGCACCCTTTCCATCCGTAGTTATCTACGGGCTCTTAATTACTTAGCTCACTTTTGAAAGCTTGCTTTCTGTGTATGTGTGATTTGAAAAAATATTTTGAAAAGTATTTCGCTTTGACTTCGTAATGATTCTTGTACCAGTCCTCAAGAATGTATACGAAGTGTTTGGAAATGTTTCTTTGAAAGGGTAAAGCTTTGTAATGACTCTCGTTGGAATGTATACAAAGTGTTTGTTTGAAAATATTTTGAAAAAAAAGATTGAGGTGTGAAAAGTATCTATTTTGATTGGAGCTACCAATTTAGATTCTTATTACCTACTCAGCAGGTCCTTTTTGTTATTTTCCTTCTCCTTTAGGACAACTCTATCCATACCATTAGTTGGTAGGTAACTCTATCCGTTGGATGTGAAGGGACAGGCGTAGGGTCATAGAAGGCAACATTGTAAGGATACATTTCTATACGAACCAACTCATTAAAACCTCAAACTCATTGACGAGAGATTTTTAGAACGACAATTAAATATACCAATATATGTGGACACGATACGATATAACATATATCACCCGGTAAAAATAATACTTTACTTTTTACTTGTCGCTAATACCACTGCAACAAAAGACTAAGGTTCTGAAGACTCTGAAGACAAGGTTATGAAGACTCTAAAGACAAGATTCTGAATACTCTAAAGAAAAAGTTCTAAAGACTCATATATAGTTTTGGAACTTCTAAACATGCTTCACCAACACACATTCTAAATAATTTGAATATTAGAAGATAGGATCAAAAAAAAATTTACATGAGGAAATAGTACACAGTACAAGATCAAATATTCATTCCACTACACTGATTTTGTGGAGAAAAGATTGTACTATTTTACCATTCCTACAAACTATTATGCAAGAATACAACTAGAATTTGGAAATTCATCTTCTACCCTTCAATGGATCTTTTGTATACCTATGTAAAGAAGCCTTAGAAGAATGGAATGGCAACGATTTTATTAACAATTCTTACAATATTTTGTTCAAGATCTTGAACGTGGATATTACATTACAATGAGATAAGAAAAGCATCAAGAAAGGAACTATTGTTCATACACTTGCTCTCAAACACTTTTGTGTTAATCATTATATTTCATTTGTATAATCTGCTTTCATAAAAGCATCTTGGTAACACACTCTTTGTATCTCAACTTTTGAGTTGTATTTCCTTGAGAGGCTAGGGTATAGCTAGAATTCTCTAAGAAGGCATTAACAGTAGGTCTTTGTAGTTGTAATTAAGTTTGGTTATAGTGGATTAAGTCTTTGTAAGAAGAAAAAATCACCTTGGCGGGTGGACTAGAGGTAGCTTCGTTAACAACGAACCAGGATAAAAATATTGTGTTCATTATTTTTATTCTTTGTTCTCCTTTTGTTGTCTTAGGTAGTGAAAAAGTTTCATTCTATAAACACAATTCAAACCCATCATTCTTGTGTTTCCTTAACCTTTATTAGTATGTTAGCACGTACACACAACAGATCAGGAGTAGACATACCAAATTGAGAGCATGGATTATCATCCATCATGAGCACAAATGTTGGGGAAAATGCTAGAACATTTGACAATGACAATAAACCACAAAAATAGAAGACTACCAACAGGAGTAGCATAAGTTAATTTTATGACAAATCCACAAAAATAATACTTTAGATAAAAGGCTAAAAATAATAACTACAGCTTCATGACATCATTCTTTAGAGCTTAATTCTTCTTCTCTATTTGAGGATTTGAGTTGTCAACTTTTCCATCACTAGCATATTTTTCTTCCTATTTCTCTTCATTTTTAGTTATTTCTTTGTCAGTTTCTTCCTTGTTCATTATCTTGATCAATCCATCCACCTCTCTTTTCCTAATGGTACTTGCATTTATTGTCTCTTGCAGATACTTTGACGCTTCTATTAGTTATAGTAGCACAAATTTTTTTTGGTGGCTTTGGATACATAAGAAGAAATCCCACCAACATCTTGGCATTGGTGCTTAGGTACTACAATGTTTGGGACATGTGTCCCCTTAAATAGTTTCTCATCAAGGTTCAAAGGCCCAGTCTTTTTGCATGGAGTTTCTTGAGGATGCAGAACTTTAATGCGTTACTTTAAGATAAAATCAGTGATTAAGCATGGAAAATATATTGGCAGCTTCACAACAAAATAATCAGCATGCTTCATTGTCCGTCAAACACATACTTCTCAATGTTTAGTTTAGATTTAGTTCCAATTTGAAAAATCACTTGCCAAGGTTGGAGTGATGATTGAGCTATGATTAATGGGTGACCAATTTACTACACATATCCTATTAGAACAACATATTTCAAACTCAATTTACCAGAAGATAACCCTCTGTTGGGTCATTGTTTCACTTGACTAGCAGTGATTTCCTTTGCAATCTTGTCCATGAAGAGAACTTTATTAGATTCAACTGAATTTTTTCTTCCAAGATAAGCATCAATAATGGAGGGTGAAAACTTCACAAATTTCCCTCTACCGTAAACCTTCATATGTTCTTGACTTTCTTCCATATTGAAATCAAGTGACAGGTTCACAATAAACTCTTTGATTAGTTTTTCATCACAAAGTCTTATATGTGAGACAATATTCATTAGTTCATCATCCTTCGCTGACTTATGACTTCTTTTCACTAAAGGATATTTTTGCTCAGCTCTCTTTCACAACAAATCCTTTTTTATAAAAAAAAAAAAAAAAAAAAAATCTTTTTTCACTTAAAACCTTTGTTGATGAAGAGAAAGAAAACTTGTTTTAAGATTGTCAAAAATCAAAAAGCCGAAACACAACAAAAATATCTGATTTAGGTCGTTCATAGATTTTGAGTTTGACCGATTCAGTTTGTGGATCCGTTTATTAATGTTAGAATATTGGATATATATTAATTTAGAAATAGAATAAGTTAATATAAAATATATTATAAGATATTTATAATATTTAATTCTAACAATTAATCGGTTGTGTTTTTTGAGATTTATTTGTTGGGTTTTAGTTATTATAAATATGCATCTCTTTAGAGTCTTACATTGTGACAATTTTAGAGCTTTAGAGCAAAAGGGATAAAACAAAGGTTTAGAAATCAAGGGAATTCTTATAAAGGAAATGGTTTTGAGAAACCTTTGGAGTTATCTAAGAGTATTAGAAAACACTTGTTTACGCCTTGGATTTGTGTGCTTACATTATTGAGAGTTGGAGAGGTTAGAAAACACTTAGGTAGAAAATAAGGTTGTTCTTGGGCGCCTTCAGGGTTGTTCTTGGGAACTCTGAAGGCGAAGGTTATTTTCTTGTAACTCAATTGTAATCTCTCGTAAAAACTCTAAAAATAGTGAATTGGAGAGCTAACCTCTCCTCCAGAATAAATCTTTTGATCGAACTGGGTAAACAAACCTTTCGTATTTTCTCGCCTTATTCTATTATATTTTCTGCTAGTTAATTATTGTTGTTGAAGGCCATTTATTTTGGTTGTTAGTGTTATTTGCCTCACATATCAAAGTATTATTGAAATTGAACATTGTCATTATTCACAATATTGTTTATAGTGGTTAATCGATTACCATATTATGATTAATGGATTAACTCATTTATAATGTGTTTAATCGATTAAAGGAGCTCTTAATCGATTAAAGGAGTTTTTAATCGATTAATGACAGTGGAAACAAAAGCTTTCCATTTTTGGGTTGATTAATTGATTATGAACTTGAGTTAATTGATTAAATCATTAAAATAGCCCATGGATCGTTTCTGTTTTAAACCAAAAATTTACTAAAGGAGATTTATCCTCATTTTATTTTTTCAAAAAAAAAAACTTTTAAATTTGTATTTCTACTATGTTATTCTATATTTTCTATTTTTCACAAAGTTTTCCTTATGTCAAGAGAGTGAAAAATCCTTGTGAGGGTTATGATGTATTGGTACGTTTTGAACTTGTATTTATTCAAAAGTGGGATTCTCTTGAGTAAGTTTCTATTTAGTTTGAAGTTTAGCCTATGGAAAAGCTTTGTTTGATTGAGTTTAACATGTGTAAAATCTCGGTATTATTATGAGATTAGTTTATGTAAAATCTCGGTATTATTATGAGATTAGTTTATGTAAAATCTCTATTTAGTTCTGAGTTTAACTTTAATAGTAATAGCTATAACTATTGTAAGAAGGTTATGGACAAATTTTGCAAAAAGCTAAAGTCACTTTAAATGAAAATTCTCAAGAGAAAAAATTTAGAGATAAGAATTGGTTAGACTGAATTTATATAAATCTATTTCTCTATTCCCAGTCTCTATACTTTTCATTTATTACTTTCTTTCCGTTATATTTCTCTCTTTTTTATATTTTCTCTATTATTCTTTTTAAATATTGTGTTGCTCTATCTTTGCTTAATTGTTTCAACATAAATGAGAGAACCATATTTGTAGGAGGATGTTTTTTTTTTGGATATGTTTAGATAGAGGATAATGCAAGAGAGACTTACTCGATAAGTCTTAAAGAGATTCCCCTGTATTTCAAGTGTTCTATTTGCATCGAGTGAATCCATTCTTAAGAAGGATAGGGACGAGTTAGGCTTCTTCTACATTCATAAGACATAAGGTCATATTTACAAAGATTGATCTCCGTACCTACTACCTATTTTATCAATTCGATTAGCCAATGTATAAAGAGCTAAATCATGCATGGAGGAGAAGCATTCTAGTATAAAAGAATAGACAAACCAGAATTTTAGTATTTTGCTTAACTAATTTATACAACAAAGTCCACAAATTAATTAAGAATAATTTATCTTTCATTAAAAAAAAATTAAGAACAACTTATCTATGATTATTATATATATTCAGCTAGCTATACTCAGCCAGATCTAAGGGCTTGAAATATTTGCCATCAATAAGATAAGTTCCAATGCTCAGCCTCACAGCCCACACATCCATTGGCTTTCTTGACACAATTCTGCGTCCACCAAGTGAGTTATATATATACAATTGATTACAAGATTTTCATTTTAAGTATACATAATACATAATTAATAAAATGAGAGATCAAGAGATAAGGTGAAGTACCTTCCAACATCACCAGGTTTGACTAAGCCAGCATTAACTCTGAGGCAAGGGACAGAAGCTGCTGTTTTGATCATCTTTGGAGCTTCGGTAATGATAATGGGAGACCCTTTTTCCAGCTTTGAACGTTTTTCAAGAAACTTGTTCTCCTCTGGTGAGTCTTTAGATTCACACCTCACAAATGTTACTGAAGTATTTGGTCTCTGATGTTGATGTTTCAAGCAACTGTAGAACTTCAAAGATGGTTTTGTGGTAGCACAAGAGAAGGACAAAGACATGGTTACTGTTGTAATAATAATTTAATATATAGTTCTCAGAAATTGAACCTTGCAATGTTTTGCTTGGTATGCCTCAGAGTGTTTGTCGAAGCTCCATTCATTTGCAGTGTATGTGAGTGGAAGGGATAATATTTGTTTGGATAATGTTATTTTTTATTATTTTTGTATTGGTTTATTGGCCACAGGGCTTTGAAAACAGTATGAAACAAATAATAAATTATAATTACTTCTCTAATAATTACTGCGCAAACAAATATCGTCATTTTTTAAATTAAATGTTTAAAGTTTTGAAGAGAAACATAATCTAAAAAAGTCCAAAATATGATTATGGTGAAAAACTTCTGGAATAAGTTTATAACTAATTTTCATCTAAAAAAGAATCTTTTAAAATTACTTTTTACCCTAATCATTGGACGCAAATAATAAATTCAAATTAAAAGCAAATTATTCGGGAGAATTCTAACTTCTGTTTACACATGTAGAAGGCAAATTATTTGGGCAAATTATTCGGGAGAATTCTAACTTCTGATGCTTAAACCGAGATTTAACTTCTGTTTCAATCAAATTCTTGATTATAAGATCTCATTCCCATAGACATTTTGAATTTTGATATAATTTTGGTATCCACATGTAGAAGGAAAGGAATTTCTTGAGGAAGTTCAGAGTCCTTCGTGGATAAACAGATCCGAGTGAACAGCAATAGAAATTAAGAGTGATTGGGTATCATAGCCCTTGAAAGAGCATATACTAACTATACCATAAAACAATAGAAAACAGATTGATTGAAAGAACTCATTGTTGAGCCAATGGCTTAAACATCTGAGCAAAGGAAGTGCTGACTGCTGACGAACAAACTAAATGAAGCAGTATAAATTAACAAACTTAGCAGAAGACAACCTAACTGGAAGAATATAAACATGGTACAAGTCCTATAGTAAAAGGATAATGTTCAAAAGCAGTGATAAAAGTAACTGACATAACAAGTACCACCGGTGAAGATTGTCTTCTCTCAACAGGATTGAGAGAAATATGACAACTGTATTGAATGAGTAACTGATATGGAAAATTGAATATTATTATTAATTTTAAAACTTGCAAGTAGGAGTAATTCTATAAGTTTACAGATGAAACTGATAAGAACGTGAAAGCCAAAGCTACCACCAATGATTTCTCCTATATCCATCATCATTAGAGTTGCCAAACCTTGATGCCAAATTACTCCTCCTGTATCCATCATCATTAGAGTTGCCAAACCTTGATGACGAGTATCTATGTTGCAAAGCGGAATTTGAGGCTTCAGAATGTTGACCATTCCACGCCTTAGAAGATTGAGAACTCCAACCTGGAGTTCGACTTCCACTGCCATTCGCGTGCACATTAGTGCTTCTAGCATATGATGTCCCAGCAGACATCCAACTGTTCCTATTGGACTTGGAAGAAGAGAAGTCTCCAGGGTGCTCAGTCATCCAGCCACCTCTGCTCTTGAATTTCATGGGAGTGTTATAGTCATGTTCTTCTGCAGGATGCTCCATTGTCCAGCCACCTCTACTTTTTGATTTCATGGGAGTGTTATAGTCACGTTCTTCTGCAGGATGCTCCATTGTCCAGCCACCTCTACTCTTTGATTTCTTGGGGGTAGTAAAGACTCTTTCTTCTGTAGGATGCTCCCTCATCCAGCCACCTCTACTCTTTGATTTCTTGGGGGTTGTAAAGCTTTTTTCTTCTGAAGGAAGCTCCCTTGTCCAGCCACCTCTACTCTTTGATTTCTTAGGTGTTGAAAAGCTTCTTTCTTCTGAAGAAAGCTCCCTTGTCCAGCCACCTCTCTTTGATTTCTTAGGTTGTGTAACGCCTCTTTCGTCTTTAAGAGATCGTTTCTTTTTGTGCATCTTACCCATATCATGAGGTGCAGACCAATGCCCCTTGTAATCATTTTCTTCGTAAGGACTTCTATTTTTTGTGTTCCAAGATTCCCTATTCCTCTTCCCGGTCTGTGGAAGAAAACACAGCAGTCACGAAACTACTTGTTCTATGACACAAATGAAAATGAAAAATAAAAGGCAAACAGCTGTATAATTTTAGTAACTTTACAATATATTTTTTAAATGTACCTTGATAGAACTTGTGCATTCTCGGGCAAAATGCCCCTCTTCACCACACCTATAGCATAAAGTAGGAGTGGCAGCACCAGTAGTCTCACCGTACAACCTTGAACATGCCTGCAACAATTGATTCTCAAATTTATATTTGCCAATAGTTTTACTTTAAAGGAAGCATTTCATGTGTTGGGTCAAAGATTTGAAAAATTATTCATAAATATATAGTTGATAAAATTACATTCAAACTCAACCCCTTAAAGTTTCAGCTCTCACTACTATTTTTAATAAAAATGTAATAGTCATGTAATACATGTGAAATTAGCATATCTAAATAACTCTATGGAATGAGATATTTTGGTGATGATTACAAGATGTACATGCATTCCCTACTTGCTAGTTATGATGCAGCATCCGTTCATTTTAGAAAATATCTAATTGTGAATTATTAATATCATATAATTAGTTATGCCTAAAATGACCCATTTAACTTCAAGTTCTCAATGGTTCATCACTTCAGCCTATAGTTCTCAATATGCACTTCCAATGTTATACCATACCTGGCACTGATCAAAAGAACAGGTACAATCTCCTTTGTAAAGAGAGACCGAGTCATACATGAAGAGTAAAGTACAAACAAGAGATGCTTGTCACCAGAAAGGCACGTAAATAACAATATTATATATTAAACATAACTTACCAAACCAGTATGACCCATCTGACCACATTTGTAACAAGAAATTTCTCCCGGTATTGCATCAATAGTATTGACACAGCCCAAATGGCCAAATGTCTTGCAGAGATAACATTGAATCTCCTAATTAAACAGAAGAAAGAAAATAAGAAAAGAATCACTGACTGAGCCATTCATATCCAACATAAGGCACTATTCTAATACAAACTAAACCAAAGACCTCTAGAAAAGTTGTAATATATTACAAAAAAGAAAAGAACAACCTTGAGATCATCCGGTGAATAATCATTCCTGCATGAAAACATATCATGCCCAGAATTCCCACACTTCAAACACACCGTTAAGCTTTTAGGAACACGGACCGTAGTGTGCTTCTCTGGACAATCTTTGGCACGGTGGCCACCTTTCTTACAGATATAGCAGTTCGTCTACAAAACCATCAAGCAGATCTCAGTATAAACCCTTTCAAACCTTCGTAAACCAATAGGCTAGCAAACATACCTTAGTACATTGTTTTGCAGCGTGTCCCAAACCACCACACACATAGCACGGCTTCAACCGCTTCGCTGCTGTACAGTTTACAGCAGCATGACCTTCCTCCCCGCAATTATAGCATGATCCCCAACTACTATCTGGAGGGTCAAAATATCTCGGACCCCGCTGGTATAAAAGAAACACGGAGTGATATACCCAACTAAGCATTCCTCAGCTTACAGTATTTTGAAAATCAATCACATTTCAGATCAAATATATCAACTCACAAGCAGCTTTCGCAGAACCGCGTTATCGCCTATCTGATTAGGACTTGCTTCAAGATCCGCAGAATCATTGTTCTCTCTAATTTTGATTATCCCTTCCACCTCTTGATCTGCAGCTATAATAACCTACAGAAAAAGGAAAAGCATTAAAAAAATCCAAAGTATCTCACCCATAACCCAAATCACTGAGAAAATTCAATTCGATAAAAAAATCAATAAAAACAGAAAAAAAAAAAACATTTTTTTAGAAGAAACCAAACACAGAATAAGACGTACACTTGAATCCCCAGAATCCACAATCAGCTTCGTGGTTTTCTCCTCTTCCATCACTTCCCAAGCATCAATCCCGATCGACCCATCCAAAACGGCGTCGGTTTGCATCACCTTGAACTCAGATTGCTGAGATGACAAAACCTGAGAAGAACCGATTTCATTCAAAACGGCGTCGTTTGGTGCAAGCTTTGCCTCTCGGTTTCGTAGGGCCTTTTCCACGATTCTGAGACTCAGATCTTGATTGGCTTCTTCATCCTCATCGTCGCTGCTGAACACGAGTGATGGCGTGGAACCACCGTCGAGGTTGTCGTTGATTTCGTCGTCTTGTTCGTGTTCTCTTGCATTGGCTTTCGACTTCTCGTTCTTTGCCATGCCGCAGAGAATTCAGAGTTCTGAAGTGCAAACCCTAATCTAATCATACACAGCTGATATTTGATAGATTTGTTTAACCAAAGTATTTTTTTTTATTACTCAAAAGAAAATATTACTTTAATTTTTAAGAAGATAAAAAAATCGATTTATTAAGAAATAGAGAAAATGTATGATGCAACCAATGACGATCAGAATTCCTGCCAAGTCATACTATAATTTTGAATTATTTAAGGTTATGTTTGGATATCTAGAAATGTATGGAGTAAAGAAATGAAATAGAATATTTCATCTTATACTATTCCATTACATTCTTTTTTAATCAATCTAAACTATGAAACATAACTTTATTTCATTATATTTCGATCAATCTATCATATTTCATCAATCCAAACATGTTCTAGATGACATGGCAGAATGATATATTTTTATTGGATGATAGTGTAAAACTTTTTTACACTGTCAATGCATCTTTATTACACCCTAAGAAATAATACTGATTTTTTAATAAAATTATAATTCCCTAATCAATTTTTATTTCAAACGAATATTTTAAGAAGAAAAGATGGTTGAAACTCGAAGAAAATATTACAGGGTATATAGTTTATGAATAGATATTTTATTACAATCTACTAGCGAAATTTAAGAGAGAAAATTTGTATACATCAAATTAGAATCTAGATCACACTCTATATTAGCAAGTGTATTTGCACCAGCATTCTACTTTCGTTAAATATGAAAAACATGATTCTTATATATATGTCATTGTAAACAAAACATTAGCAGGGTGGCGATTTCATAGGGAAGGTGTGTAGTTGGTCGGAGAAGTAGGCGGCGACGATGCCACCAACGAGTCTGAGGGTATTATCCCCTCAACCACGATCTCTTGTGAAGACAATTGAAGCTCAACTTGTAGATTCCATGAAGACCATTGAAGAAAAACTATATCCTATCCTAGAAGAGGAACACAAAGAAAATGAGAAAACGGGGAAGAATCAAGTTAAATTATGGGTAGACATCATAAGATGTAACAAATTATATTTTAATGGTTTAGATATCAAATATTTTGTCCCATTGATTGTTAATGGTGAGATTAAAGTTCAAATCGAGGAACAATATATTATTTTTGATTTGAAATTTTGGGAGCACATATTAATCATGTTTTTAATTTAGGGTGAACTCATCATGACGACAATGAAGAAATTTATGTAAAACACTTGGAATTATGTGACATTACTGGATCTTCATTAATGAAGAGGGTTATTTCATCATCAACATGAAATTAAGGGCTGGCAAAGAGGATGTATTAAGGAAAGAACCATGCACCATTTATAGCCAATGTTTCTAGTTGAATGGAAGCCAATTTTACCATGAAGGAAGATGATGTTAGGGTCTTACCAATTTGGGTTAATTTTCAATAGTTGTCTATCACCTATTGGAGGAAAAGATTATAGGGAAGATTGTTAGCGCAATTGGTAGATCAATGATGACTGACTAGTGCACGGCCAAGAAACGTAAAATCTCGTATGCAAGAGTATTGATAGATGTTGATATTACTACATAATTGAAGGGAAGTGTGATAATTTGTGATCCACATGGAAGCAAAATTTTACAAACTATAGAATATGAATGTAGGCCCCTTATGGAAAAGCGTGTAGTAAAGTGGGACATAATTATGATAACAAATCGAAGAAAAACAAGAAGTGGGCAGTTAAAACACACACAACAAATTGTTAGATGGCCAAAAGAATGAAGTAGTTGAAGAGATGTCTCAAAATGGTGAGATGCCACGACATGTAGAGGTGCCACAACACAACACATAATACATAATAGGGAAGACAACATAATGGACTATGGTGGGCTCATCAAGCATAAACGTGGGAAATACTCGATTAAAGGACGAGACATAATTGATCAAAGTAAATGAAGTGATTGTTGGTTGCAGGAATGAGTTTGAAATCCTTAGTGAAGAGGAAAAGTGTAGTCCCGATTTAGTTTTGATTATTTTATTTAAAATAATTTAATGATGTGATGTATTTATTTGAGTTGATGAATTTTAAGGATGTGTTGTGATGTTAATAATGGAAATTAGAGGTTGAGGTGATTTGAGAATACTAGTATAATAATTATTATTATTATTATTATTATTATTATTATTATAATTTCTATTACTTACATAAGATGGTATTTTATAATATTAATAATAAAATAATTAGTTAAATGAAAGATGAACAAAGTTGGGATTAGATATTAAGGGTCCTAGAGGTGAAATAGGACTTGAGATATAATGAGACTTAAGTATTGTTATTGTACAATCGTGAAAGTATATAATAAGGAAAACATCGTAGAACGAGAAAGAAGAAGCGAAGGAATAGTTAGGGCAAGAGGAGTCCACAACCTTGTGAAGATCAAAGCTTCGAATTAAGGTAAGGGTGAATGAATTCTATAATTGGTGGTTATATCATGAGAGGGTAGTGAGGGTTCTTTTCCCTCTTAGGTTTTGTTTGTTTGATGTGTGATACCCTTGTTGGATTTATTTTAATGTTGTGGCATGTGATTATACATGGAATTGTGATATTTATGTTGTGTATTGTTGTTGATGATTATTTTATTGTAGCGATTGTTGCATAAAACTAGCAGGAGAGCTCGCGATGGAAGACAATACCAAAAGCTGGCAGGACCACCGAGAACCACCAACAAGCTCAACCATAGTTCTCTAACCTAAAACCTAACCACATGCATTTCTAGAAAAGCATAAAAATCATAGCCTATAAAAAAATATTTAACAAAAAAGGTCATAGGACTCACCGATTGGAAGAAAACGAAGCTTGAGAAATTGGAGTTCTACGGTGACGGATGACAGAAACCTTCCTAAACTCTACAGAAGATAGCGTCGGGCAGGAGCAAGTTGTGTCGAGCATAAGCGAAATATGTTGGACAAGAGCAGTAGCAAGCGAAAAGTGTAAATGGAACGGTTTCAACCCCTTTTATAGGACTCTCTTCAGCACGTGAGCGAGTGTGTTCCTAGAAAGCCTAAGGGTTTTCATCATTACGCCCTAGTCCCTAAGTCTGCCATCATTAATGCGCGCGACTCGAGGTCCACGTGGGAGAAACTCTTCAAATTCCAATCTTTCAAATTTCAACAAATCGTCCCTTTCCCTGTGAGACGGGCGCAACGAGCAACGATTATCTTCTCCTCGGGAGAATAGTCCCTGAATAAGTCTTCGAGCACAAGTCATTGTCTTTATGCCCAACCGCAACGACCTGGGGCTACTGTTCTGGACTAGCACAATGGCTATTGGGCCCTATCCATATCTACTCCTATTACGACCCAAGTGGCGTTGGACGATTACATCCGGGCTCAGTGTCGGGCAAAGATGGTTGATTGTCCCTAAGGACATTCATGTCGCGACAGCCCTGAGACAAACTTCTGCTACAAACAACAACCTTATATCGCCGACACAAAACCAGGATTCATCTCAAACGCATCTGCCCGATAACACCTCCTTGGTCGATATAACGGGTAGTTACAAACACGACTGCCCGTTTTGACCCAGTCCTGACAGTTACCTATTTTCGCGGATCATAATATATAGGCCCAAAAATAGGAACTAATGGCTACACGTCGGAGGAAAACTATATAAAGCCTCCCACTTGTGAGGACCAGGTATCCATCATTCACTACTCTAAATACCCTAATACTTTCTTGTACCTCTTTGTGCTCTTTCTTACTTTAGCATCAGAGTGCCTTGCAGGTACTCCCCCTTCTCTCCATCAATTCCAACTCGACGATCATCATCTCTTCGATTCATCTCAAATTCTGATCAACACTCCAGACCAGTTTAAAAGATTATATTCTCAATAATGTTTTGTTAAAATTCATAATATGTCTCGTCATATTATATTACTTATCCATTATGAAAAAAATAAATTATAAAATTTTGTAAAGAGTTGAAAAAGTAATAATAATTAGTAGTAAATGATATTATTAAAAATAATTAATAATATTTCATTGAAATTCTAAAGTAAGTTATAATTTTAAATAAATTTTTTTGTAAAAAATAACTTTTGGTCATAAATAATGCAACAAATATTTGAAGGCTTGTGGTAACTTGAGTCATTAAAGACACTCTAAAAAAAGAAAGCTAAGTTATAATCATGGACTTCACTCTCATTAGATTTGTTGCTATAATTTATTTGTATATACATTGAATCACATAATTAGAGTAATAACTTGCAAATGGTGTAGTGTAATTTAAATGTACACAAAGTAAAAAAAATAGTTTTTTCATTCCTTTTGGGTCAAGTTTTTCGTCAATAGTGGATGCGTAGACAAATAGAATTAGGAATTTATATCACCACTTATAGTTAAAGTTGGAAACGCTGCCGATGAAAGAATTGCATCACTAAACTATCTGGTTTGTTAGTTGTCGGGGAAACAGACTCCTATATCATCTAACAACTTTCTATTTGAAAACAAAATTTGCTCATTATCTCTTCCATGATCATTCAAGTGGCCCTGCCAAACTTAAATTCTCCATTTCTATAGAAATGAAGGAAGCCACCCTTTCATAAACCTGTAACACTAAGTCCATATGCATTAATATTAAACCAAAAGATAGAACCGTTCAAAATAGAAATAACCAATTACAGGCAAGGACGAACCCATATTTTTTTCTCATATGAGGGAACGAAAAGTAGCCATTATACAAAGTTGCAGGCGCCAAGAATATTGTGATACTTACTTCATAGAGGTGTTTTTATTGTCATCTTTGTCCTTCTTTTCTTAATTGCTTGTTGATGGCGCATCATACCTAGACAAGATATTAATATGATATCAATATGATGGAAATTTTCAATTATGTCATATTGCATGATGTCGCACCCAAAAAATTTCCCATTTGTTTTATCCGACTTTTTTTGGTTTCGAAGGATAAATTCGGTTTTTGTTCAAGCTGTCATCCAAGAAGTTTTGGGGCTATTTAGTTCAGAAAGGTCTGTTTGGGAATTATTTGCCCGGGAGAATTTATTCTTTTTGAAATTATTAATTCAAGAAATATAATGATCATTCATCATCTTGGATTTTAATTTTAAAAAAAGGGGAAGCGTAAGAAACCAGAATTGTGGTTCGAATTTGAATATTTTTTATATATCAAGTTGATGTTACAAAAATATTTAAATTTTACAAAGAGAATAAATTTTGCATGAAGAATTGGAATCAATTTGAATTCGGAAATTTCGTTCAGTATTACAAGTTTTCTAATTTGTTTTAGAAGTACAAAAATTCCTAATTTTATCCTAATGCTATAAGGTTTTGAATTCTTCCGAGCTTTCTCTTCATCCGGATATTCCGCTTCACCTTCATGCCGTGTTACCCGTGTGTCGCCTGAAACAATAAAAGAACAGTTAGCAGTTACAAAGTGAAATAAAATACGAAAACTAAAAGAATTATTCTTTTTCAGACTCATCATTAGGTGTTTGGCGGGAATCAGGTTTTTTATGCTAAACCTCATAATCTTGTGCGAGATTAATCATCGGTGAAAAGAAAACAGCTTATTTGCAAATCACGAATTTATTCGGTTCACAAATAAGCCTAACTCAGATCATTCATCATGGTTAGCGGTTCAATAATTCCCAGGCAGCAGGCATAATATAAGGCAACGGTCTAATGATTCTAAACAGGCAGCATTATCCATTAATCCAACAGTTCACTAATCTCAAACAGGCATCAATGTTCACAGCAAGCATAATCAACAGCCTAATAATTCCCACCAGCAAGCATAATCCAGTCAACATAGGCAACAAGAAGGTCAAAAGGATGGTTATCAGCATAATTTGGCAGTCACAGAAGAGGTAAGATAAACCCTACAAGTAACATACAGCAACAGCAACATAGAAAGGGAAAAGAGTGGATCCAAAGTCATATTTTCACCAAGGGTGAAAAGGGGTAAAAACTAGTTGATGATAGCAACAGAGGGATACCAAGCAGAGAAAAGGTGTACAAATTGCAGCATCAGTTTTCAAGAAACATAACAAAAGGAATACATATCTGTTTTATCAGTTGGGACAGACACAAAAGTAAGAAAAAAGATCTGTTTTTTAATAAGCCAAAGATATAGCATAAGCATCAGTTGAGGAAAAAGAGAAAGAGTAGCAGGTCTGTTCTCAAGGCAGCAGGTCTGTTCTCAAAGACAAAGTGTAGTATCTAATCCATCAGCCAGAGAAAGAGAGAGAGGATTCAATATCAGGTTAAAAACACAAAAGAATCCTAGCAAGAGTGGGCATCTGTTCTAGAGAACAAAGACTCAAAACCAGAAAAAACATAACACCAGTTTAAAAACCCAAACAGAAAACGCAAACACTTGACATTCAACCATCATCAGACCAAAAGAAAATCAAGTGCGTTCTGTTCTATAACCCAAAACCCACAAGTGCAGATGTCTGTTCTAACCTTCAACCATCATCAGACCAAAAGAAAATCAAGTGCATTCTGTTCTATAACCCAAAACCCACAAGTGCAGTGTCTGTTCTAACCTTCAACCATCATCAGACCAAAAGAAAATCAAGTGCATTCTGTTCTATAACCCAAAACCCACAAGTGCAGTGTCTGTTCTAACATTCAATACCAACATTAACCAAAACCCAGAGTGCAGCATCTGTTCTACATCCTAAACCAAACCAGAAAAGTCAAGAGGGAAAGAGTCCATTTTCGAGCCAGCGAAGAGATTCAAGCCTTCCAAAAACCAAACAGTATAGTATCTTGTTCAAAAAACACGAGAATCCCAGAATAAAAAACGCAGACAACCAAGACCAAACAGCAAACAATCAAAAACGTAAACAACATAGCAACAATAACATAGCACTCATCATCTTCCACACCAACCACCTTCAATTTGTTTTTTTTCAGAATTTCATCCCGATTCGAGAAAGAAGACGAGGTTTAGAAAGGTAATACCGGGTTTGACGAGGAGGTTGCGATTCGTCGCCGTCCTTTCCTCTTTCCTTTTCCATTCACGACCTGTGTCAACACAAACATAATGAAACATTCAGAAAACCAGAAATCAAACAATATTTGCAGAGATCGATACATGCAAGTAAGATCAAGAGAGAAAGAGAGAACGGTGAATCGCGTCGAGAGAGAGGCAGAATCGCGGCCGTGAGAGAGAGAGACGGTTCGCGAATCGACGGTGAGAGAGCCACAACGCGATGGACGACGGCCAGTGAGGGATCGAGAAAGAGAGGTCCAGCGAGAGAGAGAGGTCCGGCGAGAGAGAGAGCGACGAGGGTTTGAGAGAAAGTGAGAGTGAGAACGCGTGAGAGATACATGAAAGAGAAAGAAGACTGAGTTGTTGTTTCAAACTTTCCTTTTCCTTTTTTCTTTTTTTTTAAAAAATAAATATATTTTTTTTGTTTATTTGTTTTTTTTATTATTATGTGGGTGTGTCTGGTGGTGACAAGTGTCACCACCTTTGTTAAACAAATTTCCTTTTCTTTACTTTTTTTCTTCATCTTATTTTGATTGTTTAATTCATAAGCGAAAAGCATGTTAAGTAGAAAGTTGGCAAAAAAAAGTATATGATAATATGTCACTTGGACTATTGGGGTATTTTCGAAGAAGAAGATCCGACGCATCCAAATCACCAGCAATTTGACGAATTTTTGCGGAATAATCAAGTTCAGATGGATTTCTTTTCACACCGTCTAGAATCACGACAATCAGGCTATTTCTAAATTTTTACCTATTTCAATTAATTTATTTCGTAAATAATATTCTTGTTGCGATGTAATAAATAATTGTTGGATCTGATAGTTTTTGTTTGATGACTTATCGATTAAACTATTAGCCGATTTTTCATCAAACAGAAAAAATCATCTCTAATAATTATTTAAATTTCCGATTGTATTGTATGGTATTTTGCTTGTTTATTTACTTATTCAGTATCTATTCACCAATGTACACTGTGCACACAACTAAAATTAAAATCAATTCGATTTCGTCCTGATTGGCTCATACGCCGATTTCTTAAAGGGTCTCATGGTTGGGGATGGGCATGACCATCCTCACGAGATTGGTTAAAGCCCTTGTTGCTTTAACCGATCATAACCCGAAAACAACATTGGTCTATATACCAATCACCATGCACCAGGGTCTCATGGTTGGGGATAGGAGCACATATCCTCACGAGGTTAATTGAGTCCATATACTTGATTAACCATAACCCGCTTCCATTTCTCTCAGCACGCGTATCAGAATACTTTCGCAATTAAGGTTCCAAACCTCGATCCAACGTCGAGTGCATTTTCTAAATTCTTTCATAAAGAAAACTCAAGTGTTTAAGCCGTTGGATGCTAGACTAATTGTTTAAACACTTGCAAAAAATGAACTTCGAATCTTTAAGTCGTTGGATGCTAGACTAACTACTTAAAGATTCTTAATAACGTGAACCTTGTTTCACTTCACTCTTTCATAAAAGAAAAAACTTTTGGGATGATAGACGACTCATTGAGCATTGAGTTCATCTTGTTTCTAGTATTTGAATCATAGGATGCTAGACTTATGGTTCGGTACTTTTCACCCACATAAAAAACAATTCAACCCATTCAAATCCTTTTCTCGCTCATACGCGATCATAAAAAACTCTTTTCGGATAAAGAGAGTGTAATAGTCGTTTCAAATGCGAGCGAGGACTTAAGCTTTTCAAACAAACAAAACAAGTCCTAGCTCAAAGCATTTGAAACGTCTAAACGCACGATTTTTCAGATAAAATCAATACAACCAATTAAACCCTTTTTTAGAGGAACTACAGAGTTTTGACTTTCCCATTGCACGAGGGAATATGTAGGCACACGGTTCTGAAACTGTGCCAAACTCAAAATAATAATAAACAAATTCTGTTTTCTTTTAGCATCCATAACTTAGTGAACACACACACAAACGCGTAGAATTAAATGGGTCCCATCGAGTACGATGGATGTAAGGGGTGCTAATACCTTCCCCTTACATAACCGACTCCCGATCCCACTTTTTTGGTCACGTAGACCGCCTTATCTGCTTGTTTGAGGTTTTATCTATATTTTCCCGTTCTTTTTAGAACAAATAAAATTAGGTGACGATTTCACTAGTTTTCGAGAATTAAAAGATTTTTGAAAATCGAGTTGCTTCACATGAGCATGAAACTTAGGTACATAAAAGAAAACTAACCACAACTATATATAATTTCTTACCAATCACGAAGAATGTTATCTTCCTCTCACGCCATATAATTGATGGGGCCTTTTAGTTCCACATTCTATTCTTTAAGCAAGTATGCATGGTTTTAGAAAAATCTCTTGTTGAGCTTGATAACCTCGAGAATGATGGAATGAGAGCATATAAATTATTCTTAAATTAATAAATAATTAATTTAGTCCCTGAAATATCACTCTCACTTTAATTTATCCCCACTGCTACATGTGCAACTTCTTCTTCAGCAATTATAGCCACAATTTTAGATGTTATATTATCTCCAAAGCCAACTAGTTTTTGCACCAAACGCGCCCAACATGAAGTCCTCTAGCCTTCTATAAGCACAATAAATATGCACATTTATAATTCGATTTAGTAAACTTGACAAACTAGGTACCTTCTAGTTGTTTCATCTTGCATTAGCATCAATCTTTTTGCTAGTAGTATATTTTGGTATATTTGATGGATCACAAGGAAAAAGTTATAATGTGAAGAACTGTAACAAAATGAGAAAACTTCAAAATACATAATCAAGAGTATTATTGATTTTAACGGTGGAAAACATATACCACAAAGATTGAAATGTAAATATATTACTTATTGAAGTTCAACCTAAACTTGAAATATCTGACTATCATCATTGCTATAAGGATTACACAAATAGAAGTAAATAAAACCAAAACTATGAAGCAAACCAATAAGTTAAATAAGTAGTGTAAGTTATGAGAAATATAAACATCATATCAACAACAACATGACAACCTTGATATCTCGTACAATCATTGCATAATGCATTAGGCTATGTACAATGGGGGTATTGAATTATTTTTTCAATAGTTGAATGCTTGCAATGGAGTGTTGAATTGAGTGTTGAAAGTGAGATGGATTAATTGATGTTGAAAACATTCAACATGTTGAATGAGGAGGGAGTGAGAACACGTAAATTATTTTGCAAATTCTTATTGGTTGTTGTGAATGTTTAGATTTTTAGTGTGTTATGAATGGTGGTGGAGTAGAGTGTTGAATTTTATTAAACAAAACCATTGTGGTGAGTAAAAATTGAATGCGTGTTGAATTATTAGGTGGAAGAAAGAGAAGATGATGTGGAGTATAAAAAGTGAAAAAGGAGGGTGTCGAATTTATAAACCATTGTACATAGTTTTACAATCATGACAACTTGGAAACAAACAATACCTATATATTAAAATCATACACACCAATAAATTAAGAGAAAACTTCAAATATGCAAACGTGAATTTTAACCTCTAGAATAAAGAATCTCCATCTCTCACCCACATTTGTCCCTTAACTAACTGGAGTTCCTGAAAATACATATTTATGGTGAAAACCACGGTTCTCAATTAAGTTATAGTGTACCATGGCAGATAAATTGTATTACAACCATTAGTCAATTCAATATTGGTAATATTTAATTCATGTATCTCAATCTCACCATCAAGTTGAAGAGTTTATTGAAAATACATTTTTTATATTTGCATATAAAATAAAGAGATTATATATAACTTAAATTAATTTTAAATTATAAGACGGAGAGGAAAAGCTAGTGCACCTTAAATTTAAATTTTGAAGTATACGATTAAAATATCTAGTTATAATGTATACTTTTGAAAAAAAACATGTATTATTATATATAATATAGATTTATAGGAGTTAATCTTTTCATAATACAAGCAATGATATGAGTTTGTTGTGATGAAGATCTGGAAATAGGATGAAGAAGTAGAATTTTTGTATGAGGATTTTGATAATTTATTGGAAATTATATGAATCTTTGAAGGTGTTTATGGAATTCTCGATTTTTCTAGGTTTTGGTGCGATAAAGATAGTGATTGGTTCTTGAATTTTTGGGTAGGTTTATTGTTGAGAGAGAGAGAGAGAGAGGAATAAAAAATGAAAAAGAAAAGCCGATAGAATGTGATTATCAATAGCAGACAAGATAAGAGAGAAATTCTTGAGGCAGATAAAACGGCGAAGTATGGCAAGCAAAGAAATTGAGGGATCAGAACTTTGAAACTGTATTTGAAATTTAAAATGTGAAAATGAACAATTGATATCATGCAATAGAAGAAATAGATGATTAAATAAAAATATTTTTTAATTACTGAATAATCCAATTGAACTCTATACATATAATTTAGATCCTTTTAAATCAAATAACATATAATAAAAATTATAATAATTCGAGTTTTAGTTTAAAATAAATAGGTTACAAATAAGGTTTAATATATATCAGTTTTGATGTTGTTTGATTCATAACATGTTATTAAAGATATCAAATATTTTTTATTTATCAAATAGATTTATTTTAAAAAATAAAACATTTTTTTGTTTTATTTTAAAATTTTTAATTGATACATAGTAAATATTAAAAAGTTTGCGTGTTTGAATAGTGCTAAAAAAATCAAATACTTGTATTATCTTTTACCATATCAACCTTACTTATGAGACATTTAATGAGTTTATTAAATATGTTGTCCCATATTATTTTATGCATAAAGTTGGTATAATAAATACTTTAAGTAATAATATTTTGTAATTATTTTTTATATATTGTAATTGTATTAAATTATTGATTATAATATATTAATATTTTAAAAACATAAGTATTTAGTTATTACTTATTAGAGTGTCAATTTCCAACTTTTTTAGTCGTTCTCTTTTTAACCATAATATTTTTTTTTTGTAGTAAATGATCAAATCACTATCCTTATTAAGTAACTTTGAAACCATTAAGGTATTAACAATCAAATCACATTTTTTGTGAGATTGACTTGTGAATACCTCCACAAAATACTCATTAATAATAATAACAAGATCATAGGCATGATATTTATTTATGTAATTCGTGTTCTCACAAATATAACAAGTCAATCAACGAAATAAAGACATACACATGATTCATTGTGTACAACTCCTCACACTTATGTAAACTATTGAATTGCCACTATCGTTGTTTACGATAATTAGAGTTGTAATGAAAAATAACACGGACAAAATGAGATAAAAAAAGATACAAATAAAGATAAATAACCATGAAATGAAATTAGAAATCATTATTCAATAGTGAGTGATTCTCCATTGATCATCTATAAAAAATAAATCCACCATAACTTTCACAAACATAGACACAATATAACTTTTACACACATACACCTATCATACGACATTTGCACGCATATAATTTATATAATTTGATATATCCATTCTATGAAAGTCACACAATATTTTTACAACAATTAATATCAAAATTAAATTTATAAAAATTCATAGCATTCGTCCTTACAACTCTGTGGGTGACCTTGACCTACCCTTATAATATTGATGAACCCAAACAAAAAACATAGTGTTGAAATGAGATCTTATATTGATCAACAGTGAATAATCATCCAGCCCTAACAATCTATTCTCTTAAGTATTAAACTTTAGATTAATGGTGTGATTAAGGAGTTTCTAAAGAACTAGGCCCACATGTGAACACGAAATCTCCCAATTGCCCAAACCCCAAATAAAACCAAAGACCTCTTTGCTTCCTCCTTCTCTGAAAACCACCTTCTGGTGATCTCATTCCTCAACACCTCACCACTCTCTCTCTACTTTCTCTCTTAATTCCCTCTCTCTCCTCCGTCAATTACCCGCCACCATGACCGTGATGATGTCCGCTCCCATTGACGTACGTCTTTCCCCAATCTCTCTCTCTCTCTTACTTACTATCTCTGCTCATATACTAATTCATAACTCGCGATTATCTTCTTTACGGTTTTAGGTCAATTTGATTTCAACTTCATTCATAGGGTTTTCTTTTTGTTTAATTTATCATGTTTTTGATCTGAGCGAGTGAAACTTCGTCGCAATTTTCTGTTTCTGTGCACTTCGGGTTTTGATTTTAGGGCTTTGTATGTGGGGGTTGTTGTTATGGTGGTGGATCCGAACTAGGGTGTGATGTTTCTTCTTTTGTGTAGCAGCAAGAGGATGAGGAGGTGCTCGTGCCACATGCTGATTTGCCTGAGAACAATCACCAGCCTATGGAAGGTAGTTATTTGGTTTCTGGTTCTTTTGATCCGTATGGAAAATCTCTTATTTTTAGAAACCGTGTTTTACTGTTTTACTGTTTTGTCAGCTTTTGTGTGATGTAATTGAATTGCTTGTAAAGTGGATTATGCTTGAATTATGCGTTATTTCCTGATTTAAAAAAGTAATACAGAGGGGCGGTCCGCGGAAAATTTACTTAAAAGTTGTAATTTGTGTGTTTCATGCTATCACATTTTGAATGAAGAAAAAATTCCGCAGTGAATTTGCTGTTTGGATCAGTTTTTTACACAAAATCAAATTGTCAGCTATAGAGCCGAAAGTAACGTCCAGTTACTGATTACTTTACATTTTGAATTTATGGAATTTCATTGTCGTTGTTGACTGTGCAATTAATTATCTTTTTAGTCATATTTCATGGTAAGTTATTATTGGTGGGTGTAATTTAAGTAATTTTCGTTTCTTGTGATGATCATTAGTTGTAGCTCAACCTGAAACTGCCAATGCTGTTGAGAGCCAGCCTGTCGTTGATCCTCCGCAAACCAGATTCACATGGAGAATTGACAATTTTACTAGGCTGAATACAAAAAAGCTCTACTCGGAAGTATTTGTTGTTGGTACTTATAAATGGTATTTTTTCTTGGAGATTTAGTAAATTGGTTTATGATTTTCTTTTTCAATATGCTCTATTATGCTTACTCAATTTTAGTGACTTCCTTCCCCTAACTCTGATGTATACTTGATAGGCGTGCTTATTTTCCCAAAAGGAAACAATGTGGACTATTTGTCCATGTATTTGGACGTTGCAGATTCAACTAGTCTGCCCTATGGTTGGAGTAGATATGCACAGTTTAGCTTGGCAATTGTTAATCAAATCCATAATAAGTTTTCTGTGAGAAAAGGTAGCCTTTTCATTTTGATGTTTACACTTGTTACATAATGGTACTGGCTAGTCATAACTGTAAGTAGGATAGAGCATTACTTGAATTAAAAGTGTTTCTTTTTTTTGTGCGAGATGTATGTTACAATTAA
Organism: Vicia sativa; assembly: GCA_021764765.1. NCBI lineage: Eukaryota > Viridiplantae > Streptophyta > Magnoliopsida > Fabales > Fabaceae > Vicia > Vicia sativa. The sequence goes on from CM038794.1 coordinate 188,773,604, forward strand.
TGGATGAAAGATCATTTGACACTTAAATATCCTATTATAAGTAAGTCATTTGACACTTTTACACACACACACACACACTAGCATTTTTGTTACCTTTAGTTCCAACCTCGTGCGCCATGTTTGGTAATTAGGTGGAAGATGAAATAACGAGTTATATAATCTATTTCTGCCAATTGAACTTGTTAGTGTTATCTGTATCAAATTTTAAGACTGAAAGAGGAAGTGTCAATTTGTTTATCCAGACTTGAATACTTATTACTTCATTTTACTTATGTTTTGCAGACACGCAACATCAGTTTAATGCACGAGAAAGTGATTGGGGTTTCACATCTTTCATGCCTCTTGGTGAATTGTATGACCCTAGTAGAGGTTATCTTGTGAATGATACTCTTATAATCGAAGCCGAGGTTCTTGTTCGTAAGATTGTTGACTACTGGAATTATGATTCAAAGAAGGAAACCGGCTATGTTGGGCTTAAGAACCAAGGAGCTACCTGTTATATGAATTCTCTACTCCAAACTTTGTACCATATTCCTTATTTTAGAAAGGTCAGAACTGCTAGTCTTATTTTGTTTTGCCTGAATTTCACTTGTCTAATTGAAAAGTGTGGATGTTGACTCCTAAGTATCACACTTCAGGCTGTATACCATATGCCAACAACTGAAAATGATATGCCATCTGGAAGCATCCCTTTGGCTTTGCAAAGTTTATTCTACAAGCTCCAATATAGTGACACCAGCGTTGCAACAAAGGAACTGACAAAATCTTTTGGATGGGATACATACGATTCTTTCATGCAGCACGACGTTCAAGAGTTAAACCGGGTCCTTTGTGAAAAACTTGAAGATAAGATGAAGGTATCAGAAAGGCCTTTGGTATAGTTGGTCGTGTTTTTATGATGAATGACAACATAAAATATTTGTGGTTTATTTTATTCATTGTTAGGGAACTGTTGTCGAGGGAACAATACAAAAGTTATTCGAAGGACACCATATGAACTACATAGAGTGCATCAATGTGGACTACAAATCAACTAGAAAGGAGTCATTTTATGGTACTACAAATCAACTAGAAAGGAGTCATTTATGCCTTTGTTAATTCAAATATTTGTTTTGTTGTGTCTACTCTTAGGATACTAATTTAATTTTATATATGCATGTTAGACCTTCAGCTTGATGTCAAAGGTTGTCGGGATGTTTATGCTTCCTTTGATAAGTATGTTGAAGTTGAACGTCTTGAAGGGGATAACAAATATCATGCTGAGCAGTATGGTTTGCAGGTTAGTGGTAATTGATAAAAGCTGAAGTGGCTTACAGTAAACTTCTAGTGTCATTTGGAGAAGTTTATATCCTTTTAACACAGAAGGTTTCCGTTTTCTTGCGCGCACATGTTTCTAGTATTTTTATTCCAAAATCTTTTATGAACTACGAACTATCACCATTTCAAATGTAAAAAAGATACCATGTTGCATCTAGTAAGGTAAGAACTTCAATGGTATTTTTGTTCCAGAAACAGCCATGGGATGGCCGTCAATGCTATGACTGACTGATTTTTGCCTTTTTCAAAATTTTAATGAGTTGTATGATATGATTTATTTAATTTAAACTTAGCTCTCTGACTTTAAATGTTATTATACTCAATAAGAATTTTATCTGTGTATTTCTAGCATTTTGTTTATTTCCTTTGAGCAATGTGGTGATATTTCTCTAAATTGCTTGTTTTATTTGTCAGAATGACAGCATCTAAGTGTTTTAATTTTTATTGAGTTTGGTTCACAAACTAATGAACATTTTACTGGTACTATTATTTCAGGATGCCAAGAAGGGTGTCCTATTTATCGATTTCCCTCCTGTCCTTCAGCTTCAGCTGAAAAGATTTGAATATGACTTTATGCGGGATACTATGGTTAAGGTTGGTAGTCCAATAAATGTATTGCTTTTTGATCTCGATATTTGTTTGTCAGTCTGCAAGAAGTTTAGTACTTTTTAGTGTCTTTCTATTTAGAAATTTCACTACTCAGTGCACTGAAAGAGAGGTTCAATTGGCATAATCATTGTAAAGAGTGAGATACATCTAGTGTGCTTCAGCTCTACTATAAAACGCCCATGAAGATTTGGCATGTATATGGTATTTGGCAAACAACTTGTACTAAATTGGCTGGTGTTAAAGGTATTACAAGGCTTTTGCTTGACCAGTGTCTTTCTATTTGTTAGAACTTTAAGGATATACTTCCCTCAGTTGAAACCACTAGATAGATGGAAGAATTTTTACAACAGTGGGCACAGGGATTTGTTGTTATCATGAGTGTGAATGTTCCTTTTGATTTTCTTTCATCTTTGATGGAGAGATGCCACTCCTTTTTATTTTTTTTTGAATCTGCCACTCCTTTTAGTTAATCAATGAGATTATAATCTTCTCTTTACGCCCCTACAATGTAGATTAATGACCGCTATGAGTTTCCCTCACAACTTGATCTTGATCGCGAGGATGGAAAATATCTATCACCTGATGCTGATAGGAGTGTTCGCAATCTTTACACACTTCACAGGTAACTAAATGGTAGTGTATGCTGTTTACTTACAGATTGCATGACTTGGTTGTGTGGGCATTTAGTGGTTGTTTGGGTACATAATTCTTGATATCATTTGCATGTACTGTGCCAGTTCTATAAGCTGTTATTGCTGTAATTATGTAAATGTTGACAGTTTTCTCCCCTTATACTTTTATCTATTTCAACCAGTAAATGCATTTAGATCAAAATACAATGATGAATTGTGGGGTTCTGCTAAACATTCTCATCAAGAAAATGTTAATGTGGCTATAAAAGCTTCCTCTTGATTAATTTTTAATTTTTTATGACTTCATCTCTTCATTATTGGGATACTTAAGAATGTTCTATTTGGTGGTTAGTAACATGATTTTGTAATTTGTCTTTGATTTGTCAGTAGCACTAGATAGTTTCCTGAAGTGGCAGGTTTTAGAAGCCCTTATGGCAGTACATGTTGGCTGTGGTTTCTCCCCATGTACTTTAATCAGCTCAGTTAGTTAATGCTTTTCATATCTGGAATGTGTTTATAGATTAGTCATCTTTTAACACAACTGTGTTGATTTATAAAAGATGTCTTCTAGCGTTATGAAGAACATGCAAAAGTGGGCTTTGATAAGCTTCCCCTTGAATATACTGTGCAGTGTCGCTAGAAGAAAAAATTGCTGAACTTAAAAGAAATATATAGAAAGAAGAAAGGAAACAAAAGATGACAGGAAAATGGTGAAGACAAAGTTTGTAGACTAGAATGAATAGGACATTTTGAATATATGCTAATTTGCACAAAGGTTTTATAAGAACTAACAATAGAATACATTTTATCTCTGAATTAAATGTGACTGGACCCTTCTAAATCAAATCAAATAGGAGAAAGTATTTTCTAAATCATTATGAATACTGAGAATTGGAGAAATAATATTATAAAGCTATTGTTGATTCATTACTTCAACAAGAACAAAAAACATTTTACCATTATGCAAGGTCAACTACATCGATCAAGTGATGCATCATGTTGTCAAACCATTGTTTTCAGTATGGCCATGGCCATGTAATCAATAGCGGCCATAGCAGCCACTGTAGCGCCCCTAGACACTAAACACAAACCCCATTAGGTTGATGTTTTGAGTAACAGTTGTGGCAGTCATTTTACCCTAAATTTATGAACTACCACAAAATAGGGCTCTTATAAAACGGCTTTGTCTCCCGTGCACCCTTAACAGCATCATCTTCCCTCCTCACCTTGTGCATTTTTCTAGCAGCATCCTTTTCGGCGATTTTGTGGCGGCTATAACGATCATCAGTAGGCAGTAAAATACAATTGAGGAAGCAAGCTGCCTCTACCGCGTTTCAATTTAAGAATCACTTGTAGTATTTATTGTAAATGCCTAGATGCTTAATTTCACATTTTGGATGCTAATACTTGTTTGCTTAGAATATGGTTTGAGTATAGGTGACATTGAACTTTTATTATTAGTAAAGGTTATGTCTTTATATATGCGTGTTCTTGTATTTTTAGCTTTTACATGTAGATGGTGTTAGAAAAGATCTTGTGTCATTTCCCTAAACCTCGACGTAGTGGCCATATACCGGCACCAGCTATACTGTTAATATCATTTTGGGGGTTGCTTACTATGGTCGGCTATGTGCTAGAGATTTGAGTCTTTTTAGTGGGTTAACCTAGAGTTTTCACTTACCATTCCTCTATTAGACTGTCCATTTCATCTTATTGGAGCGTCAATTGGTATTCTCACATGAACAAACCATCTTAGGTAAGATTTTGTCAACTTTTCCATTAACCTCCTTTTTGATACTTCCTCATTTTATCTTTTCACGCATGTTCATTCATCTATTGCAACATTCACATCTACATTCTACACTATATCTGACCTTACAGCTATTTCCATTCACAAATAATGCCCAAAGCATTTTACTTCATCCACCTAGCTTGAATCCTATGATTACCTCCCACAGGTTTTCTAAAACTTTGTAAGGTAGATCCAAGATGCCCACACTGTAAGATATGTGGGGCATGTTATGACCCTACATTTTCATTTCCAAGTTAGTGGCGTTTTTTGAACTTACATTTGATATACTTATCTTACTTGAGGTTGAGTATACTGTTCTGAAATAAATTTGTTGTGTATAGGTCCATAATTAAGCTTTTATGTTGACTAAGCAATTTTTATAATCAATGATGATATAGATTGGAAGATATTACGAGGAAATTCTAGCTATTCCTCTAAGAAATTCTGGCTACCGGAAAAACCCCTTTCCTCCACTCCCATCTCCTCTCCTTTCCTCACTTACCCGCCATACTACCCATGTCGTCCTGGAACCACCTTTCGAGTTTATTGAACCCACAATGAACTGTATTTGTTCTTCCACCTGCAAGCCTGTTCCGCACACAGAGCCACTACATGCTACAAAATCTATAATCTTCACCATCAAACCATCGTCCTTACCCAATTTACCCAATTATCATGACCTATAACAACACGCCACACTTCCTTCAACCTCATGTTTCCATTTGTTAAATCACTAGTTCATCATATGAAGTATAGTCTTATCAAATATATTTGTCTTTCTTCAGTACTATGGTATTAGGTCTTTGATCAACAAAAAATTGATCTTATTTCTCATCAGATGAAATATAGTAATGGAAAGCAGTTCATGAAAGTTGTACAAATTGATGTGTTTGCGATTGACTGAATTTATATAATTGGAGCATGCAGTTACCTCAATTTACTTTTTCTTTGATTATCCATGTATTAGTTATTATAAATTCCATTCTTTTTATAGTCAATGTGGTAATATATCTCTTGTACTAGCCTTATTCTTTAATTAATAAAATGCATAGAAGTGTTATAAATTTATATTTATCTATGATACTAAGACCATCACTATGTAGTTAGATTTATGCATATTTGGTCTTAGATTTTTTTTTGAACATATTTTAATTTTGATTTTCCCCCAGTGTTTTGGTTCACAGTGGAGGCGTGCATGGTGGACATTATTATGCTTTTATCCGACCAACTCTCTCTGAACAGTGGTAAGTATACTAGTCTTAAGAGATCAGTACTGTTCACTACCATTTGAGCTAGCATGATTTGTTGTACATATGGAGAACTATTAATTGCTTTTGGCGAATACATTTTGCATATAGATCCCAGGCCATGTTACAAGAATCTATTTGTTTATATGCACAGGACAACCATTCAGCTAAAATACCGATTATGTTTCAAGACCACATAATTGGCCTCGTAGAAATTATAGATTCAGATGGTCATATGCTCATCAGTGTTGAAATGAATCAGCAATTAGGTTGGCTGTATCTCAGATAGTAAAATAAATGCTAAAATATCATGTAAAGACTTATATTTTATGTTCATCAGTTGAATTTTTCCACGTGTTCTACACTAAGGATGCCACCTGTTCCTTGGTATTTATTGTTAAATTTGTTGATTGCTATGATGCTGATAATTGTTGTATTTGAACCTGACTACCATGCAACATACTTGAAGCCGCTTGTCTTCTTTCTTCTGTTTGGAATTGCCTTTTTAGCTGTCTGTCCCGGCCTATCATTATATTTGATATGGGCCTGATATCAGGTACAAATTCGATGATGAGAGGGTGACAAAGGAAGACAATAAGCGGGCACTAGAGGAGCAATATGGTGGTGAGGAAGAGGTAACTGCTTAATTTCCATTGCCATGACATTTTTTCCTTTTTAAACATTGGCTGTTATTGATTTAGCCTCTTGTGCTTTAGCAGTTACCACAAACAAATCCTGGATTCAATAATCCGCCTTTTAAATTCACCAAATACTCAAATGCTTATATGCTGGTGTATATACGTGAAAGTGACAAGGACAAAATCATATGCAATGTGGATGAGAAAGACATTGCTGAACATTTAAGGGTAAGCATATTTCTTATCTACTTTTGGTACTCTTAGTTAAGTAAGCCAAGTTAAATAGAAACTTGTTTTATGTTTGTCTTGTACTTGTAATTCTAACATTCAATACCAATTCAGGCGCTGTTTTAATTGGTAATTGATCTAATAATGCATGTCATGGCTCAGCTGTTGCAATAAACTAGATGTCTCACATCAACTTTTCCTGTTTTTATCTATTTTCCCCACCTTAAACTTTAAATTTGCTTTTTAGTGAAGACGGCAGAGAAGTTTATAAACCCCGTGCGAAGATTAAGCCTAGTTCAACTTGTTGACGTCCACTACTTTTGATTATTGTGTTTCTTTATTTGCTTTATATTGAAAATCTGACATGAGTTTTTGTAATGAATTGATGCAGGAGAGGTTGAAGAAAGAACAAGAAGAAAAGGAACACAAAAAGAAAGAAAAGGCAGAGGCCCATCTTTATACAATTATAAAGGTTCTTAGTCTGACCTTGGCTTTTTTTCGAGAATCAATTGAATTGAGCATTATGTGTCTTTTACTTAAGAATTTATACAATTGAGTTGCATTTGGTATTACTGATAGTATGGTTTTTCTTAGGTGGCACGGGACGAAGACATTGAAGGACAGATGGGAAAGGATATCTACTTTGATCTTGTAGACCATGACAAAGTTAGGAGTTTCCGTGTACAAAAGCAGACTCCTTTTAACGTTTTCAAGGTATCACAATCAATCATCCTTGTTTGCTTGAGCCTTGATGGTCTGGTTTTGGTAACTTTTTTATTTAACAAATTGTAACAAATGGAAGATTACTGTTTTCACGCATAGTTCTATAAAACCTTCATTTATTAGGACTTTCATTTTTTCAATACTGATGTTTGAAACTTATATTAATTTTACTTGGATGGTAATAAATATATTACGCAAATCAGCGTGATCTAACGTCTTTCGTCAAGATAATTTACAATGTTTTGATGAGATGAATGCTTAGTTTACTTTAGCGTGTTTGTTTAAAAGCTATAATTTACAGGCTTGATTTTATGTTCATTGCATAATCTTAATTTTGCAGGAAGAGGTTGCGAAAGAGTTTGGCATACCAGTTCAATTTCAGCGCTTTTGGCTATGGGCTAAGCGACAAAACCATACTTATCGGCCTAATAGACCATTAACACACATTGAGGAAACGCAAACTGTAAATTTTCTGGCTTGCTTGGAGATTCTTCATATTGTGTTCCCTTTACCTTTTTTCTGGCAGTTGGGTTTCATGATTCAAGGGTGACATGGAAACACCTTTATGTTTTTTTACTATAGCTTCAAATCATCTAATATCTGCCTTCTAGTTACATGTCCTAGCTGGTAGCTTGTTAGATTCCATTTATTGGGATGGATGTACAGTTAATTCTTTGGGTTCTCTGTTGTCTTTTATTCATTATTCCATCTTTAGCTCACTGTTTTGTACTTTAAAATAAAAAAGTCCAACTTTATTTTGGGCCTGTGGTTTGTATTTCTTGTTCTTAGAGTTCTCAAATGTTTAGATTCTTGTCTAATTATTGATCAATTCTGAGAGTGCTTTGGCAGGTCGGACAATTGAGAGAAGTGTCAAACAAGGTTCACAATGCAGAACTAAAGTTGTTTTTGGAGGTGGAGAAGGGGATGGTAACATACATTATGGATATTGTATACTGTTTAATAGCACAAAACATTATTATCCAAACACAATCTTTTTGAAAATCTATACTTTTCTGTAGGATTTATGTCCCATTGCATCACCTGACAAGACAAAAGATGATATATTGCTTTTCTTTAAGCTATACGATCCTGAAAAAGAGGAGCTTCGGTACTGAGTAATTTATTTGTCTTTACATATTTTATGTGTAGAACCTGGATTGACACATGATTTGTTTCCTTGTAATGACAGCTATGTTGGAAGGCTCTTTGTGAAGGGTACTGGCAAGCCATCAGAAATCTTAACAAGGCTAAATGAAATGGCTGGTTATGATCCTGAAGAAGATATTGTACTTTATGAGGTTGGTTTGTACCTGTTTCCTTTATTTCAGTCATAATCTATATAGAATTAAAGCAGCATTCATCTGCATATGCTTGAATTTAGAAAAAACAATTTTTGATAAATGGTTTTGTGCGGTTCTAAGGGGTGTGCGTTAAGAATCACACATTGAGTGAGATAAGACCTGATAATGACTTTCTAAATGGATTCTTTGCTCTACAAGCCGATACAAGGATAAATTAGATCCAATGTAAAAACCTAATAATATTTTCTACATTTTGTTCTATGTGTTTTAACCATTACATTTACTGTGGCTGCTTTAGTGCAGCCTAGCAGATTGAGTGGGTCATGTTCCATAGAAAATTGGTTGCTGGAGTGTATCTTTTGTTTATGATCTGGACGAGACTTTGTTCCTATGCGTTTTATAATTAGTAAATTAACTGAAGTGTTTTTGTGCAGGAGATTAAGTTTGAGCCAAATGTCATGTGCGAGCCTATTGATAAGAAAGTAACATTCCGATCAAGCCAGGTTTGTCCATAATTGATTCTGCTTTTGAAAAATAATTCCTGGAAATCTTGATTATAGCATTAATGGAAATGGTGATTGCAATGTCTGGTTGGCCAAAACATCCTGGATGGGGGGACTGATGCTTACTGCTTGAAGTGGTCGGATTTTGAGTGATTAGCTTTGGTCAACTTCCGACAGTGGCAGAGCATGATAAAATCCTGTTGACTGGTGGTGGAAGTTGCTGTGGTTGGCGGAAGGCTGATCACTGTCAATTACAGTTGGCAACAGAGTGGCTGATTGTTAGCAGCTGGAGAGATGTTGGTAGGTGGTAGTTGCGGTCAGTTACCGCTTGTGGAAATGGCGTGGATGGTATGGCAGTGAACTGGTGGTGTAGGTTGATGACATAGTGGAAGTAAGGCGAAATAGTTTAAGCAACTCATGAATTAAAAGTATGAGTATGCCCATGCCTTGAGATATAGTACAAATCCACCCTTGGAATGTCATTGTGAGCACGTTCAGAAAAATGTTATGGAAACACTTTAGATTGGGAATATATTTGGAGGGGTTTTGCCAAAAATGAGAATCCAAGTTCCCATGAATAGATTCCCAGTATTGAAAAAACAATACAAGGACTCTAATTGATTTACTGAATCTATTGGCATATTGACTGGATTTTTTATTTGTAGCTGGAGGATGGAGATATTGTATGCTTTCAGAAAGCTCCCCCAGTGGTGGAGAATGAGCAACAAGTCCGCTATCCAGATGTGCCATCATATTTAGAATATGTTCATAACCGCCAGGTTCTTTCATTTTTTGCCCTACTAAATGTAGTTTATTTGGTTTTATATCTTAAGTACCTTTGCTCACAGTCACTGTGCACAGGCTTGTGCATACCTGTACGTGCACGTTATCCGGAAGTTCATTATGTTTATATATTAAGAATTAACAGCTCAAATAAAGTGTCAATCTGTTGAATGCTCTTAGGTGGTTCATTTTCGATCTCTGGACAGACCCAAGGAAGATGACTTCTCCTTGGAGATGTAAGCATCATGGAACTTAATGGAGTTACTATATTTGATAGTTGATACTACGGAACTATTATACCAGATAGCTGGTGTGAGAATTTATATACTATTATGCTTAACTTTCCATCCTTGTACTTATACTCTTAAGTAAATTGGTTTCTAGGTCAAGGCTTTATACATACGATGATGTGGTGGATAGAGTAGCTCAACAACTTGGCTTGGATGATCCATCCAAAATTCGTCTTACCCCTCACAACTGCTACTCTCAACAACCAAAACCCCAGCCTATTAAGTACCGAGGCGTTGATCATTTGTCTGATATGCTAGTTCATTACAATCAGGTATTAATTGTAAAATAGCACTTAATACTTGTTCGTGTAAAACATCTCATCTTAAACTTTTCTTCAACATCAGACATCAGACATATTATACTATGAAGTGCTCGACATCCCCCTACCTGAATTACAAGGCTTGAAAACTCTGAAAGTTGCATTTCATCATGCCATCAAGGACGAGGTGAGAATGGTGACCTTATTCGCCTCTATTTTCATCTATATTTACCCCATTTCCCTTTTACTATATTTCCTTGCATTGTTACAGGTGGTTAGTCACACCATCAGACTCCCAAAGCAGAGCACTGTTGGTGATGTCCTTGATGATCTTAAAACAAAGGTGAACTTGTTAAGCTTCATTTCATTAACTGGTTACATTTCTTGTGCAGACCAGACTCCTGCACCATATTATGGTCACATGTCACTTCTGCAAAAATTATTGCACATGGCTTTGAATTATAAAGAAAAAAAATAGTAGTGTCAATTAGCTGAAGCCATCTTTTGCATGTTTTGAGAGGCTTTGACGTCAATGCTAAATTCTATTTTTTCCAAATAGATTGTCAGCTTTTCCCTGATATTAATTTTTCGAATGAAACTATAGTATAGTTCTTTATCATGGTCACATATTACTATTGTTGCTCAGGTGGAGTTATCTCATCCTGATGCTGAGCTACGGCTGCTTGAAGTCTTCTATCACAAGATATACAAGGTATTTAGTTACATCTGTTGTGTTGATGATGACTCACGGATTTTTAATATTTTGTTATTGGTGCAAACAAAATTATCTGGAAATCATAGTTAAGTTTTCTAAATTAAGTATTCAATTATGATTCTTCAACTGCACGTGTTTCTGTCTTTCTTGTTTGACTATCAGGCAAAAACAAATTATTATTATTATTATTATTATTATTATTATTTAAGTTTTATTATTATTATTTATTATTATTATTTATTATTATTATTATTATTATTATTATTATTATTTATTATTATTATTATTATTATTATTATTATTTATTATTTATTATTATTATTATTATTTATTATTATTATTATTATTATTATTTAATATTTATTATCACTTCCTACCAATCTGCTTGTGCAGGTGTTCCCATCCAATGAAAAAATTGAAAACATTAATGATCAATACTGGACATTGCGAGCAGAAGAGGTAGGAATCTTTCTTTAAGTGGGGTTTGAATCTTTAGAGTATGATGTATTTCTTCTTTCATTTGCTCTACTAATAATAATGCCAGACAATTCTCTGGATGTATAATTAGATACTATTTTTATTAGTTTGGTTACTCGCAAAATAAATCAAACTCTTTTGTGGTTTTATTCAAATTTCACAGATTCCAGAAGAAGAGAAAAACATTGGTCCACAGGACCGGCTTATTCACGTGTACCATTTTACTAAAGACACTGCTCAAAATCAAATGGTAAATGGTTTTAATCGATTCATTTTATTGAACTTCTTAAACATTTTAATGTCTCTGATTTTCATGCTGATGTTAATTGTGTATTTTGTTTCCCCCCTAAACGTCACAGCAAATTCAAAACTTTGGAGATCCTTTTTTCTTGGTTATACATGAAGGTGAAGCTCTATCTGAAATTAAAGTGAGAATACAGAAGAAACTTCAAGTTCCTGACGAAGAGTTTAGCAAGGTATTTGTTACCTGAGTTATTTGTTACATTTGCAGCTTTTGAAGTCATTTTATTTACTTGATGGTTTCACTGAACAAATTGATATTATATTTGATTTCATTTTACCCAACAGTTTTATAACATTTATTGTTTGGCCAGTGGAAGTTTGCTTTTCTCTCACTTGGGCGTCCCGAGTACCTTCAGGATTCAGACATTGTATCCAGTCGTTTTCAGGTGCATTAATTGAAAGTTAACTGTAATTATGTCTTTCTCTTTCATGATATTCATCACTAATTTTTTATTTGAATTTGTTCTAACTGCCTTTTTTTGGTATCCTTCTGATAGAGGCGGGATGTTTATGGTGCTTGGGAGCAATATCTTGGTTTGGAGCATACTGACAATGCTCCTAAAAGATCACATGCAGTCAACCAGGTTCGTGATATTTGAGAGTCTTTCTTGGATGTATTTGTCCACTTTGCTGATTAGTTTTTAAACTTGGAAAACCTGCTTTGTTTAAACAATTAAAAATACATGGCTTTTGTTTTCAGAATCGCCACACATTTGAGAAGCCAGTAAAGATTTATAATTAGGAGATCACTATAAATGCTTGAGATGAATTCAGCACGTTTCTACATCTTTGGGATTGTAAACAAGGCGAGGATAGCAAAAGGCTACTCTGTATAGGCAACTAATGAAATTAGCAATTCAGTTGGTGTCTGCAGTCTTTTAGTTATGTGGTATGTAATTCTTTGTGTCAATGGAGTAACATTATTATCAACACCCTCTGTATCTGCCAACCACAGCGCCTTGAACTTACTTATACTTCCGTTTTCATAAGGAGGTTCTTCAAATTGAGGTCATTGATCATTGTCATTGAACTGTATCAGTACATAAGATTTTTGGATTAGTGAGTGTATACAGGGTATAGTTGTTTGACTTTTGGTCATTTTCTTTATTGCTTCTTGATTTTGTCTAGTAAGTAGTGTTAATTTGAGTGAGGGCTGCATAAGCATAATGGTGTAGTAAAGACAACTTTCATTTATGTAATGTTGTAAAAAAGATTTGCCAGCTTCCATAAATCTCTGGTCACCACAAATGTTTTACCATTTCATATGGTCTCTACTAAGTCTCTCTAAAAACAAATAGGACAGAACAAAAGGAATGTGCATTACTAATGCTTTCAAGCAGAAGCTACAAAGTGCTTTTTGTGTTGGCGTCAACTGCCCGTTTTAGTTATCAGCTCTAGTGTGCAAAAAAGTAACTAACTTTGGTTTTGTACAGAAGCTGATTTGAATTAAATGCTCATTATTTTTCTGCTCATTGGAGTTTAGTAATGATGAAAAAATAAAAGTAGGTTGCTGACAAGAGAAATGCATATTTTTCCTCCCACGACTTTGAATGCAGAAGTCAGACGTGATTGCATTTATTGATGGAAAAGATGTTCTCAGGTACTTCTAGTGAATATTTTACCGTTCTAACACTCTTTTTAACAAATATATTCCACACTACCATTCATTTCACTCCTAATTTTCAATATACCACTTGTTCAAATAAAAAAACAGAAAAAGTAAGAACCTCCGCTCATTCAAAGGGTGGCCATGTACAAAATTCATACCCTCCGTCAGGGTAATGGGCGGAGCCTCCATAATGGTAAGAAGGTTCGTCCAATGCATGGGCAGTTGTTCTGTTCTGTTTTTTTTTGTTTTTTTGGTTTTAGATTCTGTTCTGGTTTTTTTGTTTTTTGGTTTTAGATTTTATAAATTATTAATTTATTTATATTTAATTAAATAGCTTTATTTTAGTAAATGTTATTATTATTTAAATATATAATTTATTTTAATAATCTATTTTAATAATTTATTTTAATAAAAGTTTTTAATGATTTTTTATATTATAATTAAATAATAAATATTATTTAATTTATTTATATTATAATTAAATAGTAATTTTTTAGATTATAATTAAAAAATTAAATAGTAATTACTATATTAATAATTAAATATTTATTTTTCTATATTATAATTAAATAGTTATTTATTTATATTATAAAATTAAAACAATAAAAAATAAAAAATATTATTTCATTAATTTAAACCAACATTGACAACAAATAGAAGAAAACAGTACATGAAAAACAATTGAAATTTAATGCAGAGTTTGACCCGGGCGTGTGAAGCATTTTTGAGTTCCACAATGGGGAGCTTGTCTGTTGGCCTGTAGAAGCATACCGTGATGTTGTTCTGTATTGTGGTTCATGAAAAATGTCTGCGTGTTGTGATGTCTTCATTGGTAAGTAACACTCGGGTGTGGTAAAATGTTGGGGTTGAGAAAAATGCATTTGTTGTTGGAGTGTTTGGTAGGTGGGGTATTGTGGGGTTTGTAGAGTTAATGAAGTAGTACGTTATGTGATGTAGATGGAAAAAAATTGTAAATTGTTGTTGGGTTCCCCATTTGGATGAGGTGAGTGTGTATGTTGATGAGATTGTTGGCTTTGGGTAAAAGATGGTTGTGTTGGGAAGAATGGTAGTTGGGTGTTAGGGAATTGTTGTTGGTTGGTCATGAATGAGGGTTGGTAGGTGTTTGATGATGGTCTGGTGTGTTGGACGTTTGAAGATGATGGTTGGTTACGAGGGTCAAATAAAGTTATTTGGTGACAAATACAAATATGAAACAAACTTATACCAATTAATGTAATCATGAGTCGTTTTACATTCATCTGACATGATTTCTCCTTGTAAGACTCTATTTGCGCGGTCTCTCCATTGACTACGCTATTCCTTCTGAAACTTTTTCCACGAATCAGATAACCATTGGTCGGACAAGTTGATTTTGTGATAGTTTTTCATGCAGATTGAAGCATCAGGTATGCCTTGAAGAATTTCAAATTGGAGTTTGACCCTATCTGTATGATGCAATTCCACAGTGGTAAAACAGATAAGATATGTTTTTGAGCTCCACACATGACTATCAGTTGGATCTAAATCTTCAAGTTCTAGGTAGGGTCTCCAAGTAAACTGTTATAAAATATTAACAACTATATTAATTTATTAAAGTATATAAAGTAAAAGTAATATTTAATTTGATTGAGAAAAAAATTACATCATTTTCTTGGAGATGATCGATGAAAGTGCGATAACCCGGTGCACAGTGATGAGGAGTCTTCTCGTAATCCATCCCATAGGCAGACCACCTAAAAAGTTTTTTTTTTAAAATAATTAAATCAGTTTAAGAAGTAAATTAATTTAAGTAGTAAAAAAACTTTTAGAAAATATAGAAGTTTCAACTTACTTGGTTGCGTATGGAAAGTGGAATGGATTATGATTCCTAGGCGCAAGACTCGGCACGCTTGACCACCCCCAAGCCTGTAGTAGTGTTGAACAACCGACAAAGTTATGAGTATTCACTTTAGCGCATCTACACAAATTTCGGTATAGATGCGCTAAAACTGCAGATCCCCAACTGTATTGAGTTGTTTTATTAAAGTCAGATAATAATGGTAAATACATGAGATGTATTGTATTGTCATTAGTGCCAGGAAATAGTAAACAAGCAAAAAGTAATAAAATATAAATTCTAATTTTTTGATGAAATTGCTCGATGGTAGAATTTTCATCTAAATCAAACGCATTGTATATTTCTCTTAGCCAAGTAATTTTAATGAATTGGCCCTTTCTAGCCCTTTCGGAAAATTCAACACCCAAAAGATCTTGAACTATTGCGTAGTTCAAATTTGTTTTCCCATTCACCACCACACCATTTATGCGTAAACCCATCAACATGTGAACATCTTCTAGAGTGACGGTGGCTTCACCGGTTGGAAGATGAAAAATGTGGGTTTCTAGCCTCCATCTTTCACACAGTGCAAGAATATACTTTCTATCAACGCCATACAACGTTATGTTGCAAACATATCCAAAACTGGCTTGGATCAAATACAGACGAATGTAGTTGTCTATGCCCATGAAGGCATGAGTACGAGGCCTAAACTTTTTTTCATCCTAGAAAATAAAATAATTAAAGTCAGAATATGGCTAAGATAAAATATACAACTTGCATGGAACAAATTGTTAGAATATGACTAAGATAAAATATATAATTTGCATGGAACAAATTGTTAGAATATGGCTAAGATAAAATATAAAATTTGCATAGAACAAATGTAAATACACTTACATATGCCAATATGTTTGTCAATGTTCCTCGATGATTTTCTCCATAATGTAGCAAAGCCATTGTGCGTATATGAAGAGAAATAGTGGATGAATGAGAATATTGGGTAGAATATATGAAGAGAAATAGTTGAGGATTGATGATATGGTGTAGAATATATGAAAATTTGGATGGTATTTATAGAATAAAATAGAATGGTATGGGTAGATAAAAATTAATTGTAGTTAGGAGATGGTTGAGAAAAATTTATTGGAGTTGAGATATGGTTGAAAAATTTAAATTATGCATGCATGTTGTGTTGTACGTGAAATCCTGCATGCAATGGTCATTCAATACCTCCGCAACAGGGATGAGCGACGATGTGGAATTCCCCTGACACTCTGCTCTAGGGATGGGCGACGATGTATCTTTCCCTTGACACTCCGCAACAGGGATGGGCGGCGATGTGTCTTTTGTCTGCCACGTACATACCTCCGCACATGCAATGAGAGGATCCTTTATTGAAAGAATCTCGACCATTAACCGGTCAAGTAGACTACGAAATAGTAATTAAATATTGTGAAAAAAATAAAGCTTGTATCATATAAATGTATCACTTCATGCATGTATGTTTTATCAACTCAAACTCAAATATTTCTTCAGAAACAAATTTACAATGTCTCAAACACCTCATTATGTGGTTGATGCTCATTACAATGGAGAGATCCTTGTCTCCAATGATATGGGCATTGTATTCGAAAATAACGATGTTTGTCGATTCATACTGCGAAGAAATTCTAAGTTTATGTACCTGAAGGAGATGATTCAAACAAGGATGCAATTTGGAGATGTGTTACAAATTATATATCGAAATGATGTTAATTTTGGTGATAACAACGTGAAGTATGTTCTGTTGAAAGTCTGTGACGATGATGACATGGAAACAATGTTTTACAACCATGAATTGTCTGGGTTGTATGCGATTGATTTATACATCAAATTCCAAATCAACAACCCTGTTGTACCTGAACCAGTCTCCATAATTCCAAACGAAGAAGTTGGTGACGATGATGAAGAAAAAGAGTGCGAGGCGCAGGTTGATGAAATGTTTGCTACCTTATTTGAAGAAGAAGACGGTGACGAGGCAGATGCGGTCAACATGAATGAACATCACATTCCAGTTGTTAATGTATATTTTCCACCTGCCCACATGACCACTTTGGGAACTAGTGGCGAAGATTCATCATTTGAATGGCCCCACAATCCTCGTCTTCCTATAGAGGATGACATAGCTGTTGGTAACCAGTTCAGAAGCAAATTTGACTGTATGCTTGCAATATCCAAATATCACATGAAACACGCTGTTGATTTCAAGGTATCAGTTTCTGACACGACGAGATATCAAATTCGTTGTAAGCGTAGTGGTTGCAAATTTCTTCTGGTGGCATCATATAGGAAAAGGAGAGAGCTATGAGAGATAGGAATCTTGGACCCCCACACAGTTGTTCAACAACTATCTTTAAACAAGATCATCGACAACTTAGCTCTCGTTTGATAAGTGGTCGATTAATGCCTCTGGTTGAACAAGATCCCTCTATCAAGGTGAGCGTATGTGTTAACGAAATTGTTTCTATATTTAGATACACTCCCACTTACAGGAAAACATGAATTGCAAGAAATAAGGAAATCGAACAAGTTTATGGAAATTGGGAAAAGTCTTACAATGATCTTCCAAATTACTTGTTAGCACTTCAAGCTTTTAAATTAAATAATCTATTTTATGAAATGAAGAAAATAATAATTAATTGGTTTTATGTTGGAAAGTATTAGTTTTTCTGAATTGTGGATAATTGTACTTAGTGTACTTGGTGGAGGAAACTAGTATGTTATGGTACTGATGAATTGGATGTAGGTTGATGCTTGCATGCTATATTCTTGTTGATGTTGTATATTCATGATCTTGTTGATATCATGTGTTGTTGATGTTGTATATTCATGATGTTGTTGATATCATGTGTTGTTGATATTGTATATTCATGATGGTTGTTGATATCATGTGTTGTTGATGTTGTAAATTCATGATATTGTTGATATCATGTGTTGTTGATGTTGTATATTCATGATGTTGTTGATATCATGTGTTGTTGATATTGTATATTCATTATGTTGTTGATATCATATGTTGTTGATATTGTATATTCATGATGGTTGTTGATATCATGTGTTGTTGATGTTGTATATTCATGATGCTGTTGATACCATGTGTTGTTGTTGATGTTTTATACTCATGATGGTTGTTGATATCATGTATTGTTGTTGATGTTGTATATCCATGATGGTTGTTGATATCATGTGTTGTTGTTGAATGTTGCATTCTGTTGATGTGCATACATATACATTGGTGATAGCTAATTCCCATTGTGTGAAATTAGCGATTTGGCCAATATCCGTTGTCGAGTTGAAATGGGCAGTGAGGTTTTATCTATGTCTGAGTTGGAATGGAATAGATGTTAATGCTGTGTCCGAGTTGGAATGGAACAATATGTGAATTTAGTTCACTGTCGATACCACATGTATAGAGTCTTGCATTGCATTTTTGTATGGATTATAACATGATAGGATGGTTTCCAGTGTTATAATCTTGTTGTTGTGTATGATGTATGTTATGACTTGGATTGTGAAATAAATCTGATTATGCTAAATAGGGTGGACTAATAATTTGTGAAATTATGTTGTTTTGATGAATTTATAATGCATTTTAATTATGATGAAGTCTCACCCTTACTTTGATGATTTCAGATTGAAGCTTTAGCAACTTAGGAGTTGGTGAGGATGGCTCGTAGAGCTATGCTTTTAGTTATTCGCGTGTCGGTGTCATGCTCTGGCCTTGTAACACTGGGGAACGTTTGGTTTAGAGTTATGATTAAACTCTGTTGATTTATTTGAGGTTGTTTTGGATAATTGTTTTGCGAACTAAGGCGTTGACCTTATGATAATTATTTGGTTTGAATTATTCAAGTTTTGAGGCTATTCCGTTATGTAGAACATGTTACTTTCATGATTAATTGAATTATGTTCTTCAGTAAAGCATGACATTATATGGAATTCCATTTTAATCAATTGTGATGCCCTTTTTATACATGTTGACTCTGAATTTATTATAATAATCGCGGGGTATTTTAGAAGGGTGTTACAACTTAAGCTTTGATCTTGGTTCAACACCTGTGGTACTTGTCCTGTGGTCGCGTTGATTTCTAATCAAGCTTCTGGCAAGTTTCCACCAACCTTGACCATTTGAAATTCTCAATCATTTTTGATCAAGTGATATGATAATTCTAAAACCGGTGATATACTTGACATAAAACAATTGAAACTTGTCGTGTGGTCGCGTTGATTCTATCAAGCTTCTGGAAAGTCTTCATGCGTAAGTTTCAAGATGGTCACCTTGTTGACGGCTTTAACAATTAACAATTCGATGATATACTTGACAAGTTTCAAGATGGTCATCTTGCTAACCTTTATTAATTGCCATTTATTCTATGCCTTTTATTTTTCCGCTCTTTATTTTTCGCATTTACTTTTATGCACTTTAATTTTAGCATTTACATTTAATGTCAATTTTCTTTGCTCATTTGAGCATTTTACTTTCTTGTCACTTTAAATTTGCTCACTTGAGCTTTATTTTTCTTTTTTAAGATACCTAATAATTCAACTTGACTATAAAACTTTTAATTGGACTTGGTTACTATCCTTGTGCTTGGATCTTGATCTTTGGACTTAGGATTAGGACCTCTACCTCAACTTGGAGATTTCTGTGCCCTTGGTGTTATTCTACTTTGTCTGGTTATTATCTTTGTAAGCAGGTTATTCCGTTATACTCGATTAAGAGTGGATTTCCTCCAAATACAACCGTTACTCTGTCCGTTTTTCTATAGACAAGAATTCATCTGAGACATAGGATTATGTGAGGCTTAGTTTTTTTGTGTCTGGTTATTTATTGCTTGTGTGGTTTGTCCAAAGGTTGGGATGTGGTATTGGCTCTTGATGTCAAGTACTAATTTTCTCACCCGGATAGATCTTTCTTTACCCTTACCTTTTATTTTATGGACTTAGGTTAGTCTCTTCATCTCCTCCCCATTCTTTAATTTTCAAAATCTTCCATTTTTTTTAAAGGATTCTTATTTTCAAAACTCTAACCGCTTTCATAAAAGACTTGGACTAGGTCCATGAATTTTTAAACTTCTTTTCTTAATAAAATTTCAATTCATTCAATGATACTTTGACTTTTCTTTTCATAAGACTAAAAAACACCTAACCTCATTCAAACTTTTTAAGCTCTTTGTAGCTTTTTCAAATCAACATTTTCTTAAAATCAACCAACACTCAAATTTGGTCTTTTTTAGCCGAACTACTTGGTTTTAATTTCAACATTGCAAACTGTTGGTATGTAGACCTGGAACTCATTGGAAGTTCTATCAAACCAAAATTATAAAAAATATTTCTTTTCCCCCACCATCCATTTTGTACATACTTTTTTTTAGCACACATATGCAAATTTTCAAAAAGGTTCCTACGGAATACCGTAGATGCTTTGGGTGCCTAACACTTCCCCTTTGCATAACTAACCCTCGGTCCCAGATCTCTGATCTTTTTCTTTTAGGATTTTATACGCTCTTTTTCCTAGTCTTTTGGATAAAATAAAAGCGCGGTAACGAATCTTTTGTTATTCTTTTGAGTTAAGTCAATTCAATGACTTATACTCGCAGTTTTTGACGCTACACTTATAAATCTTGGAGCTTCGTAAAACAAAATTCTAATCCTATAACCTCGGAGTCAATTCCATCCATAGAATTTTCTAATTCTATAAAGCTATAATTCTATATATAAAACATCGTGCTGATAACGTGTTATGAAAATAATGATAAACAATATAATAAAAGAGTAGAGACGAAGGAAAGAAAGATCAGAGAGAAAATAAGATTGTATTATTCTCATAATCAATGTCAACTTCATGTACAATATGAGTCATATTTATAAGATATATGTAATAAATAGAAAATCAATTGAAATCACCTAATTGATAGACATTTATAATCATTTCATTTATAATAGATAATATTATGAACCCCATTTTTATAATGTTTCGACTCTATAGTAATAAAAAATATATAAAATAAATATTAGTTAAGTGCGGTCGGGTTCGGTTTTTGACGAATCCAAAATAATCATCCGAACCCGACCGAATCAACCATATACTATCCAAATTAAATAACTCAATTAACCCGACACCCAATTACACCCGATTCAATTTGATCCTTATACACACAAAAAAAAAACAATAGATTGGTCCGACAGGACAGTTCAAATCTTTTCACTCCTAGAAGAAGATATGACTATCAATCATGTGCGCAATTATAGAATTTGAAAACCACGTTCATTGTCAGACATTATAAATAATTTTGTAGTCCTTTCAATATCCACATAAAGGTCCACATGCCTTAAAATATGAGAATCTTTTTCTTCTTAGTATTATATAGATAAGGCAAGATAAGGAAGATATTTCATTATTATTGAATAGTGTCAATCAATCAACCAATATACCATTTAATAAAAGTATAAAACTCTTGTGAAGCTACATTTTCTTCTATTTTGTAATCCATCTGATTTTATTTATCTATTTATTTATAAAAACAGTTTATTTTTATATATAGTGAATAAGTAATATATCTGAATAATATATAGGCTACATATATTAGTTATTTAAAAAATTAAAAAACTAATTTTTTTCTTTCCACACCAATTTCTCAAATTATTCTTAGCTTTAATCTAAGGCTACTTTATATTTTAATACAAAAGATCATTTATTAAAAAGTGAACAATACCATAAACAAAAGGGGTAGCACATAAGTGTCTAAATGAAAAATACAATAAGTAGTAAGCACTTGAAAACAACAACAAATAAAGCAAAAGGATCATTTTAAATTAACTTATTTACGAACAAGACCATTATTCTTGGTAGCTCCATGTGGCTGAAATAAGTCATTATAATCAGATGGTCCATATGGTTCAAATAGCTCTGCAAAATGATTCTTCTTCCTTTTGGGGTTACATTTCATGTCTTTGCACAACTGATCAGTATACCATATTCCACAACTAACAATGCATGTCCTCCCAAAATATTGTCTAGCATACTGCTTCATGTTCTCTTCCCATAATTTGACATCCTTTTCCATCTCTTTAATACTTGGCAATTCAATATTTCCATCTAAAAATTGTGCTACCCACTGACATCCCATTTCATTAGTAAAAACATTTGATATGCTCTCAGTGTATCCTATCATTGCCACTTGTGGAATTCGAGGATGAATTATATGCCTGAAATTCCAAACATATATTCATTTTAGAAAATTATATGTCCGTGACTTTTCAGTGGTGTCGATGCTACTTAACTCGAAAATATAAGAAATAAAAATTTATCAAACTTTACTGACCTGTAAAGGGGAACTGATGATTTTTCTGGCATATTAAAGTACTTTTGGAATAATGGAGATTTGAAAATGCTCCTAAGCTTTTGGTCACCTTTATAACCTGTAGCAAAAATAACTAAGTCTGATTCTATAGGCTTAGCATCTCCATCAACAATCAAACCTTCATTGCAGAAGCTTAAGCTTTGAGATTTCTTTAACTTGATGGATCCTTGTTTGAGTTTGTCAAAAAAGAAGTCAGGAAACAAGCCAAATTGACATGCAGAGAGTTCTTGATGAAAACTGTGATTAGGTACTATTCCATACTCTTTCAGTGGCAATTTCCATTTCAGATATGTTTCAACAAGTTTTGAAATTGCCCATCTCTGAAAAATCATGAGTGCAAGTATATAAGATGATACAAAAATCTACATGTGGAAAGTGTTGGTTGTAAAATGTAGCTTACCAATGGTGAAAGTAAAGTGGCTAGAAGGAAAAGAAACAAGTTTTCCCCAGGCTTGTGAACTAAAAGTTCTGCAAAACGGCTGTAATAGAAATATCCAATACTAATGCTCCAAATGCTGAATTCGAGTAGAAACCAATGTGCGTTTCTATAGATAATCGTACAAGGATGGGTGATTCCTATAGAAAATCAAGAAACGTGAACATGTGTTACACAACAAATTAACATAACTTGATATCAAGAATTATATTCTCACCATTTGCATCTGCACATTCAGCGGCTATATCAAGACCTGATTTTCCCGAGCCTACTACTGTAACCCTCTTGTTTTTTATCATTTCAGCAGCAAACTTGTTATCCAAGGAAGAAAAGTCCATAGAATGCATAACTTTACCCTTGAAAATTTCCGGACCTTTTCCAAGAGGGAACTCAGGAAAGTTTGGAAAACCACTATATTTTCCAATGCAAAGAATAACAAACTCAGCCTTGTGCACCTATATTTACCAATACCATAATCAGTTCAACTAATTCAACATATAATTTTTCTTGTGAAAATTGGGTGTTGTTTGGTTTGGTGACAATATACTTTTGGATCTAGTTCTTGTTAATTGTATGAAAATATAATTGAAAGACTAATTCTATGAAATTATTAAATTTAATAAGTTGACAACAATACTTTTAGATTTTAGATCTTAGATCTACTCTTGTTTGGTAATGCTATGAAAATATGAAATTAACCAAAAAAAAAATAATAAAGGAAAGCTATACAACATCTACAAATATTATTATTACTATCATATACATACATACCTCTGTTGAGAAATCCTTAGTATCTTCCACAGTAATATGCCATTTTCCTTTAGAGCCAAAAGGAATGCCATTCCCACTCCACAATTCCCATGACTTCATTTCTTCATGAGACTCTCCAACATAATCCATATCAATAACTTTGGAGTTGAATCTTATATAAGGAAGAATGGAAAAATGTTGAGCATACGAGTTAAGATAATCTAGCACTTGCTTATTATCTGGTCGATCTTCTTTTATAGAAGAATCCCATGGAAAATCTGAAAACTGATAGGTTTGTTTAGAGTTTTGAAGTTTGGTAGATCCAATAGTATGTCTCCATACTCCTCCAATGCCTTCATCAGCTTCATACACAATTGGACTATAACCAAGCTGTACAACATATTTGCAAGCAAGTAATCCACTGATTCCTGTTCCAATTATTGCAACCCTTTTCTCCATTTTTATATGATAACACTGATTGATTTTGCTTCTCTTGAACTAAGACTGAAGTAGATTGATGCTATAATGTTTTTAAATATATGCATTCAGCCATGGATCGCCACTATTAAAATATTTTATTTGTCCTCTTGTATTACCATGTTTAAGATGGGGGCAATATATACATTATTTTTTTAACGCCAAAATTGAGTATTTTTCAAATTCTAGAGATTACCATAGTCGACAAAATTCTTCTTAACAAATCGACATTATTGTTTAAAGTTAAGTTCAAACTTCAAACTTTTAAATAATTTGAAAAAAAATTTCTTATTATATTATCCAAATATATAAATGAATTGAATATAGATATTTTGTCTAATTTACGATAAAAAATAATTATAAATTATAAATTAATCATCTATTAAAAGAATTTACTTATATTTTCTATAAAAGGAAGGTTTTATATTTTCTATAAAAGGAAGGTTTTATGATTGATTGTTTCAAGGGATGCTCACGTGAATAAATAGATACCGACCCTACTAAGTTTGTTGGTTACGTTTTTGCAGTTTAGGGAGTTTTGGTAACTTAGTCTAAAACTTAGTGTACTTTGCCCACGAGGAACTCGTGGTTACGTTTTTTCCTAAATGTCATTTTTTCTTATATATATATATATATATATATATATATATATATATATATATATATATATATATATATATATATATATATATATATATCTGAGTTCTGTTTCAACGTCACTTCGGATTAACGTTTTTTAAAATCAACCGTTGGATTGAAACATATAATTAGGGATGACAACGGGTACCCATAAGTACGAGTAGTAGTCTTCCGCAACCCGCCCCATTTAATAAATATGATATCCATACCCTTCCCATATCCGTGCGGGTACCCGTTAGATGGGTATCCGTGAAATTTAAGATATCCGCGGGTATTAACGGGTATCCATGAATACTATTATTTAAATATATTTTAAAAATATATATATTTAAATAATTATTTTTTAATATTTTTTAAATTAAAAAAAGTATTTTCAAAGTTAACAAATGATAAACATTAATAAAAATAAATCACTTTATTTTATTTCGTCTTTTATCCAATTAATAATAATAATAATAATATCGTATTTAAGAAAATAACAATAATAATTTTGATGAAACAAATTAACGTTTAAGTATTTTTTCTAATTATTAACGGATATGGGTATCCACGGGTACGGGTACCATCAAATCCATATCCGTATCCGTAAATAATCGGGTAATTACATATCCGTTTATTTTATCCGTGGATACCCGTTAAACCATCATATCCATATCCGTGACGGTTTTACCCGCGGGTACGGTTTTTTTTGCCATCCCTATATATAATCATATAGATCATACCTATAAATTTTGAGATTAATCTATAATGATTTACTATGTCATCGAAGTACATCAAATTAACGTTTTTAAAATTAACGTTATATTAATTCGAAGTAACTTTTTTAAACGAGTGTAACTCATGATGTAACTCTTCCGATATAATTTGATCTCTCCTTTTATATATATATATATATATATATATATATATATATATATATATATATATATATATATATATATATATATATATATATATATATATATATATATATATATATATATATATATATATATATATATATATAAATTATAAATTTGTAGAGAAAATTAGTTCTCTAAACATTTTATGCAATGTTAATAAAAGAGTAGTTGTAATCCTTTTAAAACTAGTACTCTAAATATTTCGCAATTCTTTATTTTAGTATGGGTCAATCCTTTACAATTAGAGTAGTTGTAATCATGACTCAATTTGTATCAATAGAGAAGAAGAAAGTCGAATTAATTTAAAAAGTTATAAGACCTTAAAAGTGCATTAGATTAGTTCTTGTTCAAAAATATTTTACATTTATTAATTTAATTATATATATTTAATCATATGATTTATTAAAAATAATACTATGCTAGTACAAGGGATCAAACACATGAATTACGGATTCAACTGATGGAACATAACCGTTGCGCGATAGTTGTTTTTCTGCAACATAACCGTTGCGCGATAGTTGTTTTTCTGCAACATATAGCTATATATTGTATATATAAAAAGATTATTTAGTTATTTTTTATAGCCCATAAAAAAATGAGGCCCTAATTTTTTAGACCCTAGGTTATGAACCTATTTGCCCTGGTCCAGGGTCGGCCCTAATACTTGGAAAATATTCATGGAGTTACTTAGACAATGTCCCCATCATGGGATTCCAATATGTATTCAACTTTATACATTATATAATGGGTTGGTACCTTCATCAAAAAATATGTTAGATGCCTCAAGTGGTTGAGCTCTATTGTCTAAGTCATGAAGATGGGTATAAGTTGATTGAGAGTATTACTACCAACACTTATCAATGGCATGTCACAAGTGTTATTTTAATTCAACTCAGAAGAAACCTGTTGGTGTTCACGAGGCCATTGAGACCACGCCTCTTGTTGCTCAGGTGGCTCCGATTCACCAAATATTGAAAAAACATTATGACAACTCTTGATGTAACAATGTCTGAACTTGTCAAGGTGGTAACTGACGCATCAGAGGTTGCATGTGCGTACTACGAAGGTGCTCATTTATTTGAAGGATGTTATGTCAATCATGTTTCAGTTAACTATAACAACCCCTAGAGTAACACTTATAACCCTGGTTAGAAAAATCACCCCAATATTTCATGGAGAAATAATCAAAATCAACTCAAACCTCAAACAACTCAAGCACTACAAGTTCTACCTGGTTTCTATGCACCAAATTATGTTGTGGAAAATCAAGGGAATAATCAGTTTGAAAACATACTGACATCCTTCATACAAGAGACGAAAAATTAGTTTCAAGCTCAAGGAGTTAGCATCAAGAACCTAGAGAATCAAGTGGGGTGAATTGCCAGTGTACTTAGTTTAAGAGATATTTGTGCTCTCCCTAGCTCTACTAAAACTCTAGCCACTACATCTAAAGTAAAGAATGTTTTGCAAGGCCATTAAGCTAAGAAGTGGAAAAGAATATAGAGGATCAACATCCACGAGAAATAAAGTGACAAGTGAATAACTGTCAACACAAGACAGTTCATAAGAAGATAGATGAGTCAACTGAATAACCTTATTTATTTGGACACAATGAAGAAAATGATAAGATGCAGACTCCTAGAATGACCTATAATATAGAGAAATAGCCAGAAGTCGTGCTAGAAGTTTACAAAGTTAAAAAATTTATGCAAGAAAGACCACCAACCCCTTTTCCCCAAAAAATCAGAAAAGCTAAAGAAGAACAACAACTTCACATCAACATACCATTGATTGAAGTTATCTAACAAATTCCAAACTATTCTAAATTCATGAAAGATATTCTTACAAAGAGGAAGAGAGTAGGTGAATTTGCAATTGTAGCATTAACTCAATAATGCATTCAGTTAGTTCAAGGGAAACTCCCTCATAAACTGAAGGATCATGGAAGTTTCACTATACCTTGAACCATTGGAGACACTTTGTGTGAAAGAGAATTGTGTGATCTAAGAGAAAGTATCAACCTTAATCTCTTGTCTCTCTTTTAGAAGTTGTGAATTTGAGATGCTAGACCAACAACCATTACTCTGCAGCTTATTGATAGGAGCATATGTTATCCTCAAGGAAAGATTGAAGATGTCCTAGTAAGAGTTGGAAATTTTGTGTTCCTTTCTGATTTTATTATCATAGATTTCAATGTTGATGATGAAACTCACATCCTGTTGGGAAAATCCTTCCCTGCGACTAGAAGAACTTTGATTGATATAGAAAGATGGGAACTCACTATGAGAGTTAATGGATAGCAAGTTGTTTTCAATGTACTTAATGTTTTGCAATATCCTTATGAATAAGTGGTTGACTATTCAATGATATCAAGTTGGGAAAGTACAATCCACAAGAGTATTCTCAAAAACAACAATGTCTTAGAGCAACAGTTAGGAAAGTTGGATAAATATGATGACTAGAAAGATGGTATTGTAAGTGGACATTTGTGCAAACCACTTAATGAAGAAAATTCTATGGAAGTTTTGAACTTATCTCCAGAGTTTAAGAAGCACAACATACCTTTAGCAGAAGTTCCTCCTGAACTTGAACTCAAGCAACTGCCTTCTCAATTGCAATATGCTTATATAGAGGCAGGACAAAAGTTGCCAATAATAGTGGCCACTAATTTATCTAATGAGCTGAGGAGTCAATTGTTGACCCTTCTAAAGAAATATAAAAAGGAAACTGTTTGGAAAATATTTGACATTAAAGGAATTAATCTCATAGCTTTCATGCATAGAATATTGTTAGAGGAAAATTCCAAGAACATCATTGAAACCCAAAGGAGGTTGAATCCAATCATAAAAGAAGTGGTGAAGAAGGATATCATTAAATTGTTGGATGCTGGAATTATTTACCTTATCTCTGATAGTGTATGAGTGAGCCTTATACAATGTGTTTCAAATAAGGGAGGCATAAAAGGCACGACCAATGAGAATGATAAATTAATTCCCACAAGAACTATAACTGGTTGAAGGATATACATGGATTACAAAAATCTGAACAAGGCCACAAGAAAATATCATTTCCCTCTGCCTTTTACTGACCATGTGTTGGATAAATTGGTTGGTAAAGAGTTCTATTGTTTTCTTGATGGGTACTCCGACTACAATTAAATAGTTATTACCCCTGAAGATCAAGAGAAGACCATATTCACATGTACTTATGGAATTTTTCTTTTAGGATGATGTCTTTTGGATTGTGTAATGCTCCAGCCCTATTTTAACTTTGCATGATGGCTATCTTTTCAAATATTATTGAGAATTCCATAAAAGTTTTCATGGATTACTTGTCAGTTTTTTTTAGAATCATTCAAGAAAGTCTTTGATGACTTAGTTATGGTGTTGACCAGATGCGAAGAAAACAACCTTGAGCTGAATTGGGAAAAATGTCATTTTAAGGTGGAATAAGAAATTTTTCTAGGGTACAAAATCTTAAAGGAAGGTTTGGAAGTGGATCAAGCAAAAGTAAAAGTAATAGAAAAATCCCCCCCGCCTATTTAATATCAATGGAATTAGGAGTTTTTGGAATTAGGAGTTTCTACAAAAGATTCATCGAAGACGTCTCTGAGATAACTAAGCCACTGTAACAAACGTTGCAACATGGAATGCCATACGTCTTCACTCAAGAGTGTATGCATGATTTTAAAATTATAAATAATGCTTTGATCTTTACACCAAGAAGACTCTTGACTAGACAAAACCTTTTGAATTGATGGGTGATGCCAGTGATTTTTCCATTGGAGATGTGTTAGGTCAAAGACACGGCAAGGTGTTCCATACCATATATTATGCTAGTAGGACTTTAAATTGAAGCACAAATTAACTATACCACCATTGAAAAAGAACTGATAGCTATTGTGTTTGCTTTTGATAAATCCCTAGCATGAACGAATGTGATTGTGTATTATGATCATGCTTCAATGAGGTACTCATTAAAAAGAAGGATTCCAATCCTAGGTTGATAAGATAGGTGTTGTTACTTCAAGAATTTTAATTGGAGATTAGAGACAAGAAAGGAGTCGAGAACTTGGTTGATGATCATCTCTCAAAGTTTCCAGAGGAAGTTCAGAGTAACGACAATGAGTTAATTTAGGAAATATTTCCTTATGAGCAACTTCTATTGATCACCTCTAGCGTGACACCTTGGTACGCTAATATTGTGAATTACTAGGTCAATAGATAAATCCCACCAGAATATAACTCTCGGCAAAGAAAGAGGTTATTCCATATGACCATAAGTTATTTTTGGGATGAACCCCTTCTCCACAAGCGTTGTGTTGACCAGCTATTAAGGAGTTGTGTAGACTGACCAGAGGCATGATAGATCTTTTCATCTTGACATGATTCTCCTTATATATGAAATTTTGGAAGAACCAATGACTGCTGCCAAAGTACTCCAATGAGGTTGTTTCTGGCCTTCTCTTTTTAAAGATGCTCATTATTTGGTTAAGAATTGTGATAAATGTCAAAGAGTTGGATATCTCTATGACGAAAGAAATGCACCATCACCAAATGAATGTTTACTTGAAGTTGAGTAAACATTTTGACATATTTCTTAAATTAAACTAAAAATAGATGTCGTAGTAATTGTGCCAATAAAAGCAACAATGTGGTAAGCTAAATTATTGTATCCATGAGAATTATATTAACCTCGTACAAAGAAAAGGTGAGTGCCCTTGTGAATTTATCTTATTAAGTGTGTCATGGTATCATGGAGTGCATAAAGCGCGGTTGATTGGAGTGTATGCTTAATTGTCAATCTAAAACACTAACTAACAATTTACAAATAAAATTAAAAAAGTGATTAAGTTCCCCTTTTGAATCATCACCCCTAGATATGAGAAATCACGTGATCAAACCGAGAATGACTCTGTTTTAATTATGTCATTTTTCAAAACACGAAATTACAACCTTGCACCCCCCGCCCCTTATTTCCTAGAGGTATCCAACCGTATTGTGACCCGTTTCATTGGAAGCAACACCCATATACTAGAAGTATCCAATTGGAAAAAAGTGTTTTATGCCACATAAAATAAGAAAACAAGTTTACAAAGAACATAATTACAACCTCATAATCCACCATATGTTGGGAATCACCAATCGCAAGGTGACCTGCTTCATCATAAGCAACCCCCCTTATATTGGAAGTCTCTGATTGCAACGACGAAGGTTGTATAATGTGTAAAACTAGACTAATGGATGACACTATTCATGTTATATCAGGAACTATCATTATAGTCTCATTGTTTTACCAATCAAATAAGTAATTCACTTATAAGTGTCAATTGTTATCTATATCAATTCTCTAAATTTCTTAAAAGGGAGAAAGTATTAAACTCAATTACAACTATATAGTTATAAGAAAAAACCCATATTACTAAATTGACTTCAGGAAATTATCTACATGTTTGTGACAGACTTAAGACATTCATGGTTTTAATAATAAAATAAAAAATAATTACTTACAACGATTAGGAACGAGCCTCTAATGATAGTCTTCACTTTCCCATTTCCTTGGTATAAAAAACACATTAGACTTTCTAAAATTCTAGAACTCTAGTAATTTTTGTTAATAAGAAAAAAATTTAAAAGTGTTGATTGTGTCACAATACTACTTAAACACACTGCAGTTGCTTGATTTATGTGGTTCACAATTTAGAAGATTGATTGGATAACACACCTATGATGATGAAACCGCCACTTTTTTTCTCTATGATTTTAAACCTTAAACCCTATATTTTAAACCCTAAAGCAATCATCAAGCAAATAAACTTTTCAAATATACTTTTTTTTGTCATTAATTTTTTTGTTTTAATCTCTACAAAGTTATTCATGCTTAAGGTATAATAATTATTTTGAGATTAAAACTAAATATTTTACGCACTACAAAAAAAAAAAAAATCTAACATAAATAAATTTTATTGAGATTTAAAAAGCAACAACAAACACATTTTTTAAAAAGTGGTATTTTAATAGGAATAAATCGTCATTCATTTATTCGTTGAGTTTATTTGTTCATTTTTTTAATCTTTAGGCTTACTACTTAGAGGGGTGTGTATTGTTATGTACCAATATGACTAAGCATGACACTCATGAGTTTCTAAAATACTTGGTAAGGAGGAGATCATTAAGAGGACATAAGATATTAAAAGTAGGGTTAATAGCCATTTCGCCTCTGCCATTTAAGCGAGATTTGAAAAAAAAACCGTAAAAATAATTAGATTCCCATCTTATCATTTTAAGGTTCCACTGTTTTGGTCCTTCATTAAACCATCTCACCCAATCCGCTTATATGGCACTCACATGTTGTTTTTTTTTTTTAAAATTAAAATATTTCATTAATTTCATGTGTCAATTATTTATCTTAATTGAAACATTTCATTAATTTGTGATTGCATGTCTTCTTCTTGTCAATCGTCATTAATCCCAAAAGTGTTTTTCTCTAAACCTTGGATAACGTGGAAACTAGAAAGCATGGTCCTTGGGTAGCTCGTCCTGACAAGAATGTATGATAGGAGAAAGGTATGCATTATTTAATGTTTCTTTACTTTACTTTCGATGTAGTCCCAAACATTAACAATAGTTTAATCCTTGGGTAGTTTCATCATTGTAGAAATGAGCGTGTTCAACATCATCTTCCACCATGGTGGTAACTTTGTGCATGATGGATTTACCTTTTATAGGGGGGTGACACAACCATTAAAGGTCAAGTAACTAATACTTGGAGTTTTTTTAGGCTTTGAGCTTAGTTAAGGACTGAGGTATGATGGATTTAGGTTGTGGGCAAAACTCCTAGGGATTGGTGAAGGGTTTCTTCATGTCATTGATGATGTTACAACTGGAGCAATTGCCAAACACTATGTTGATAATAAAGTTGATGGCCATATATGGGTTGAGCACGATGTAAAAGATATTATGTGCAAGGTTGTAAGTCCTAATGTTGCTCAATTTAATGAAATTAGTCTTGATGCTAATAATGATTATGATTATGATGATGATGATGATGATGGAAATAGGGATGATGATGTTAGAGGCATTAGGTTTGATGACAGTGAAGAAGAAAGAATGTGTAAGAATAATGAAGGGTTTGTGAGAGTTGTGGTGGAAATACCAAGCAGTGGTACTAGGGTTGATATCAATGGAAAAATTGTTAGGTATAAGTTAAGGGCTAAAAGAAAGCAAAAGGTGTTGAAGAGCCCCTCCAAGCTAACTTTGCTGGTTCATGTAAAAGTAATGGGCTCTAGTTCTAGAAGGAATCCCAGTAACATAGTAAGAGAAGTTGATGGTGATGGTAGTGAAGAATTAGATAGCTTAGATCTTGATAATAGTGGTAATGAAAATATTCCTAAGTATGATATGTTTAGAGGTGAGTTGATGAACAAATATTTTCAGCTCAAACTTGGTATGGAATTTAATTCACTCAGTGAATTCAAAGATGTTATAAGAGAGTGGTATATTCTTAATCGTAGGGAAATAAAGTTTGTTAAGAATTAAAGTTATAGGATAAGGGTAGAGTGTAGGGGAAAGTGTGGTTTTTTAGCATTGTGTAGTAAAGTGAGTGACATACATGCATACCAATTAAAAATATAGGTGGAGACACACACTTGTGCTATGGTTTTAAATAACATATCTTCCACCTCCAAGTGGGTATCTAAGTTAGTGGTTGAGAAAAGAAAGTCATTGGATAAGGTAAAGGTGTCTAAGATTATGGATGAGTTAAGAGTAAATTATTATGTGGGTATCACAAAAGTTAAGGCATGGAGGGCTAAGACAGTGGATGGTGATGTGGTTGAAGGGGATGCATTAAAGAAATACTCCATGTTATGGATCTATGCTGCATATTCGAAAAGCAATGTGTTGGGAACACAATTGAGATCAATGTTGAGAGGTCACTTCCAAGTTTTTCACCAAGGTTTGAGAGATTCTATTTTTGTTTTTATAGATGCAAAAAGAGCTTTATTAAGGGTTGTAGACCTTTCATTGGAGTTGATGGGTTCCACCTCAAAACAAAGTATGGTGGAAAATTATTAGTTATTGTAGCAAGAGATCCAAATGATCAGTATTACCCATTGACATTTGGTGTAGTTGAGACAGAAACTAAAGATAGTTGAAGATGGTTTTTAGGGTTACTTCTTCAAGATATTGGTGCAACTAGAAAATATGTTTTCATCTCATATCAACATAAGGTACTTTGAATATGTTGCTTCAATCTACCTTTGTTGCACATAACTAGTTATTCCATTTAATTGTGAATTGCTTTTTACATGTTCTTATTGCAAGGGCTGGTAAGTGTATTTTAAGACATGTTTGAGCAAATTGAACACATGATATGTGTTAGGCATCTCTATGCTAACTTCAAGAAGAAGTTTGGATGATTGTTACAAAAGGGATGCATATAAGTTATGTTATGAAAACAATGTAAGCCCAATCAATGGGATGAACATGTGGCCAAGTTTGAAAGTTAAAGAGACATTGCCCCAAATGTTTAAGAAGTCCTGGTGTGGAATATAGGTGTACAAAATGTGATAAAATTGGGCATAATTCTAGGAAATATCAAAGCACAGAACATGAAAGCAATGCATTGAAGAGAAAGGTAAAAGTTATGGTTATCATTGTTGGTTTATTACTCAAATATATGTTTTGCTTAACATTATTGTTTTTGGTTGTATGTGTGCAGAGAAAAACACCCAAAACCAAGGGTGATTCATCAAAATCTGATAAACCTGCAACTGGTGTTGAGACACTTGCAACTGATGTTGAGAAACCTGTAACTGATGTTGACACAACTGCTAAAGTTCTTTACGATGATCCGGAGATGGATGCTATAAGTGATGTCATTTTGGACAAATGTATTAAGCTACTTGTAATGTCATTTTGGACAAATGTATTATGCTACTTGTTATGGAATTTTTCTACTTGTAATGTCATTTTGGAGACTATGTATTTTGTAACAACTGCTATAGCAGTATGCCTTTATTTATCAATGATACCTTATGTATTTTATAACAACTATTGTCATTTGTTTTGTTGTAATGCTATGACATTATGCCTTTATTTGAAACTATGTATTTTCATTTGTTTTGTTGATACAAAGTAAACCCAGGACATTCAAATTGTAAAAAAAAAGCATAACAAATAGTCATAATTCATTTTCACATCAAAGACTCAATCATTTCAAATCAAACATTTTGTTCACAAAACAACAACAACAACAACAACATGACAATTGGTTGTTAAAATACGACAACAACATTACAATTGAACTATGCCAAAGTAAACTCCAGGAACATATAAGTACTACAACTAGAAAAACAAATTTATTCCCTATGCTCTCTAACTTGTTCTTCAAATCTTCCATCTCCTTGGAACTAATTTTTGACCCAAAATCTCTTCTAAACTCCTTTCCAAAATCTCTTCAAATCTTCCATCTCCTTGGAACTAATTTTTGACCCAAAATCACATTGATTACATCCATCGTTGGCTTCTACAAGTCATTTCTTATCAATTAAGCCAAAGTATTCAACATTCCAATAAAATTGTTTACAGTCTTCTTCCTTCCCCCAATATTTGCACTTCCAATATTTTCACCCTAGCTTTGCAGCAAATTTAGAAACTAAAACCTTCATTGACATTTCATGTCCATATTTGGGATATATTTCGGCATTAGATTTGTTGAACCCCAATTTTTGCCCCTAAGATTCACTCATACTTTATACCATTACATTGCACAAAGATCAAATGGTCTCTCTCTCGCCCTCTCTCTCTCTCTCTCTCTCTCTCTCTTATTTTTGGGTTTGCCTTTGGGAGATCACCAAGCACCATTTAATGTATGTGATAATCGATGTTTTACTAACAATAATGTGTGTATACTTCACTAGGTGCACAAGTCTCTTATTCAAGGAGTCAATAGGTTCATGTGTTATTTCCATGCCTTCTTTCCTTAATTATCAAGATTTTTAAAGTATTGTCTCTCATTGAAGACTTATATTTTCATCTATCATGGTTTCTCATCTTGAGTGTATGATTCATGTGTGAATAAGATCATCAAATTCAAAGAATTCACTATTCTATGGCCATCTACCTTGAATTAGGATTTTGGACTTCTAAGGACCATATCTTAGTGTTTGTGTGAAGTTTGTGGATGATTTCAAAGTCATTTGATTATTAAGAGGAGTTCTACTATGAATATGCTTGGATCCAAGAAGTTTTGTTGACGAGAAGATTATTTTAAAAGTCTATGATTTCCCACTCTCTATATTGATGCTTCATTTATCTTGTATGACTTCAAAGGATCATAACTTGGTCATCTCTTGTCTCCTTGAATTCATTCTTCTTTCACAATGAACCTAAGGATGTCTAATACAAATTAGTTCAATTGGTAGGAAAAGAAAATTCTTGGAAATTTGCCTATGAAGTCAAAAGATTACAAGTCCTTGATGAATTTCTCAATTGTTGGTCAATCAAATTCAAAAGATCATATCTTGATCATCACTTATCACCTTGAGGTCATTATGTTTGTACAACAATATTGAGGGTGTGAACTTTATCTCCATATAAATTTTAAATATTGAAAGTGTTTGGAAGTTTCTTGAAGAAATCAAAAGATTATAGGTCATTTCATGAAATTTCATCAACTTCACAAGGCCATAACCTTCTCAATTTTTGGATTTTTTGAGTGATTATTTTTTCCAAATGTCCCTTGAGAGGTATAATTCATGTCATCTTTGGAAAAAAAGAGCAATTTTTGAATGGAAGACCATTTTTGAAAAGGAAAGATTATAGGCCATTTTTAGAAAGTGGCAAGCTTGACCAAGGCCTGGCCAGAAAAATCAGTGTTTTTTCAAGAATCCTAAAGGCTACATCTCTCAATTCAAGCATCCATTGGATTTGATTATTTTTGCATTGTGTTATACTCTTTGAATACTTCATTTGGCTTAAAGAAAATCATAAAACGCACGAGGGAATTGGATTTGGCCTCAGTTTAAAGTTTGTGCAAAAATCTATTTTGAGCTCCCCATCAGTTTAAGCATTTGCGCGTATAACTTGTTTCTGAGCCAAATTAAGCCTTGATTTCATGACTAGTTGTGATTAGGAACTTCCCAGGATTAATTAGCACATTAAAACGCAAGGAATGATTGAGTTTTGATGCACATAAGATCACAATTTCTTCATGACCACGAGTGTCCATGATTTTTACTCAAATGTCATCATTCACCCCTCATTTTGATTCCATTCACTTATCCTATAAATAACCAAGTCATTCCACTCATTTTCTCAAGCTTTGATATCCAGAAAACCCCTGCCAAACTCTCTATCGAACCATATTTTATGCATCTTTGTTTTCACTCTCAAAGTCATTCCAGTTTGAAATTAATCATTCATTCTTATTCCTTGAACCTCACTGAAGCTAACAGAACAAGAATCGTGCCTTGAAGCTTCCTGAATCATGCTATCCAAGTCCAATTTCAGGACTCTGAAAGTGAACTTCGTTCAGGTATGAATCTCCATTAAACCTTGTAAAATAAAGCATCATTGCTCTCTCCTCATCTCTCTGGTCCTTGTGATCTTCACTATTTGTGTTTTCATCAAGTATTGACTGAGAATTTCTGGAAACAAGTGCTCGTTATTATTTTGATTTTTCCAAATTGTTCATGGTACGAGTGAAATAAATTCTTCGTGAGGGTACCATTAGAATCGTCTTGAAGAGACGAAGCGAATGGCACCGGTCTAAGGAAATTATTTCACAGTTTGAGGATCACGTATGGAGGATGGCCGAAGGTTGAAGACGACCTACATGTCTGTCTTCAACCAATGAGGGCTTGACATGTAATATTTTTGAATTGGATCCTGTGATAACGTTT
Source organism: Vicia sativa (assembly GCA_021764765.1). Taxonomy (NCBI): domain Eukaryota; kingdom Viridiplantae; phylum Streptophyta; class Magnoliopsida; order Fabales; family Fabaceae; genus Vicia; species Vicia sativa. The sequence goes on from CM038794.1 coordinate 188,811,362, forward strand.
TACCATGCGCGCGTCTCCAGAGCCCTTGGATCTGATTACTTTTGTGAGTCAGACTTGATCCAACGCTTGACATTATTTGTAATTTTATATTTAAAAACTTAATTTAAATTGTAATCCGGTGTGAAAACCAAGGAGGTCCATATCAAGCACAGCATGTGTGATCCTCTGGATCTGCTTACTCAAGCGTTTTAACTATGATCAGATGATCCATATTTTTTTTGCTTTTATTTTCTGATTTATATTTTTAAATGCTTTAAACTACAAAAAATCATATAAAATTCATTTATGGTCCAAAACTTATGAGAAAATTCACAAAAATATTTTGAAATATTATTTTTCTGAATTTTATTTTTTCATAATTTTATTTTCAGATTTGATATTTTTATGATTTTTCCCTTTTATTTGATGTTTTTAATTGTTTTAAAATACTTTTTGAGATTTTAAAATTATGAAAAAAGTATGGAAGGATCTAATGGTCATTTGAAAAATATTGGTGATCTCATTTTATTTTTATTTCGGATTTTACTCTTTTTTGCCATTTTTGGTTTGTTTCATCATTTTCTCTTTGTTCTTGCAGGAAAAACTTATACTATTGATTTGAGGAATTCAGAGGCTCAAGTAGGGTGACTTAGCGTCCAAGCTATAGGTCTAGCTTACCCTGTAGTCGGGAGTCCTTAGGTATAGTGTATGTGACTCCTCTTAGGCGTGTAGCTAAGGGAGAGAATGAGAGAATGTCCCTTTTCATGGCCGTAAGGCCCCTTTATATAATATGGCCATCACTCAGGTTCATGATGACGTAACCGTCTACTTAATACTTGTAACCGATGACTAATGACTTGTAACGTTCGTAACCGACCCATAAGTAACATATATAACCACTCTCTAATAGGTTCCGTAACAGCAACCAACTCGGTCTGGTACTACCCGACCAACACAGTTAGGCCGCAGATATATGTCTAGCGCATCCAGCCTAAGTACCCGGCTCCGACCTTGGGGTCTCGCCGAGGTGCTGCCTGATTATCATCTAATAGACCCTATCTTGGTCTCTATTTATCGCTCCTAGCCCAGGCTATATATTTTATGTATGATCATAAGCCCCCCGAGCATATGGTTTCTAGATCTTGAAGCCTTATGGTTGATTTAACAGAAACATAAATTTTTTCCCCAGGCCGGACTTTCAATACTGAACTATGCCTTAGTGCAAATTTTGTTTGAACATGGTGGTTATTATTTTTTCGCTTTAAGGCAAGCATTACTTCGTGGGAGTAGGTTTTTTTAGATAAAAAACTTCTAGTTTAGATAGATCGTTATTCGCGAGCCTTCGGGTTTTGTCTACCATAAACTCTACCAGAGATTTTGTTTGGAAGCAGGTCGGATATAATTATGAACACCAAAGGTTGTTAGCCCCCATTGTTAAGGACCAAATTGTAGTTATTTTGTACATTATTTTGTGGTCCTTAACAATGTCTTTTTAATTAATTAGTATTATTTATTCTAGTATTTTTGTTTAATTAGGTTTTTATTTAGTTTTTGTTTAATATATATATTCTTTAACTTATTTCACTCTTAATTGTAGGAATTTATTGACTAATTCTCCTAAGCTTGGATTCAAGAATTTTGAAGAGCTTTAGGGATGATTCTTTTTGAAGATAATTATGGATGAAGGAAGCATGCTACAGGTCGCTGTTGATTCAAGGACACTTCGGTAGCGATCTGCGAATTCGAAAAAGGACAGCCCATGCTTTCACCTTTTGAGCCACCAACCCATCACTTCAACTGACTTTTTGGCTTGTAAAGGAAGGAAGAAACACTTCATCATCATTATCTTTCATCTTTGTAAAATATCTAGGGCAAGAATTGTAAGAAAAACCATAGCTTTTCTCTTGATTTTTCTTATGTTCATCATCTCTACCAACAATCTTGAGAGCAAAGCAACCATGGAAATGAGTAGCTAAGCTCTTTTTGTGTCAAGATTAGAGGTAGTTGATCTTTATAGTATGTATTTCTTTTAATCCATTTGTGTATGAACATGGTTGATGATTAATATAGTTGAATCTCTTTGTTCTTCATCTTTATGCTTTGGGTTTTGCTTGGAAAAGAATACTTCAAAGTAGACCTAGGATATTCATCCTCTAACAAACAAATGCTAGGAATAGATTTGTGTGTTAGTGTTTACAAAATATTGAACTTAATGATTATCATGTTAGTAGTTGTTGTGAGGAATCATGCAAGGATTAACATGATAACATTCACAATCTTGGTGGGAAATCTACAAGATTGAGAGGATATGTATTTGTGGAAATCATCTACTATGTTCATCGCTTGATTAAATGAATATGTATGAAACTAGATCAATGAAACTAATCTTGACATGCCTCCTTAATTTGAAAACAATCTCAAACTCTCTTTAATCCAAACCATAACTCTCTTTGAAAGAATTAATTTAGTATTGTTTGGAAACTCATGGTTCTAGTAGAATAGATAACAAACCCCTTGGTTACAATATCTTAAAATACACTTTCCTATTGAAAGACTATAACATACACCAATCCCCGAGGAATCGATAATTAAAATACTTGTTTACGGAAAAATCCTACAACAAAATGGCGCTGTTCGGGCGTTGATGTTGTTAGTATAGCAATAGTTGTGTGTTTAAGAATTTTGTACTAATCTCTCTTTGTTTCTTTTGTGTGGCTAGACTTTTTCAGGAATTAGTTTATGCGGGGAAGTATTCCGGTCGACCAACTCCTTTTCGATCCCGAAATTGAAAGGACGGCTAGAAGACTTAATAGTAGTGCTAAAAGAAGAAAAAGGCAAGCTAGGCAAAGGAAAAGAGGAGAAAGAAGCATCTACTTCTTCAACACCACCCGTGTTTGGAGAAGTCACCACTATGGCGGAGAATCAACCACAACCACCACCACCACGGGGGCCGTGTGTCAATAGCCCTCGTCACAATGCTCAATTTGCTCGACAAGCAAATGCAAGGGTCGCAGAAATGAAAACGGGCTTGCTTCAAGTTCTCTATGCAAGTCCATTTCATGGCCATGACCATGAAGATCCTTATACTCACCTTACGAAGTTTTATGAGATCGCGGGAGCGGCCGAGGCTCCGGAAGACCAAGAAGAACAATACTTCCAAAGGCTTTTCCCTCATTCTCTAGTGGGGAAGGCAAAAGATTGGTATCTAGACCAATTGCAAGAAACCATGACAAATTGGAATGTTTTGGAGGAAAAGTTCCTTGAAAGATTTTTCCCTTAATCACGTTTCATGGAGGCAAAGACCGCTATCTCGGTATTTTCACAAGGAGTAAACGAGCCTTTGAATCGGGCTTGGGAAAGGTACAAGTCTATGCTTAGGAAGTGTCCTAGCCACGGTTTTGACGAGCTTACACAAATTCACATTTTCCGAAATGGTCTCCAACCTCAACACAAATTGTTGTTGGATGCCACGACGAGAGGTTCTTTGATGGAAAAAACACCATATGAAGCAATCCAAATAATTGAGAAGATGGGTAGGAATAATCATCAAACTCATCATGATCAAGGAGGTGTACAAGTGAAAACGGGAGTTCTAGAAATTGGTTCAAGTCACGAAGCACTTGTGGCGCAAAACAAATTGTTTGCGAAACAAGTTGAAGAATTGACAAAACAAATGGCTAAACTCCCTCAACAAATCATGGAGTTACAAGGAACATCAAGTAAGTAAGCTCACCAAATAGCTTGTTGTGAATTGTGCAAAGGAGATCATAAAACCGGATTTTGTCCTCCGGAAAATGAGGAAGCTAACTATATGGCCAACCAAGGGCAAGGGTACCAACAACGAGCTCCTTACCCCTATCGAAATCAAAACCAAGGTTACCAACAAAGGGGTAACCAAGGTTATCAAGAAGGGTGGAGGCAAGATAGTAACAATCAAGGTAGGCAAAATCCATATCAAACTCAAAATCAAACTCAAAATCAAAATCAAGCTCAACCGCAAAATCAACCTCAAAATCAAGTGAGGTCTTCCAACATTCAAGACACTCTAGCTCAATTTATGCAAGCTTCTATGGCTAATCAAAAGAGCACGGAGGCTTCTATAAAGAATTTGGAAACTCAAGTGGGACAACTAGCTAAGCAACTTTCCGAACAAAGTGCTTCGACATCATTTTCCCCAACTACGCAAACAAATCCTAAGGAGCATTGCAAAGCCATAACAACGAGAAGTGGTAGAGTTTGTGATGAGAAAAGGAAAGTGGTTGAAAGAAAAAAAAATTAGTGGAGAAGGATGAAGAAGTAATAGTGGAGGAAGAGGTAGTTGAAAAAGATGATGAGGTTGTAGTTGAAAAAAATGATGATGTTGGTGTGGAGGATGACTTAGTTGAAAATGAGGTGTTAGTTGAAAATGAAAAAGAAAATGGTGTAGTTGAAAAGGAGAAAGTAGAGGAGAAAAAGAAGAAAATGAAAAAGGGAAAAGAGAAGGAAGTAAGTTATCCATTGAGAAGCTTACCATATCCTCACCTTCCTTCTAAAAAGGATGATGCAAAGCACTATGCTAGGTTTATGGATATTTTTAAGCAATTGCAAATAAATATTCCATTTACCGAAGCATTAGAGCAAATGCCCAAATATGCAAAATTCATGAAGGATATCTTGACGAAAAAGAAGAGGTACACGGATCAAGAAACCATAATGGTGGATGCGAGTTGTAGTGCAATAATTCAACGCACTATTCCGAAGAAAGAGAGTGATCCGGGGCGTGTAACTTTGCCCGTTACCATTGGGGATGTATATGTCGGAAAGGGATTAATTGATTTGGGATCAAGTATCAATTTGATTCCATTATCCATTGTGAAGAGATTGGGTGGGATTGAATTAAAGTCTACAAAAATGACATTGCAATTGGCGGACAAGTCTATTACTCGCCCGCACGGTGTAGCTTTAGATTTGTTGGTAAAAGTGGACAAATTCTTTTTTTCGGTAGATTTTGTTGTTATAGACATGGAGGAAGATGTGGACGCACCTTTAATTCTTGGAAGACCATTCATGAAGACGGCTAGGATGATGATTGATATAGATGATGGCTTAATGAAGGTGAGAGTTCAAGATGAAGATATTTGCTTTAATCTTTTTGAAGCAATGAAGCATCCCATGGATAAGAAAGATTGTTTCAAGATTGACGTTATTGAGGAAGCAACACAAGAAGTGAATGATGGTGATGATAGTCGAGATATTGAGGAGTGTTTGGAAGGAATGGAGATTTCCAAGGAAATACACCCTTGGGAGGAAGAAGAGGAAAGTTTGAAAAAAGATCTAAAAGATGTAGAGCCGAAACTTGAGTTGAAAGAGATACCATCTCATTTGAAGTATGTGTTTCTTGAGGAGGGAGGTCAAAAACCCGTAATCATTAGTAATACATTGTCGGAAAAGGAGGAGGAAAGCTTAATTGAAGTTTTGAAATATAACCAAAATGCGATTGGTTGGGTTTTAGCCGATTTGAAAGGCATAAGCCCGGCTTATTGTATGCACAACATTATGATGGAGGAAGAATACAAGCCGGTAGCCCAACCTCAAAGGCGTTTAAATCCGGTGATGAAAGAGGTAGTTCGAAAGGAAGTAGTGAAGATGCTTGAAGCGGGAATGATTTACCCAATTTCGGATAGTACTTGGGTGAGCCCGGTTCATGTGGTTCCTAAGAAAGGAGGTTTGACAGTTGTGTCTAATGATAAGGATGAACTAGTGCAAACAAGAAAAGTAACGGGGTGGAGAATGTGCATTGATTACCGTAGGCTTAACAAAGCAACGAGAAAGGATCATTTTCCTCTTCCGTTCATGGACCAAATGCTAGAAAGGCTTGCGGGACAACAATACTATTGTTTCTTGGATGGTTATTCGGGGTACAATCAAATATCGGTGAATCCGGAAGATCATGAGAAAACGGCTTTCACATGTCCTTTTGGAATTTTCGCGTATAGGCGTATGCCTTTTGGCTTATGCAATGCGCCGACAACATTTCAAAGGTGCATGCAAGCTATATTCGCCGATTTGATAGAGAAGACAATTGAAGTTTTTATGGATGACTTTTCCGTTTTTGGAGCTTCATTTGATTTATGTTTGGAAAATTTGGACACCGTCTTGAAGAGGTGTGTGGAAACCAACTTGGTCTTGAATTGGGAGAAATGCAACTTTATGGTGACCGAGGGAATTGTCCTTGGATACAAGATATCTTCAATAGGAATTGAGGTCGACAAAGCAAAAATTGATGTTATCGAGACGCTTCCCCCACCTACCAATGTCAAAGGCATTCAGAGCTTTTTGGGTCACGCGGGATTCTATCGAAGATTCATCAAGGACTTCTCCAAAATAGCCAAACCTTTGAGCAACTTGCTCAACAAAGATAAGTCTTTCTTGTTTGATAATGATTGTTTGTTGGCTTTTGAAAAGTTGAAGGAGAATTTGATAAACGCACCCATAATCACTACACCAAATTGGAAACTTGATTTCGAACTAATGTGCGATGCTAGTGATTATGCGGTGGGAGCCGTGTTAGGCCAAAGGAAGAACAAAATTTTTCATGCTATACATTATGCGAGCAAAGTCTTGAATGATGCTCAAATCAATTATGCAACAACTGAAAAAGAGTTGCTCGCAATTGTATATGTATTGGAAAAGTTTCGTCCTTACCTTATTGGTTCAAAGGTTGTGGTTTTCACGGATCATTCGGCGATAAAATATCTGCTTACCAAACCGGACTCTAAACAAAGGCTAATCCGATGGATTCTTCTTTTGCAAGAATTTGATTTAGAGGTTCGTGATAAAAAAGGTTCGGAAAATTTGGTAGCGGGTTATTTGTCTCGCTTAGTGAAAGTAAAAATTACGGACAAGGAAAAAGAAGTGAAGGAGGAATTCCCAGATGAGAAGTTATTTGAAATCCAAGAGCGACCGTGGTTTGCCGACATGGCAAAGTACAAGGCCGCGGGATTAATGCCGGAAGATTTGACGTGGAATGAGAAACGAAAATTTTTAGCCGATACTAAGTATTATGTGTGGGACGAACCTTACATTTTTCGATTGAGTAATGATGGGTTGCTAAGAAGGTCTGTGAGTAATGAGGAGGCCAAAAACATTCTTTGGCATTGTCACAATTCCCCTTGTGGGGGACACTATAATGGAATGCGGACGACCACCAAAGTCCTAAAATCGGGATTTTATTGGCCTTCGCTATTCAAAGATGCGTATGCTCACGCTAAGTCTTGTGACAAATGCCAAAGTAGTGGCGGGATAGGAAAAAGAGATGAAATGCCGTTGAACAATATGTTGGAAGTGGAGGTATTTGATTGTTGGGGGATTGATTTTGTCGGTCCTTTTCCATCTTCATTTTCAAATAAATATATTCTTGTAGCTGTGGATTACGTATCAAAGTGGGTAGAGGCCATTGCTTCGCCTAAGGCCGACGCCAAATCATATCAAATTTTGAAAAGAAACATTTTTCTCGATTTGGTGTGCATAGGGTGCTCATTAGTGATGGTGGGTCGCACTTTTGTAATGCATTGTTACAAAAACTTTTGAAACAATTTGGTGTAAAGCATAAAGTGACGACCCCATATCACCCTCAAGCGAATGGCCAAGCCGAGGTGTCTACAGAGAAATCAAAAGATTTTGGAAAAACTGCTTCGGTTCTAGAAAAGATTGGTCACAAAATTAGATGAAGCTTTATGGGCGATCGAACCGCCTATAAAGCTCCTATCTGACTAACCCGCTTCAGGTTGGTATGGCAAAACTTGTCACCTCCCGTAGAGATGGAGCACAAAGCATTATGGGCCCTCCGATTCTTGAATTTCGATCCATCCTTGGCGGGTGAAAAGCGAAAAATACAACACGCTCAATTGGAAGAAATGCGAGAGGAGCATACCATTCAAACCGGAGGTACAAAGCAAAAGTTAAGGTTTCATGACAAGAAGATAAAGATCAAGGAATTTAGGCCGGGCAAAAGGTTCTCTTGTTCAATTCCCGGATGAGGCTTTTTCCGGGAAAACTCAAAACAAAGTGGTCCGGTCCGTTTTTAATCAAAGAAGTAAAAGAGTATGGTGCAATTGTCTTGCAAGATCTTGAAAGAACAAAAGAATGGACGGTGAATGGGCAGTTGAAACGGTACGCTTAGAGGTGAGCCGCAACATAGCCGAATCTTTCTTTGATGATCAATGATCATCATGAACCGTCGAGCTCTACCGACGTTAAACAAAGCGCTTGTTGGGAGGCACCCCAACATTGTAAGTATTCTTCCTTGAGCTCATTTACACATGCCCGAACTCTCAATTTGCTGTTTTCTTAAAAATTTCAAAATTAGAGCCAAGGCCCAAGACTTTGACCCATCTAGCGAACTTTCGCTGAGCTGGTAGGGTCGCGCTGGTCGATTTTTTTTTTAAAAAAAATATTTTGAAAAAAATCAGATTTTGGAGGCCCAAGTCGTGGCCTGATTAGTTTTAATAGGGGTTAGGGTTCTTTTAAACCCTTTTTCCCTATTTTCTTCATCATTCTTCATTCTCTCAAAACTCCAAAAATCTCCAACCAAAAATCTTCAAATCTTTGTGAATTTCTTTGTCAAATCAATCTCCCAAGGCATCCTAGTAAGTATTCTATGCTTTTCTTCTCTCAATTTCGTGTACATTGCTTGTTTAGGTTAGATTTTGAAAACCTAGGGTTAGGAATTTTCGAATTTTCTCTTAGAATTAGGTTGTTTAGATGATAGAGAAGTATTAGGATGGTATTTTCGCTGCTATTGGATGTGTTTTTGTGGAGAAAAATTCTGTTTTGCAGAAGAATTTTTTCTAAAAATCGCAGAGCGCGCTCAGCGCAGTCTGCAGAATTTCAGAAAATTCTTCTGCTGTGTTTTTGTGTTTTCCGATTAGTCGTAATGCTTTGGTTGGTTGATTTGCTCTGCTGTTTGCATGATTATTTGCTAATGGACACCTCGGTGTCACTTTTCCGTTGATTTTTGTGTTGATTTTCAGATGGCACCGAAAAGGCAACGAGTTTCCTCTGCTGGGGCCGGGTCCTCTAGGCCCGCTGCTTTCGATGCTGTTCGCTTTGTGGGCCATGCTCAGGAGGCTCGATATAGAGAGCTTGAAGAGCGAAACATCTGGACTGAGCGAACCATCCGCGTCCACGAGCATGGTCATTATTCAGCTGTCGATGCTATTCTTTCCAACTACGGGTTGGATGTTCTTTGTGAGCCTCAGATAAAGGTCAATGTGGAGCTTGTGAGGGAATTTTACGCAAATGCTATTCCGGCCGAGGGGAGTGAATTCAGGTTTGCTTCTATTGTGCGGGGGAAGTTGGTATCTTTCTCTCGCACCGCCATCAACAGCTTTCTGGGCATCAACTGGACAGCCCCAGAGGACCAACTGGATGTTTACCATGAGCACCTGGCTCGTGGTAACTGGGATTTTAACATGTTGAGGAGGAGGTGGGAGATGAGGATGTTGGAGAAGATAATTCTGATTCTGGTTCCGGTTCTGACTCGGGGTCTATTGGAGATTTGATTCTCGAGACCACTGATTGATGTTCTCTTTTATTTTCCTGTTTTTATTTTACTTTCAGTATTTTCTAGTTTTAGTTTTTATTTTCGCATTTTAGTTTAAAACTCTGGATTTTGTTGGTTGCCATCCATTTTTGGGGATAGGCTTGTAATTCCAATTAGTATTTTGTAGGCATGGAGCCTAAGTACTTCTTTTTAAGTTTTAAACACCATTTTGGGGTGTCTTTTTATTTTAGTTGTTTTATTTCTTTTAGTTTGAATTATTTTTTTATTTTTTTTAGATTATAGTTATTTAGTTTGAATTTACTTCTTGTGGTTTGTCCGAATTTTTCATCGGTTCTTCAAAGCTAGTAAGCGTGTTTCACCAAAGTGATGGTGATGATAAAATTCTCGATTCATTCCACAAAGAAGGTACACATTTAATCGTTTTGTAGAATAATAACATGTTTATGAAATTTGTTCTTTATGCAAAATACCTTAGCATGTACAAAAAATTTGTGTTCACATTCGAATCATTAGGACATAAACCACATATGTGAGAAGCTTCCACTTTTTACCATATATTGAGTGTCTAATAGTTGTGTTAACTCGTGTGATTCATGCTTAATCTTTACTTGTTTGTGATAACTTGGAAACCTAGAGATGATCAAGGCAAATTTTTTGTGCATTATGAGAAAAACCACCAATTCTAAAAGGGCTTCAATTACCCGTGAGTGAGTGAACCCTTGTGAACCCTTTTGAGCTTAAATAGTATTTGTAGGATGAAGGTATCAAATCAACTAATTGTTAAGTAGGCCACTTAATAGTTGTTGATGATCTTTGAAAAAATTCAATGATAATTCATTCTATAAATTTTCTTGTTTGTGAATACCAACCCTTTTGTTAATTAACCCTTGAAGAGCATGTTCTTGAATAAAGAGGATTGATATAAATGAAGTTGGGGAGGTGGATCAAAAAGAACCTAGAATTGATGGCACAATGATCCTAAAGAAAGAAAAAGAATAGAGGAAAGAAAAATACAAAAAGAAGAAAGATTTGTATATGAAAAGAAAGCAAAAGAAAAGAAAAAAGAGGATCATTGTGTAAAAAAAAGAAAAGAGGTTGTGAATAATAAGAAGGGAATGGGAATTAGTTGTGAAATGCTCCTCATATCCTTTAACCTAATTCGTTTCAATGGCTTTGTACTTAAATATCCTTTGTTTCTAACCCAAGCCAAGTTACAACCTTGAAAGTCCTTAGTGATCTTTGTTTCCATTTTGTCATTTAACTTGTTTCAATGAACGCATGAATTATTCTGGATGTGCATAATTATTAGTGAGAGTGTTTAGTCCTTTGTGAATATGCGTTTTGTTCTTCATGAACTTTGAAGAAATGATTAGGTGATTCAAGTGTGAACATGTCTTTTGTTTTGTTACATGTTTTGATATATTGTGTTTAGAACTTAATTCATGGCCATGTTGTGTTTCGAAGAAGCGATTGATGTGTGCTTTTGCCTGGTATGTCGAGTTTGAACCATTATTCTTGTGTGAGTTTGCATGCTTGCATTTTGTTTCTTCTAGCTTTGTAAGATTATTGACTTTTGTTTGGGGACAAACAAAGAAGTAAGTTGAGGAGAGTTGTTAAGGACCAAATTGTAGTTATTTTGTACATTATTTTGTGGTCCTTAACAATGTCTTTTTAATTAATTAGTATTATTTATTCTAGTATTTTTGTTTAATTAGGTTTTTATTTAGTTTTTGTTTAATATATATATTCTTTAACTTATTTCACTCTTAATTGTAGGAATTTATTGACTAATTCTCCTAAGCTTGGATTCAAGAATTTTGAAGAGCTTTAGGGATGATTCTTTTTGAAGATAATTATGGATGAAGGAAGCATGCACAGTCGCTCAAAGGTGCATGAGCTAACGCGACTTACCACTCCCCGATCAAATTAAAAAGGACAGCCCATGCTTTCACCTTTTGAGCCACCAACCCATCACTTCAACTGACTTTTTGGCTTGTAAAGGAAGGAAGAAACACTTCATCATCATTATCTTTCATCTTTGTAAAATATCTAGGGCAAGAATTGTAAGAAAAACCATAGCTTTTCTCTTGATTTTTCTTATGTTCATCATCTCTACCAACAATCTTGAGAGCAAAGCAACCATGGAAATGAGTAGCTAAGCTCTTTTTGTGTCAAGATTAGAGGTAGTTGATCTTTATAGTATGTATTTCTTTTAATCCATTTGTGTATGAACATGGTTGATGATTAATATAGTTGAATCTCTTTGTTCTTCATCTTTATGCTTTGGGTTTTGCTTGGAAAAGAATACTTCAAAGTAGACCTAGGATATTCATCCTCTAACAAACAAATGCTAGGAATAGATTTGTGTGTTAGTGTTTACAAAATATTGAACTTAATGATTATCATGTTAGTAGTTGTTGTGAGGAATCATGCAAGGATTAACATGATAACATTCACAATCTTGGTGGGAAATCTACAAGATTGAGAGGATATATATTTGTGGAAATCATCTACTATGTTCATCGCTTGATTAAATGAATATGTATGAAACTAGATCAATGAAACTAATCTTGACATGCCTCCTTAATTTGAAAACAATCTCAAACTCTCTTTAATCCAAACCATAACTCTCTTTGAAAGAATTAATTTAGTATTGTTTGGAAACTCATGGTTCTAGTAGAATAGATAACAAACCCCTTGGTTACAATATCTTAAAATACACTTTCCTATTGAAAGACTATAACATACACCAATCCCTGAGGGATCGATAATTAAAAATACTTGTTTACGGGAAAATCCTACAACACCCATCCATATAAAGCTCATACAAACCGTAAGATTATAAATGAGCTGACTCAACCTAGAATCGAGGTATAGATTCATGTACCGGCTTGTATACCCTGTACCAGTTTATTTGGGCCGATTTTGACAAATTTCTAAGCGTTTAAATGGACCATACTCGGCTAGCATTATGCCTTTTTATGCTTATTCGTCCGAGTTGCATGCTCGGTCCATTCTATAACATCACCCCCTTCCGTCTTTATAGCTCGGTTTTGATGTGGATCAAAGTACGAAAAACTTTCGAAAATACCCTTAGATAGGTTCTCGCAGAATCCGTTCATGGTTATTTTCCTGAGAACTTTTCCCATAAGGAAACTTAAATTTTAAACAGCCACGTAAGTTTTACGGAAGCTAATGATGATGACAAGTCCCAATCTGTTTGGTGAAGCGAGTGTCGCTCAAGACGACCAAGTGTTTTTCTTGGTTATTTTATCTCTTTGGGTTTTATCACTTAAACGTACCTTTTGTCGTCGCTTTAACTTTTAATTCACATGCTTAATTAGCTTGTTTGCATGAACAGAGATGCGTGATATGACAGCCCCCAAGTCAAATGGTTTACTTGAAGCCATGAAGACTTAAATTAAAAGGCACAATCGTCTGCTTGTTTAATCGACCTTATTATTTCCCGGCATGCAACATCTAGATTTTGTCGGGCTACAGGTCATAAAGTTTAGATTGTATTGATAATATTTATTCTTTGTAGGCAGACCATCCCCCGAGTAGTTTTTCGAGGTTTTGCCAAGTCACACTTTATCAAGTTTTCAAAAATGACTCAAGGCTTTAAGCCGAGTTGTGGCGAAACGTCAGGCTGTGCCTGACACTGATTCAAGTAAAGTATCTTGAACCAAGGCTTTAAGCCGAATTGTGGCGAAACGCCGGGAGCAATCCAATTAAGTTTCTTCACCTTAAATGTTTGGTGCAGATCCCCTAGCAGGTTGACCGAGTAGGTGCAGGGCCTTAGCGAGGTTGACTGTGGCGAAACGCCAGGCGGAATCCAATTAAGGTTCTTCGCCCTATATGTTTGGTGCAGAGCCCCTAGCAGGCTGACCGAGTAGGTGCAGAGCCTTAGCAAGGTTGACCGTGGCGAAACGCTAGGCGGAATCCAATTAAGGTTCTTCGCCTTATATGTTAGTTGCAGAGCCCTTAGCAGGTTGAACTGAGTAGGAACAAAGCCATGGCGAGGTTGAAACCTTGATTTGGTACGGAGCCCCTAGCAGGTTGAACCGAGTAGGAACAGAGCCTTGGCGAGGTTGAAACCTTGATTTGGTACAGAGCCCCTAGCAGGTTGAACCGAGTAGGAACAAAGCCTTGGCGAGGTTGAAACCTTGATTTGGTACAGATCCCCTGGCAGGTTGAACCAAGTAGGAACAGAGCCTTAGCGAGGTTGATCGTAGCGGTGTGCAGTGCACTCATCAGTTACATCTTATTTGGTATTTACAAACTAAAATAGGTTTTAAGGTGCCTCTTTGCCCACACAGGAGAGTAGGACGACACTTTTACTTTTATATGACACTAACATTTTTTACAACCGGCAAAGACATTTAGCTCGCCTTATACAATGGTATTTTACACAATCTTGAATTATAAATTTGTAATTCATCCAGAATTGCGTCGACGTTGACCTCCAAGATTTACGTTGTCTTGGTTTCTTTTGAATCCACTTGTTGAATAGCTTTAATCGAGATGCCTATATAATCCCCCGAAGCATGAGACTTTGTTTTGAACAAGATGAAATGCTTTACCCCAGAGTAATCTCAGCTAAGGAAGATTTACTACTCAATGCTTGTCGGAGATCTTGCTTTTGATAAACCCGTTCTTCTAAGAATAGTTTAGACCGCTTGTCTTTATGAATGGATGTATGAAAGGTATAGAAGAAATTGACTATACCGTCCTTCAGAGCTCATCGGATGTCTTTCAAACACCGTCACCATACGTGTTTTCTCGTCCTCCAATTCGAATAATTACCCATCGTTCATAAGAAACTTGTAACTTCCAACGTCACTCTTTTTATACTACTCGACATTCGTTGCTCAAATCAATCTTGGCCCTTGGATCAAATTCTGCTATATTTGAATAACTCCGGTACACGACGGTTATATCACTCCTGCATATATTATTTTTTCATCATTGTCAGTTTTCAATGATGTAACTATCAAGAGTTGATAAATTAATAACATAAACCTCTATATATATATATCTCAGGTTTATTCTCATGTATTGAATTGTAACGTCACATATCAGGCCATCACACTCCTACTGTTCAATCCAAGCATCTAGTGTGACCGACAACAACGTGATAAATACATAATAGCCCAACTTTTATTTAAAATCACAGCCGATAATTGTTATTATAAACAGAGCCTTTTGATAGGATATAAAGAGCAGAAAAGATACTTATCTTCCAATGGCGATATCATCGATGAGGCCAGTTAGGATGAGATTCTTATCATTGATGGTCTCCATACGTCATTTTATGAAAATATGCTCCCTTGTCATTGACATCATGTCCACGCATAGCCATCCTCTCAGACCTTTAAGTATCATGAACAGTTAGCCTACTATAATCACTATTATTATGCAATTAGTTATAACAGTATCATAAACTTGATCCCCGACGTTACAACCATCAGCGTCCCCACGTTGGTTGCAAGTCAGTAGCATATGAAAACATAATACCCCATGTTTAAAGAGACATGTTTCTTTGTTTTTCGTTAGAGCCTGCTGGACATTCACTTTTATCACTTTGCCTTAAAACTTATCAAAAGTAATGCTACAGCTCATGTATTTACACATAAGACATCACTACAATGAATCATAACAACATAAAAAGGATGTGCAAGGTATAGTGATTTAAATACCTCTGTGTCATGCTAAGTTACGCTGCACATATTATAAATTACACACAGTTTGTCAGGTCGTATAAAAGATACACCACGCTCATTCATAAATCCATGCCAAATAATACTTCACATCACAGAACTACCATGATGTAATAAATCTAGATCAAAATACAAAACAGATCATTGACCCTCTGTATTGAAAAAAGGAATGATAAAGAAAGAATGTACTTATCTTTCTGTTCTACTGCTCAAAGGATAGCTGATACTTCAATCCCTGCTATAACTTTCATTTTATCTCAGACCGGGAGTTCCTTCGGACAATGGAGTTTTATATTGTCAAATTTTGTGAGGCCGAAAAATCCAGTCCCTTCTTGATCCTTAGTCAATAATGCTTCGTGAAAGTAACTTCAAGATAACAACTATTTAACAATATTAACGACATGAGCGTGATCAAGCTGCACCAGAACATGAAAACATGTTTATAGTCAAATATGTATCGACATAATCACCGGTGGATTCATTTTTAATTTCTTCCAAGGCAGTAAACTTTGTGGAATAGGTTATGCAGAGTTCGTACTTAAAAATAGAGCTATGATAAACTAAGAGAATTTATGAAGATCACTTATCAACATTTTCAAGTCATAGAAATAAATACTCTTATAACTATTGGTGATATACAGGCAATATAAATAATCCTCCTCGTTATTCACACCATCCTCTGACACTTATCTTTAGACGGCGATGACGATACCATCCTTGCTTTCATTGCAACCTTATTGTCGCCATCTGCATCGTCTTGGATCGATGGTTCTGTTCACAACAAAGCTAGAAGCAAGGAGATGCTGGCACAAGGATTATAACAAATACATGCATTCCCACATATTTATCGTAACAGTCGAATGCATGTATTTCGTAACGGCCATGAATTCAGGAGAAGAGACTAATAACGGTTGCCATGACTTCAACTCGGCTCCACTGTCTTTTCTGCAAATTACAGAAGGTGGTGATCTCCCAAGCAGCTGTACCAAGGACTCAAAGATTGCAAAACAAAAACTTAGTCAAAAGAGCGACAGGCAGTAGAAACCATCATTGTATGCCTTTCATCGAACACATAGGATTTCACAGGCATAAGTGTATTTAATTCAATAAATCACATATAGAACATAGAATCATCTAAGATAATTAATATTGGGAACTTATCTGGATTCAAAGGCTGTCATCGGAGATTATCACCACCTCGCGATGGAGCATGTCGCCATGGGTATCTGATTTTCGAGGAAGGAGGGATACATGGGATCCAAATCGGAATCCAGATCGGGCAGACCCACGTCGCTTACTGAATGAAAGGGAGAGAATTCCACCCTCGCTGCACCTCAGGGAACACAATGTTGTTACAGTGGATCCCCTAGATGACGACTACATCCTCAGATCTCGTTGGGGATAACTTTCTAGTCGGAGATGATATCCTGACCGAAAACGAACTCAGATGTTTGTGTTGAATTTTCTTCACTTATCTCGAGTACATCCTGTAGCAATAAACCAAACATGATAGCCTAAAATCTTCTAAGACGAGTTCAAATATTGATCCCAATTAATTCACAGATAATAACGTAATCAGGACCTCAATGATAGCCTCATCATCCTTTGTACAACACATGAACATACAGTTTTAAACATTGCATTCAAATACTAAGTGTTAAAGACTTATCTCTCAACATGAAGGCCGCAAATATTTTGGATCAGCGAACAATAATGAATTAGACATAGAAGATCTTAGACCCGACAGAGCTTGGTGCCTCAGCCTTGTGACTGTGTCAAGCCTTTACGACATTCAGTAGGACAACCTTATATCTCTACCTAGCTTCTGCGGTAATTTGCAGAACTTGATACCATGTTGGAATTCTTTTTCTGGACGTCACGAGACAGCTTCCCAGTCTGGCATTTCCTCCTTGGTCTGAACCTAAGCTTCAACAACATTATCTTGATGAGACAATCTTTGGCAAGCTTGCATCACTCTAGTATTAATGCTTCTACGACATCCACGAGTTAACAAGCAGCATAATTGTTCGTCCTTCATCAGTTTTTCACATTCAACCCTGTTACAAACTCACCCTTACCGAAATAAACTTGCAAGCAGTTATGAACCAGGCGATTAAATGTTATGATATAAATAAATTTATTTGCTGTAGATGATAATCAATTCACATGTCATAACATTCGTGAATTGTAACCATTATTACTATGAACATACTATCGTTAAGCATGACCGATCAGTAGAATGTGTACGAATAAATTATCTTTGGAAGTATGTTGTTGCATCGGGAATTATGACTCCGCATTGAATCCCTATTGGTGCTTTGCATCATATACGCGGAACGGACAAGCATACAATAATTCGTGCTTTTCATTAAGCATCTGGGGTGCAACCTGGACATCGGTATCAGAATTTTCTAATAATCCTTATTGTACTACCCAGAATTCCCTCGTCTTTATCTCTATTGTTAATAGCCATCAGCGATGCTGAGAGGACGATGATGGGATACATCCCAATTGGAGTGAGTAGCCTTTCCGTTCCGACGATGATGAAGACAATGTCGTTTTCAGGTTCACATAAGATACATACCGATGGAACGAGTCTTTCAGCCTCCATCCGCCGGGATTCTTCATCGACCTGAGATCGTCATCTCCAGAGGCTAAGACCTCATAGCTAACAGTGATTAGACTCATGGTCATAAAGACAGATTCTCGTAATGGAGTGCGCATGGCATCAGATTCTCGTAATAAGATGGATGTAGCAAGATTCCTTATAAGGACTAAGTATTCCATGACACTTAATGAAAGTGTTAATATTGGAATTAACGACAATACCTACAGCATTAAACTTGTCGAGGATATGCATGGCCCTAAGAGAATAGTGGGAAAATCAACAGAGGGGAAAAGAAGTAACGGTGGATCATCAGAATACAGTGAAGCGGAGGAGGGATGGGAAGAAAGGGACGAAGAAGATGAGGAAGACGATGATGGGTCCAACGGCAGCATGTCAGAAAATTTGGTCACATCAAATAAATGTTTACAGGGGCCAATGTTGAATCACTTTTTGGATGATGGAACAAGTCAACATGTTTTGAAGGCACCTAGTCAAGCTATGGAAGCAAAAGAGACGAATAGAGAAGGTTTTTTGAATATTTCTGAGGATAACCCTGTAAAAGGGTGTAAGGATATGCAGAACCTTAAGTCAACTTTTATTGATGATGGGAAAGGAGAGTTGCAAATTGGGACGATGGCAGGTACAAGTACGCATGATGGTAAGGGAGCATTAATTATTAGGGCTGGACAAATTATTTCGAACCGGTCCAAACCGGCCGACCCATTAGGCCCGTACAACCACGGTTCGGGTTAATCGGATTTTCGGATTACCGGGTTAACTGTTATTGGATTTACATGGTTTCAGGTGATCGGTTTCGGATGGCTGGATTGAGCCCATTGGAAAACCAAAACCGACCGCCAATCACTTATTTGTTCTGAGTTTAGTACTTGGAATAAGTGGTTAGATCACTTGGCTGGCCCAAAACACAAACACATACAATTGTCTAGGGTTTTCATTCATTCAGATCCTTTTCTTTGTTCTTTCTTCATCGTCCTCGAGGTCGTTACCGCCGCCACGCCACCAGTGATCGTCCGATCATGTAAGTTTTGTTCTCATGTCCTTGCTTTCTTTCCGTTTCTCCTTCTCTCTCAGACAACTCAAAACTTCCATTTTTATGGCTTAGTCTTTATTCTAGAATCTTTGTTCTAGATGCTTGAGGAAGAACAATAAAACTTGTTGGATGAATTTGGGTTTAAAGAAGATTTGGCCATTTTTATGATAACCTGTGTGTTTGTTGAATGAACTCGGGTTTAAAACTTGTTTGTTATTATTCATGGCATATATGGTTGTTGAATGAATCTGCATTTTTTAAAACTTGTGTTCTTTTCATTTTTTATCACTTGGCCCTGTGTGTTTGTTGAATAATTTTGGGTTCTTCAAACTTCAAACATGTTGTTTATTTATTTTTATATATATTAAGGAAATGAAATATTGATGGTAATTAAATAATTGTGATAGGACTCTGTTATTCTTTTGTTATAGTTGAATAAGTTTGATTGCTAATTTAATATATCTAATATTGACTTAGTTTTCTTACCGTAGAATTAGCGGTTGTAAGTGGCTGCCCATAACTACTTCACTTGGTTGTTGTAATTGATCATGAATTGGCTACCCATATCTACTTCACTTGGTTGCTTAATTGAAGGTAACTAAAGATAATTTGTTGAGCTATAATCTGCTGTAATTTGGGTAACAATATTATGTTCTAATTTACTTCATTCTCTTTTTGTTGCTTAAAGTTGATAATCCGTGTTTTTATTGTTTGTTTCGGTTCTCGATTCGATAACAAATGATAAATATTCTCAGCAGAATAGTAACGTGAGCACAAGATCAATGGAATTTGCTTGAATGTATGATGGAGGAATCAATGGAATTCGCTTGAATGTCTGGTGAGCCGATGGAGTCTCCTCGAGAAGGTATGGTTAATGCAGAGAGTTTTTATATATGATTCATTACTCAAAACAGTTTCATGTTGATGCTTTTGATATATAATTTTCATGAAGCTCTTATTGAATTCTTTTGTCGATTATATAGTTTATACATGAATTTTCACATGAATCTGATTTCTATATCAGTCCACCCTTAGTATCATTGAATTGAGATTAGATTATTGACATTATAATTTTGCATTTTGAATTTGATTTTTAATTGAGATTGAGATTTTGTCTTTTGAATTTTGAATTGATATTGGATGATTCTATATCAAAGATTTATTTGTTGTTTGAGCATTTGCTTTGCAGGTATTGGAGCCTAAAGGAAGCATATGTTAAAGCCATGGGGAGTGGACTTATAGAAGGGTTGAACAAACTGGAGTTTCTTACACAAACTGGACTAATATATCAGCTATAATTGATGGAAGATAATGGCGTTGTGGAGATTTTGGTTGATTGAACTTGCAGAAGGACATGGTCAGTACATAGCCTCTTTGGATTCATCTTCATCTTTGTTTGATATGTTGGTTTCTTTTCAACCTCTGCATTTTCAAACCCTTTTTTATATGTTTGATATGTTCAATCTGACACTGAACTATTTTGAGTAAACCTCTGCATCTTTGTGTTTAAACCTTAACAAATTGGAGTAAACACATTTTCTATATTGTTTCAAGTCTGATATGTTAAGTCTGACTCTCTGACTCTGAAATGGTTTCTTCAAACCTTAACATTTTCAAGTATAATTATTCTTTTGTTGATATGTTAAATCTGACTCTGAACTATTTTTTGCTGCTGGAATCGAATGGATGGCATATAGTTGTAATGGTTTGATGCTTGATATTTGAATGCTCTGTAGTTAGTTGTAATGGTTTGATGATTGGTATGTTTGTGCTGGCTAATTCCATTATATTTATGTTATTGGTAAATGGAACAGGGAGAAGGTAGCTCGCAATGAGTTCAAGAAGATAGTTTTCAGTTTGTTGGAGATGGTAGCTTACATGGAGTTGGAAATGCTAGCTTGCAAGGTATGTTTGTGGGTTTGTTAGTGTGCATGATATGATATATGAATTGGCTGTGTTGTTCTAAACCAAGTACAATTTAAATTATATATGATATTAGTTGGCTCTGTTGTTTCATTTCAGTACAGTATCCCAGAAAACAAACCAACGAAAGTGATGAAATAAAACAAACCAACGAAAGTGATGAAATTCTTGGTTTTTATAACATATAGTGCTTGCCGGTAGATTCTTTGCAATATCATTACCGCCGTCCGACGAGTGTTTATGAGCGGGCACAACATCAATGACTTCTTCTTATGTAGTTTCCAATTCCATCTTGTTGTGAGACTGTCGATATAAGAGGTGTCATTATCTATTGTTTTTGTGTGTCTTAGTGTTTGTGAATTCTTTTGAATGTTGAATATGGTTGGTTGCCTACATATCATATATTGTTTAAATTGATTTTAAACTATACAGCATATATCATTTAAATTGATTCTAAATCAAGTACAATTTAAATTTATTTCTTACTTTCCTATGCATAGTGTTTTAATAGAAATAGAGGGTTGTTAGTAATATATGATTTCTTGTTCAAACATGTTTTACTGTTTAGGAGGTCATGGGTGAGTATATAGAAGCAGAAGCAGCTCACCTGAGAGAGAGTCATGCACAATCAAGTTTGAAGCTTTAAAGTTGGATGACTTTAATATATTGAAAGAATGTGTTGTAAGCTACTTGCTGCATTAAATACCAGGCTCTGTTGAAATTTACAATTTGATCATAGTTTATTTGGAAGACGGTGTAAATTAGAATGTAAAATAGTTTTAAATTGGGTCATTTATTATATTTATTTTTGTTTTATTTTAAAAAATTAAGATATAATTGAATTTTTTTATGACAATTTAATATTAACTAACCGAACAAACCGATCCATTTTAACCGACAAACCGATTAAACCGAATCCGATCAAACCGATTACAATTTTGGTCGGAATTGGACCTAATATTTAAATCCATGGTTTTGCATGGTTTGACATATTAGGCCCGAATCCAGCCCAAAACCGACCGATGTCCACCCCTATTAATTATATGTCAAAGGAAGTCTCCATTTGTACCAGGTGGAAAGTGTTCCCATTCAGGTGGGCCTACTGGTGTGGGCCAGAGTGCTGACTTGATAAATAGAATGGATTGGGCCCAACAAGTGGATTCAGACCCTATTTCTTCCTCTTCTGGTGGGGCAAAGCTGAGAAGGAGGCCCAAAAAGAAATCAGCAGTGGATAATATTTACGAACACTCCATAATTCCTTTTGAACCTTCGTATTTTTCAGCTTTACTAAAATCTCAGGGGAACCCTAAAATTTTGTTATCTCAACACTCGTCTTGCAACGGTGGGGAATTAGTAGCAAGAAGTTCAAATGATTCGCCACTGTGTGAAGAATCTGCTGGGAATTCTATTGGGGATTCGGCATTTCATAAAGGTAATCAGAGAATTTTGAAGACATTAGAAGGGGTGCCGGTCAAAGTGTGGAAATCAATTAAGGATCTGGGGGTTGAAGGAGAAGAAGATGATGAAGTGTTTGAAGGGATTGTTCGTGATATGGAGGCTCGTGATCGATTATGTTTTGAGGCAGGGAAGGATCAGAACAATTTGGGCCAATGAATGTAGGAACATTCAACATTAGAGGGGGTGGAAATTCTACCAAGCGAAGAAGAATTGCTCAGATCATTATCAAAGAGAAGGCAAATCTTTGTTTTTTTTTCAGGAAACAAAATTGAAGAAATTGGAAGAGAGGGTGGTAAAAAGTTTTTGGGGTTCTGAGGAGTGTGATTGGTCAGCGATGGAATCTGAGGGCCATTCTGGGGGATTGTTGACAATCTGGAGAAAAGATGCAATTTCCCCAGGTTTTAGTTTTAGAACTAAGGGAGCTTTGGGTATAAATGCTGAATGGAAAGGAATAAATTGTTATTTTGTCAATGTATATGCACCATGTAACAGAGTTGATAAAAGAATATTGTGGAGTAAACTGTTGGAATGGAAGCAGAATTTGCCATTAGGGGAGTGGATAGTTGGGGGAGACTTTAATGCTATCAAATTAAAGGAGGAAAGAAGCGGAAAAGTGCAGGCAAGCAATGTGGAAATGGAGGAGTTTGCTAAATTTATAGAGTTGATGGAGATTGTGGATTTACCATTAATAGGTAATAAATTTACCTGGATAAATTCAAATGGGAAGGCAAGGAGCAGGATTGATAGGATACTGTTATCAGAGAGAATTCTTGACAGTTGGGATGCGGTAGCTCAAATTTCAGGTAATAGAGACATTTCTGATCACAGACCTGTTTGGGTGAAAACAAGCTCGTTGAATTGCGGACCCAAGCCTTTTAAAGTCTTCCATTGCTGGTACGAGCATGCGGATTTTCTCGAGTTTATTAAGAAGGAATGGAACTCTTTCACTGTGAAGGGATCTAGTGCTTTTATTCTAAAAGAGAAGATTAAAAAAATGAGGGATAGCTTAAGAGGGTGGAATAAAAGGGTGTATGGGAAGCTGGATTTGAAGGTGGAGGAGGATGTGGACGTCCTAAATAATCTTGAATTAATTGAGAATGACTTGTCTTCACAACTGTGTGAAGAGAATGCTGTTAGAAGAAAACAATTACAAGAGAGCATTTGGAGAAATCTGAATCATAAAGAAAGTATGTTGAAGCAAAAATCTAGAGTGAAGTGGATCAAGGAGGGTGACAATAATTCAAAATACTTCCACTCTGTGATAAAATCAAGAATCAGAAAGAATACTGTAGTGGCTATTCATACGGATCAGGGATTAGTTGAAGGGGTGGTGGAAGTTAAGAATAAGATTAAGGAATTTTTTGAGGAAAAGTTTAAGATGCAAGTGTTACCAAGGCCAAAGCTGGAAGGGGTGGAATTTAATAGTCTATCAGTGGAGGAAAGTATCAGATTGGAAGAAGAATTCACAAAGGAGGAAATTAAAGAAATTGTGTTTAGTTGTGTAGGGGATAGAAGTCCAGGCCCTGATGGTTTTAATATGGAGTTTTTTAAGAAGGGGTGGGATGTGATGGGGGAGGAGATAGTGCAATGTATTCAAGATTTTCATTCAAAAGGCAACTTACCAAAAGCTATGACAGCAGCTTTCATAGCCATCATCCCAAAAGTAGACAGTCCGCAAAGTCTGGAGGAATATAGGCCCATCTGCTTAATTGGCAGCATTTATAAAATAATTTCTAAACTCCTTGCAGCAAGGTTGGGCAAGGTTATTGGGAAATTGATTTCAAAGTCACAAACAACATTTATTCCCGGTAGACAGATTCTAGATGGTGTGTTAGTTACTAATGAAGTAATTGATTTGGCTAAAAGGAAGAAAAAAAAGCTTATGACTGTGTTGATTGGAATTACCTGAAATTCGTGATGGTTAGGATGGGATTCGATGCAAGATGGCTCAAATGGATGGATGCAGGAGTATTTAATAGCACTATGTCAATTCTGGTGAACGGGAGTCCGACAAATGAGTTTAGAGCTCATAGAGGATTACGTCAAGGGGACCCTCTGTCACCGTTCTTGTTCACAATTGCAGCTGAAGGGTTGGCAGGGTTGGTACGCAACTCAGTAGCACGCGGTGAATTCAAGGGATTTCATTTACAAGAAGATGTTTCGTATGACTTACTTCAATTTGCAGATGACACAATTCTGGTGGGTGAGGGATCATGGAGTAACCTATGGGCCATCAAGGTTCTGCTCAGAGGGTTTGAAATGGCCTCGGGATTGAGGGTCAACATGGGTAAAAGCAAGATTTACGGTGTAGGCATTGAGGGATATTTCTTACAAGCGGCAAGCCAATTCCTTTGTTGTAAGATTGACAGTATCCCTTTCAAGTTTCTTGGCATCACAGTAGGTGGAAACCATAGAAGATTAAACTTTTGGAATCCAATACTTGCAAAGATGAGGGCAAAATTGTCGCCATGGATAGCAAGACTTTTATCTGTGGGCGGTAGAATTACATTATTAAATGCAGTTATCACGAATCTACCTATATACTACTTGTCTTTTTTCAGGATACCAACTAAAGTGAAGGAAAATATTATCAAAATTCAGAGAAATTTCCTATGGCATAACGCAGAAGTGAAGAAGGGTGTGGATTGGATAAGCTGAAGCACAGTTTGTAAGCTTAAAGAAGATGGTGGTCTAGGAGTAAAAGATATGATGGTTTTTAATAGAGCGCTTCTCTCAAAATGGTTATGGAGATTTCTTAAAGACGAAGACACAATTTGGAAACGAATTCTGGAGGCACGGTATGGTAAGCTCTACGAAAGGATAATGTTTGACAAAAGGATTGGAAAAAACAAAGCAGAATCACTGTGGTGGAGAGATATAATGAATATAGCAGATAAAGAGGGAGAAGTAAGCTTTACTGACATGCTTGCAATAAAAATAGGGGATGGAGAAAAAATTCCTTTTTGGTCAAAACAATGGATAGGCAATAAGATTCTGCGCATGGAGTATCCATGTCTGGCTCAGAAGTGGGAGGAAAGTAAAGAAAGCGTGCAATCCATGGGGGGCTGGGTAAATAATAGATGGACTTGGGTTTTCACTGAAACTGATATTGTACTCGATGTCGAAGCTAAAAAGGAGGCTGAGGAGTTATTTTTGGTTCTGGAAGGAGTGGAATTGATGCAGAATGTACCAGATATATTTCGGTGGAAATTGGAAGGAGATGGTGAATTCTCGGTATCCTCTTATTATAAGCAGATTCTGCAGCAGAGAATTCATACGGAAATGGATCCTATGATGAAGGAAGCGTTGAAGGTATTGTGGAAGCTTTTGATTCCGTCAAAAATATCAATGTTTGGCTGGAGGTTGATCCATGACAGGCTTGCTTCCAAGGCACAGCTGACAAAAAGAGGAATTATTGAGGACAACGAAGCTGCTTACTGTGTTTTTGGTTGTGATCAAGTAGAAGACAGCCATCACCTTTTCATCAACTGTTACTTTTCTAAAAGCTGTGGAGACTGATATATTCATGGCTGGATTTGGAACTGGTGGTGGAAGTTTTTACTGTCAACCATTTCCTTAGCATGATCGAGGCACTGGAACGAAAAAGCTCAGTCAGAAGAGCAGTAGGTATATGGATGACAGCTTGCTGGTGTATTTGGAAACATCGGAATGATGTAATTTTTAATAATGCAGTGCCTGACGTTGAGGAAACTCTGCACAATATCAAAGTGTATTCATGGTGGTGGCTGGAAATTAGAAATAAGAAAAAAATGCTGTGTAGTTTTTATGATTGGAATCATAGGCCAATAGATTTCTGTAACTAGTATTTTTGTACAATTGTTGATCTGTTTTCTGTAATCTGAGTACAGTTTGTACTCTTTGAGCAATATATTTCTTTGTTTATCAAAAAAAAAAACCCACAGTTTATTACCAATAGCGTTGATGGACACTATGGACTTTAAGAGTTTGAGTCAGTGACACTTTCTTTGTTTTTCTTTACGCGTGGCCTTGAGAAGGTTCTCCTGGCGGCAGTAGCTTTGGCATCGTGGCACACAAACCATTCTCCTCACGTGGCCACTTTCCTTCTTTCTTTTTCACGTGAAAAGGTTGTAGTGGATTTAGCAAGATCTAACTCCTCTTTAATTAATTTCCTTTCACATGCCATAGCAGCTCTTTGAGTCTTGAATTGAACCGCGAATGATCATATGAATTCTTTTCATGAGTGTTTCATAGTGATGGCGATCATTGAACTTGAGGACCGGGTTAGTTTTACCGGGCTCCTCAGTGGGCGCCAAATGTTCTTGCAGGAAAAAATTATACTATTAATTTGAGGGATTCAGAGGCTCAAGTAGGGTGACTTAGCCTCCAAGCTATATGTCTAGCTTACCCCGCAATCGGGAGCCCTTAGTTATAGTGTATGTGATTCCTTTTAGGCGTGTAGCTAAGGGAGGGAATGAGAGAATGCCCATTTTCATGGCCGTAAGGCCCCTTTATATAATATGGCCATCACTCAGGTTCATGATGACGTAACCGTCTACTTAATACTTGTAACCGATGACTAATGACTTGTAACGTTCGTAACCGACCCATAAGTAACATATATAACCACTCTCTAATAGGTTCCGTAACAGCAACCAACTCGGTCTGGTACTACCCGACCAACACAGTTAGGCCGCAGATATATGTCTAGCGCATCCAGCCTAAGTACCCGGCTCCGACCTTGGGGTCTCGCCGAGGTGCTGCCTGATTATCATCTAATAGACCCTATCTTGGTCTCTATTTATCGCTCCTAGCCCAGGCTATATATTTTATGTATGATCATAAGCCCCCCGAGCATATGGTTTCTAGATCTTGAAGCCTTATGGTTGATTTAACAGAAACATAAATTTTTTCCCCAGGCCGGACTTTCAATACTGAACTATGCCTTAGTGCAAATTTTGTTTGAACATGGTGGTTATTATTTTTTCGCTTTAAGGCAAGCATTACTTCGTGGGAGTAGGTTTTTTTAGATAAAAAACTTC
Source organism: Vicia sativa (assembly GCA_021764765.1). Taxonomy (NCBI): domain Eukaryota; kingdom Viridiplantae; phylum Streptophyta; class Magnoliopsida; order Fabales; family Fabaceae; genus Vicia; species Vicia sativa. Next base: position 188,838,666 of record CM038794.1, read on the forward strand.
TAGTTTAGATAGATCGTTATTCGCGAGCCTTCGGGTTTTGTCTACCATAAACTCTACCAGAGATTTTGTTTGGAAGCAGGTCGGATATAATTATGAACACCAAAGGTTGTTAGCCCCCATTGTTAAGGACCAAATTGTAGTTATTTTGTACATTATTTTGTGGTCCTTAACAATGTCTTTTTAATTAATTAGTATTATTTATTCTAGTATTTTTGTTTAATTAGGTTTTTATTTAGTTTTTGTTTAATATATATATTCTTTAACTTATTTCACTCTTAATTGTAGGAATTTATTGACTAATTCTCCTAAGCTTGGATTCAAGAATTTTGAAGAGCTTTAGGGATGATTCTTTTTGAAGATAATTATGGATGAAGGAAGCATGCTACAGGTCGCGCTCAGCGCGGTGCCAGCATGAGCGCGCTCAGCGCGATCTGCGAAATTCAGAAAAAAGGACAGCCCATGCTTTCACCTTTTGAGCCACCAACCCATCACTTCAACTGACTTTTTGGCTTGTAAAGGAAGGAAGAAACACTTCATCATCATTATCTTTCATCTTTGTAAAATATCTAGGGCAAGAATTGTAAGAAAAACCATAGCTTTTCTCTTGATTTTTCTTATGTTCATCATCTCTACCAACAATCTTGAGAGCAAAGCAACCATGGAAATGAGTAGCTAAGCTCTTTTTGTGTCAAGATTAGAGGTAGTTGATCTTTATAGTATGTATTTCTTTTAATCCATTTGTGTATGAACATGGTTGATGATTAATATAGTTGAATCTCTTTGTTCTTCATCTTTATGCTTTGGGTTTTGCTTGGAAAAGAATACTTCAAAGTAGACCTAGGATATTCATCCTCTAACAAACAAATGCTAGGAATAGATTTGTGTGTTAGTGTTTACAAAATATTGAACTTAATGATTATCATGTTAGTAGTTGTTGTGAGGAATCATGCAAGGATTAACATGATAACATTCACAATCTTGGTGGGAAATCTACAAGATTGAGAGGATATATATTTGTGGAAATCATCTACTATGTTCATCGCTTGATTAAATGAATATGTATGAAACTAGATCAATGAAACTAATCTTGACATGCCTCCTTAATTTGAAAACAATCTCAAACTCTCTTTAATCCAAACCATAACTCTCTTTGAAAGAATTAATTTAGTATTGTTTGGAAACTCATGGTTCTAGTAGAATAGATAACAAACCCCTTGGTTACAATATCTTAAAATACACTTTCCTATTGAAAGACTATAACATACACCAATCCCTGAGGGATCGATAATTAAAAATACTTGTTTACGGGAAAATCCTACAACACCCATCCATATAAAGCTCATACAAACCGTAAGATTATAAATGAGCTGACTCAACCTAGAATCGAGGTATAGATTCATGTACCGGCTTGTATACCCTGTACCAGTTTATTTGGGCCGATTTTGACAAATTTCTAAGCGTTTAAATGGACCATACTCGGCTAGCATTATGCCTTTTTATGCTTATTCGTCCGAGTTGCATGCTCGGTCCATTCTATAACATCACCCCCTTCCGTCTTTATAGCTCGGTTTTGATGTGGATCAAAGTACGAAAAACTTTCGAAAATACCCTTAGATAGGTTCTCGCAGAATCCGTTCATGGTTATTTTCCTGAGAACTTTTCCCATAAGGAAACTTAAATTTTAAACAGCCACGTAAGTTTTACGGAAGCTAATGATGATGACAAGTCCCAATCTGTTTGGTGAAGCGAGTGTCGCTCAAGACGACCAAGTGTTTTTCTTGGTTATTTTATCTCTTTGGGTTTTATCACTTAAACGTACCTTTTGTCGTCGCTTTAACTTTTAATTCACATGCTTAATTAGCTTGTTTGCATGAACAGAGATGCGTGATATGACAGCCCCCAAGTCAAATGGTTTACTTGAAGCCATGAAGACTTAAATTAAAAGGCACAATCGTCTGCTTGTTTAATCGACCTTATTATTTCCCGGCATGCAACATCTAGATTTTGTCGGGCTACAGGTCATAAAGTTTAGATTGTATTGATAATATTTATTCTTTGTAGGCAGACCATCCCCCGAGTAGTTTTTCGAGGTTTTGCCAAGTCACACTTTATCAAGTTTTCAAAAATGACTCAAGGCTTTAAGCCGAGTTGTGGCGAAACGTCAGGCTGTGCCTGACACTGATTCAAGTAAAGTATCTTGAACCAAGGCTTTAAGCCGAATTGTGGCGAAACGCCGGGAGCAATCCAATTAAGTTTCTTCACCTTAAATGTTTGGTGCAGATCCCCTAGCAGGTTGACCGAGTAGGTGCAGGGCCTTAGCGAGGTTGACTGTGGCGAAACGCCAGGCGGAATCCAATTAAGGTTCTTCGCCCTATATGTTTGGTGCAGAGCCCCTAGCAGGCTGACCGAGTAGGTGCAGAGCCTTAGCAAGGTTGACCGTGGCGAAACGCTAGGCGGAATCCAATTAAGGTTCTTCGCCTTATATGTTAGTTGCAGAGCCCTTAGCAGGTTGAACTGAGTAGGAACAAAGCCATGGCGAGGTTGAAACCTTGATTTGGTACGGAGCCCCTAGCAGGTTGAACCGAGTAGGAACAGAGCCTTGGCGAGGTTGAAACCTTGATTTGGTACAGAGCCCCTAGCAGGTTGAACCGAGTAGGAACAAAGCCTTGGCGAGGTTGAAACCTTGATTTGGTACAGATCCCCTGGCAGGTTGAACCAAGTAGGAACAGAGCCTTAGCGAGGTTGATCGTAGCGGTGTGCAGTGCACTCATCAGTTACATCTTATTTGGTATTTACAAACTAAAATAGGTTTTAAGGTGCCTCTTTGCCCACACAGGAGAGTAGGACGACACTTTTACTTTTATATGACACTAACATTTTTTACAACCGGCAAAGACATTTAGCTCGCCTTATACAATGGTATTTTACACAATCTTGAATTATAAATTTGTAATTCATCCAGAATTGCGTCGACGTTGACCTCCAAGATTTACGTTGTCTTGGTTTCTTTTGAATCCACTTGTTGAATAGCTTTAATCGAGATGCCTATATAATCCCCCGAAGCATGAGACTTTGTTTTGAACAAGATGAAATGCTTTACCCCAGAGTAATCTCAGCTAAGGAAGATTTACTACTCAATGCTTGTCGGAGATCTTGCTTTTGATAAACCCGTTCTTCTAAGAATAGTTTAGACCGCTTGTCTTTATGAATGGATGTATGAAAGGTATAGAAGAAATTGACTATACCGTCCTTCAGAGCTCATCGGATGTCTTTCAAACACCGTCACCATACGTGTTTTCTCGTCCTCCAATTCGAATAATTACCCATCGTTCATAAGAAACTTGTAACTTCCAACGTCACTCTTTTTATACTACTCGACATTCGTTGCTCAAATCAATCTTGGCCCTTGGATCAAATTCTGCTATATTTGAATAACTCCGGTACACGACGGTTATATCACTCCTGCATATATTATTTTTTCATCATTGTCAGTTTTCAATGATGTAACTATCAAGAGTTGATAAATTAATAACATAAACCTCTATATATATATATCTCAGGTTTATTCTCATGTATTGAATTGTAACGTCACATATCAGGCCATCACACTCCTACTGTTCAATCCAAGCATCTAGTGTGACCGACAACAACGTGATAAATACATAATAGCCCAACTTTTATTTAAAATCACAGCCGATAATTGTTATTATAAACAGAGCCTTTTGATAGGATATAAAGAGCAGAAAAGATACTTATCTTCCAATGGCGATATCATCGATGAGGCCAGTTAGGATGAGATTCTTATCATTGATGGTCTCCATACGTCATTTTATGAAAATATGCTCCCTTGTCATTGACATCATGTCCACGCATAGCCATCCTCTCAGACCTTTAAGTATCATGAACAGTTAGCCTACTATAATCACTATTATTATGCAATTAGTTATAACAGTATCATAAACTTGATCCCCGACGTTACAACCATCAGCGTCCCCACGTTGGTTGCAAGTCAGTAGCATATGAAAACATAATACCCCATGTTTAAAGAGACATGTTTCTTTGTTTTTCGTTAGAGCCTGCTGGACATTCACTTTTATCACTTTGCCTTAAAACTTATCAAAAGTAATGCTACAGCTCATGTATTTACACATAAGACATCACTACAATGAATCATAACAACATAAAAAGGATGTGCAAGGTATAGTGATTTAAATACCTCTGTGTCATGCTAAGTTACGCTGCACATATTATAAATTACACACAGTTTGTCAGGTCGTATAAAAGATACACCACGCTCATTCATAAATCCATGCCAAATAATACTTCACATCACAGAACTACCATGATGTAATAAATCTAGATCAAAATACAAAACAGATCATTGACCCTCTGTATTGAAAAAAGGAATGATAAAGAAAGAATGTACTTATCTTTCTGTTCTACTGCTCAAAGGATAGCTGATACTTCAATCCCTGCTATAACTTTCATTTTATCTCAGACCGGGAGTTCCTTCGGACAATGGAGTTTTATATTGTCAAATTTTGTGAGGCCGAAAAATCCAGTCCCTTCTTGATCCTTAGTCAATAATGCTTCGTGAAAGTAACTTCAAGATAACAACTATTTAACAATATTAACGACATGAGCGTGATCAAGCTGCACCAGAACATGAAAACATGTTTATAGTCAAATATGTATCGACATAATCACCGGTGGATTCATTTTTAATTTCTTCCAAGGCAGTAAACTTTGTGGAATAGGTTATGCAGAGTTCGTACTTAAAAATAGAGCTATGATAAACTAAGAGAATTTATGAAGATCACTTATCAACATTTTCAAGTCATAGAAATAAATACTCTTATAACTATTGGTGATATACAGGCAATATAAATAATCCTCCTCGTTATTCACACCATCCTCTGACACTTATCTTTAGACGGCGATGACGATACCATCCTTGCTTTCATTGCAACCTTATTGTCGCCATCTGCATCGTCTTGGATCGATGGTTCTGTTCACAACAAAGCTAGAAGCAAGGAGATGCTGGCACAAGGATTATAACAAATACATGCATTCCCACATATTTATCGTAACAGTCGAATGCATGTATTTCGTAACGGCCATGAATTCAGGAGAAGAGACTAATAACGGTTGCCATGACTTCAACTCGGCTCCACTGTCTTTTCTGCAAATTACAGAAGGTGGTGATCTCCCAAGCAGCTGTACCAAGGACTCAAAGATTGCAAAACAAAAACTTAGTCAAAAGAGCGACAGGCAGTAGAAACCATCATTGTATGCCTTTCATCGAACACATAGGATTTCACAGGCATAAGTGTATTTAATTCAATAAATCACATATAGAACATAGAATCATCTAAGATAATTAATATTGGGAACTTATCTGGATTCAAAGGCTGTCATCGGAGATTATCACCACCTCGCGATGGAGCATGTCGCCATGGGTATCTGATTTTCGAGGAAGGAGGGATACATGGGATCCAAATCGGAATCCAGATCGGGCAGACCCACGTCGCTTACTGAATGAAAGGGAGAGAATTCCACCCTCGCTGCACCTCAGGGAACACAATGTTGTTACAGTGGATCCCCTAGATGACGACTACATCCTCAGATCTCGTTGGGGATAACTTTCTAGTCGGAGATGATATCCTGACCGAAAACGAACTCAGATGTTTGTGTTGAATTTTCTTCACTTATCTCGAGTACATCCTGTAGCAATAAACCAAACATGATAGCCTAAAATCTTCTAAGACGAGTTCAAATATTGATCCCAATTAATTCACAGATAATAACGTAATCAGGACCTCAATGATAGCCTCATCATCCTTTGTACAACACATGAACATACAGTTTTAAACATTGCATTCAAATACTAAGTGTTAAAGACTTATCTCTCAACATGAAGGCCGCAAATATTTTGGATCAGCGAACAATAATGAATTAGACATAGAAGATCTTAGACCCGACAGAGCTTGGTGCCTCAGCCTTGTGACTGTGTCAAGCCTTTACGACATTCAGTAGGACAACCTTATATCTCTACCTAGCTTCTGCGGTAATTTGCAGAACTTGATACCATGTTGGAATTCTTTTTCTGGACGTCACGAGACAGCTTCCCAGTCTGGCATTTCCTCCTTGGTCTGAACCTAAGCTTCAACAACATTATCTTGATGAGACAATCTTTGGCAAGCTTGCATCACTCTAGTATTAATGCTTCTACGACATCCACGAGTTAACAAGCAGCATAATTGTTCGTCCTTCATCAGTTTTTCACATTCAACCCTGTTACAAACTCACCCTTACCGAAATAAACTTGCAAGCAGTTATGAACCAGGCGATTAAATGTTATGATATAAATAAATTTATTTGCTGTAGATGATAATCAATTCACATGTCATAACATTCGTGAATTGTAACCATTATTACTATGAACATACTATCGTTAAGCATGACCGATCAGTAGAATGTGTACGAATAAATTATCTTTGGAAGTATGTTGTTGCATCGGGAATTATGACTCCGCATTGAATCCCTATTGGTGCTTTGCATCATATACGCGGAACGGACAAGCATACAATAATTCGTGCTTTTCATTAAGCATCTGGGGTGCAACCTGGACATCGGTATCAGAATTTTCTAATAATCCTTATTGTACTACCCAGAATTCCCTCGTCTTTATCTCTATTGTTAATAGCCATCAGCGATGCTGAGAGGACGATGATGGGATACATCCCAATTGGAGTGAGTAGCCTTTCCGTTCCGACGATGATGAAGACAATGTCGTTTTCAGGTTCACATAAGATACATACCGATGGAACGAGTCTTTCAGCCTCCATCCGCCGGGATTCTTCATCGACCTGAGATCGTCATCTCCAGAGGCTAAGACCTCATAGCTAACAGTGATTAGACTCATGGTCATAAAGACAGATTCTCGTAATGGAGTGCGCATGGCATCAGATTCTCGTAATAAGATGGATGTAGCAAGATTCCTTATAAGGACTAAGTATTCCATGACACTTAATGAAAGTGTTAATATTGGAATTAACGACAATACCTACAGCATTAAACTTGTCGAGGATATGCATGGCCCTAAGAGAATAGTGGGAAAATCAACAGAGGGGAAAAGAAGTAACGGTGGATCATCAGAATACAGTGAAGCGGAGGAGGGATGGGAAGAAAGGGACGAAGAAGATGAGGAAGACGATGATGGGTCCAACGGCAGCATGTCAGAAAATTTGGTCACATCAAATAAATGTTTACAGGGGCCAATGTTGAATCACTTTTTGGATGATGGAACAAGTCAACATGTTTTGAAGGCACCTAGTCAAGCTATGGAAGCAAAAGAGACGAATAGAGAAGGTTTTTTGAATATTTCTGAGGATAACCCTGTAAAAGGGTGTAAGGATATGCAGAACCTTAAGTCAACTTTTATTGATGATGGGAAAGGAGAGTTGCAAATTGGGACGATGGCAGGTACAAGTACGCATGATGGTAAGGGAGCATTAATTATTAGGGCTGGACAAATTATTTCGAACCGGTCCAAACCGGCCGACCCATTAGGCCCGTACAACCACGGTTCGGGTTAATCGGATTTTCGGATTACCGGGTTAACTGTTATTGGATTTACATGGTTTCAGGTGATCGGTTTCGGATGGCTGGATTGAGCCCATTGGAAAACCAAAACCGACCGCCAATCACTTATTTGTTCTGAGTTTAGTACTTGGAATAAGTGGTTAGATCACTTGGCTGGCCCAAAACACAAACACATACAATTGTCTAGGGTTTTCATTCATTCAGATCCTTTTCTTTGTTCTTTCTTCATCGTCCTCGAGGTCGTTACCGCCGCCACGCCACCAGTGATCGTCCGATCATGTAAGTTTTGTTCTCATGTCCTTGCTTTCTTTCCGTTTCTCCTTCTCTCTCAGACAACTCAAAACTTCCATTTTTATGGCTTAGTCTTTATTCTAGAATCTTTGTTCTAGATGCTTGAGGAAGAACAATAAAACTTGTTGGATGAATTTGGGTTTAAAGAAGATTTGGCCATTTTTATGATAACCTGTGTGTTTGTTGAATGAACTCGGGTTTAAAACTTGTTTGTTATTATTCATGGCATATATGGTTGTTGAATGAATCTGCATTTTTTAAAACTTGTGTTCTTTTCATTTTTTATCACTTGGCCCTGTGTGTTTGTTGAATAATTTTGGGTTCTTCAAACTTCAAACATGTTGTTTATTTATTTTTATATATATTAAGGAAATGAAATATTGATGGTAATTAAATAATTGTGATAGGACTCTGTTATTCTTTTGTTATAGTTGAATAAGTTTGATTGCTAATTTAATATATCTAATATTGACTTAGTTTTCTTACCGTAGAATTAGCGGTTGTAAGTGGCTGCCCATAACTACTTCACTTGGTTGTTGTAATTGATCATGAATTGGCTACCCATATCTACTTCACTTGGTTGCTTAATTGAAGGTAACTAAAGATAATTTGTTGAGCTATAATCTGCTGTAATTTGGGTAACAATATTATGTTCTAATTTACTTCATTCTCTTTTTGTTGCTTAAAGTTGATAATCCGTGTTTTTATTGTTTGTTTCTGCGGTTCTACAGATTCGATAACAAATGATAAATATTCTCGCAGCAGTAATAGTAACGAAGAGCACAAGATCAATGGAATTTGCTTGAATGTATGATGGAGGAATCAATGGAATTCGCTTGAATGTCTGGTGAGCCGATGGAGTCTCCTCGAGAAGGTATGGTTAATGCAGAGAGTTTTTATATATGATTCATTACTCAAAACAGTTTCATGTTGATGCTTTTGATATATAATTTTCATGAAGCTCTTATTGAATTCTTTTGTCGATTATATAGTTTATACATGAATTTTCACATGAATCTGATTTCTATATCAGTCCACCCTTAGTATCATTGAATTGAGATTAGATTATTGACATTATAATTTTGCATTTTGAATTTGATTTTTAATTGAGATTGAGATTTTGTCTTTTGAATTTTGAATTGATATTGGATGATTCTATATCAAAGATTTATTTGTTGTTTGAGCATTTGCTTTGCAGGTATTGGAGCCTAAAGGAAGCATATGTTAAAGCCATGGGGAGTGGACTTATAGAAGGGTTGAACAAACTGGAGTTTCTTACACAAACTGGACTAATATATCAGCTATAATTGATGGAAGATAATGGCGTTGTGGAGATTTTGGTTGATTGAACTTGCAGAAGGACATGGTCAGTACATAGCCTCTTTGGATTCATCTTCATCTTTGTTTGATATGTTGGTTTCTTTTCAACCTCTGCATTTTCAAACCCTTTTTTATATGTTTGATATGTTCAATCTGACACTGAACTATTTTGAGTAAACCTCTGCATCTTTGTGTTTAAACCTTAACAAATTGGAGTAAACACATTTTCTATATTGTTTCAAGTCTGATATGTTAAGTCTGACTCTCTGACTCTGAAATGGTTTCTTCAAACCTTAACATTTTCAAGTATAATTATTCTTTTGTTGATATGTTAAATCTGACTCTGAACTATTTTTTGCTGCTGGAATCGAATGGATGGCATATAGTTGTAATGGTTTGATGCTTGATATTTGAATGCTCTGTAGTTAGTTGTAATGGTTTGATGATTGGTATGTTTGTGCTGGCTAATTCCATTATATTTATGTTATTGGTAAATGGAACAGGGAGAAGGTAGCTCGCAATGAGTTCAAGAAGATAGTTTTCAGTTTGTTGGAGATGGTAGCTTACATGGAGTTGGAAATGCTAGCTTGCAAGGTATGTTTGTGGGTTTGTTAGTGTGCATGATATGATATATGAATTGGCTGTGTTGTTCTAAACCAAGTACAATTTAAATTATATATGATATTAGTTGGCTCTGTTGTTTCATTTCAGTACAGTATCCCAGAAAACAAACCAACGAAAGTGATGAAATAAAACAAACCAACGAAAGTGATGAAATTCTTGGTTTTTATAACATATAGTGCTTGCCGGTAGATTCTTTGCAATATCATTACCGCCGTCCGACGAGTGTTTATGAGCGGGCACAACATCAATGACTTCTTCTTATGTAGTTTCCAATTCCATCTTGTTGTGAGACTGTCGATATAAGAGGTGTCATTATCTATTGTTTTTGTGTGTCTTAGTGTTTGTGAATTCTTTTGAATGTTGAATATGGTTGGTTGCCTACATATCATATATTGTTTAAATTGATTTTAAACTATACAGCATATATCATTTAAATTGATTCTAAATCAAGTACAATTTAAATTTATTTCTTACTTTCCTATGCATAGTGTTTTAATAGAAATAGAGGGTTGTTAGTAATATATGATTTCTTGTTCAAACATGTTTTACTGTTTAGGAGGTCATGGGTGAGTATATAGAAGCAGAAGCAGCTCACCTGAGAGAGAGTCATGCACAATCAAGTTTGAAGCTTTAAAGTTGGATGACTTTAATATATTGAAAGAATGTGTTGTAAGCTACTTGCTGCATTAAATACCAGGCTCTGTTGAAATTTACAATTTGATCATAGTTTATTTGGAAGACGGTGTAAATTAGAATGTAAAATAGTTTTAAATTGGGTCATTTATTATATTTATTTTTGTTTTATTTTAAAAAATTAAGATATAATTGAATTTTTTTATGACAATTTAATATTAACTAACCGAACAAACCGATCCATTTTAACCGACAAACCGATTAAACCGAATCCGATCAAACCGATTACAATTTTGGTCGGAATTGGACCTAATATTTAAATCCATGGTTTTGCATGGTTTGACATATTAGGCCCGAATCCAGCCCAAAACCGACCGATGTCCACCCCTATTAATTATATGTCAAAGGAAGTCTCCATTTGTACCAGGTGGAAAGTGTTCCCATTCAGGTGGGCCTACTGGTGTGGGCCAGAGTGCTGACTTGATAAATAGAATGGATTGGGCCCAACAAGTGGATTCAGACCCTATTTCTTCCTCTTCTGGTGGGGCAAAGCTGAGAAGGAGGCCCAAAAAGAAATCAGCAGTGGATAATATTTACGAACACTCCATAATTCCTTTTGAACCTTCGTATTTTTCAGCTTTACTAAAATCTCAGGGGAACCCTAAAATTTTGTTATCTCAACACTCGTCTTGCAACGGTGGGGAATTAGTAGCAAGAAGTTCAAATGATTCGCCACTGTGTGAAGAATCTGCTGGGAATTCTATTGGGGATTCGGCATTTCATAAAGGTAATCAGAGAATTTTGAAGACATTAGAAGGGGTGCCGGTCAAAGTGTGGAAATCAATTAAGGATCTGGGGGTTGAAGGAGAAGAAGATGATGAAGTGTTTGAAGGGATTGTTCGTGATATGGAGGCTCGTGATCGATTATGTTTTGAGGCAGGGAAGGATCAGAACAATTTGGGCCAATGAATGTAGGAACATTCAACATTAGAGGGGGTGGAAATTCTACCAAGCGAAGAAGAATTGCTCAGATCATTATCAAAGAGAAGGCAAATCTTTGTTTTTTTTTCAGGAAACAAAATTGAAGAAATTGGAAGAGAGGGTGGTAAAAAGTTTTTGGGGTTCTGAGGAGTGTGATTGGTCAGCGATGGAATCTGAGGGCCATTCTGGGGGATTGTTGACAATCTGGAGAAAAGATGCAATTTCCCCAGGTTTTAGTTTTAGAACTAAGGGAGCTTTGGGTATAAATGCTGAATGGAAAGGAATAAATTGTTATTTTGTCAATGTATATGCACCATGTAACAGAGTTGATAAAAGAATATTGTGGAGTAAACTGTTGGAATGGAAGCAGAATTTGCCATTAGGGGAGTGGATAGTTGGGGGAGACTTTAATGCTATCAAATTAAAGGAGGAAAGAAGCGGAAAAGTGCAGGCAAGCAATGTGGAAATGGAGGAGTTTGCTAAATTTATAGAGTTGATGGAGATTGTGGATTTACCATTAATAGGTAATAAATTTACCTGGATAAATTCAAATGGGAAGGCAAGGAGCAGGATTGATAGGATACTGTTATCAGAGAGAATTCTTGACAGTTGGGATGCGGTAGCTCAAATTTCAGGTAATAGAGACATTTCTGATCACAGACCTGTTTGGGTGAAAACAAGCTCGTTGAATTGCGGACCCAAGCCTTTTAAAGTCTTCCATTGCTGGTACGAGCATGCGGATTTTCTCGAGTTTATTAAGAAGGAATGGAACTCTTTCACTGTGAAGGGATCTAGTGCTTTTATTCTAAAAGAGAAGATTAAAAAAATGAGGGATAGCTTAAGAGGGTGGAATAAAAGGGTGTATGGGAAGCTGGATTTGAAGGTGGAGGAGGATGTGGACGTCCTAAATAATCTTGAATTAATTGAGAATGACTTGTCTTCACAACTGTGTGAAGAGAATGCTGTTAGAAGAAAACAATTACAAGAGAGCATTTGGAGAAATCTGAATCATAAAGAAAGTATGTTGAAGCAAAAATCTAGAGTGAAGTGGATCAAGGAGGGTGACAATAATTCAAAATACTTCCACTCTGTGATAAAATCAAGAATCAGAAAGAATACTGTAGTGGCTATTCATACGGATCAGGGATTAGTTGAAGGGGTGGTGGAAGTTAAGAATAAGATTAAGGAATTTTTTGAGGAAAAGTTTAAGATGCAAGTGTTACCAAGGCCAAAGCTGGAAGGGGTGGAATTTAATAGTCTATCAGTGGAGGAAAGTATCAGATTGGAAGAAGAATTCACAAAGGAGGAAATTAAAGAAATTGTGTTTAGTTGTGTAGGGGATAGAAGTCCAGGCCCTGATGGTTTTAATATGGAGTTTTTTAAGAAGGGGTGGGATGTGATGGGGGAGGAGATAGTGCAATGTATTCAAGATTTTCATTCAAAAGGCAACTTACCAAAAGCTATGACAGCAGCTTTCATAGCCATCATCCCAAAAGTAGACAGTCCGCAAAGTCTGGAGGAATATAGGCCCATCTGCTTAATTGGCAGCATTTATAAAATAATTTCTAAACTCCTTGCAGCAAGGTTGGGCAAGGTTATTGGGAAATTGATTTCAAAGTCACAAACAACATTTATTCCCGGTAGACAGATTCTAGATGGTGTGTTAGTTACTAATGAAGTAATTGATTTGGCTAAAAGGAAGAAAAAAAAGCTTATGACTGTGTTGATTGGAATTACCTGAAATTCGTGATGGTTAGGATGGGATTCGATGCAAGATGGCTCAAATGGATGGATGCAGGAGTATTTAATAGCACTATGTCAATTCTGGTGAACGGGAGTCCGACAAATGAGTTTAGAGCTCATAGAGGATTACGTCAAGGGGACCCTCTGTCACCGTTCTTGTTCACAATTGCAGCTGAAGGGTTGGCAGGGTTGGTACGCAACTCAGTAGCACGCGGTGAATTCAAGGGATTTCATTTACAAGAAGATGTTTCGTATGACTTACTTCAATTTGCAGATGACACAATTCTGGTGGGTGAGGGATCATGGAGTAACCTATGGGCCATCAAGGTTCTGCTCAGAGGGTTTGAAATGGCCTCGGGATTGAGGGTCAACATGGGTAAAAGCAAGATTTACGGTGTAGGCATTGAGGGATATTTCTTACAAGCGGCAAGCCAATTCCTTTGTTGTAAGATTGACAGTATCCCTTTCAAGTTTCTTGGCATCACAGTAGGTGGAAACCATAGAAGATTAAACTTTTGGAATCCAATACTTGCAAAGATGAGGGCAAAATTGTCGCCATGGATAGCAAGACTTTTATCTGTGGGCGGTAGAATTACATTATTAAATGCAGTTATCACGAATCTACCTATATACTACTTGTCTTTTTTCAGGATACCAACTAAAGTGAAGGAAAATATTATCAAAATTCAGAGAAATTTCCTATGGCATAACGCAGAAGTGAAGAAGGGTGTGGATTGGATAAGCTGAAGCACAGTTTGTAAGCTTAAAGAAGATGGTGGTCTAGGAGTAAAAGATATGATGGTTTTTAATAGAGCGCTTCTCTCAAAATGGTTATGGAGATTTCTTAAAGACGAAGACACAATTTGGAAACGAATTCTGGAGGCACGGTATGGTAAGCTCTACGAAAGGATAATGTTTGACAAAAGGATTGGAAAAAACAAAGCAGAATCACTGTGGTGGAGAGATATAATGAATATAGCAGATAAAGAGGGAGAAGTAAGCTTTACTGACATGCTTGCAATAAAAATAGGGGATGGAGAAAAAATTCCTTTTTGGTCAAAACAATGGATAGGCAATAAGATTCTGCGCATGGAGTATCCATGTCTGGCTCAGAAGTGGGAGGAAAGTAAAGAAAGCGTGCAATCCATGGGGGGCTGGGTAAATAATAGATGGACTTGGGTTTTCACTGAAACTGATATTGTACTCGATGTCGAAGCTAAAAAGGAGGCTGAGGAGTTATTTTTGGTTCTGGAAGGAGTGGAATTGATGCAGAATGTACCAGATATATTTCGGTGGAAATTGGAAGGAGATGGTGAATTCTCGGTATCCTCTTATTATAAGCAGATTCTGCAGCAGAGAATTCATACGGAAATGGATCCTATGATGAAGGAAGCGTTGAAGGTATTGTGGAAGCTTTTGATTCCGTCAAAAATATCAATGTTTGGCTGGAGGTTGATCCATGACAGGCTTGCTTCCAAGGCACAGCTGACAAAAAGAGGAATTATTGAGGACAACGAAGCTGCTTACTGTGTTTTTGGTTGTGATCAAGTAGAAGACAGCCATCACCTTTTCATCAACTGTTACTTTTCTAAAAAGCTGTGGAGACTGATATATTCATGGCTGGATTTGGAACTGGTGGTGGAAGTTTTTACTGTCAACCATTTCCTTAGCATGATCGAGGCACTGGAACGAAAAAGCTCAGTCAGAAGAGCAGTAGGTATATGGATGACAGCTTGCTGGTGTATTTGGAAACATCGGAATGATGTAATTTTTAATAATGCAGTGCCTGACGTTGAGGAAACTCTGCACAATATCAAAGTGTATTCATGGTGGTGGCTGGAAATTAGAAATAAGAAAAAAATGCTGTGTAGTTTTTATGATTGGAATCATAGGCCAATAGATTTCTGTAACTAGTATTTTTGTACAATTGTTGATCTGTTTTCTGTAATCTGAGTACAGTTTGTACTCTTTGAGCAATATATTTCTTTGTTTATCAAAAAAAAAAACCCACAGTTTATTACCAATAGCGTTGATGGACACTATGGACTTTAAGAGTTTGAGTCAGTGACACTTTCTTTGTTTTTCTTTACGCGTGGCCTTGAGAAGGTTCTCCTGGCGGCAGTAGCTTTGGCATCGTGGCACACAAACCATTCTCCTCACGTGGCCACTTTCCTTCTTTCTTTTTCACGTGAAAAGGTTGTAGTGGATTTAGCAAGATCTAACTCCTCTTTAATTAATTTCCTTTCACATGCCATAGCAGCTCTTTGAGTCTTGAATTGAACCGCGAATGATCATATGAATTCTTTTCATGAGTGTTTCATAGTGATGGCGATCATTGAACTTGAGGACCGGGTTAGTTTTACCGGGCTCCTCAGTGGGCGCCAAATGTTCTTGCAGGAAAAAATTATACTATTAATTTGAGGGATTCAGAGGCTCAAGTAGGGTGACTTAGCCTCCAAGCTATATGTCTAGCTTACCCCGCAATCGGGAGCCCTTAGTTATAGTGTATGTGATTCCTTTTAGGCGTGTAGCTAAGGGAGGGAATGAGAGAATGCCCATTTTCATGGCCGTAAGGCCCCTTTATATAATATGGCCATCACTCAGGTTCATGATGACGTAACCGTCTATTTAATACTTGTAACAGATTACTAATGACTAGTAATATTCGTAACCGACCTATAAGTAACGTAACGTATATAACCGCTCTCTAATAGGTTCCGTAACAGAAACCAACCCGGTCTAGTACTACCCGGCCATCACAGTTAGGCCGCGGATATACGTCTAACACATCCGGCCTAAGTATCCGGCTCCGACCTTGGGGTCTCGCCGAGGTACTGTCCGATTATCAACTTATAGACCCTATCTCGGTCTCTATTTATCGCTCCTAGTCCGGGCTATATATTTTATGTATGTTCACTCTTTATTTTTAAAAATAATTTTATGCTTACAAAAATTCTCAAAAAATTTGTCAACACTTGTTGACCTCTATTTGACTTTGGATAATTTTCTTGGAATTTTATTTTGATGAAAAAAATACTATTTATGCATTTCGTCAATAAAGTCCAATTAAATAACTTAATTTCAAAATTACTTTTAAATTCTTTTATATTTGATTTTTATTTTCATTTTTATTTTGCTGACTTTTGAAGTTATTTAGAGTACAAATTTCCTCAACATCAATGGAATTTGGGTGTTGATAGGTCTCTTGACCAAATCCACCAAGAGAGTTGATTGATTTTGTAGAGATAAGACCAAATAAATTCATTTGATGCAAAATAAACCTGAAAATTATTTCTCGTCCTTCATCTTATTTTTTTTCTGTGTCCCGATTCGGTAAAAGTGATCAATTGGTGGCATGAACTTTAATGTTCTAACATAAGCCCCAAAAGATAACTTGAGCTTTTATCTTTGTTCAACACCTGTGGCGCTTGTCGTGTGGTCGCGTTGATTTCTAATCAAGCTTCTGGCAAGTTTCCACTAACCTTGTCCATTTGAAATTCTCAATCATCTTTTATCAAGCGATGTGATAATTCCAAAACCGGTGATATACTTGACAAAAAACAATTGAAACTTGTCGAGTGGTCGTGTTGATTCTATCAAGCTTCTGGCAAGTCTTCATGTGTAAGTTTCAAGATGGTCACCTTGCTGACGACTAACAATTAACAATTCGATGATATATTCGAAAAGTTTCAAGATGATCATCTTACTAACCTTTATTAATTTCTTTTTATTTTCCGCTCTTTACCTTCTGCGCTTACTTTTATGCTCTTTATTTTTATGCACTTTATTTTTAGCATTTACATTTCATGTCATTTTTTCTTTGTTCACTTGAGCATTTATTTTTGTGACATTTTTTCTTTGCGCAGTTGAGCATTTATTTTCTATGTCATTTTTCCTTTTCTCACTTGAGCATTTATTTTCTTGTTAGTTTGAATTTGCTCACTTGAGTTTTATTTTCCTTTTCCAAAACACTTAATAATTCAACCTAAACATAAAAAACTCTTAATTGAACTTGGTTACTATCCTTGTGTTTGGAGCTTGATCTTTGGACTTAGGGTTAGGACCCTTACCTCAGCTTGGAGATCTTTGTGCCCTTGATGTTATTTTGTCTTGTCTGGTTATTATCTTTGTATGCAAGTTATTCCGTTATACTCGATTAATAGTGAATTTCTTCCAAATACAGCCGTTACTCTGCCCGTTTTTTTAAGACAAGAGTTCACCTTAAAGCATTGATTTATTTGAAGCTTGTGTTTTTTGTCTGGTATTGGCTCTTGATGTCAAGTACTAGTCTTCTCACCCAGTTAGATCTTTCTTTACCCTTACCTTTTACTTTATGCACTTAGGTTAGCCTCTTCATCTCCTCCCCATTCTTTAATTTCCAAAATTTTTCCTCCTTTTCAAAGGATTCTTGTTTTCAAAACTCAAACCGCTTTCATAAAAAACTTGGACTTAGGTCTATGAATTTTCAAAATTTCTTTTCTTAATAAACTTCAAATCCATTTAATAATACTTTGACTTTCCTTTTCATAAGACTAAAAAACACCTAACCTCATTCAAACTTTTTGAGCTCTCTGTAGCTTTTCTAACAAACATTTTCTTAAAATCAACCAACACACAACTTTAGTCTTTTTTAGCCGAACTACTTGGTTTTGATTTCAACATTGCACATTGTTGGTATATAGGCCTGAAACTCATTGGAAGTTCTATCAAACCAAAAATTATTAAAAAAATACTTCTTTTCTCCCTCCACCATCCATTTTGTACATATACTCTTTTTTAGCACACATATATAAATTTTCAAAAAGGTTCCTGCGGAATACCGTAGATGCTTTGGGTGCCTAACACCTTCCCTTTGCATAACTAACCCCCGGTCCCAGATATCTGATCTTTTTTGTTATGATTTTATTCTCTCTTTTTCCTAGTTCTTTGGATAAAATAAAAGCGCGGTGGCGACTCTTTTGTTATTTTTTTGAGTTAAGTCAATTCAATGGCTTATACTCGCAGTTTTTGTCGCTACAGAAAAATGGCGACTATGCTGGAGATGTTTGACCTATTGTTGGATCATCTCTAAGTGGGTTAACCCTATTTTTGTTTATTTGTATATATGTGCTATATTTTTGCATATATTGTGTACTTGTTTGTCTGGATGTTTTTTAGTTTTCAGGGGTGCTTGGTGATCTTCTTTTTGAGTCTTATACTAGGACTCAGGCAAACTTAAGATAGGACAGGCGATATAGTCATGTTAACTTTTAAGGAGTAATCCCGAAGAAGGAGACATGAGATCCCCCACTCAGTGGAAACCTCTTTGGCAGTGGTATTTCGTTTACCGAGCGATCGGGAAGACATGACTGCTTTCGACCTAAGAGTCCCTGGAGCTGAGCAGTCGTAGAACCTTTAACCCATCCTATCCTTTTTAGGGGTAGTGAGGGCACTATTACAGAGTTATCCGGAAGTAGTTTCTATGCGATACTGCACTTAGACAAGTTTCACCTGAAGGTATTGCTAATTACCGAGTACATCAGGAAGTTGGTAGTATTGGATGGAGGAATGGAAACTCTGGGGATTCCTTTTAGAACCTTGATCTACAGGTTACAAAGCTTAGAATACCTTGTGGGTAGTACCTTCTTACTCCATGCTCGTGACGTTGAACCTATGGACCCCCATGTTTGTGATCTTTGTGTGTGATTGTTGCATCATGCATTCATGCATCCATATGCATTTTTTCAAACAGTTGTTCAAGGAACTTAAATCAACCTTTGCAAATATCTCAGGTATACTTTTGACCATGGATTATGGATAGAGGAGGACTCGGAAATACAGTTTCAAGGAACATAAGATTGAGGGATTGATGAGCTTGATTGATGAGATTGAGAGTCTAGAGGATTTTCGGAAGAAGTATGAGACTATTTTATCTTTGATGAAGACAAAGATGAAGGATGGTTCTCTTTTCACCTTGGTTCAGTTATATGATCCGTTATACCATTGATTCACTTTTCCTGACTATCAGTTAGTTCCTACCTTGGAGGAGTATTCTTATCTGTTCGGTCGACCTATTACTAGTGTAGTTCCTTTTAATGGTTTGGAGGAGGAGCCTAAGTCTCATGAGATTGCTGCTATTATCCATCTGAAGAGGTTTGAGATTGAAGATAATATGACTACCAAGGGGTGTATCAGAGGATTATCGATTTCATTTCTTTTGAAGAAGGCTCGTTATTTTGCTGATGTGAAGAGTATGGAGGCTTTTGAAGCTATATTTGCCTTGCTTGCCTATGATTTGTTCTTGTTTCCCAACGTTGTTGACGTTAATGCTATCAGGATCTTCATGATTGGGAATCCAGTTCCCACACTTCTTGCTGAGACATATTATTCTATTCATCTTCGAAACTTCCGTCGAGAAGGAGAGATTATTTGTTGCACACAATTGTTATACCATTGGTTTACTTCTCATTTACCTACAACTGATGCTTTTTGGAGTCCTAGAAGGGAACCTCGTTGTGCGCCGAAGATTATGGCTCTCACTCATTCTGATATTGTATGGTATCGTTAGGTTTATTACGATATAGAGATTATCGACAGTTGTGGTAGCTTTCCCAATGTGCCTCTTCTTGGTACAAAGGGATGTATTAGCTACAATCTTGTTCTTACGCATCATCAACTTGGTTATCCGATGGGGGATAAACCAAAGAGTATTCATGTGAGTGGATTCTTTCTTAAATAGGGTGAAGATCACAATGCAGCTAGGAAGGATATAGAGAAATCTTGACGTCATATTCATAGGAAAGGAAAAGAAAACCAATGGCAAAGAGGAGTTGTTTCTTTGGAGCCTTATCTTTTATGGGTTCAAGCAAGAGCTATTGAGTTGAAGATGTCATATTCTCGTGAGGAGCCTCTTGTTGATTTTTCTTAGATACTACTCAGGTTTCAGATGACATAGAAGATCTTCAACTTGCTTTGATTAGGATGCAACAAGAGAAGGAATCTTGGAAGCACAAGTATCATACTTTGAAGATGTCTCATGCAGCAGAATTTAAGGAAAAGGATGATTTGATTGAGATTCTTGAGATTCGTGCTGTAGAAATGATGGAGAAGCGAGAGGATTTACTTTCTTCTAGTGTTCACCCAGTTCTTAGTGCTCCTATTTATTCTCACACTTCTCCCGAGTCCGGTGCTTGGAAAGGTTATATTGATAGGTACGCATTGGAGAATGAGAAACTGAAGGAAGAAATCAGGAAGCTCAAGAGGAAAAGGTCATCTGATGAAGGGTCTTCTACAGATTTGGTTCCTTAGGACTTTTAGTTTCTATATTATGCTCTCTATTGTACTTGGGATCATTGAAACTTGTATTGAAGAGTTGTAATCCTCACAATATTTTATTAATGATATAAGTTTATTTCAATATTTCAATTGTGTTATACTTTGATATTTGAAAATTGATTTGTCTTTATTAAATTCCTTGAATATTTAAAATAAAAAGAAATAATAAGCAAATCATGTGAATTGCATGTTATGCATCATGACACACACATTCTTGCATTTTCATACTTTCCCAGGTGTCTTATCCGTTTCTCTGCTTCGTCCAGTCTTCAAGTTGTTGCATCGGTATAACACTCGAGCTAACTCCAAGAAGAAGATGGAAAGTCTAGAGCAAGGGAATCGCGAGTTGCGCGAAGAGGTTATCTCCCCGAGGACCGGTATGGACAATTTGAATGCTATGGTAGAACAGTTGGTGGCTTCTCAGAATCAGCCACTACCTCCTCCGCCTTCTCCTCGTATTGTTCAACCTCAACAGACAACTATTATCTCTGAAGTTCAAGATGCTCATGTTTCTGCTATGCCAGTGGTTGCTACCGTCCAATATCGTATGCCTCCTGGTTATCCTTGGGGAATGCTAGAGAACTTCATGCCTGAAGGTTACAATCTTGCTGCTCAAGTGACCTCCTTGGCCCAACCGATTGTTGTTTCCGCACCTCCTGTGGTGAGTGCTACTCCTGTTTTCAACAAAGAATTTGACAATCGATTCCCTCCTCCAAGTGAAAGTTTAGACTTCAATGGATGGTTTCCAGGAATAGTTTGACAAGATGCAGAAAGAGCTGAAAGCCCTCAAAGGGAAAGAGCTTTTTGGTGACAATGTTAATGATTTGTGCTTGGTTCCCAATGTGAAAGTTCTTGCTAAATTCAAAGTTCCAGAGTTTGAGAAGTACAAGGGAAATTCTTGTCCTCGTGACCATTTAATGATATATTTTAGAAGGATGTCCACTCACACTGAAGACCAGCATCTGCTCATGCATTTATTCCAAGATAGCTTGACTGGTGCAGTTTTGACATGGTAAATGAATCTAGACAGTAGTGACATCCATACCTTCAATAATTTGGGTGAAGCTTTTATGAAGCATTACCACTACAATATGTACATGGCACCTGACTGTGATCAACTAAGGGTAATGGTTCAAAAATATAAGGAATCCTTCAAATAGTATGCAAAGCGATGGCATGAACTTGCTGCACAGGTTATACCTCCATTAAGTGAACAAGAAATGACCAAGGTTTTCTTGAAGACTTTGGGTCCTTTCTATTACAGGAATATGGTGGCCAGTGTGCCTAATGATTTTGCTAAAATGGTAAGCATGGCTGTCTGTCTAGAAGAGGCTGTTCGAGAGGGACGTTTGTCGAAAGAAGAAGGATCAAGTGGGGTTAAGAAACCATCCTTTGGATTCTCCAAAAAGAAGGAAGATGTTAATGTTGTTGTGCAAGACAGGAGAACTAGGTTCCCTAGTAAGCGTTCTCAGAACCAACAAGTTTCTGCTGTTACCCCCATTGTTGCTACAACTCCAATGATTATCCCTTATAACAAAGCATCTCAGCAAGGGCAAGTCCCAAAGAGAGAACCGTTTAATCCAATTCCGATGACTTATGCAGAGTTGTACCCATCATTGATTCAGATGCACTTGGTGCAACCAAGGGCCCTCCAACTATTCTGAATACTTTGCCATGGTATTACAAGTCTGATCAGACTTGTGCATACCACCAAGGAGCTCCACGGCACAGTATTGAGAATTACTACCCATTAAAGTCAGAAGTGCAAAAGATGGTCAAATCCAGTTTGTTTTCTTTCAAAGACATGGGGTCCTAATGTGCAAGAGAATCCATTGCCCAAGCATGGAAATGCTGTGAACATGATTGATGGAGAAATCAGTGTTTATGATGTAAATTCGATCATTGGAGATCTTGTGAAGATGCAAGTGGCTCTCTGTAAGGGTGAATATTGCACTCATGATTATGCTGCTTGTAACGTGTGCAGTAATGATACCCGTGGTTGTGATAAGATAAAGAGTGATCTGCAAGATATGATGCACATGAACCTTATCCAGATCATCTGGTTGAAGGATAAGCTTGAGGTTGAAGTGAATGATGTTTATGGTCCTCCTAGAGAAATCCAAATTCGTGATGTGAACGAGACTAATGCTAATTTTGTGAATTTTTACGCCGAGTTCAATTTCGTTGAAGGACAAGAGGTGCACCAATATAGTGAATGCTCAGTATGTAGCATAGATCATCGTGGTTTTGATGTTGTGAAAATAGATATTCAACATCTACTAGATGAAGGCATTATTCAGATTGTAGTGAGCAGGATTGGTTTCAATAATGGCGTCAATATGATTGAAGGACCGTTTGATGAATATGATAATGAATATGTTTCTGCTGATGAGTATTTCTCCACTGATGAGTCTGGTGAAGAAGCAAATGTAAACGTCATTGTGCCACATTTTGATATTCTCACTCCTGTGGAAATGACCTATTACAATAAGCCTCTAGTTACTTCTTTGGTTATTAGCCTACTCGGACCTGTCCCGTATAGTTCCAACAAGGATGTGTCATACAAGTACAATGCCACTGTTCTAGAAGGTGATGTTGAAGTCCTTATTCAACCGTTGTCTCAAGTAGGAAATATTGATGATGTTAGTCGAATGAACAAAAGTGGTCGTGTGTTTGCTCCTGTATTTCCTAAATTGGCTGATGATGGTAAGAATATTGTGGAAACTAGTGTTGTACCCAAGAAGATTAAAGGGCAGGCTAGTAGGGTAGCTCAAGAGAAAGAAGTAGATGATTTGTTGAAAATTATCAAGATGAGCGATTATAAGATCGTTGAGCAATTGCTGCAAACTCCGTCAAAGATTTCAATTTTGGCTTTGTTGATGAATTCTTCAGCTCATAGAGAGTCTTTAATGAAGGTTTTGGATCAGGCGTTTGTTGATTATGATGTGCCTTTGGAAACTTTTAATAGTGTTGTTGGAAATATCACAGCTTGCAATAATCTGAGTTTCAGTGATGAAGAGTTTCCTGCTGAAGGAAGGAATCACAATATGGCTTTGCACATTTCTATGAATTGCAAGAATGACGCATTGTCCAACGTGCTTATTGATAATTGTTCTGCGCTAAATATTATTCCCAAAATTACTCCTTAAAAGCTTAAACATCAAGGTCCGCCGATGCGTCCTAGTGGTATTATTGTGAAGGCGTTTGATGGTTCTCGTAAATCTGCTATTGGGGAAGTGGATTTACCCATTCACATTGGCCCACATATGTTTCAAATTACCTTCCAGGTGATGGATATATTTCCTTCTTATAGCTGTTTGATTGGACGACCTTGGATTCATGAAGCGGGTGTTGTGACTTCGACCCTCCATCAGAAATTGAAGTTTGTCCGTGAAGGAACTATGATTATTATGGAAGGAGAACAAACTATGCTAGTCTCTCATTTATCTTCTTTCTCCATAGTAGAAGTCGATGAAGCCGATGTTGGAACACAGTTCCAAGCTTGATCTATTGATAGTTTCCAAGGAGTGGAGATTTTATTGCTTCGTTGAAGGATGCCCTTAACGTGGTTCAGAAAGGTTCTAGCAATGTTTGGGGACATCTTATCGAGCAAAAGGTGAATAAGTGTGGTTTTGGTTTAGGCTTTTCCACGAAGATCAGAAGAGAAATGCTAAAGTCAGGACTTGTTGTTGCCAAATATCCAGATGTTTTCCGAAGTGCTGGTTATCTAGATCCTACTGTTCCAGGAATCAATGTCATTGTTGAAAATGGACCAGAGCAGGAAATGCCCAACTTTGTGACGCATGGAACCAGAGTTTGTAATTGGACTGCTATTGACATCCCCACTTGCATTCACGTGTCTAAGTAATTCACTTTTATTTGTTTAAATTTTCAAATAAGGATCCTTTCACTCTGCCCAAGATGAAAGTGATGTTGTATGGGCAAAATCTGTTTGTTTTGACATTTAAGAACATTAATAAAAGTTTGTTTTTCATTCCAAATTGTGTCTTTTATTTTCTGCTTTTTCTTGAAAAATGGTAATCAGAAAAAACTTTCACAAAAATAAATAAATAATTAAATTGAATCTGCATAATCACTTGTCACATGTGTCAGTTTCTAAAATCGATCATAATCATATGTGCAGATTAATTCATAAAATCATTGAAAACAATGACCCTGCGCCCTCTTCCAACTTTAAACATCCTGTATATGTAGCCGAAGAAGAGGAATTTGATGAGATCCTTGAAGAGGTTTCTCGATTGCTTGAGCGCGAGGAAAACACCATTCAGCCGTACAAAGAGTCGTTGGAAGTCATTAACTTGGGTTCTGATGAAGATGTGAAAGAAGTCAAGATTGGTGCATCTCTACATCCTGAGGTGAAGATTCATTTGATTGATATGTTGAAGGAATATGTGGATATCTTTGCTTGGTTGTATCAAGATATGCCGGGATTAGATACCGATATTGTGGAGCATCATTTACCTTTAAAGCTTGAGTGTCCTCCAATCAAGCAGAAGTTAAGAAGAACTCATACCGATATGGAAATAAAGATGAAGGAGGAAGTTTTAAAGCAGATTGACGCATGTTTCCTTGTGACATCAGTCTATCCTCAATGGATTTCCAATATTTTGCCAGTAGAAAAGAAAGATGGAAAAGTCCGCATGTGTGTTGATTACCAAGATCTGAACAAGGCTAGTCAAAAAGATGATTTTACTTTACCATACATTGATATGTTGGTGGATAGCACAACAAAGTGAAAAGTGTTCTCGTTCATGGACAGTTTTTCCGGATACAATCAAATTAAGATGGCTCATGAGGATATGGAAAAAACAACGCTTATCACACCCTGGGGAACATTATGTTACAGAGTGATGCCCTTTGGGTTGAAGAACGCTGGTGCAACATACCAGAGGGCCATGACGACCCTATTCCATGATCTGATGCATAAAAAATTGAAGTGTATGTTGATGATATGATTGCCAAGTCCCAAATTGAGGAAGATCATTTTCAACACTTGTTGAAACTGTTTCAGCGTTTGAGGAAGTATTGGCTCCGTTAGAATCCTAATAAGTGCATATTTGGTGTCCAATCTAGAAAACTGTTGGGTTTCATTGTCAGCCAGAAAGTAATTTAAATTGATTCTGATAAAGTTAGGGCAATTCAAGATATGTCGGCATCAAGAACTGAAAAACAAGTCAGAGGTTTCCTCGGACGTTTGAATTACATTTCCAGATTCATTTCTCATATAACTGAAACATGTGAACCAATCTTCATGCTATTGAAGAAAGAACAAAGTTGTGTATGGATAGATGATTGCCAAAGGGCATTTGAAAGTATCAAAGAGTATTTTCTCGAGCTTGTTATCATGGTCCCTCCTGTTGAAGGAAGACCATTGGTTCTTTATCTGACTGTGTTGGAAAGCTCCATAGGTTGTTGTCATACCCCAATTTTTGACCTAATATACCACCTTACATTGGCATCATTGCATCACTAACAATTCAGACAGCATTAATCGGGTGTAGCAGTCACAGGTCAAAATTAGGGTTTCATCAGATTTTCATCTGAATCAAGAGACAATCAAATTAGGGTTTGAGTTTTTCTCACCACATTTGATCTATCTTGATCAAATCATCAGCCTCTGATCATCAGATACCCATTTTTCTCACAGAACAATCGAGGATCGACCAATTAGGGTTTTGGTCGAGCATAGGCATTCTCTGATTTTTTGAGCAAGGAATGACTTTTTTGGATAGAGATTGGTCATTATATCTTAGATACAACATGTTGACCTAATTTCTGGATTCAGAACATCATAGAGGTTCACAGACTTCATCAGTCAATTTCAGAAACGTCTGATGAAAATTCATCTACACAGAAAAGTCAAACTTTGACTTTTGATCAAATTTTTCAAAACAAAACTTTTTCCAACATCAAAATACTTCAAATGATCCATCATGATCATAAAAAATCAAAGAATTTGAAAAAGTCAACAAAAAGTCAAAAGTTTTTATACTTAGAAATTTTTCTAAGTGTTGAAATTTCTTATTTTTTCCAAACTTCATGCCATATTTTCACCTAGTTCCATTTTGAATTGGAAAAAACTCAAAACATGAAAGTTGTAGCTTGTGAAACAAGCTTTCCAAAATGTCCAAGAACTCTAAAATCCATGGAGTCTAGCTATGCTTTTGAAATTGAAACATAAGGCTCCATGAAACTTGATTTTCAAAAGTCAAAACATCAAATTATAGGTCATTTTGTGTTTTTCTCATTTAGACCACTTGCCACCATGCCAAATGAGTCATCAAACTGATAAATATTAGCCTAGAGTAATAATTGAAAGGATTGGATCAAATTGTGAAAATTGCACATGGTGAAAAAAGGAAGGTTCCTTTTCCTTTGCAAAATGCCTTTCTTACCCCTTAAGTTAACCTTGAATATCCAATTGCCATGTACTTGTTGCCTAACAATTCAGAACCTCTTGCCTATAAAAGGATCACAAATTCAAGCTCAATCCACACCAAATAAATTGCAAAGTCATGCTTTCTCATTTCTTTCTTCCAAATCAAGAAACATGATGAACTTTTGAAAAACTTGCAATTTGTAAAATCAGTGAAAATCATGATCTTTGGTGTCAAACATGTTTTATAATCACTATCAAACTTGTTACAAGCTTAAAATCAAACTGAAATCAAGCAAAAATCAGATTTCATTTTCATTTTTTTCAAAACTTCCAAACTGCCTTATGAATCGAATTGTTAGTTTAGCTTGATCAAACTGTGTTCTAATGACTCAAACAGCATCACTATACATCATGTATGTGATCCAGACCATAAACAACAATCTGTAACTCCATTAACCTCGATTTCGAGTTTCATTTTGAACTGACTGTAGGTTGACTTGGTTGGGAAGATTGGAGCAAGTTCGAAGCAAGAAAATCATCCACATAGCTTCCATACATGCCGATGATGGTGTAGCAATCCTCAAACAAGTTCTGGAAACGCGTTTTGAGCTTCTTCGATTCTCATTTTTCCAGGTTAGAACATGAACTGTGATATCCATTTTCTTTGATTCTTTTTGAAAAAACTCACGGCCGTTCTCTTTCTGCACATCTAACGATCATTAACCCTCAAAAAAATCCAAGAATCATCAACCACACGTCATTTAATTTGAATTCTTAGATTCTAGGGTTCTTCGTGTTCTCAGAAATCAAAACATGTTAGGCTAAATATAAATGAAATTAACAACTACCTTCATGTTCGTGATGAAAAACCGGTCAAGTTTGATTTTTATTTCACTCAATTTGGTTGAGAAACAAAGATTTGAGCTGGAATTTGGATTTCTGAAAATCAAACCACGAAGAACATGATACGCGCGTGTTCTTCATTTTTGAATATTTGAATTTTCCAATATTATTTTAACACGTGTTCCTGGTCCACTAACACCCCAGCGCGTTTGGTCTAGTGGTTGCTTGCTTGGTCTTAAGTTTCTTTGCCACGCGTCCCACCTCATGGTCATGGGTTCAATACCCACCAGGACCATTCTTTTTTACAACTTTTCAAATTTTTTCATGTTTTTTTATCAAACTTTAACAATTTTTTTGACCAATCAAAACTTCTCATTTTGAGATGATTTTTTAAACACTT
The DNA here is from genome assembly GCA_021764765.1 of Vicia sativa. Taxonomy (NCBI): domain Eukaryota; kingdom Viridiplantae; phylum Streptophyta; class Magnoliopsida; order Fabales; family Fabaceae; genus Vicia; species Vicia sativa. The sequence continues at coordinate 188,866,820 of CM038794.1, forward strand.
GTCAACAAATACATCTATTTTATGATAGTGCAAAAATTTTTCAGAAAAAACTTTCATCTGATTAAATTTTAATCGAGCCGAAAACGACGTTCTGAACACTTTTCAAACCTCCTTAAAAGGTGAATTTTTCAAGTTTTCGACTTCCGATTTTTTCAAAACTTTTCATAAATGAACCTCACCTTTCAAAAAATTTTCAAATCATTTTTCAAAACTTTTTTCATCAAAGCTTACATTTTTACCATGATCGATCCAATTTGAACGATAAAATCAAATTCGTTCTTTCTCGAATTTCTCAATCGATCTTGGGCCACCCTTATGGTGTAAGTCCCAATCCTTTATGTACATACTTAGTTTTTACTTGTACATACTCAAATTATCATTGTCAATATTCAAACATAAACAAATTTCCTTCGTTTGTTTTCATTCGTTTGTTTATATCGATGCCATTGGTATTGAAAGGAGCATTATTCCTCGTGAAACTGCTTTCAAACCAATGGGCCTCCTTCGGTGTAAGTCCCATAACATTCTTTTGTGTACATAATATTTCTTTGTACATATCAAATTCTTTTCAAAACACATACAAATTTTATCTCGTATACGACACATATACTTTTTCAAATACTTTTTATCCGTACATAATATGATACCTTTTACGTATAAACTTCAATCTATCATTTTCGTTTCATCCGTACATTTTATCGAATACCATTGATTTTGAAAGAAGCATTATTCCCTCGTGAAACTGTTTTCAAATCAATGGGCCTCCTTACGGTGTGAGTTCCAACCTCCTATGTACATCCACCCTTCTCTCGTACATAAATACTGCTCGTACATATTCATTTCCTTGTACACGCTCAAACTTGTAAATAATCAAGTTACGCTGCTTTTAACGCTCGCTTCACAAACACTTGTTTATATTTCATAAACCGTAAATAAACATCATGCATTGTTTATATTTCCTTCAGAAACTCCCGTGAATACATATCACACACACACTTGTTTATACAAATTGTCTAATCATAACATAACAATTAGACTAATCAATAGGTTCCCCAAGATAGCCTCCGCTGGCTTTATACAAGACAATCCATCCTCAAGATGGGTTAGCCTCTTGGGCTTTATACAAGATAATTTATCTCCAACAGAGTCTAGCCTTCTCTTGGCTTTGTACAAAGAAAACTCTCCTCACAGAGTTTAGCCTCCGCTAGGCTTCAGATAAGACAAGACTGCTGAGTCACCTCGGGCTTCGCTCAAAAGAACTCCTCATTGAGTTTAGCCTTCTCTTGGGCATCATACAATGAAAGAGATAGGAAATCTCTTAACAGCCTCCTATTGGGCTTCCAATACAAAGAATCACCCGCTAAGATAGAACCCGAAGGATGGTTTCCGTGAAATCACTTTCAAATTCCCAGAGTAAAATTTCCTGAAATTGCTCTTATTCGTAAAAGGATGGTTTCTGAAATCCTTTCAAGCCAAAGCCACCCATACCCTATAGCTCTTGAGCTTCATACAAGGACCCTCGATGACCCTCGATGACCCTCTAATGCCTCCTCTGGGCTAACAATACAAGGACCCATGGGCTTTAAAAGCATCCCTTTAATCCAATCAATTTCTCCTCGAGATTTAGACATTTATCATCTCTATGGAAGAAGTATCTCATCTATCACATCACATATAGTCAAAACTTTTCAAAAACTTTTCAAACTCTTTTCAAACAAAAACATCTCTTAACAGTAAGTGGTAACGCTTGTACACTCAAGCAAAACACCCAATGCTTACAGTTAAAAGATTCAATCATCTTTTTCAAACATCTTTCTTAAACATGTAAGTGGTAACGCGTGTACACTCAAGCAAAACACCTAATACTTACGATGAAAGATTTAATCAATCAAACTTTTCAAAAATGTATGTGATGAAATAGATTAGATACATTTTTCATTAAGATGACATTTGTCTGTCTCTTACTTACATCCCGTTGCTTTCCACTAGCATAAGTGGGAACTACGATTGCTCTGACTTTCTCAACATCCCTTTGAGAATACGAGGCACAAGGTCTCATCCTTGCCGAGCAAATTTCTATCTCCCTCACCAAACAAACCATAGAACCCCAGATCCGAGCTACAAATGCTCGATTCCCACTAGGGGATATGTATGCGAAGATCCACAGATCTTTGCGAGCACAATAATAATAAATGCTAGAATCCCACACAACTGCTTTTAAAATCCCAAAGGAGAAACTTTCCCAATCATAGAAATAGCAATTAAAACACACAAACATATCAAACGTATTCATATATAAAGTCAGATAACTACATATATTTAAGGTGCTCCATCTATTCCCTTTATATAACAATCCCCTTACTCGATCTCCCTAATGCGTTGCCTAGTTTGCACTAGTCGTTACGCATATCAATATCAATTGAGGGTATTTCAGCTTTCCCCTTTTTCATAATCATTAAATCATCTTTCTTGTGTTGAAAATAATAAAGCTTGATGCTCGCGACATCTTTATAAACAAATCAAAAGATTTAAATCGTTTCGAGCCGGAGAATCCGAACTCATGTTCGCATCCTCTAGCGCGTCACCTTTTAACGCGAACAGTTGTATTTTGGGACATCAAGATGAATTAGGGAGAAAAGAATATGCCATTTATTATCTAAGCAAGAATTTCACCAACTATGGGTCCCGGTATTCTATGTTATAAAAGACTTGTTGTGCTTTAGCCTGGGCTGCGAAGTGTCTGCGACAATACATGGATCATATCAAGTACATCTTTGGAAAGCTTGGTCTTACGGTAAGTATTGCTCGTTGGCAGATGTTGTTATTTGAATATGATATTGAATACCGCACCCAAAAAGTTATTAAAAGCAGTGTACTGGCAGAATACCTAGCTCATCATCCGGATGAGGATGATCAACCCGTTGAATTTGATTTTCCTGATGAAGATGTGATGTACTTAAAAATGAAAGATTATGATGAACCTTTACCTGAAGAAGATCCAGAATCCTGATGGGGAATGGTGTTTGATGGAGCTGTGAATGCTTGTGGAAAAGGAATCGGTGATGTGATCATCATTCCTCAAGGATCTCATATTCCTTTCACAACAAGATTGATGTTTGATTGTACAAATAATATGGCGCAATATGAAGCTTGTATCAATGGCCTTGAAGAATCCATTAACCTCAAAATCAAAATTCTCGATGTGTATGGTGATTAAACTTTGGTAATAAATCAGATTAAAGGAGATTGGGAAACTCGTCACCCTGGCCTAATCCCTTACAAAGATTATGCAAGGAGGCTGCTGACTTTCTTCAATAAGGTAGAGCTTCACCATATTCCTCGAGATGAAAATCAGATGGCAGATGCCTTGGCAACTTTGGCTTCTATGTACAAAGTGAACCAGTGGAATGATGTACCTTATGTAACACCCCATCTAAATACCCCGAAATATATTAATTAAATTAATATCTAGATCATCTTTAATCAGAGTTTAACACGGTAATCACGGGATGTCACAATTAATAGATATAATAAACTTCATTCAAACAGTAGCCATGCTACACTGAGGATCAACAATTTCAATATTCAGTCAAATTAAGACCATGTCTTACACAGCGGAAAATATCATCACCAAAAATGGAATAATTCAATCATTGTATTCCCAACAAAATTTTAATTAAACAATAAACCAATGTCTAATTTCTCATCTAACGTTCCCCAGTGTTACAATCTAATCAGAGCATGACACTGACACGCGGACTAAACGATAAGCTCTAGAGCCATCCTCACCGACTCTTCACCGCTAACCTTAATCAAATGGTAAAGTAAGGGTGAGACTTCTCATAATTAAAGCATATTATAAGTCTTTCAATCAATAATATATCACAAGCATATTATTTCACCCACTTAACATAGATTCGATTCACACACAACCATATTCATCATGCATAATCATAATAATCCAAGAAGAGTAACACCGAAGACATCCTAACATGTTACCACTTCATACAAATACAATGCGACTCAATGCATGCGGTACCGACTGTGACTAAGTCATCCAACACCGATCCATCATCAACCGGATACGACCATCGATTCGTCCATAACCACTGGACACTAATCCAAATTTAACCACCCATCCTCACTGCATCGGTTATCGGCAATCCAAGTCAAATTCCGCACAATGGGAATTAACTTCACCAAACAATGCAAATGCACGCACATCACTAGCATGCAACATCAATCAGTTTATGTATACATCCATTTAACATAACTGAATCACAACAATCAACATGATATATCAACTAATCATGCATACATCTAACATCAGCATAAACATGCAAACCAATCAACATGATATATCAACTAATCATGCATACATCTATCATCAGCATAAACATGCTATTACATCTACACATTACCAGTATTCTCATCACCAAAAGTTCTCTACTACACATACATCATTATGTGTCAGTTAATAATCATTTAATTCAAAATTCAACCCCTTTCCAAAATAATTTCAGGTTTTCTAAAATATTTTCATTTTATAAGGTAGAGAATAAAATTTAGGAAATAACGTCCAAAACGGCGCTCAAAACGGACTTACGGTTTGAAAGTTATGAATTTTTGAAGTTTTGAAAATTTTAAAAAATATTTCATGGAACCCGGTTCCTCCCGAGTAACCTGCCCCACAATTCAAAAACAAATACCGAAAATGTATGGGGAACCCGGTTCCTCCAGGTAGGGAACCGGTTCCCAGAAATAAAAATCCCATTTTCTGGGAAAATTCACGTGGAACTCGGTTCCTCCCACACAGGAACCGGTTCCTGAGTACAAATTTTCGCTTTTCAAAGCAAAGTGGAACCCGGTTCCTCCCCACGGGAACCGGTTCCACGCATAAAAAGTCATTTTCTGATTTTTGACAAAGACTCTTCCATTCTAACTCAATCCACACATACCCATACGAATTCCATCATTGGAAACACCAAAATACATCAATTTGCATCATTTATCACATCAATTATCATCTCCCTATCAGTCAAAATTGGTATCTGACACCCTAATCAATTCAGACCTACCATCTGACACAATCTGACACAATTATGTATACATCCATGGAAACCTAGAAATTCCTAAACATAGATTTCCTAACATGCTATGATCTATAATATTAAAATCAAAACCTATAATAAACAATAATCAATCGAAATCACCCCTTACCTTGTGGGTTCTTCGAATCTGACACTTCTAGGTTTTCTTCCTTCTTTTCTCCTCTTCTCACTTCACGTATCTTGTTTTCTCCAAAAATGATTCTATTTTCCTTCTTTTCTTATTTTATTCCTTTTTATTCCTTTTAACATAAATAAAATAAGTATTATTTCTCATTCTCCAATTAATTCCATCATTAATCTTAATAATCCAATATATTAAATAAATTATGTCCTCAATTAATTTAATAATTAAAAATCATAATTATTTAATTACCGAATTATTTTGGGGTGTCACACCTTAGATCACCATTGAGAGCCTTGAAAGGCCAGCTTATATATTCGCCATGGAGGTGGCAAAGAATGATAAACCCCGGTATCATGATATCAAGCACTTCCTGATGACTCGAGAGTATTTGGTTGATGCGACAAGAAAAGATAGAAAAATATTGAGGCGATTGGTTGGTAGTTTCTTTCTCAATGGAGGTGTGTTATACAAAAAGAAATAATGACATGCTCTTGCTCAGATGCGTGGATAGACACGAAGCAGACATGTTGATGCATGAGATTCACGAGGGTTATTTTGGTACCCATGCCAATGGACACTCTATGGCTAAGAAGATGCTAAGGGTAGGTTACTATTGGTTGACAATGGAATCTGATTGTTAGAAATTTGCAAAGAAGTGCCATAAGTGTCAGATTTATGCTGATAAGATTCATGTGCCTCCTACATTTCTCAATGTTATTTCTTCCCCATAGTCTTTCTCTATGTGGGGCATTGACATGATCGGGATGATTGAACCCAAGGCTTCTAATGGACATCGTTTCATCATGGTAGCAATTGATTACTTCACCAAATAGGTTGAAGCGACTTCTTATGCCAATGTTACCAAGAAAGTGGTGGTCCAATTTATCAAGAACAGTCTCATTTGTTGGTATGGTGCGCCAAGCATGATCATTACCGAAAACGGATCGAATTTGAATAATAAGATGATGGCGGAACTTTGTGAGGAATTCAAGATTATCCATCACAACTCTTCACCTTATAGAACCAAGATGAATGAGACAGTTGAAGCTGCTAACAAGAATATCAAGAAGATCATCCGGAAGATGGTCATCACTTATAAAGACTAGCATGAAATGCTGCCATTTACTTTACATGGATATCGCACTTCGGTACGCACTTCAACAAGGGAGACCCCTTTCTCTTTGGTTTATGGGACGGAAGCAGTGCTCTCCATTGAAGTTGAGATTACATCTTTGCGTATGATAATGGAAGCTGAATTATCTGATGCTAAATGGATTCAGAATCGGTTTGACTAGATGAATTTGATTGAAGAGAAGAGAATGACTGCTTTATATCATGGTCAATTATACTAGAAAAGAATGAAAAAAGCTTTTGATAAGAAGGTGAAACCTCGTGTATTCAGGGAAGGCGACCTTGTTCTCAGAAAAATCATTTCTGTAAACTCTGATTCCAGAGGCAAGTGGACTCCCAATTAGGAAGGCCCATATGTTGTTAAGAAAGCCTTCTCTGGCGGTGCATTGATTCTTGAAACTATGGATGGCATGGAGTTCCCACGTCCTCTGAATGTTGATGTAGTCAAGAAATACTTCGCCTAAATAAATAAAAGAACAACTCGCTAAGTTGAAAATTCGAAAGGGCGACTTAGGCAAAAAAGGGCGTCTCGGTGGACTGAAAACCCGAAAGGGTGGTCTAGGAAAAAATTAGAGATATAAACAGAATAAATTTCCCGGTAGGATGAAAACCCGCAGGGGAAGTCTAGGCAAAAGTTAGGGACTTATATGGCAAGCAACTACATCAGACAAGACTTGATCGTAGAAGCAACAATCTTCATGGATCATCTTCATACCTCAACTGAAGACTACAATACAGGAATTCAAAGTTGTTAGGGAGAATAGGGTTCATTGTTTTTCGATGTACCTTTTCCATGTACTTACACTTTTCAAAAATTTTATAATCATCTATGGGGTCATGCTATTAACAGGCTACCATTTTTTTAATAAAATTTGAGCTTTTATCCAATTCTTTTGCAATCTTATTTTATTCAGCCATAAAAAATTTCTTTTATTATTTGAAAATGCATTTCAAAACAAACATATTCGTTAGAACATGCTTATGAAATTTTTTGCAATCTAAATGTGTTTACTTCAGATGTGAAGCAAAGGGATAAAATGGCACTGTCCTAATAACAAACAAGATTGATAATGTTGAAGTTGGTACCATCAGGACCTCTATAACATTTTTTCGTTCGAATGTGAGATATAAGTGCAAAGCGGATTGTTTCCACATAATGTCTCATTTCCCCCCAAAAGAGTTGGTAAGAGTAGTGCTCTGATGAGACATGGTGACACCCCACGAGATGCTTCCATCAGAAGGAACCTGAGAATGTTTAAGATATGCCTGCAGCTTCTTTTGAAATTTGAACTACCCTTCGGTTGATGGTTTAAAGACTTCATGTTGGTCGAGTGTTGTCCGTGCACTAGTCGACCTTCCATGATGATCTCCAATAAAATGTCCATATGCATCTCATGAACATTCATTCACACATATGTCATACATAGCTGAATTTCAGTTCATTGCTTATTTGCATACATTGATGTTTTGCTGATATTCTGTCAGAGTCTATATCCTCTCTCCAATAGAGTACCATCTTTAAGCAGAAAAAATTTCATTTCTGTTTTTCCCCTCAGATCTCCGCCTTTTCAGATCCTTTCCCCCAGTGTGTTTGAGGTTTGAATTTTGATCTCTAGGCAGTATTGTTTGTCTTGATTGGACTGTAAACTCGGGATGATGAGTGCATTTATTTTGCACAAGAAGATTTTTATCTCCTCAATGGGTTTGAACTTGATTCTTCCCCAGGAAGTCCGTTCTCATTCTTACACAATATTACTACCATCTTCTCTTAACGGAAAATGATGGTCTGTTTATTTGTGATCACCAGTGTTCCCCAATAAATCTGTTAATTTGACTTCTTGTCAGTAATCCTATGAGGAATATCTCGTCGAGGATTAACCGTATCTCTCCAGCAGGTTGAAGACTTATTGTTGATGTTTATCTCCGATGGGTAATTTACGAGTTCGTCGATGGAAGTTCCTTTGGGTGATTTACAAACTCATTGTTGAACGTTTCTCTTTGGTATTCCTTTGGGTGATTTACAAGCTCAACGCTGAATAACCGTTTATTACCGATGAATGATAGCCTTGTCATTATGGAAGGCAGTTTGTCAAAGATTTGTTATTCTGATGAATGGTAGCCTTGTCATTATGGAAGGCAGTGTATCAAAGATTTGTTTACCGATGAATGGTAGCCTTGTCGTTATGGAATGCAGTTTGTCAAAAATTTGTTTATCGATGAATGGTAGCCTTGTCATTATGGAAGGTAGTTTGTCAAAGATTGTTATTCTGATAAATGGTAGCCTCGTCATTATGGGAGGTAGTTTATCAAAGATCTGTTTATCGATGAATGGTAGCCTCGTCATTATGGGAGGTAGTTTATCAAAGATCTGTTTACCGATGAATGGTAGTCTCGTCATTATGGGAGGTAGTTTATCAAAGATCTGTTTACCGATGAATGGTAGCCTCGTCATTATGGAAGGTAGTTTGTCAAAGATCTATTTACCGATGAATGGTAGCCTTGTCATTATGGAAGGTAGTTTGTCAAACATCTGTTTACCGATGAATGGTAGCCTTGTCATTATGGAAGGCAATTTGTCAAAGATCTGTTTACCGATGAATGGTAGCCTTGTCATTATGGAAGGCAGTTTGTCAAAGATCTGTTTATCGATGAATGACAGCCTTGTCATTATGGAAGGAAGTTTGTCAAAGATTTGTTTACCGATGAATAGTAGCCTTGTCGTTATGGAAGACAGTTTGTCAAAGATCTGTTTACTGATCAATGGTAGCCTTGTCATTATGGAAGGCAATTTGTCAAAGATATGTTATTATGATAAATGGTAACCTCGTCATTATGGGAGGTAGTTTATCAAAGATCTATTTACCGATGAATGATAGCCTTGTCATTATGGAAGGCAGTTTATCAAAGAGCTGTTTACCGATGAATGGTAGCCATGTCGTTATGGAAGGAAGCTTGTCAAAGATTTGTTTACTGATGAATGGTATCCTTGTCGTTATGGAAGGTAGATTGTCAAAGGTTTGAATGTTAGATGGATGGTAATCTCGTCATTATGGGAGATAATTCGTCGTTGAATGCTCCAATGGGCGAAATTTTAGCTCGTTGATTGTATGATTGTTGTGTTACCTTTTCCAGATAAAGTATCATGGTTAAAAAAGGAGTTCCATCCCGTCTTTAGTGAAGCGCCAAAACTTTTTGGAAAGTCAGTCTATTATTGATGTTGTCTTCTTACCACTTTTTGGTTAGAAACAATTTTTGGTGTTTATTCTGGATTGATGGTTTACTATCTTTAGAAAGTTGGTGTCATTAGAAACAATTTTTGGTGTTTATTCTGGGTTGATGGAAAATCAGTGTTTTTTCAAGAATCCTAAAGGCTACATCTCTCAATTCAAGAATCCATTGGATATGATACGTTTTGCATTGTGTTCTACTCTTTGAATACTTCATTTGACTCAAATAAAATTAGAAAACGCACGAGGGAATTGGATTTGGCCTCAGTTCAAAGTTTGTGCAAAAATTTGTTTCGAGCTCACCATCAGTTTATGCATTTGCACGTATAACGTGTTTTTGAGCCAAATTAAGCCTTGATTTCGTGACTAATTGTGATTGGGAACTTTCCAGGATAAATTAGCACATCAAAACGCAAGGAATGATTAAGTTTTGATGCACATAAGTGCTGTTGCGGTTTTAGCGGCAAACAAAGAGTTTGGTATTTATTTTTACTGGGTGATATATACCGGTTAGGTTATATCGTATCGTGTCCACAAAGATTGGTTATTGATTCGTCATTCGACAATTCTATTGTTAATGAGTTTGGGATTAAATGAGTTGAAAATAAAAGACAAAAAGTAAATGAACAAAAAGTATAAGGGATAGACATCTTGTCAGGAACAAATGCATACTACCCGTCACAGACTTAAATCTATCGTCCATGCCATACTCAGCCTACGATACTCCTCTGTGTCATCACATACCTCTCACAACCTAATCTATCTCTAACCAAAATTGAGAATTCTACCGCATCACCTTGATATCCATGTCTAACATACCTCAACAACACAAAAGTCAACCGCGCCACTTGTAACAACTATCTCTAGCTCGAAACAACCAACACACAGGCATTAAGATCAAATACTCTAAGTAAATGTCAGCTTTAAACCCATTTCTTGCATTCAGAAACTAACAGATAATCATCCTAGGTAAGAATCTAAGCAATCTATGTCTAGCAAAGCTCAAATCCCTAACATAGAGTAAAAACCTAAGACAATTACCAACACAGATTTGTAAACAAACTTTATACAACGCCAAGGGCGACAAATATACATGTGCTCAGAGTAAACATACATACATAACCAACAAATAGAGCAATACATAGAGAGGAGAAGAGATAAACCACTCATTTATACCGGTTTGTCAATGCCTAATGAAGAGCAATCCACCTCCAATCATCCGTAAGCAAAACCATAATGTTGTTTTCTAAGCTAATCTATCAAAAACTATAAAGGTGATGGAATTTGGGAGCAAAAATCCAACACAAAAGTCTTCATCACCGCCCGAAGAAGCTAGTCTTCCTCACCCAGCGAGCTGCTGGCGAGCCAAAGTCAGGAGTTAATGGATTTTGACAAAGTTGCACCGCCCGGCGAAGCTCTCGGCACTCACAATACCCTGTCATCGCCAACTCACCTCCCGACGGTGGACACCAGAAAAGCAACTTTTGTTGCTTTCTCTACACAACTTGGAATGGCTTCTTCTTTGCCTTATTCTTCCAAAAATGTATTTTGGAGCTTTTATTCCTCTTGCTCCAATCATGCTCAAATACCTACAAAATATATATAAAACTAATCAATCAGTACTATATATACACAAAACGCAATAAAACGTATTTACAACAAAAACGAGGTTATTCAATGATATTCAAACAAAAGAATAAATAAGTGCCACAAAAAATATGTACAAAATAACTAAATATTTGCACTTATCAACTCTACCGAACTTGACAATCAAATAATCATGAATCAACAAGTTTTAAAACGGAAAACAAGTGTATGGTTCAAACAAAAAGCGTACACAAGCAAAGTACATACTTACCACAATACTACAATAATAACATATAAACGAAACAAATCCTAAGTACAAAAATCATGCAAAACATTATAAAACAAAACAAACTCAATCATGAATCACACCTAGCAAAAACTCATCGGTAGATGAAGAACACACAAAGGGAGGGACAAAAAACACTCATCTACAATCTTGCAAACAAAAGACTAAATTATGCATTCATCCAAAAACGTATTAAAAATACAAAAGCAAGAATCTCAAGGGCTTTTCAAGGTTGTAATGTGGCTTGGTTAGAAAACAAGTGATAAGTCCTACAGCTAATCGAGAAAAAACCTTGCTGAAACCTAAGGGAGTGATCAACTTGAAAAGACTCAAGCATAAAATCTCAATCAAAATTATTCTTCATCAAAAATTGTAAAACCAAAACACCTCACTTATTAACACAACATTATTCATACTTTTTTTTCTTTTTCCAAAAATTTTCTCTTATTTTTTCTTTTTCTTTTCTTAACCTCATATCAATCACAACATAAGTACATAAATATTTCTCTCCCCAACTTGAATTCAACCAACATTAATGTGTGAATACTCCTTACTTTCTAAGGCAAGGTAAAAATTCATACAACAACATATAGTTGAGGGTTCAAGAAACAAAGTAATCAACATCATACAAAAAAGGTGAATTGACACTCATAGACAAGCATCAAGTTCAAATAAACATGGATATTGATAAAAGCTCAAAGGGGTTAACAAAGATTCACGCACTCACAAGGTGAATTGAATATTTGGCAAAGGTAGTTGTGCTCAAAATCAAACAAAATGCCTTGATCATTTTCATGCATTCATACAATCAACACAAAACAAAAGATTAAGCATAATAAAATCTAGTTAACACAAGAATGTGGCCTCCAGCATATGTAAACAATGGAAAGCTTCCTTACATTTATGGGTAAAAAGGGAACTAAAGTGATTCAATTCATGAGAAAGTAAGGAAAAAAATAATGAATAGCATGGTAATTATACAAATGATAAATTTCCTAAACATGTTATGCTATAGAAAGCAATAAACGAGTACCTGACGTGTACCAACTTTGAAAACTATCATTACCATACATCCGCGAGTTGAAATGATCAAACTCAGAAAATCACCAAATGCAACCTAAAGCTACAGGACCAAAATTTGAGTCCAAACAATAACAAAAGAGTTAGAAAAATAATATTTACAAAATTTACAACCAACAAAACTCCTCAAGCTAAACACGACAAGCTTGCGGATAACACAATTTGACAAAACAAAACAAAAGCAAATAACGATACAAAAACTTGGTGAAAATGAATTAACAAGTTGAAAAGTGAAGATTTGAAATTAAGAGCAAGTCATATTTCAACTTGTTAAAACACAAGTCACCACAAACATAAACAAACGTAAACAAACATGTTTGTTTTACGTCGTAAGCTCGACGCCTTTATTGTGCGAGCACTAGTAACCTCCTCTCGTCATGCCATGGTATTGTCACACCGCGCAAACCTAAAGAAAGTGTCCTAACAACCACACAACAAATGTTACGAATACGAGACAACTTACAACAATACTTGAAAACAAGGAAAAACACACATATGTACAAGTATGGAAAATAAACACACAACATCTACAAGTAACAATATACAAGTTCATATACAAAGTCTATACAACATATACATTAATTACAAAACTCAAAAACAACGGAATTATCGCACAAAAAATAAAACCAATCCCCGACAACGGCGACATTTTGTTGTTGCGGTTTTAGCGGCAAGCAAAGAGTTTGGTATTTATTTTTACCGGGTGATATATACCGGTTAGGTTATATCGTATCATGTCCACAAAGATTGGTTATTGATTCGTCATTCAACAATTCTATCGTTAATGAGTTTGGGATAAAATGAGCTGAAAATAAAAGACAAAAAGTAAATGAACAAAAAGTATAAAGGATAGACAACTTGTCCGGAACGAATGCGTACTACCCGTCACAGACTTAAATCTACCGTCCATGTCATACTCAGCCTACGATACTCCTCTGTGTCATCACATACCTCTCACAACCTAAGCTATTTCTAACCCAAATTGAGAATTATACCCCATCACCTCGATATCCATGTCTGGCATACCTGAACAACATAGAAGTCAACCGCGCCACTCGTAATAGCTATCTCTTGCTCGAAACAACCAACACATAGGCATTAAGATCAGATACTCTAAGTAAATGTCAGCTCTAAATCTATTTCTAGCATTCAGAAACTAACAGATAATCATCCTAGGTAAGAATCTAAGCAATCTATGTCTAGCAAAGCTCAAATCCCTAACATAAAGTAAAAACCTAAGACAATTACCAACACAGATTCGTAAAGAAAACTTTATACAACACCAAGGGGGACAAATATACACATGTTTAGAGTAAATATACATACATAACCAACAAATAGAGCAATACATAGAGAGGTGAATAGATAAACCACTCATTTACACCAGTTTCTTAACGCCTATCGAAGAGAAATCCACCTCCAATCATCTGTAAGAAAAACTCTAATGTTGTTTTCTAAGCTAATCTATCAAAAACTATAAAGGTGATGGAATTTGGGAGTAAAAATCCAACCCAAAAACCATAAAACACAAAAATGAAATGAAATGAAACTATATACAAATTCTATCTCGCAGCCACCTCCCAGCGCTCCAATTGCACCGCCCGTCGTTGGTCCCTTATTACTCGGCCCACGATGCTCCACGTAAGCATCTGGGAAAAATATCTTCACACCGCCCGACGACCAATATCACCGCCCGACGAAGCTAGTCTTCCTCGCCCAGCGAGCTGCTGGCGAGCCAAAGTCAGGAGTTATTGGATTTTGACAAAGTTGTACCGCTCCTGCACTGTTCGGAGAAGATTTCTGCGCTCACAACGCCCTGTCATGGCCACCTCACCGCCCGACGGTGGACACCAGAAAATAAACTTTTGTTGCTTTCTCTGCACAACTTGGAATGGCTTCTTCTTTGCCTTATTCTTCCAAAAATACATCTTGGAGATTTTATTCCTCTTGCTCCAATCATGCTCAAATATCTACAAAATATATACAAAACTAATCAATCAGTATAATATATACACAAAACGCAATAAAACGTATTTGCAACAAAAAGCGGGGTTATTCAACGATATTCAAAACAAAAGAATAGATAAGTGCCACAAAACATATGTACAAAATAACTACATTTTGGCACTTATCAATAAGGTCTCACTTTCTTCATGACCACGGGTGTGCATGATTTCTACTCAAATGTCATCATTCACCCCTCATTTTGATTCCATTCATTTCTCCTATAAATAAGCAAGCCATTCCACTCATTTTCTCAAGCTTTGATAGCCAGAAAATCCCTGCCAAACTCTCTCTCGAACCATATTTTATGCAACTTCGTTTTCACTCTCAAAGCCATTCCAGTTTGAAATTAACCATTCATTCTTCTTCCTTGAACCTCACTGAAGCTAACAGAACAAGAATCGTGCCTTGAAGCTTCCTGAATCGTGCTATCCAAGTCCAGTCTCAGAGCTCTGAAAGTGAACTTCGTTAAGGTAAGAATCTCCATCAAACCTTGTAAAATAAAGCATAATTGCACTCTCCTCATCTCCCTGATCCTGGTGATCTTCACCATTTGTGTTTTCATCAAGTGTTGACTGAGAATTTCTGGAAACAAGTGCTCGTTATTATTTCTGATTTTTCCAAATTGTTCATGGTACGAGTGAAATAAATATTTCACGAGGGTACCATTAGAATCGTCTTAAAGAGACGAAGCGAATGGCACCGGTCTGAAGAATTTATTTCACAGTTTGCGGACTACGTATGGAGGATGACCGGAGGTTGAAGACGACCTATGTGTTTGTCTTCAACCAATGAGGGCTTGACATGTAATATTTTTGAATTGGATCCTGTGATAACGTTTTATCATGCGCGCGTCTCCGGAGCCCTTGGATCTGATTACTTTTTGAGTCAGATTCGATCCATCGTGTGACATTATTTCTAATTTTATTTTTAAAACTTAATTTAAATTGTAATCCGGTGTGAAAACCAAGGAGGTCCATATGAAGCACAACACGTGTGATCCTTTGGGTCTGCTTACTCACGCGTTTCGACTATGATCAGATGGTCCACATTTTTTTGGCTTTTATTTTATTTTCTGATTTATATTTTTAAATGTTTTAAACTTCAAAAAATCATATAAAATTCATTTCTGGTCCAAAAATTATGAAAAAATTCACAAAAATATTTTGAAATATTATCTTTCTGAATTTTATTTTTTCATAATTTTATTTTTATATTTGATATGTTTTATTATTTTTCCCTTTTATTTGATGTTTTTAATTGTTTTAAATACTTTTTAACATTTTAAAATTCTGAAAAAATTATGGAAGGATCCAATGGTCATTTGACAAATATTGGTCACCTCATTTTATTTTTATTTCTGATTTTACTCTTTTTTGCCATTTTTTGGTTTGTTTCATCATTTTATCATTATTTTTAAAAATAATTTTATGCTTACAAAAATTCTCAAAAAATTTGTCAACACTTGTTGACCTCAGTTTGACTTTGGGTAATTTTCTTGGAATTTTATGTTTATGAAATATAATAATTATGTATTTCGTCAATAAAGTCCAATTAAATAATCTAATTTCAAAATTACTTTTAAATCCTTTTATATTTGATTTTTATTTTGCCGACTTTTGAAGTTATTTAGAGTCACAAATTTCCTAAACATCAATGAAATTTGGGTGTTGATAGGTCTCTAGACCAAATCCACCAACAGAGTTGATTGATTTTTACGAAGTAAGACCAAATAAATTCATCTGATGCAAAATAAATCTGAAAATTATTTCTCCTCCTTCATCTTATTTTTTTCTTTGTCCCGATTCGGGAAAAGTGATCAATTGGTGGCATGAACTTTAATGTTCTAACATAAGCCCCAAAAGATGACTTGAGCTTTGATCTTGGTTCAACACTTGTGGCACTTGTCGTGTGGTCGCGTTGATTTCTAATCAAGCTTTTGGCAAGTTTCCACTAACCTTGTCCATTTGAAATTCTCAATCATCTTTTATCAAGCGATGTGATAATTCCAAAACCAGTGATATACTTAACAAAAAACAATTGGAACTTGTCGTGTGGTCGCATTGATTCTGTCAAGCTTCTAGAAAGTCTTCATGCGTAAGTTTCAAGATGGTCACCTTGCTGACGACTAACAATTCGATGATATACTTGACAAGTTTCAAGATGGTCATCTTGCTAACCTTTATTAATTGTTTTTTATTTTCCACTCTTTACCTCTCGGATTTACTTTTATGCTCTTTATTTTTATGCACTTTATTTTTAGCATTTACATTTCATGTCATTTTTTCTTTGCTCACTTGAGCATTTATTTTTATGTCATTTTTTTCTTTGCTCAGTTGAGCATTATTTTCTATGTCATTTTTCCTTTTCTCACTTAAGAATTTTATTTTCTTGTTATTTTGAATTTGCTCACTTGAGTTTTATTTTCCTTTTCCAAAACTCTTAATAATTCAACCTAAACATAAAAAACTCTTAATTGAACTTGGTTACTATCCTTGTGCTTGGAGCTTGATCTTTGGACTTAGGATTAGGACTCTTACCTCAGCTTGGAGATCTCTGTGCCCTTGGTGTTATTCTGGCTTGTGTGGTTATTATCTTTGTATGCAGGTGTTTACTGTGGAAAATGGTAAACAAGCGCTGGTCTTCCCTAGGTCCTAAAACTAAGGATTACTCGCAAGATCGACCAGTTGATCTTAAGACGTGTTCTAAGATTTTGTATGTTATACTGACTCTGTTGAAATATACCTTGACCAAGAAACAGTTTTTGAAGACCAAGGGGAGCAGTACAACGACTTTCCACACAGAATTTCATCTAACTGCCTAACCGACAGTAGGTTTTGGATAAAACAAGACTCAACTAATTACTAATTGGTGACTCGTGACCAATAAGTGACATTGAAATGTTCATGTAAAGTTGTTTGAAACGAAACGAAAGTAAAGACAATAAAGAGATAAAATTTAAACATAAGTTGATTGCATTAAAAGTAAAGACGGTGATTCATGTACATCAAAAGCTTAGTGACTCTTTCTTCCTTTAGCGCGGAATTGGGAAGAGTGTTGGTAAAAAATTTGAGAATACATGTGAACACACTAAAATTACATTGAAGTAACTTATTTATAGTATTTGACAATATAACCGCTGGATCTAATGAACGGATGAAAACGAAACTAAAATATAACCGCTACACAAGATCTCGCCAACCATTTAGCGTTTAATAGCCACGATCTCTGAGATAACTGCCCACGATCTGCATAATTTGACTCTTTCTCGCTCGTGCTTTTGAGAGAGTTAACCGCTTCTAGCTTCGATGCATCTCAGGAAAAGTAACATTTCTCTAAGTCCCCTAAACTACGCCCTCGACAGCATCATCTAAACTTCGACCGATTTTCTTGTTCAGCTCATAATATGGAAAATCGACCAACAACAACCTGTTTTCCCCTTCAGTCGATAGGATAAATTTTCGACACACTTGTCTTGTGTTTATTCCTTCAGACTTCCGATCTCGCCCTTTCCATGTTCATTTGACGCTTTGGTCAAATTGATTGACTCCTTGGTTCACCGTCTCGGTCGACACACTTCTTTTATGATATTTCTAACTTGGTTTTATAAATTCTCCTAAAGCAACTATATTCGTTCAGGATTGGCCCCTAACCTGTAGGGATGTTTGCCTTTGACAATGCCCTTAAACGTATTCAGGAATTTCCCGTTAACAAAATGCCCCCCAGAGATGCCACTTTCGAATTTCCTCACTTTGTTGACTATATGAGACAGTGGTATCTATGAAGCTTCACATCTTCGGTCGACTCAATCATTTCCACTACTTTAAAAAGTAATTCACTGTTCCGACCTTTTCGTGACATCAGGCAATCATGGAAACGTATCCGGTTTTTGCTTCGAGACGTGGGATCATTAATGTTGACCATCATTACTCCTCAGTGGCAAACATGGCCCACCACGCTTCTACCTTAATCCGGCTACACGTGTCCTTCGACGGACACGATTTTTAAACCTAGGAAATCTCCCAAAACTTTTCCTTTTCCTTTTCCGCTTCAGCCTTTATGAAGAGGAACTGGAAAATTGAAGAGCAGTTGTCTATTGCTAATTGTTAATTATCAATTGTCAAAGCTTCCTTGTCTAGTGCAATTGGATATGTTTATTAAAGAAGGCGCAACTATTATATATGTTGATGACTAGCTAATGTAAAGGGGGACTCCTTAACCCCTATTGTTTTCAGAAACACAGTGAAAAACAGATCAAATGAAGTTCATTCGAGTATGGTTATCATGCTACACGTGTCCTTCGATGGACACGATTTTTAAACCTAGGAAATCTCCCAAAACTTTTCCTTTGCCTTTTCCGCTTCAGCCTTTATGAAGAGGAACTGGAAAATTGAAGAGCAGTTGTCTATTGCTAATTGTTAATTATCAATTGTCAAAGCTACCTTGTCTAGTGCAATTGGATATGTTTATTAAAGAAGGCACAACTATTATATATGTTGATGACTAGCTAATGTAAAGGGGGACTCCTTAACCCCTATTGTTTTCAGAAACACACTGCAAAACAGATCAAATGAAGTTCATTCGAGTGTGGTTATCATGCCACTAGATCTGGTTTTCTGAAAGCTCCCATTGTCAATTTTTTCCTAAAAAGGGGGAGAGAAGATGTAACTGTAGTAACTGTATCAATACTGCACAAATGTTGAAACAAGAAGGAACACAAGTATATCTAAGTCACAACGCTCAAAATATCAGGTCCCAGCCTGAAAGAAAATTAATTGTGACTTGTGATTACAGTTTTGATTAGGCCACTGCGAGCCTCGATTAGGCTACTCGGGAGGCAGTATATTCCAAAGTCCAACACCGAGTCTCTTTATTCACCACCATACTAACCCCGTGTTAGTGCAAGGTAGGAGACAAGATGTCAAATGGGATGTCCTAACATGGGCAGGAACTCGAGATCTGAAGATGTGTGCAGAAGACAAAAGAAGTTTCTGCTGGAGAAGATGTTAATTGTTAATTGTAAAATATTGCTGCTAATGCAATGTAACACTTTAGTACATATATTTGTTTTCGTCAAAATTTGCCAAAGAGGGAGATTGTAAGTTCCTCATTTTAAAGGGCTGGCTCAACTTTGTAAAACAAATATAAAGCATCAATAATGGAATACCTAAAAATGTTGTGTTGAAAAGTTTTAACATCTAAAACAGCATGTCATATGAGATGTCGAGACATTAGACATCACACTATTGAACTATCAAAGTTTGTTACAGTTCTGTTTCAATTGTGCAGAATATTCTAGGAGTATTATGCATCTTATGTAGTGTGACTTTGAAGGCATATGTGGAGGTCCAATAGCTTAGGAGAACGATCAGCAAGGACCTTGATTGTAGCAGAAGTTATCTGCGTTTTTGTTTCTGCAAAAGTTTGTTTCTGTAGAAGTTTGTTATAGCTTATGCTGTTATTTTGAAGGCCCAAATCCAGTTGGGTAATAGGTTATAAATAAGCAGTTGTAACCTAGCTTTAGTAAACTAGTCGGTTTTAGAAAGATGTAGTCTTTAGGGTTAGCCATGTAAGTGAACTACCTAGATTGTGGGATGGTCACTGATTTTTACCTCGAAGCATGTAGGCAAGAGGATTATTTTACTCACTCAGAAGTTGTCAAGCAATGAGTGTGGTTGTGTCCTTGGAAGAAGCTGTGAAGCAATTCCAATTTTGGTTTGTGTCACTTGACTGACTAGTTTAGATTGTGTTTGAAATATGGTATCTTCGAACTGTTTTAGTTGTGTTTGGAGTGAGGTATCTCCAAGCTGATTGTGTTAGGAGTCACGCAGTCGATGCAGTTGCTGGTGTGATAGTAGCTGATAGACATCACTAAGGTGATTGGATGTGAGCGGAGGTTCTCATATCTAAGTGTGGTATCTTAGGTAGAAGGGTCATTAGGTAGTCTGATTAAGTGAGGAGTGTAAAGAGGGTGGTTTCCCTCCGAATTAATACTGCTGATAGTGAACTTCATTCTTGGCTTGGTATGCCCCCAGATGTAGGTTGGTTAGAACCGAACTAGGTTAACAATTCCTTGTGTTCTTTTGTTTCCTGCATTTTAATTGTAATTCTATCTTGTCTGTTATGTAATGTCGGATCAGATGTCACAACATCCTGAGTCTGTTAACACCAGAATTTCAAATTTGACACCGATGAAAGCTTAATCAAACCACTTCTCTATGATTCCAGTTTATCGGGATATAGGGATGGTAACGTGGTGGGTCGGAGGCGGGTTTAAGCAACTCATACACGCACCCGCCACCCAGACCTAGACCCACATCCGCCCCAAAATCTGGTCGGGCCTTATATTCGTTCCCCCCGCCCCAACCCCCAATAAAAACGGGTTTCCCAACGCTTGTCCCGCAACCGCCTAAATAAAATTTTAATTTTTCTTTTTAAATTTTAAGTTTTTTCAATAGAAATAAAAATCAATAATTAAACTAAATAATTAATTATTTTAAAAACATTTTTTGTTTGATATTTTTATTTAAATTGTATTTTCATAAAATAAATAAATAATAATTATAATAAACATGTTATTATAACATTAAAAAAAAATATAAATGAGTAATAAAATTATTAAAAATAAATTAAATTTATTTGACGGGTGTGGGGCGGATACTAGCATCATCCATCCCGCACTCGTAAATAAAAATCGAATTTGTTCTGCACCCACACCTGTTTCCAGTTAAAAAGAATTTTTTCCATTAATTCTAGGACAGGAGCGATCTGGACCTTTATTTGCAATGCAAGGTTTTGAATGCCAATAAAGAAATATAAGAAAAAACAATATTCTTGTAAATCGAGCTACCCTCCTAGTAATTAATGACGTACCTGGAAATATACAAAAACTTGAATTGATTTTTGTGTCATTTGACAACACCCTCAATCAACATATATACTGACATGTGTAAATTAAACCTTTTAGGGAGCAGGAATGCCACAAACCGGGGTGCCTTTCAAGTATTGAAGGAGACGGAGAATGTCTTGGTTGAGAAGTGTCCTTGGTTGAGAAACAAATTGGCTGAATTTGTTGAATGTAAAAGTGATGTCATGTTGAGAAATGATCAACTACATATATCGACCAATGAGTTAGACATGATGTCTAAAACCAAAATGGACCAAGTCATAAGAATATGAAACAAAAAAAAAAACTAATGAATGCTTATACATAACAAACACACATACATATGAAGTTCATGGTGACAATAGTTACTACTTCTAAAAAAGTTTATATATAACATAACATCAAAGTTTTAAAGTCTATGCATTGCACTCCAATTGAAATCACATCAACTACATTTTCTTTTGTCATTTCCCTCACTATAAAAGATTGCAAGGTAGGTCACAAACATGACAAGAACTTAAAACCTTGTCACTGAATAACACCCAGGTTGACCCGTCATCGATTTTTTACTAGCTACCTTTGATTCGATTTTTCCACGCATGTAAAATGCAGGTTGTTGAGGTAGTGGTAGATCTATTGAATCACAGTTGAAATACAAAGCAATTGTTGCCATAGTTGGCCTCCGATCTGGATTTTCTTGCACACATAGTAGACCTATCTGAATGCACCTATTTACTTCTGTTTCTGAAAATGAGTAGACCAATGCAGAATCCAATAGTTCCAATTGCCTATTTTCCCACCATTTCTTCCAAGCCTGCAATAGAATCGCCAAATATAGATGTTTAGTTACTCGTGTTCTTTTGCTCAACCGAATAAACAACCAATTTTGTCTTTGACGTTTTGTCACATTCGTCTAGTTAGTCTGCTATAGACTAACAGACTAAATGTGACAAATCGCTAAAAGTAACTTGCATTGAAATCTAGTAAGGTACTCACATGGCTCACGAGGTCATCGATGGAATCTATTCCGTTATAATCAATATTTCTTTTTCCACTGACAATCTCAAGAATTATGACTCCAAAGCTAAATACATCAGATTTCTCAGAAAATTGTCCAAGCATTGCATATTCGGGAGACATGTAGCCACTAAAAATCGATAATAAATAGCGAAAAGTTCATCAATATTAGACAAAAATATTAAATTGAAAACAAAAGTTTCCTTTTGTTTCAGGAAAAAGTAGTATTAATATCAATACTTACTATGTCCCCGCAATTATACTAGTATTTCCTTGCATCTGATCAATTGCAACAATCCTCGCCAAGCCAAAATCCGATATCTTGGCATGCATGTTGTTATCCAACAAAATATTGCTTGGTTTAAGATCACAATGTATGATTTTCAGATGAGAATCCTCATGTAGATAAAGAATACCTCGCGCAATCCCTCTTATAATCTTGTGACGTGCATGCCAAGTTAGTTTTTTATGGTTTTCAGGACCTATAATATTCAAATTGTCACAACTCTCTTAAATCCAAGGAAGAAAATACTTAAAAGTAAATAAGGTTAGAAATATCATACTGAATAGATAGTAATCAAGGCTTTTGTTGTGCATATACTCATAAATAAGTATCTTCTCATTCCTTTGAATGCAAAATCCTAAAAGTCTCACAAGATTTCTGTGTTGAAGTTTCGCTATTAACAACACTTCATTCTTAAATTCCACAGCACCTTGACTTGAATTTCTTATGAGCCTCTTCACTGCTATTTCAAATCCATTCGGAAACATTCCCTACATCACAATTACCATTACAAAATATTACATTGAAGATTATAACAAAATTTCTTCACTATAGTTTAAAACTATAAAATAGATTCATATATAACCTTGTAAACATCTCCAAAACCACCTTCTCCTATCTTGTTATCATCAGAGAACTTGTTTGTCGCTAGCCGAATCATATCGAAATCAAATTGCAAAGAGTGTACTTCTGATGAAATGTCTTCTCCAACTAAACCAAAAAAAAACAAAATCAGAAAAATAATTCTGAGTAATACTATATTGAACTTTATAAACATTAAAAAAAAACTCAAACTCAAATTGTTTTTAGTTCCACATTACAATTTTCTTTGTGATACTTGAGATTCTTCCTCGCTCTTCGACATAGCACATAATATGTGAAAAAGAAAACCGTGACAGAGAAGATCGTGATAGGAACAAGAACATGTAAAATTATGAAATGTCGCGGTACTACATTTTTCTTTTCTTGTCCTGCAACATAGATTAATGTTAACCTCAATTTACTTGTAATAAAAAAAAATCATTATTACTTTGGTCATTGAATAACTGATATATCTGAACTATATATAGACCATATATATATACTGCAAAATGTTGAAAAGTTGAAACCTCTAGCTAATGCGAAAAATGGAGAAGGATCATATCTGACAATACAACTTGGATATAAAACACTTCCTCTAAGCTTTCCTCTAGCACATGAAGTTTGAAGATATTCAATAGCATCCTTCAAACACTTCATGCAATTATCATTTGAGAGATTCGGTATACATTGAGCAAGTCCATATAAGAATTTATCCTCGTAGAAAATCGCTTTCTTGAGAACAATTTTGTTAAGTTTTCCTTTAGAATCTCTATTTGCTTGTGTCACAAGGTCCACCATCAAAGAACTTAGCATTTTATTGAATCCGCCAAACGTTCCTTGATAATCAACTGAGTCCTTCACACACCATGATGGAGATTCTTCCAAACTGTCAAAGAATGATCTATCCGAATAACGAACCAAACATTCGTCTGACCAAATAATAGCTTCTTTAGAATCACACATTGTGGTGAGTGTTTTAGTAGAGTTTCTAACACATTCACCACAGTGATTTGTGTTTCCAATGCACATGAATAAACCATAGACAGTGTCTTGTGTTTCATCAGTAGTACTAATTATACTAGTGTTATAGAAACCATGGTTGAGTGTATCAGAAGCTTTGGATGAAAGTGTTGATAAGAGTGAGTTTAAGTTGATTTTGTAAGTGCTTTTGGGATTAAATGTTTGAATGTTTGTGCAATTGTAATGGCTGAATGTTGATGCTGTTTCTATTGGTGAAAAGATTATGCAGAAGAGAAGAGTAATCGAGAAGAGTTTTTGTTTTAGATTGTAAGCCATGATTAGATTAAAATTCAATCTTTGTCTTAATAATTACAAGGTTGATATTTGAGTTTTTTTGATTAACTCTTGAAATTAAGCAAAGTTATATAGCCATTTGGTGTTATCAATGGTCAATTTATTTTTTTACTTTATATTTTTGTGCTAATTTGTTACCACTGGCCATTCAATTTTGTGTTTAATTAGAATGTTTCCAATATTTTTACCATGAGGAGTTACTTAATAATGATGGGCATCTTTTCAATTATTGTTTTTAATTTTAAGGGTAACGTCCATTATTATATTGTAGTGATTTTGATATGTACTTGAACTAAAAAAACACAAATTATAATTTTTGATATCTTTGTAATATTGATTAGTGCAATGCAACTAAGACACAGTAATTAATACAAATAAAAATATAAAATGTGATGATTGGCTTAAGTGTCACTATCTTTTCAAAATAAAAAACAAAATTAAATTAAATAAGGATCATACTAACATCTGTTCTTAGGTATACTATAATTAAAAAAATTTAATTATAATAAAATATAATAAAATAATATTTAAAGTTTTAAAAAACTACATGCACATAATTTAATAATTTTTATAAATAATTTATTAATTTGTGACTTGAGACACATGTTAGAGAATTTTTTCTTCTAACCCTACGGTTAGACCTGACACCTTCAAATATGATATTTTTACTAACATATTCTCAGAAAAATATTGGATATTTAGTGATTTCCGATACATATCGGAAATTTCATGGGAAATACCGGAAATTCTGTAAAATTTATCATTTTTACTGTGTCAGATGTTTCGTACCGGAAATTCTAAAAATCTGGTACCGAAAAAATACCGGATATTTAAAATTTCCGGTATGGTTTTAGTACAAAAAATAACCGTGAATTTTAAATTTCCGGTATTTTTTATTTATCGGAAATTTCAAATTTCCGGTAATATTGGGACTTAATTTTTATTGTTTTTTAAACGTATAACTTTATACTTGATTAAAATATACCGGAATATAAAATTACCTGTATTGCTTTTATACCGGAAATTTGGGATATTTCTGGTACGTATAAAATTTTTCTTAAAATATACCGGATTTTTTAAATTTCCGGTAAATTGCACCATAAATTTGGAAATATCCGGTAAATAAATGCTAGAAATTTTGTAAAATACAAAGACTTTTCGGTATGCGCCAAAAAACTTACCGGAAATTTGGTCTGAGATACCGGAAATTTACTTTTTTTTCCACAACTTTCTCAACGGTAATTTTTTTTCTTCAAAAAAGTTAAAATTTTGAGTAAATAAGCTAAAGGGTATTTTCGAAATATAAAAAAATGAGGGGGTGCCAGGTATAATAAAAGGGATGGCAAGAAAAAATCACCACATGTTAGCTTTTTCCATAAAATAATTGTGATGACAGACTAGAATAAGATGCACAATTCAAAATATCACAAAAAAGGGACAATGAGAAATCTTCCATGGACCCTACTCCTAACCTTCCATCTTCACAAAGGAACCTAAAGAGGCTAATTTCCTCGTGGAAGGGACTGTTGGTGATGATCAATTTGCACCTATTACATCAACTTGAAGCCTTTTAAAAAAAGTCTGATCTAAAAGTCTATTTAAAAACCTTTTTCTCATTAAGGTTTTCAATAAATCCATATTACTTAAGAAACCTTACAGGTCGACCTATATATGCTTATATAGGCCGACCTATTTAGCATTTTTCTAATATATATGCATATGTATGTCATCTTATTTAGCCTTTTTTGAGAATATATATATATATATATATATATATATATATATATATAATCACCGACCTATTTAAACTATTTTTAATATATATAAAAATATAGACCGACCTATAAGGCTTCAAATGATTTTTTAATAGTCTAAGTTTGACCTATCTAATTAAATAGGCTTTTAAAAAAGCATAAGCCTGTCCTTTTTAATAAATAATTTTGGCCTGGCCTGGCCTCAAATAGGCTAGGCCATAGGCCCCTGTCCTTTTTCGAGCACTGAATGTCACAACATGTTTCAATAAAGTCGATTTCAAAGTTAACATAAGCATTGCATTAAGATTGTCATCTTCAAAACAAGCATCTCTTACTTGCAAGTAAATAATTGACATCAAGGAAGATCAAACGATGAAAACTGCTAAAGAACTTGATCATTTCCAAGATCTGATTACTTTAAGAATGGGAACACTAAAAAAGAAAAATGCATGAAGACTTCGTCAAATAAGGGGTATCCATCTAAAGTTGATCCCAATCTGGGAAAATCACGTCGATAAATATCTTCAAGCTGCAATAAATCAGGGATAATCACGTCGAGAAATCACTTCAGAATTCAGTCAAAGTGAGGATGTTTCATCGAGATTCATCAAATCTCTCCAAGAAATTTGTAATTAGGGACAATTTATTTCGTGAACCAAGATATTGGGGCAGTCCACCTCATATTGTATTGTGGCACTGATAAGTGCCAAAATATAGTTATTTTGTATATATGTTTTGTGGCACTTATCTATTATTTTGTTGTTAATATCGTTGAATAACCCCGCTTTTTGTTGTAAATACGTTTTATTGCGTTTTGTGTACATATTGTACCGTTTGATTAGTTTTGTATATATTTTGTAGGTGTTTGTTGCATTATTGGAGCATTGAGAATAAAGTCCAAATGGATCTCCAAGATGCATTGTTGGTCAATACAAGAATAAGGCTAAAAGATTGAAGCCATGAAAGTTATGCAGGAAAAGCGATAAAAGTTGTTGGACTGTCAATTTCGTCGGGCGATGGCCAGGCAAGGACCATCGCTTCTGCATCGCTGGGCGATGGTGGGGCGAGAGGAAGTGATCAAAACGATATTTCGCCGAGCGAAGCTGGCTATCGCCGGGCGACGGTAGATATGTTGGTCAGGTTGAGGACGTGGCTTAATTTGAGCCAAGTTTATAAGAAGTTTCGCCGGACGATGCTTTATTTCGCCGGGCGATTCTTGCGGAACAGATTTTCTTTATACTTTCATTTTGCTTCATTTTTTGGTTTTATGGTTTTGGGTTGTGAGATTCTTCCTCCCAATTCCATCACTCATATAGTTTTGATAGATTAGCTTAAAAAACAACACTAGGGTCTTGCTCATGGTTGATTGGAGGTGGATTTCTCTTTGATAGGCTCTGACAAACCGGTGTAAATGAGTAGTGTATCTCCTTTCTTCTCTTTGTATTTCTCTATTTTGTTGGTTATGTTTGTATATTTACTTTGAACTCATGTATATTTGTCTCCCTTGGAGTTGTATAAAGTTTGCTTTATGAATTTGTGTTGGTAATTCTCTTAGGTTTTTACTCTATGTTAGGGATTTGAGCTTTGCTAGAGATAGATTTCTTAGATTCTTACCTAGGATGATTATCTGTTAGTTTCTGAATGCTAGAAATGGATTTAGAGCTAACATTTACTTAGAGTATCTAATCTTAATGTCTATGTGTTGGTGAAGTATGTCAGAGATGGGTATGGAGGTGACGCAGTTGACTTCTGGTTGTCGAGGTATGCCAAAAATGGATATCGAGGTGATTCGGGAGGATTCTCAATTTGGGCTAGAAATAGCTTAGATTGTGAGAGGTATGTGATGACACAGACGAGTATCGTAGGCCGAGTATAACTGGACGGTAGATTTAAGTCTATGACGGGTAGTGTGCATTCGTTCCGGGCAAGCTGTCTATCCTTTATACTTTTTGTTCATTTACTTTTTGTCTTTTATTTTCAACCTATTTAATCCTAAACTCATTAACGGTAGAATTATCGAACGACGAATCAATAACCAATCTCTGTGGATACTATACGATATAACCCAACCGATATATATCACCCGTAAAAATAATACCAACTTTTTGCTTGCCGCTCTAATACCGCCGCAACAAGCACGAATATTCCAATCTTCTATTCAAGACAAATTCTTCAATAAATCATTATAGACAGATGCATTCCCCATTCATACTTGCGAAGCTACTTAAGCAAAATTTTGTCATGCAAGACAACTATATTAAGGCTAAAAGCGTCGTAGCGGTCACCTTGACATGATTCATGTCATAAGAATCACCATCATCCCCTATAAATGTTCTATGTGTGATTCCTCATCAATGAATCAAACTCGAGGACTTCAAAGAGTTCCATGTCCATTTTCTAATCCCCAAGTAGTTTAGGGTGTAAAGAAATTCAGACCAAGTCATTTCTTCCCTAATAGTGAAGGAAATTTGGGGCACTTGAGGAGTTATATGTGTGGTTCAACACTTAATCCCCACAGATGATCATAACCTAATCTCCAGCAGAGAAGAAAACTTGGGGAATTTGAGGAGATCCAAGTGATGCTCAACACATAACTCCCCAACATTAAAGCAAACTCAGGGAATTCAGAGAGGTTAATGTCTAATTCGACATCCTCAAGCATTCTAGAATGTAGGGAAAGTCAGAGCGAGTCATTTCTCCCAATAAGACTACAAATCAATCCCTAGTGAAATTTCCAATGATCTTTGGTACTACGAGCTTTTAAGCACCAATCTGTATTGGTCTCTCAAAACAGCAAGCAACGAGCCCTGATAAGCTTATTTCATTCCCTACAAAATCCCCTTAGAGACCAATCTTTGGCACTCTACACATAGTAATCATCACAACATCTCATTGTATCCTAAAACGTGTAGCATATCCATTAAAATGGATCATTATGCCATACACTCCAAACATGCATGTGAAAAGCATAAGCCAGATTTGGCACTCTTGCACGAAAGACCTGAATCAATCAAAATAACATCTCCGAAGAGAATGTATCTCCGAAATTTCCAATTAATATTCCCCATGAACTTCCTTTTGAAATACTTACCTTGTTGTAATCCCATTCCAGGGCCCAAATCATGTTTGGACAACCCTTTTCAAAGCACAATTCCCGTTAGAAAATTAATCCAAAACCCAGTCCACTTGGGTAGTCAGTTTCCGTCTGAGAGTTGATCAAAACCTAGTCCCCATCTAGTAGTCAATTCTCATCTGATTTTAAAAATCTTCCAAAAATTCTCAAAAACACTTTAAGTCACTTCTTATTTTTCCATTATGTTTAATGTCATTTATTTGTTGTTTTGAATATACTTTGCTATTTTCTCTTTTATTTTCAATTTAAAATCATTTTAAAAACCATTTGCATTGAATTATTATTTATTTATTCTGTAATTTAATGTTGTTGATGTTTGGTGCCTTGAATCTTGGCTTATTTTATGATAAGTCTCATCAATACCAATGGACTTTGGGTGTTGATTTGATTTGATGAACCTTCATTAATACAAATATACCATTAAATGATTTTTGAATCATTTTGGAACTTTGTGTTGATGAGAGGTTTGTCACTTCAATCCACCAAGAAAGAAGATTGATCTTGATGATGACTTAGATCAATGTCTTAATTCGATTTGGTTTCTCCCTTTTCATCTCTTCTTTTGATCCATTGAATGATGATGATTCATCTTTGTTCAAGTGAATTTGGATTGATGCTTGATGAACTTTCATCATTTCAAATCTATCTCTAAGTGATTATTTGATCACTCAAGGTACTTTAGATTAATGATAAGTTTGTCTCAAGGTATCATGAACGATTTGATTGATGTAGCGATCACATATCCTTGACTCTGTCTTGATCACCTTGCTTTTAAACCATGATGTGTATTATATACAATACACCTACATTATCATGGCCTGACATGTTATAGGTGTTACTTATATATAAGTAGCACTTATGATTGCTTAATATAGCACCAAATTGTCTCGAATAGAAAAATACTAATACTAAGTCTAACATTTATTATTATGCCTTTAATTCTTGCAATGTGCTTTTATACCTTTATTTCATTGAAATTTAGCTTAGTATATCATCATATTGTCATCTTTATTGATTTTGTATATTTTTCTTTGTGCTTATTTTGTCTTGAGAAAAAGACCAAAAACATTAATAACTTCAAAAACCTAAAATATTTTAATATGGTTCTCTTGGAATTGATGTTATTATCCTTGGCTTGGAGATTTGACTTGTACTTTGAGACCTAGGATAAAACCTTTGCTTGGAATTTCATATGGACCATTGGGACTTTTGGACCTTTTATCTAAGATATTGGGTTTTTGTCTGTTTGTTTTGTGTTTTGTCTATGCAGGGATTGTTACTTGAGATCTTGAATTTCATATGATACACGCCCCTTGGATATAATGAAGACTTAGCTTACTTTCTTGGACTTTTATCTTTTGGATTAAGTTCTTTATTCATTTGCTTATTTTCTTTGCTTGTGGCTTAATCCAAAGGAAGATAATGTTATGCATGACTTATGTCAAATGCTTTGTCTTGGTTAGTTTACAATGCAAACATATGGATTTCTCTTGGGATGTCTTTCAATGAGAAATTTTATTTCTTGAATTTAATTTATGCTTTAGGATAGTTTATTCATCACGTCCCTTTCTTCAATTTTCAAAATCTTCTCTCTTTTTCAAAACTTTCTTGTTTTCAAAACCAAAGCACTTTCTAAACAAACCTCGACTTTGTCAAGTGATTTTCAAACTTTATTTTATTAAATAAATTCTAAGATACCTTAAGCATATCAAACCTTTTCAAATTACTTAATAAACACCGAACTAATTCAAACCATTTTGTGCCTTTGTTTACTTTTCCTTTTAAAACCTTTTCTTAAAGGATGGTCATTAGTTGTTTCTTGAAGTGAAGTAAACCACTATACTTCTACAACATGTTCAGAAGTGATTGACATTTTCCACTTGAATGTTGTGACAACCTTATTGATATTAATCCAAGCAAAATCTCCATCAAGATAATGTAAATGCTCATTCCTTATGATTGTGGGTAGTAGGTTAGTTTTCCACTCGAATACGACAAAGTGTCTATTCATTAAAACCAACCAGAACAAATTTTTTTTGGTATTTTTAGCCGAACTACGAGGCGTTGATTATTCATTTCACATGGAGGATATGTAGGCATAATACTCTTGAAGTCTTTCCAAGCACAAAAATCCTATAAACAATTTCTTTTCTCATCTCATCACCCGTTTTGCAAACAACCCTTTTTTGCTAACACGTATTTTCAATAGGTTCCCATGGAGTACCATATATTATAGGAGTACTAACACCTTATCCTATAATAACCAAACCCCTTACCATGTATCTTTCTTTTTCTTTTCTTGTTTTGGGTTTTCTCGATCTTTTTCCCTTTCCTTTGGAAACAATAAAGTTCAATGGCGACTCTTGCTTGAATTTACGTTAAGTTAATCAATAGCTTAATTTAAATTATTCCACCGCTACAAATATTATATATTTTATATCTTTTTGAGCGTTTAGAGTATCCTAACATGATACATTTTTGTGATTTAGAATCAAACTTGTTAAGAATCTCCTTAGTGTTCAGAATAAAACAATCACATCCAAAAGGATAAAACAATGAAATGTTAAGTTTCTTATTCTTACAAAATTCATAAGGAGTATTTCCCATAATATGTATTATATATAATATTCTCTGAATGTAACACGTTGTGTTAACTACCTCTGTCCAGAAGTTCTTTGCCATGTTAGTCTCATTGATCATGGTTCTTGCCATTTCTCGCAAAGTCCAATTCTTCCTCTCTACAACTCATTTTTGATGTGGAGTTCTAGGATAGGAGAAATCATGGGAAACACCATTCTCATTAAACAGCATCTCAAACTGTTTGTTCTCAAACTCATCACCATGATCACTTTTAACTATGACAATTTTGGAGTCCTTCTTATTTTTCACTTGAGCACAAAAGGAAGTGAACATATAATTTGAATTATCCATGTGTTTTAGAAATTTAATCCAAGTCTATCAATTGTAGTAATCAGCAATGACTAATTCTTACTTCTTACCGTTGAAAAAGGCAGATTTCAATGGTCCAAACAGTCATTATGAAGAAGCTCCAAAGGCCTAGAGGTAGAAACAATATTCTTTGATTTAAAAGTAGTTTTTGCAAACTTGACTTTCTGACATTCTTCACAAAGATCCTCTAAAGAAAACTTCACATTTGGAAGTCCTTTGAATAAATTAAGCTTATTTAGTTGATAAATCTTACTCATGCTAATATGGCCAAATCGAATATGCCACACCCATTTCTCTTCATTAATATACATAAGATATTTTACATTTTTCTCTTTAAGATTAGAAAGTCTTATCTTATAGATGTTGTTCTTCCTCTTGCCATTGAATAAGACAGGACCATCCTTCTAACTAACAGATTTACATGAGTTTTGCTTTAAGATTATATCATAACCATTGCCACTTAATTAACTTATGGACATTAAGTTATGTATTAATCCATCAACAAGTAAGAGATTAGTAATAGAAGGGATAAAATCATTACCTGTTGTTATGGAGTCTATGATCTTTCGTTTTTAATCAACTTTGAAACCTACGATGCCTCCAAGCTAAAGTTTCATGATTTGGAACATATGTCTTATTACCATCATGTGTCATAAGTATCCAAAGTCCAGGTACCATAACCGGGGTTTTAACTTTGCTGCTAAGGACATCTGAAATATAATTTAGCTTCTTCTTAGGTACCTATAACTTCTTGGGTCCTTTCTTGTTAGTATTCTCAAAGTTCTTGAAAACTTTGAGCTTAGGATTAGAAAAATCATATTTGAAATAATTAAAACGATAGGGTTTAGCTATTGATTTTTCCTTGGGTACATAAGAATAATAACCAATGCCTCTAGTCTTATCTCTGCTCACACCATAGATCATCGAAGCCATAATGCTTATACTTAGGCATATAGCTGGAAATTTTTGGAAATACTTGTCATATTTCTTTATAACATCATAAGTACTCTCAGAATCTTATGGAGGAATATCCTTCTCAAGTTTTGAACTTGTGCCTTTGAGAGCATATATTTCATCCTTAAGAAAAAAATTCTTCATTTAAAATGGAAAATTCTTAAGCTTTGTGTGCTCCTCGGAAACATATTCATGGACCTTTTTAAGTTCCTTTAATTTACTTTGAAGTTCCCGATGTTTTTCCAGAATCTCAAACAAAGAATAATTTAAATCAGTACAAGATATGTCATAAAATACCTATTATATGTTTAAGTCAGATTTTGCTTCTGCTTTTGATGGAATCTTTTAATTATATGATCTACTGCTCATCATGAGTGCAACATTAGCTTGTTCCTCCATATAGTCACCTTCTGAATAGTTAGAATCATCCCAAGTTTCCATTAGTCGTTTCTTCTTCCTTTTGAAAGCTCTCTTCTTGGGCTTGTATCTTGAGACTATGACACTCTTTCTTGTAATGGCATGGCCTGTTGCACTCTAGAAAGGGACATCTTTTTTGCCACCATACGCACTTTGTCCAGAAGTAGACTCGATGCAACCACCGTCCTTATGGTTCCTCTAAACTTGTTGCATTGCTTCCTTTCTAGGGTATGTTAAACCTTCTAGATATAAGCGTTACTTGTAACGCCCCGATTTAAATTAGGATTTATTTTGATTAAAATAACTAGGTAATGCGGTGTATTTATATAAATTGATATTTTGTGATGTGTTTTAACATTGTTGTTGGGGCTTAGACGACTTAGGAATTTAAAAGATGAAGTCTCAATGGTGTGTGACTGAATGTGTAGAGACGTGGGGGTGTGAGGTCTAATTTATTATTAGTAATGATAATATTAACTTTAATATTATTAGTATTATTATTGCTTTATATTAATTAATTAATAAAAGGATGGTGTTAGTATTATTATTATTATTATTATTATTATTATTATTATTATTATTATTAGATAATTAGTAAATTAAAAGAAGATCAAGATTGACATTATGAAATAAGGGTCCTA
The DNA here is from genome assembly GCA_021764765.1 of Vicia sativa. Classification (NCBI taxonomy): domain Eukaryota; kingdom Viridiplantae; phylum Streptophyta; class Magnoliopsida; order Fabales; family Fabaceae; genus Vicia; species Vicia sativa. The sequence goes on from CM038794.1 coordinate 188,901,300, forward strand.
AGGGTTAAGTAGGAATAAGAGGGAAAAAATAGAATTAGGATTTGTCAAAATGTCGTAGAAGAGAGAAGAGGAAGAAAAACATTGGGAAGCTAGGGCAAGAGCTATAGGTGAAGAAATCTTAAAATCCTCAAATCTAAGGTAAGAGTGTGGTTCTAACTCTATAATAGGTGGTATAATTATGGGTAGATGATGATGTTCATGTTAGGTTTGGGTTAGAGGAATTGTTGAAATTTGATTCTTGAATGATAAAATTGATTTTAAAATTGTGATGTTTGAATGATGAAATTGATACGTTGATTTATGTTTGATGTGGGTTGATAATCTTATAATTTGGCATGTTTTTGTATGGTTACAAATCTGATTTTGGGTGAAAAGGGTGAAAAATCGTAGCAGCAACTTTTCTAGTTTTTGGCTCTGATTCAGTGAAGTAACCGATTTACCATTTTGAGGTGACCGGTTACCTCATCAAAATTTTAAAAATATTGGTTTTTGGTTCAGTGAAGTAATCGGTTACCATTCTGAGGTAATCGGTTACCTCATTCAAATTTTTGAAAAAAATGGTTACTATTTCAATGAAGTAACCGATTACCATTCTGAGGTAACCGGTTACCTCAGTTAAAAATTTCCCAGAAGTGGCATGTTAGGGGTGAAGTAACCGCTTACCTGGTTGAGGTAACCGGTTACCTTACTGAAACTAGCAGTTTTGCAAAACTTCAAAAATTCATAATTTTCAAACCGTGAGTCCGTTTTGGGTGCCGTTTGGATCGTTGGAAAGCTAAAAATATTTTCTATAATGTGATTTTCATTTTGAATATAGTAGACCAATATTTGATAAACAAAGTAATTATGACGTGTGTGTCTATGTTGTATCTGTGAATTCGTTGGTTTAGCATAAAGCATTACATGATGATAAAATTGATGATGGCCTGTGTTGGCGTGGAATTGATTTAATATGAGAAATTAATATAATATTATGGTGTTGCATGTCAGTGTCACATGCATTCATGAAAGATGGCCTGTATTGGCGAAATATGGTTGTATTGACACTGCCCACAGATGACACTTATTAAATTGAGGATTTTACCCTAATGGTACCACATGCATCTTGCATCAGTGTCAGTTGCATTGTATAATATCAAGTTGTTTTTATGAAGTTGATGTGATTGTTTAACTATACATTTAAATACATTCTTGTTGATTATGATGAACCTTAGTTGATGATGTTGAGTACTAAATTATTGTATGATATATCTGTCGTATACTTGTAATTATATGATTTATTATATTATTACGATATCTCACCCCTTATGTTAGAATGTTGCCTCTATGTGGGTAACTCTCTGATAATCAGGAGTAGTTCGCGTTGCAGAGTATAGAAGAGGTTACTCTTCTTATTTAGATTGGGTGTCAATGCTCTAATATGTAACACCTTGGGGTTGAACGCTCGTTTTGATATTTGATGTTTTGTTTTGAGAATTTTTATGGGAGAAATTTGAACTCCTATTCTTTAGATTGTTCGGTGTTTCATGTTTTGAATTAAGATGTTGAAGATGGTTATTAATTCTTTTTCGCTGCGATATTGAAGTTGAAGTTTGAGACCATTTTAAAGGTTGTTGTTGGTTCAACTGAAGTTTGTGTTATATATTTGTCTATTATACTTGAGCAGGTTTTTAAAGATGTCGAAAGATGTGAAATCCTATTTCGGAAAAAAAAATTCACACTGATTTTTATTAATTTATTCGTTGGTGAAATAGGGTGTTACAATTGGTATCAGAGTAGGTTGGTCCATCCGGTCAGGTTATTGAGTCTTATCGTAGTGTGACAGTGGAATATTGTTGATTTTTTAGTTTTAACTGTTGTTTGATGTTGTGATGTAGAAGTGAGAAATGGCTGGAAGAGGCAATGGTGCACTTGCTAACGCTGGTGGAAATGGTGGTGGAAAAGATGAAACTCGTGCTTTAGAAACTTTCAAGAGAAACAATCCACCTACATTTAATGGGAAGCATGATCCTGAAGGAGAACATGAGGGGCTCAAGGAAATTGAAAGGATCTTCCGGGTTATGGATTGTTCGGATGCACAGAAGGTGCAATTTTGTACACACATGCTGGCAAGGGAAGCTGATGATTGTTGGGTTGTTACCCACCAAAGACTGGAAGGTACATGTGAATATATCAGTTGGGTTGTGTTTCGTAGGGAGTTATGGTTTAAGTATTATCCAAAGGATGTCTGAGGGAAGAAGAAAATTGAATATCTAGAGTTGAAGCAAGGAAATATGTCGGTGACTGAGTATGCCGCCAAGTTCGTAGAGTTGGCAAATTTCTACCCTCATTACTCTGAAGCAACAACTGAATTTTTTAAGTGCGTGAAGTTTGAGAATGACGTACGTTCTGAATTCAAAAAGGCCATTGGATACCAGAGGATCCGCAAGTTCCCTGATTTGGTGAATAACTGCAAGATTTATGAGGAAGATAATAAAGCTCATTAAAAGGTTGTCACGGAGAAGAGAGGCAAGCAACAACAAAATCGTGGGAAGCCTTACAATGCTTTGACTGACAAGGGAAAATAGAAAGTTACCGATGGTAGGAGGTCAAGTGGGAGATGCACTCTTGCTGGTATTGTGTGTTACATATGTGGGAAGCCCGATCATCAGAGTAATGAATGTACTGGAAAAGTGAAGAGGTGTTTCCGTTGTGGCAATATTATACATGAGGTGACTGAATGTAGGCACAAGGAAGTGATTTATTTCAACTATGGTGAATAAGGGCATATCAGTGCTTAGTGCCAGAAACTGAAACAGTCTCGTTCCGGTGGGAAGGTGTTTGCGCTATCTGGAACCCAAACATCCAGTATAGACCACTTGATAGAAGTACATGTTTCATTAGTGGTACTCCTTTAAATACTATTATTGATACTGGTGCTACTCATTGCTTTATTTCTGCTGATTGTGTGAAAAAGTTGGGTCTGGTGTTATCGTCCATGTTTGGAGAAATAATTATTGAAACTCTAGCTAAGGGATCGGTAACTACTTCTCTAACATGTTTTAAGTGTCCTTTGTCGATCTATGACAAATACTTTCTCGTGGATTTAGTTTTCTTACCGTTGATCAGTTTGGATGTAACTCTAGGTATAAACTAGTTAGAATACAACTATATTCATATTAATTGTTTCAACAAATCTGTGAGGTTTTCTACTCCTGAAGAGGAGGACGAAGTAGAATTCTTATCTATTAAACAACTGAAGAAGTTGATGGAGGATGAAGCCCCGGTATTTTCTTTAATGACATCTTTATCTATTGATAATCAAGCGGCGATCGATGAATTGCGAGTTGTATGTGATTTTCTTGAAGTTTTACCAAATGATATTCCAGATGTGCCACCCGAAAGAGAAGTGGAATTTTTTATCGATCTTGTACCTAGCACGAAACCAATTTCTATGGAACCGTACAGGATGTCAACATAAGAACTATCAGAGTTGAAGAAGCAATTATAAGAGTTGCTTGAAAATAAGTTTGTGAGACCAAGTGTGTCGCCTTTGGGAGCTACGGTGTTTCTTGTGAAGAAGAAGGATGGTAGTATGAGGCTGTGTGTTGATTCCCGACAGCTGAATAAAGTGACAATCAAAAACAGGTGTCCTCTTCCGAGAATAGATGACTTGATGTATCAATTGGTGGGTGCCCGTGTATTTATCAATATTGACTTGAAGTCTGGTTATCACCAGATTCGTGAGAAGGATGAAAATATTCAGAAGACAACTTTCATAACTCGGTATGGACATTATGAGTACTTTGTGATGCCTTTCGGTGTTACTAACGCGCCGAGAGTATTTATGGAGTATATGAACCGTATCTTTCACACTTATCTAGATTAGTTTATTGTGGTGTTGATTAACGACATTTTGATCTATTCTAAATCCAAAGTAGAACATGACGAGCATTTGTGAATTGTATTGCAAGTGTTAAAAGAGAATAATTTGTATGCAAAGTTATCCAAGTGTGAATTATGGATAACAAAGGTTATTTTCCTTGGTCATGTTATTTTAGATGATGGAATTGTTGTAAATCCATCTAAAGTGGATGCAGTGTTGCAGTGGGAAGCTCCAAAGTCGGTGATAGAAATTAGAAGCTTTTTGAGCCATTTAAAATTGACTTGTGCATTTTCCTTGCAACTTAGGCCATGGATAGAGCTGCTCTCAATGATCTCCAAACTGAGCTTTGAATCATGGTAAATGATTAAGTATTTAGTGAGATATCATCTTCCAAAGTTTAATAAAAATAAGCCAAGGAGGCCTGGGCATGGCGCGCGCATGAGTGTTCATAGTGAGCATGGTGACCAGTTGCGAGGAAGTAACTTTATGGATCCATATCTTGATGAATACTTGGCCAAAATTAATGATTCCAAGCTTGTTGAAGAGATCTCATGGAGAACTACAAGATGCACACTTTAATTTTCAAAATTGATGCTTGAGGAGGAAGAAATAAGCTTGAACATTTGGCACACCACCTGTTTGTTGAAATTACGCGTAAGGAAGGCAAGAAGAAGGCAAGCTTGCTGGGCATTTTGCATGTCTTGTGCACAAACATTCAAACTCAAATGTCTCTCAAATGGTGCATTTTTGAGAAATTTTACACAATGACAAACTTGTATCATTTTTCTCAAGATTTCCAAAAAATGTATGGTATGCAACCATTGGATAAAAATTGAGAAAGTTATGACATGTCAAAGTTCTATAGAGTGAACACTTCGAAATTCTTTAAACTTCAAATCACTTCAACAACAAGTTAGCCCTAATTTCTTCAATTATCTTGATTCAATGATGAATTTAATCATGAAATATGAAAAGAGGATATTTGAATTGATGGTTGACCAAAAGTCCACTTGGTCAACTCCTAACTTTGACTAATTTTGACTAAAATGACCATTTTACCCCTTGTGATCAATTGACTTGCTTCCAATCAAAATTGAACCTCAATCTTTCAACCATGGATGACTAAAAACATATAGAAACACATGAAATCAAGTTTGAATGAAAAATCTGAAGGAATCTTGATTATATCCAAAACCCTAATTTTGCACCTTGTATTAGGAGATGGCCAATCTAGCTTCAAAACCTCAAATCTTCTGAATGCACTAAGAAATTCTTTGAACCATGATAGCACAAATGATAATAGGAAGATGATACTTCAATAAATTGACTTAGCCCAGCTTCAAACTTCACAACGATCCAAAACCCTAATTTCATCAGATGAATGACACAGATGAATTCCTCTTTAATTCTTTGCAAAACTCCAACTCTTGGGAGATCAATGAGACAAATGAGTTGCCTTGAGCCATAATATATCATTTTGACTTAAAAGATCCAAAGGAATGAGAACTTGAGACTCCCTTAGAACAAAATATTCATACAATCAACCTCTATAGCTTGTAGAGGACTTGAGAACCAAAGGACTTTGATTCTATCACAATGTATGAATGTAATGCAACATGATGTTTATGATGAAACATAAGTATAAATAAAGAGGGTAAATTTTTGGGTGCAATGTTAAGAAATCACCAAGTAACCTATATAGAGGTCACTCTACAACGAGGCCGATCAATAATGATGTATGTGTTGAAAAGACAAACTAGAGGAATGATATGCAGATCACCCTCTTGATGTTTGTAACACATGTAAAGAAGAATGAGATAAGTTGAAGAGGGATGGAAAGTCACAAAATCCATAATGTGTCAGATGAATTCATTTGGTCTAACTTATTCAAAATCAATCAATCATCTTGGTGGATTTGGTCTTGAGACCTATCAACATCCAAGTTCAATTGATGTTGATGAAATTTATGTCCCAAAATGAATCCAAGTCAGAAACAATTGTTAAATAATTAAAGAAATAAAATAATAATTAAAAATGATTTTAAAATTGATTATTTAATTGGATTTTTATTGATGAAATACATAATGTTATCCATACATCAAAATAAAAATCCAAGAAATTTTTTACTGCTGCAGTATTACGATGTTGATGTTGGACTGGAATTGGCATGTTGTTGACACTGGATTTCATGATTATTTTCTCATATCAGTGTCGCATACATGTATCCTTAATATCCCATATTTGGCTTATGTTGTTGGCCCGGATTTGGCCGTATGTTGATAGCCCGATTTTGGCTTATGTTGTTACCCATAATCGACATTTTGGAGAGGGCTTATGCTCTGATTTTGGAGAGTGCTTATGTCCTGATGGTACCACATGCATTCAGAATTAGAGTCAATTTTATAGCATTGATTGAATTGTTAAATTTTAGAATTGTTGAGTTGATTATTTGATGATTGTCGAACTTGAAATCTTACATGATATATTTATTTTTTATTCATGATTATATGCTTTTATTATATTGTTATGATATCTCATACCTTATGTTTTAATGTTGCTGCTATGTTGGTAACATGTAGATAACCAGGAGTAGTCTGAGTTGCAGAGCCGTAGAGTCTAGAAGAGGTTACTCTTCTTCTTTAGAGTGGGTGTCAATTGCTCTGATATGTAACACCGGGGAGTTGAACGCTTGTTTTATTATTGCATCATTGTTTTGAAGATTTTGTTGGATTAACATGAACTCCTTTTTATTTGATTATTCGTTGTTTCATTTTCTGAATTAAATTGTGAAGATGATAATTAAGTTGAAGTTTGAGCCTATTTTGAAGTATGTTGTTTGTTCAACCGTTATATATCTATTTAATTATACTTGAGCAAGTTTTTGATTTGTTGAAGAATGTAACATCCTATTTGTTGATGTTAATTTTGAATTTAATTTACTCTGATTTCTATTATATTATTCGTTGCGGAAATAGAGTGTTACACAAGGTCCTTTGCGTTTCCCAAGTGAACTTCTAAAAAACATTTTAATTCAATATACTTATTTGAATGGAATAACATACACAAAACATTCTAATGAACAAAATTAAAAGAGTTGAATAAAATGACAAAATCATAGAGACTAATTTTCTCACTTATGTGATGCAACATCCATGGATGGCTGCACATAAAGGCTACTTTTATGTTTCTGTTTATTATGTGATAGGCACTAGCGTGCCCCTGACCAGATTTTGTCCTTTCTCAACTTCTTCTTGATCCTAAAATGTGTCATCCAATGCTTACTAATACTACTGATGTTTGGAGATTTTTTTGTTGAATGTAGCATATAAGCCAAGTGCAATTGGAGAGCTTCAGAAGCTGTTTTGGACACAACTTAATTGGATAAGTTGTTTTGCTACTGCAGCAGAAAAACTATGTTTCGAAGAGGAAATCGGTTTCCTCATTTGGAGAAACCAGTTTCTGCTTCGTGTTTTTGTTTTTATGCACTGCTGTCAGTGGCAGTTTTGGTAGTTATGTTTTGTTGTGTTTCTTTTAGTGTGTTATGTGCAGACACTATAAATACTCTCCCTCTTATGTAATAATAAGTGTAATGCCATTGTAAATAATGCAATTTCAATTCTCCTCAATTACTCTCTCTCATTTATCTATTTTCTCTCTAAACTTCATCTTCTCCAAAAACACATTTTCACCATTGATTCACCTTATACCAAATTGTGTATGTTCTAACATCTGGAATCAAGAGCATTGGTTGTGATCCATTAATCCGCTGCAAACATGACAACTACCGATCGAATCCTTACCAACCTCCTAATTCTTGATTCCAAGAACTATGACAAATGATGCAAACAAATGAAAGTTTTGTTTGGGTATCAAGAAGTCCTTGAAGTGGTGAATGATGGATTCACACCATTTGTTGCAGAGGCTACAGATGCAAAACAAGCCACATTCAAGGAAGAAAAGAAGAAAGACTACAAATCCCTCTTCTTGATATATTCTTGCATCGACAACGACAAATTTGAGAAAGTTGGTGATTGTATGTCGGCAAAGCAAGCTTGGGAGATCTTGAAGAAAGCGTATCAAGGTGCCAACAAAGTGAAGGTGGCGAGGTTACAAACTCACAAGACGTAGTTCGAGTTGATACAAATGGAAGAGAAAGAATCGATCGACGACTATATTACACGCATAACACGTTTGGTGAATCAAATGAAGGCTTGCGGTGAAACCGTTATGGTGCCAAATGTAGTAGCAAAGATCTTGCGTTCTTTAACGTCAAGATTCGACAATATAGTGGTAGCCATAGAAGAGTCAAATGATCTTCTCACTATGAGAAAAGAGGAGCTTCAAAGCTCATTGGAGGCACATGAGCAAAGATTGGATGAAAGAGGAAATGACAAGGACAAAGCGGAAATTGCATTGCAAGCAAGGTTCAATGAGAAGAACAAGAGATCGAAAGGCAAGTGGTCATCTAAGGGCAAAGCAAATTTCCAGAATTTTGCTGGAAAAAATTCACAAAATTCAAGGGGTTCCATGGCTCAAAGAGGAGAAATAGATCCAAGGGTAGTGGTCAAGGCAACAACTACAAGAAAGGTGACAAAAGTAATGTGAAGTGTTTCAATTGTCAAAAGTTTGGCCATTAAGCAAAAGAATGTAATGCGAAATCGAAGGAAAATCATGGAGATAAGGCCAAAGTTTCTAGGCAGGAGGTAGAGGATGACGATACGCTTCTTGTTATGATCACGGAGGACAACAATGGTTGCAAATAGGGGCTGGACAGCAGCTCTGTAGTGTGTCGAGGGCTGGACAACAACTCTAATAGTGCAGAATTTTCTGCACAAACGCATTCGGAGCGAAACGTAATGGTAACCGTTCGAGGAGGAGTTCAAAGTAGTGATGAGTGGTACTTGGACTGGGGTTGTTCAACTCATATGACGGGTAGAAAGGATTGGTTTGTGAAAATCAATCAAGCCACGAAAAATAGAGTGAGATTCGCGGATGACACCACTTTAACGGCCGACGGTGTGGGTGATGTTTTGATCAAGAAGAAAGATGGAAGCCATTTCTTGATCAAATATGTGTTATACATTCTTGGAATTAGGTGTAATCTCTTGAGCATTAGCCAATTACTCGAGAATAATTACACAATTTGGATGGAAAACAATGTTTTGCACGTTTTTGACCTAAAAGGTGTTTTAATCCTTAGAGCACCCATGGCTGCTAATCGTACTTTCAAAATAGAGTTAAAAGTAATGGCTTGCTACAACATCAAGTCGTGATGAGTGGTTGTGGCACTACCGTCTTGGACACCTCAATTTTAAAGACCCCGACGCGTTGCAAAAGCATGGTATGGTGATCAGGCTGCCCAAGATTAATTTTCTAGCGGAGTTGTGTGAAGAGTGTGTGCAAGGGAATCAACACAAGAACAATTTCTAAAAGGATGTTGGTCATACGACCAAGGAACACCTTGAGGTGGCGTATTATGATGTGTGCAGCCCAATGCAAGTAGACTCGTATGGTGGAAATAGGTACTTTGTCACTTTTATTGATGATTTTAGTAGGAACCTATGGATTCATCTCATAAAGAGGAAGGATGAGGTGTTTGATGTGTTCAAGCGTTTTAAGTCCATGGCGGAGCGGCAAAGCGGTCACAAGGTGAAAATTCTCAAAATGGATGGTGGGGGTGAATATACCTCAAGTGAATTTGAGAATTATTGTGATGATGAGGGTATAGTGTGTGAGGTTGTTCTACCTTATATGCCTCAACAAAATGGAATTGGCGAAAGGAGAAATCGCTCAATTATGAACATGGTTCGTAGCATGTTTAAAGGGAAGAACTTGCTGAAGGAATTACAAGGAGAAGTGGTTTATACACCAGCCTATTTGTTGAATAGGTGCCCTACTAAGAAGATTGACAAAGTTACACCGGAAGAGGTATGGTCTGGCCACAAACCGAATTTAATGCATTTGAGAGTTTTCGGTTCGATTGCATTTCGCACATTCCGGGCCAAATTCGAAAGAAGTTGGATAATAAAAGTGAGGTAATGTTACTTGTCGGATATCACCCTACTGGAGGCTACAAACTGTTTGATGTAAGTAGCAAGAAGATAGTGATTAGTCGAGATGTGGTGGTGGATGAGCTGAAGCTGTTTGACAACAGAAATAATTTGGTATCAGCAGCAAAAATCGATTTCTCAACAGAAGGAAATTGGTTTCTCTCGTGAAATTTGCAGTTTGGAAGCTCTGGAATTGAATTTCTGGAAGCAGAAACCGGTTCCCCTGATCTTGGAAACCGGTTTCCACCAGAAAATATAGAAATTCTGCTACAGCAGCTGGCTGATGTGCAGATTCTGAGATTGTTAAGTATTCCATGATAATGAGATCAATAATGATGGTGATCTCATTCACTTTGCACTTATAGCCGAATCTGAACCGGTGATTACGGAAGAGGCATTGAGCAATGCAAAGTGGGTGTGTGCTATGCAAAAAGAACTGGAATCGATTGAGAAAAACAATACTTGGGAGCTGGTTGATTTACCGTAAATAAAAAGGCAATTAGAGTAAAGTGGGTCTATAAAGTGAAGGCAAATCCCAAAGGCGAAATTGTCAAACATAAGGCTCGACTAGTGGCAAAGGGATTTTCGTAGTGAGAAGGCATAGGCTATAATGAAGTATTTGCTCCGGTAGCTAGATTGGAGACCATACGGTTGGTTGTTGGTATGCCAATAACAAATATTGGCGAATGTACCAAATAGATGTGAAATCCGCATTTTTTGAATGGCCCACTTGAGGAGGAAGTCTATGTAAAGCAGCCCCCCCCCCCCCAATTTTGTGATAAAGAACCAAGAGGGAATAGTCTACAAGTTAAAGGAAAGCACTCTATGGTTTGAAACAAGCACCTAGAACTTGGAACAAACGCATATATACTTTTCCTATTGAGGTTGGCTTCAAGAAGTGTGTATCCGAACATGGTGTTTATGTGAAGTCGGATGCAAGCAAAGGTGTGATTATACTTTGCTTATGTGTGGATGATATTTTGATTACGGACAGCAATGACGAGTTTATTTTCAAGTTCAAAGGTGAGCTTATGAAAGAATTTGAGATGAGCGACCTTGGTATCATGACATACTTCCTTGGCATAGAGTTTCACAAGTCAAAGTTGGGACTACTCATGCATCAAAGAAAGTATGCTCATGAAATATTGAAGAGCTGTGATATGGAGCATTGTAATGCTGCCAATTCACCAATGGAACCAAGGTTGCAGCTGTCCAAGAATAGGATGAGGGTGACATAAATCCAAGTCAATATAGAAGGTTGATTGAATCATTATGTTACTTGTGCAATACGCGACCGGGTTTGGCATTTAGTGTCGGTATAGTGAGTAGATTCATGAAGAGACCAAAGGTGTCTCATTTGGCAGCTGTCAAGTGAATCCTTCGTCACATCAAATGTACTCTTGGCTATAGAATTCTCTTTCCCGCGGTTGATGTGGGAAGCGTGTGTAAGTTACTCGGTTATACAGATTCCAATTGGTGCGGAGATAAAGATGATCGAAAGTCTACGGCCGGTTATATCTTTATGTTCGGAGGAGCTTCAATCTCTTGGTTCTCTAAAAAGGAACCCGTGGTGGCACTCTCTTCTTGTGAGGCCGAGTATATCACAATGTCGATGTGTGGATGTCAAGCTGTGTGGCTAATGAATCTACTTAAGGAGTTGGACAACATTAAGGTAAAAGTTGTCACACTCTTTGTTGACAACCTCTCAGCTATAAATCTTGCAAGGAATCCTATAGCACATGGGAGGAGCAAGCATATAGAGATGAGGTTCCATTACTTGAGGGAGCTGGTGTGTGAAGGACATCTGAAGCTAGCTCATTGTCGAAGCGAATAACAACTTTTTGCGGATTTGTTGACAAAGGCAGTAACAAACAAAGTGTTCAAGAGGCTTGTGAATAAATTGAGCTTGAGGATTGTGGAGCACTTGGCTTAAGGTGGTGTGTTGAATGTAGCATATAAGCGAGCTTCAGAAGTTATTTTGGAAATAGCTTAATTGGATAAGTCGTTCTGCTACTGCAGCAGAAAAACTGTGTTTCGAAGAGGAAATTGGTTTCCTCATTTGGAGAAACTGGTTTTTGCTTCGTGTTTTTGTTTTTCTGCACCGTCAGTGACAGTTTTGGTAGTTATGTTTTGTTGTAAATAATGCAATTTCAATACTCCTCAATTACTCTCTTTCTCTCTCTCTCTCATTTCTCTATTTTCTCTCTAAACTTCATCTTCTCCAAAAACACATTTTCACCATTGATTTACCCTATAACAATTGTGTATGTTCTAACATTTTTTCCCTCTCACTCTCTGGACTAAATTTAATAATCTTGAGTTAATATTAATTGGTCATATTTTTCTTTTAAACAACATTTTTAGAGCAAACATAAGCTTACTAAGCATTAGCTTGAGAGTTTTAGATGATATCAAAATATCTTTTAATATATTGTTATCTCAAAGTGTCTTTTAAAATTGGTTTCTTATCTTAAAGTATCTTGTATTATCACTCCAGTTTAGTTTTCACATCTCTTAGACGTTAGCCTGAGTTGTTTCCCTATTATTAAGTGTAAGTGCTTAGCTTTATGTGAATTTATGCAGAATTTGGCGTGACCCAACAACTTTGCCGCTGAGTTCTGTCGCAATGTTGCGCCATTTGGATCTCCATGACAACACGGATCAAATTGAAAATGCCATCCTCCACACTAAACTACTGATCTTGGCCGCGTTTCAAAGACAACTGAATTTACAAAAACAATTATTGATCATCTTTGATTTTTTGAATAAAAAAGAATTTGTTTTAATATTATGTTAATTAAAATAGTTTTAGATGGATGTTGATGGGAATAACTTTGAGAAGGATTATGACTTTTTAAGATATTCATAAGAAAAAAAATGTTAAATTGAGTTTTACACGGTCAACTAATTACGAAATATATTCAATCAAATCATATTATAATTGCTTAATTATTGATATGACTTTTTTATTGACAGTATAATTGTTTTTACACTGTTAGCACATCTCTATTAAACTCTATTCATAAACCATTTTCAAAATATCTTTACTTCTAACAATAACTATGGTATGTGTAACCATTTTCGAAATATCTTTACTTCTAACAATAACTATGATATGTGTAAGGTAGTGGAAAATATATTAATTCAAATATGAAGGATAATCTTCAACATAAGTTTACACCCGTGAGGTTAGAGAGTCCATCCTCCAAATGAAGGGTATAACTTTGCCTGGACCAAATGGACTCCCAATTTTTTTTTTCTATCAAAACTTTTTAGACATAATACGTAATGAGATCACTAATTTTCCCTTAATATCCTCAAAATGATAGTAATATTTATAGCATAAATCAAACTTTTAGCTATCTTAATCCTAAAGTTACGACCTCGATCAATATCTGCAACTTTCCTCATATTTCTCGTTGTAAATGCTATCCTAAAAATAATTAGGCATCCTTCTTACTAATAACGTTATTATCACTTACGATTCTTTTCACACCCATAGTTATAATATTAATAACTTTTCGCAATAAAAAAATTGCACTGGTTAAAAAATTGAATTATTTCTAAACTTAAGCGTTGATTGATATAAAGAAGGAATATAATTGAATAAAACAAATCTTTAGAGTAACTACTTAAATATTTTGCAAAAGAAAATTTAAATAAAAACGTATTAATTGCTAACTATATCAAGCCCTAGCACCAATGGATACGATTATTCACCTAAAATTTTTAGAATATATATGGTAAAGCCTAACTTCAAAATTTACTACAAACAACACATATTCTCCTAAATTTTGTTCTCTCCCCTAAGTCTCGTTTTTCTTTGTTTTGCTTTCTTAGCACATGCACCATGGCAGCTCAAACACACAAAGAACTTGAAGAAACACTTATGATCCAAACATGTTCCCTCGTGATTGATAACAAAGAGAAAACATCTTCTAAACAGCATGAAGAAAGAGTAGAGACCTACCGCAAAGATTCTCCCCCGCCACTGCCATTAGATGAAGTGGAAGCAATTATCTACTACGAGTTCAAGAATAAGCACTTATTAGAAGAGGCTTTTACGCACAAAACTTATGGCGCAAAATAAATTTCAAAAATTTTGGGGGAAAAGATCCACAAAATTCAAAGGGTTATATGGCCCAAAGAGGAAAGAGCAGCTCCAAAAGTGGTGTTCAAGACAACAACAACAACAAGAGGTATGATAAAAGCAATGTGAAGTGCTTTAATTGTCAAAAGTTTGGTCATTTTGTAAAATGAATGCAATGCAAAATCGAAGTAAAATCAAGGGGATGAAGCCAAAGTTGCAAGGCAAGAGATAGAAGATGATGATACGCTTCTTGTTATGATCACAGAGGAGAACAATGGCAATAGAAAGTGGCTGGACAGCAGGAACATTGTGTGTCAACGGCTGGGCAACAACATTGGTAGTGCAAAATTTTCTACACAAACGCGTTCGGAGCGAAACGCAATAGTAATCGTTCGATGTGGAGGACAAGGTAGTGATGAATGGTACTTGGATTCTGGTTGTTCAACTCATATGATGGGTAGAAAGGATTGCTTTGTGAAGATCAATCAAGCCACGAAGAATAGAGTAAGATTCACGGATGACACCACTTTGGCAGCTGACGGTGTGGGTGATGTTTTGATTGTGAAGAGGGATGTGATTCATTTCTTGATCAATCATGTGTTGTACATTCTTGGAATTAAGTATAATCTCTTGAGAATTGGTCACCTACTTGAGAAGAATTACATAATTCGCATGGAAAACAAGATTTTGCGCATTTTTTACTCAAACGTGTCTTAATCCTTAAAGCATCCATGGTTGCAAATCGTACTTTCAAGATAGAGATGAAAGTAATAGAACACAAGTGTCTTACTACAGCGACTCGTGATGAGTGGTTGTGGCACTACCGTCTTGAACACCTTAATTTTAGAGACCTTGACGTGTTGCAAGGGCATGGTATGGTGACCAGACTGCCCAAGATAAATCTTCCAGCTGAGATGTGTGAAGAATTTGTGCAAGGGAAGCAACATAAGAACACTTTCAGCAAGGATGTGGGTCGTATGACCAAGCAACATCTTGAGGTGGTGTATTTCGACGTGTGTGGCCCAATACAAGTCGACTCATATGGCAGAAATACATACTTTGTCACTTTTATTGATGATTTTAGTAGAAAGCTATAGATTTATGTCATAAAGGAGAAGGATTGGGTGTTTGACGTATTCAATCCTTTTAAGTCTATGGCGGAGCGACAAAGTGGTCACAAGCTGAAAATTCTTAAAATGGATGGTGGGGGTGAATACAGCTCAAATAAGTTTGGGAATTATAGTGATGGTGAAGGTATAGTGCGTGAAGTTGTTTCACCTTATACGCCTCAACAAAATGGTATCGTCGAAAGAAAAATCACTCAATTATAAATATGGTTCGTAGCATGTTGAAAGGGAAGAACTTGCCGAAATAACTATGGGGAGAAGTTGTTTCTACAACAACCTACTTGTTGAATAGGTGCCCTACTAAGAAGTTGGACAAAGTGACACCCGAAGAGGTATGGTCTGGCCATAAACTGAATTTGACTCATTTGAAAGTTTTCGGTTCGATAGCATTTCGGCACATATCTAGGTCAACTTTGAAAGAAGTTGGATGACAAAGGTGAGGTAATGTTACTTGGTTGTTATCACCCTACTGGAGGCTACGAACTGTTTTATGTGAGTAGCAAGAAGATCGTGATTAGTTGAGACGTGGTGGTCAACGAGCTAAGGCTGTTTGACAGTAGAAAAATGCAGATGACTGCAGTAGAAATTGATTTCTCAACAGAAGGAAACTAGTTTCCTTCGCAATTTTTGAATTCTGAAGGCTCTGGAATGGGATTTTTGGAAGCAGAAACCGGTTCCCCTGATTCTATAAACCGGTTTCCACCAGAAAATGCAGAAATGCAGCAGGTTGAAGAACTAGTCCCGAATCCGATCGAAGTTGAGGATGGTGAATCCAGTAAACGACCAACAAAACGCAGAGGTCTACCTCAAAGGCTCCAAGATTGTGAAGTATTCCATGATAATGAGATCAACAATGATGGTGATCTTATACAGTTTAAGCTTATGGCTGAATCCGAACCGGTGAGTACGGAGGAGGCATTAAGAAACTCAAAGTGGGGGTGTGCAATGAAAGAAGAGCCGGAATCCATTGAGAAAAATAATATTTGGGAGCCGGTTGACTTACCGGAACGAAAAAAGGCAATCAGAGTAAAATGGGTCTATAAAGTGAAGGCAGACCCTAAAGGAAAAATTGTCAAGCATTAGGCTCGACTAGTGACGAAAGGACTTTTGCAGTGAGATGGTATAGACTATGATGAGGTATTTGCTCCGTTAGCTAGATTAGAGACGATACGACTGGTTGTTGGTATCATCAATAGTAAAAATTGGCGGATGTATCAAATGGATGTAAAATCCGCATTTTTGAATGGTCCACTTGAGGAGGAAGTCTATGTAGAGCAGTCCCCTGGTTTTACAGTGAAGAATCAAGAAGAAAGAGTCTACAAGTTGAGGAAGACACTTTATGGTTTGAGAAAAGAACCTAGAGCTTAGGTTGGCTTCAAGAAGTGTGTATGCGAACATGGTGTTTATGTGAAAACAGATGCAAGCAAAGGTGTGATTATACTTTGCTTATATATGGACGATCTATTGATTACGGACAGTAATGAGGAGTTTATTTCCAAGTTCAAAGGTGAACTTATGAAAGAAATTGAGATGAGTGACCTTGGTAGCATGACATACTTCCTTGGCATAGAGTTACACAAGTCAAAATTAGGACTACTCATGCATCAAAGAAAGTATGACCTTGAAATATTGAAGAGGTATGATATGGAGCATTATAATGCTGCCAATTCAGAAATGGAACCAAGGTTGCATATGTCCAAGAATGAAGATGAGGGTGATGTTGATCCAACTCAATATAGAAGATTGATTGGATCATTACGTTACTTATGCAATACGCTGCCAGATTTGGCATTTAGTGTCGGTATTGCTAGTAGATTCATGGAGAGACCAAAAGTGTCTCATTTGGCATCAATTAAGAGGGTCTATTGCTACATTAAAGGTACTCTTGGCTGAGGAATTCTCTTTCCCGCAGCTAAAACGGGCAACATGTACGAGTTACTCGGTTATACGAATTCTAATTGGTGTGGAGATAAAGATGATCGAAATTCTACGGTTAGTTATGTCTTTATGTTTGGCAAAGCTCCAATCTCTTGGTGCTATAAAAAGGAACTTGTGGTGGCACTCTCTTCTTGTGAGGTCGAGTACACCACTGGGTCGATGTGTGTGTGTCAAGCTGTATGGCTAATGAATCTACTTAAAGAGCTGGACAACATTGATGTAAAAGTTGTCACGCTCTTTGTTGACAACCTCTCAGCTATCAACCTTGCAATGAATCCTATAGCACATGGGAGGACCAAATATATAGAGATAAGGTTTCATTATTTGAGGGAGCTGGTGTGTGAAGGACAACTGAAACTTGCTCATTGTCGAAGCGAAGAACAACTTGCGGGTTTGTTAATGAAGACGGTAACGAATGAAGTGTTCAAAAGGCTTGTGAAAAATTTGAGCTTGATTAATATGGAGCACTTGACTTAAGATGGTGTATTGGATGCTATGTATACGTGAAGTGCGGTATGGAAGCATTAGAAGCTATTATGGAAACATCTTATTTGGAAAAAGTTGTTCTGCTACTGAAGCAGAAAATTTGATTTTCGAAGAGGAAAGCGATTTCCAGATTTGAAGAAATTGGTTTCTGTCGTGATATTTTGTTTTCCTGTGTAGCATTTTTTCTGTTATGTTTGTTAGTTTGTTTTGTGTTGTTTACTGATTCAATATAAATAGCACCCCTTTTATAATGTAAAAATTAATGTTATTATAAATAATGTTGTGAATCGGATGCCTTGAAACAAAATATAACTTTGTTGCTCAAGGTAGGGAAAAAAGAATGAAGAACACGATGAACACAAGGATTGGTTATTAACTGCTATTCTTTCCTTTATCTTCAAAACAAGATTACAAGTATACAAGAATAACAAATAATCCTCTCACCCTAAATTAGGATTTGCAGTATGCAATGATGAGAGACTAGTATGCTATTTATAATAAACCTAACATACTAAACTAATGGGCTTTTATCACAAATACCCATTACAAGCTAACTTAGGGTACAAGCTAACTTAACCAATTGGACATAACAAACAGGCCCAATTCGATGCTAACAATTCTAGCATCCTTCGACACAATAGAGTTCGACCCAATATCTCACAAATCTCCACCTTGGAACAAACTCTATTATCAACTAACGGATTAGTTTTCTTCATGCAGCTTTATCAACTGCATACAGTGGAAAAATTTGCAACTAGGCAATGTCTTGGTGATCATATCAGCAGCATTATGATCTGTCGAAACCTTCAGCACTTGGACTTCTCCACGCTCGATTATCCCTCTGACGAAATGCAACCTCACATCAATGTGCTTGGTTCGCTCATGATAGGCTGAATTCTTCGACAGGTGTATTGCACTTTGACTATCACATTTAACAGTGATAACTTCCCCTTGAATTTTCAGCTCCTTAGCAAAACCTTCAAGCCACAATGCTTCTTTCACAGCTTCAGTTAAAGCAATATATTCCGCTTCGGTGGTTGATAATGCAACAACCTTCTGAAGTGTTGCTTTCAACTAATAGCTGTACCAAACATAGTGAAAACATATCCAGAAATAGATTTTCTGGAATCCATACAACCTGCATAATCAAAGTCGACATATCCTTCGATTACTGCTTTACTATCTTCACCAAAGGCTCCACCATAAACTAAGACTCTGTTCAGAGACCCACTTATGTACCTTAGAATCCACTTCAATGCTTGCCAGTGAGCCTTTCCAGGATTCGCCATGTACCTGCTTACAAGACTTACTGCATATGCTATGTCGGGTCTAGTACAAACCATAGCATACATCAAAGAACCTACTACATTATCATATGGGATGCTATTCATATAAGTCCTTTCGACCTCAGTACTGGGACATTGATCAATACTCAACTTGAATTGAGGGTTTGTTGGAGTCACAACAGGCTTCGAATTCGACATACCAAACTTTTCGAGAATCTTTCGTAAATATGCCTCTTGAGATAAGCATAATTTTGACTGCTTTCTATCTCTTCGAATGTCAATTCCAAGAATCCTGGAAGCTGCTCCTAGATCCTTCATTTCGAACTCCTTATTGAGTTCTGCCTTCACCCTCATTACCTCTTCGACATTGTTACTTGCTATGAGAATATCATCAACATAAAGTAACAAAATAACAAATGAATTACCAGGACGAAATCTGAAGTAAACACAGTGGTCGAACTGACTTCTAACAAAACTTATGCGTGTCATGAATTTGTCGAATCTCATATTCCACTGTCGAGGAGATTGTTTCATCCCATATAAAGATCTATTCAACTTGCACATAATCTTCCTTTCCCTTTCGACATACCCTTCAGTTGCCTCATCGATTGTTTCATCTAGATCACCATACAAGAACGATCTTCACATCCATCTTCGATTCAAGATCGAATGTGCCACCATGGCAAGCAACATTCGAATGGACCTATGCTTCACAACAGGAGAAAACACATCATTGAAATCTATACCTTCTTTACGAGTGAAACCCTTGCAACCAACCTTGCCTTGTATCTTTTCGGCCACTCCTTGATTCCTTCCTTAACTTTGAAAATCCATTTACGGTGACTAACTGGCTCCGAGTTTCTTGATCAATTCCCAAGTGTTGTTATCATGAAGAGACTTCATCTCATCATCCATGGCCTTCACCATTCATTCTTATTCGACTCCTCATAACTTCCTTATGGTCTCTTGGTTCTTCGTCCGAACCTCACTTGCGAGATTAAGGCATAAGCTATAAGATCGCATACCCAAACTTTGAGGTGGTTTGATGACTCTTCGTGTCCTATCTCTTGCCAATAGATAGTCATCAGCAGTTTCCTCAACTTCATCGCATCATCGCTTCTTCGACTTTATCCGGGATATGCAATTCGGCATCAACATGCTCCACCTCAACAAGAATCTCTACTGTTCCGACTCTTCGTCGATATACGCACTTGACCAACATCATCCGTTTCTTGAAATCCATTTCACTTCATTGAAAACAACATCTCGATTGGTGATAATCCTTCGTGACGACTCTAGGCACCATAGCCTATAAGCTTTGACTCCTCGGGGTATCCGGGAACATGCATTTGAGAGCTCTAGGTTCGACCTTGTCTTGCCTAATGTGAGCATAGGCTACGCACCAAATACTCTCGGTTTGTCGAGATTTAGTGGATGTCCCGACCAAACTTCTTCGGTGTCTTCATATCTAACGATGAAGCACATCTGTTATCGGATATGTTCTTTGTCGAAACACCTCATTCAAACACCTTCTTTAAGCCGACTAGTCAACATGCATCTAACTCTCTCAAGATGGTTCGATTAAACCTTTCACCAAACCATTTTGTTGTGGAGTGCTGCAGTAGTTTTGTGTCTTGCAATACAGGCAGACACAAAAGCGAATGCCTCATTGCAAAATTCAAGACCATTATGCATTCTCAACCTCTTGACCTTTACGCGGTTTGGTTTTCGACCGAGTCTTCCAACCTTTGAAATTCTCAAAAGTTTCATCCTTAGTCTTACGAATGAATACCCATAACTTTCGGAATAGTCATCTACTATGGATAGAAAATACCTTGCTCCGAATGTGATGGACACCTTGCGGGCCCCAAAGATCGGCATGGATGTAATCAAGGGATCCATGTGTTCTTTGTTTGCCTTTGTTGAACTTCACTCTGCAAGATTTTCAAGTACAGGGTTCACAAAACTTGATTTTCGACTTTGTCTCCACCAAGCAAATTTTGTTTCCCAATTCGACCGGACCCTTTCAGCGACATGGCTAATCTCATGTGCGGTTGTCTTCGACAAAGGTTTCGTGGATGCAACATTTGTCGAACCACTTACAACTTCAGCCACAAGGGTATACAAGCCTTGTTTCTTCACGCCTCTCAAGACTTCCTTGACCCCTTCATGACTCTTAGGATACTTTTCTCTCCTTGAAAACATATCCTTTCTTGTCGAATTCACCAAGAGAAATCAAATTTCTCTTCAAATCAGTACACGACTTGATCAATAACCTTATTGACTCATCATGGAGTTGAATCTCACGGATCCAATACCGCAATCTTGCAAGCTTTGTTGTTTCCAACAATACGGATCCACCATCTTGATCACATAATTCGTCGAACAAGTCTTTGTTTGGAGTCATGTGCCAAGTGCACCCGAATCCATAATCCATTCCTTGACGAGTTCTTTTCGAAACCACAAGAACATCGGATGAGTCGAAATCATCTTGAACAATAGCATTGCCATTATCCTTACCTCCATGATTTTTCAGGCTCGGGGCACACTTTTCTTGTGTGACCCTCCTTCTACAATGATAGCATCGAATACGGATGCTTCACCTGTAAAACTTTTGCGACTTTTACTTTTCTTCTTGTCGAACTTATTATCTTTTCGCAAGAATTTTCCTTTAACGGTCAAACCTTCACCAACCGTCGAAGGTTTATGCTCCTTTCGTTCATTCAAGTCCTTGAATACAAGGTGATTGAACCTCTTCAAAGGTCGGACTCCTTCCATACAAGAGTTTCTTTGAAGTGGGCATGTGATCGGGCAGCAACACAATGATTGATCTTCATCATCAATCTTCACATCAATATTTTCAAGATCAAGAATCGACATTGAACATATCCAATGCTCCAACACTTTGTCTTCAATCATCTTGAATGAATACAAAGCTTGCTTCAGTAGAGTCGATTCACCAACGATTTAGTCATGTACAAACTTTCAAGTTTCACCCATAACCCTACCGCCGTCTCCTTTGATACATCAAAGAACCTTATCACCAAGGCTCAACAAAATTGCGGTGTGGGCCTTCTATCATTGCCTTCTTCTCACCGTCAACTCTTCGTTCATGGTCTCTCCTTCAACGCTTCCAAACAACCCTCTTGAACCGTGGGGCTTTCATCTTCAGCGCCACGGACGAAATCGTTCACTCGGTGAATTTTTCAATATCATACTTTGTCGAAGGCATCTTCTCCACGCTCACCGCACCAATTTGTTGTGAATCGGATGCCTTGAAACAAAATATAACTTTGTTGCTCAAGGTAGGGAAAAAAGAATGAAGAACACGATGAACACAAGGATTGGTTATTAACTGTTATTCTTTCCTTTATCTTCAAAACAAGATTACAAGTATACAAGAATAACAAATAACCCTCTCACCCTAAATTAGGATTTGCAGTATGCAATGATGAGAGACTAGTATGCTATTTATAATAAACCTAACATACTAAACTAATGGGCTTTTATCACAAATACCCATTACAAGCTAACTTAGGGTACAAGCTAACTTAACCAATTGAACATAACAAACAGGCCCAATTCGATGCTAACAATTCTAGCATCCTTCGACACAATAGAGTTCGACCCAATATCTCACAAATAATAATAATCATTTTCTTCTCTATTACTATCTCTCTCTTTCTCAATTCCTAATTTTCTCTCTAGACTTCATAATAAATCATTTTTACCATTGATTCAATGTTCCAACAAATTTGCATCAATATATTGCAAATAAATAATATTTTTAGAATTGTTATATTTTATATTGAATATTCATTTAATTTTTGCACTAAAACATCAATCAAATTCAACTAAGTAAAAATTTCAGTAGTAACAAAGTTGGAAGAGATAATGGGTGATGCGGGGCAAATAAATTTCACTATCAATCATCATGGTACGTATTAGGACACATTACTCTTTTATTTTAAAAAATTAATTATATAATTTATTATTGAATGACTTAGCAAGATGCATGGTCGTCATTAATTGACAGTGTAAAAAAAAATTTACTGCACATCTCCTATTTTCTTTTAACATATCGCAAATAAATTATATTTTTAGAATTATTATATTTATATTAAATATTTATTTAATTTTTGCAGTAAAATATCTATCAATTTCCACTAAAAAACATTTCATCGCTAATAAAATTAAAAGACAAAATGAGTGATGGAGTGACTGTATAAATTAATTTCACTGCTAACCATTACCATCATGTATTAGGACACATCACCTTTTATTTAAAAAATAAATAATATTAATGACATAACATATTGATTCACTGTTATATTTATATCTTTATATAAATGAGAAATATATCTGTTATAATTGAATTACTAAAATAGATAAATAAAAAAATCTAAATCTGATATATTACTTTTAAATCTTTACTCGAGTAAAATGTTTAAAATACAAAAAAAAAAAAATCTTTTAACAAAAGGTAATTTTATAAATGAAGGAAAATAAATATTTATAGTAACTACTTAATTATTAACCATATCAAGCTTATCACCAATTGATACGCTGACTCACCTGAAATTTCTATCAATATATATAAAGCTTCGTATCTCATAGCACAAACACATATTCAGCTATACTTTCTCTCTCTCAGTTTCATCTTCCTTTGTTGTGCTCTCTTTGCACACCATGGAAGCTAAAACACAGAAAGAGCTTGAAGAAAGTGCCCTCCCCATTGCACAGCAAGAAGAGACCAACCGCAAAGATTCTCTCCCACCACTGCCATTAGATGAAGTGGAAGCAATTATCAAATACGAGTTCAAGAATAAGCACTTATTAGAAGAGGCTTTTACGCACAAAACTTATGGCGCAGATAACGGCTTATGTTATAAGCGGTTAGAATATATGGGTGACGCTGTTCTTGGCTTGTTGATTGTGAAGGAACAATTTCACTCTTATCCCGATTTAGGACCAGGAGTTTTAACTCCATTAAAATCAAAGAATGTTGATACTGAAAAACTCGCACGTGCCGCCATTAAACACGGGTTACATCGCTATTTGAGACACAAACAACCTAATCTTGAAGAAGAAGTAAGTTCTCGATATAATATATTATAGATTAGGGCAAGATAATAGCTACAGTTTTCAATAGTAGGCTTAAAATTACATTCCATATTATGCTTAAAATTTTCAATTAAATTTGATAAGTGAATATTTACTATTAATAAAATACTATTTTAAAAATATAAAGGTCTAGGGTTAGGTTATGTTATACTATCACTTTTTGTTCATGTGCCATATATGCCTTTTTTGGGTTACAAAACACATTATAGTTGAATTTAACCTTGAATTTATATAATGAAATGTAGCAATAAAACTTTACTTTTTTTTAAACAATTTGATACAGATTCAAGCATTCGCAAAAGCAATGGACGATTATTACTTACATTCAAATGGGCAGCTATACGTACCTAAAGCTCTAGCTGATATTGTTGAGTCGACCATCGGTGCTATTTTCATTGATTCGGACTCATCCCTCGATGTTGTGTGGAAGGTACTCACTCGCGTTTTTATTAAATCAAGTTTGTTTTTAAATTCATCAAATAATATATTTTATTAAATTTTATTCATTTCATTTACTATATGATTTTTTTTTTTTGGACAGGTTGCAAGAGAATTACTTGAACCTATCATTAAGCCAGACTCAGTTAAAAAACATCCTGTCTCACATCTTAATGAAGTTTGTCAGAAGAAAAAATTTGAACTACAATTTGTGGACTTGTGGGAAGAATCTACCAGCATTGATGTTTTTATAAATAAGATATTTGTTGCAAGAGGCACTTATGGCTCTAGGAAAGACATTGCACTTAATAGAGCAGCAAAAATTGCCTTGGATAATATAGATAAGGTGCTAAGTATGAGCACATCTACTGTGGAAGATGCTATTAAAGATTGATGTTTATGTTTGAGGTTGATTTGGTTGTCTTTTATCATTAAGGGTCAAGAAGTGGTTGAGTTTGTGTATCATACACAAATATTCATTTTATCATTTTATAACCGATGTAAGATGTAATAGTTTAAAATTAAATGGAATGAATTGATAATCTTTTCTAGAGTTTTGTATAGAATTTTTAGGTGGTTACGGGCGCATTTGGCTCTTCCTAGGAATCTTAGATTTGTTTATGAGTTTTTTCTCTCGCCAGGTCCAAGGAATATGATTAGAGGAAGATTTATGATTCTGCCCCCCTAGTATTCAAAAGGACAATTATTCCAATCTACTATTGATAGGCCAGAGTTCTGCTACTATTGATTCCAATCAGGTTGTGGTCCTTCTCCTTTTGTGTATTCTCATGCTAAGATGACAATATATGTCATTCTTTATGTTTTATATTTTAAAATTGAGGGTGTGTTGCTCTTTAGTTGTGTTTGTATTTTTGTGGTTAGGTTGATCTGTGTTTAGATTTGTTTCCATTGGCTTCTTTTCTTATTTCTTGCTTTTGCTTTAGAGACTCAATATTTTTCTTTTCTCTTTTTAGGATTGTTATGCACATTGCTCTGAGGAAGCATATCTGCTGCCTTTAAAGCACCAAAAACATGCTGTCTTTGGTTCATTTTACTCACTTTCAAAGAAAGAAAGAGAAAATGCAAGAAAATGAAAAGTGTGATGAAAAAGGCAGCCGATTCTTTTACTATTATATAGAGCAGTCAATTTAAGAGGCTTAAAAATTTGGACCCTAACCAGTGGCGGAACCAGGATTGAATGGTTGAGGGGGCCAAATATATTAAAATAACTAACAAAAAATAATAATAGCATTTTGAAATCAATTTTTTTTTGTGTTATTTAGTTAGGGTTAGCATTTTGAAATCAATTTTTTTCCTATTATTTAGTTAGGGTTAGCATTTTGAAATCATTTTTTTTCTTATTTAGTTAGGATTAGCATTTTGATATCAATTTTCTTTCTATTATTTTGTTTGAATTAACATTTTGAAATCAATTTTTTAGCTGCATTAAAAATTTTTATTTTATTTAATTTCACTTTTGTATACTAGCAAAAATTAAATTTATAGATTGTATTCTTAAAAGATATGCGTATGCGGGGAAAAAAATCAACAACCAATAAATATATGTATGACAAAGAGAATAAAATTATATTAAAAAAATATTTTAGATTTTTTTATAAATAAAATAGGATTGAATGGACATTATTCTTAATAAATAAATTGAATTGAATTTTATAAAAGAAATTCGTGGATTATTAATATATTATTTTGATAAAACACTGACAATTCAAATCAAATTTATTTCTAATAAATAAATTGGATTCAATTTTTTTAAATAACTTTAGTGGATTATTAATATATTATATTGATAATTTATTAACAATTCAAATTAAATTTATTTCTATGGAGAATAAGGGAGTGAAATTAATATAATATTAAATTTAAAAAGATTTAATCAAATATTTAAAAAAAAATTGAAAAAAAAGGGAGTGAAACTAATAGAGAATAAGGGAGTGAAACTAATAAAGATTTAATCAAATAATTAAATTTATTTCTATAGAGAATAAGGGAGTGAAACTAATATAATATTAAATTTGAAAAGATTTAATCAAATATATTAAAAAAATATGTTAAATTAGAGCACGTTTTATTTTAATGTTTTTAGAATAATATCAAATTATTTAATTTTAGAATGTATAACATGACTAAAAATTCACCTGACTTTTAAACTAGGGGACCTTAAACTTTAGAATTTTGAAACTAGGGGACCAAAAATACATTTAAATCAAAATATTATCAAAACTTTGGGGTGGTCATGGCCCCATGTAGTACCGCCACTGACCCTAACCCCATAATAAGAGGGTCTAAAAATATTTAGAAATAGTAAATCCTCAAGTACTTAAGCTCCAAAGTTATAAGCCGCAAAATTTAAAAAAGGGCTATAAGGCCCCAAATAAAATTAAAAACACTAAATTTTGAAATATAAAATAAATAAAAATCTCTTAAATATTTTTTTTAAAAGTAAAAAAAAATGTGAAAACTAAAATAAAAAACCAATTTAAAAAAAAAAAAAAAGCTTTTTCAATAAAAAAAAAATTATGATGAAAAATTCTAAAAATTAAAAACAATTTTTTCTCTTAAAATCTTATTTTGCATATTCTAAAATATAGAAGAATATATATATATATATATATATTGCATTGAAGTTCTCTAAGGATCTAAACAACATAACTCTTCAAGAGTTAGTTAGTTTTCTTAGAAGCCATGAAATAGAACTAGAGGAAGATGATCCCTATAAAAGATCAAGTTAGAAAAGTACAAAGATGTTAAATATGAAGAAAATGACTTAGAAGATTCTGATGATGAAGTTTCTGATGAAGAAGATGAATTGTCACTTCTTTCTAGAAGAGTCAAGCAACTCTTGAAAAGGAAAAACAACTTCCGAAAATCCAGAAATAGAGGGGATCATTTAGATTTGTCTTCAAGAGAAAGATTCAACAAGGAAGTTATGTGCTATGAATGCAAGGAACGTGGACACTATAGAAATGAATCTTCAATGCTTCATAAATAAAGCACCAGAAAAGAAAGATTCAAGAGGAATGCATTCATTGGAAATAAGAAAGGTCTCATTACAACATGGGATGACTCTGACTCTGAAAAATCACAAACTGAGGAAGAACATGCAAACATAGCACTTATTACTACCACATCAAAAGGATACACAATAGAGTCTGATTCTAACTCCGAAGAGGTGTTTACTAAACTTTCTTGTGCTGAATTAGAATTATTTTTATCATAATCTCTAAGTAGGTATCAGAAGCTTCAATGAAAATACAAGAACCTTCAGAAAGTTCATGAATATGAAATTGAAGAATATGGTAAGCTAGAGGAAAAAAATTTATGAGCAAAAAGAAAATAAGTTAATTTTAGAAAGAGAAAATGTTTTTCTAAACAGAAAATGCTCAAAACTTGAAGAAATTATTTCTAAAGCTTCACCATCTTCTAAAACATTCTTGTACAAATATGATAAGGCATTTCAGAAATTCGTGTACAATAGCATATATAGAAGCAGAGTGGCTTCCATGATCTATGGTGTTTGTCAAAATGGTAAGAAAGGAATTGGTTATGACTCTGGTGATGATTAGATAACATTGTAAGAAAACAAAACCTTTTCTCCGCTTTCTTTTATATATCCTTCAGCACCAACACAAATACTAAATGGTGCACATAAATCCAAAGTTGTCAGAAACTCTAGGAAAATTAATTCTAAAGGACCCAAATGTTTATGGGTACCAAAAGACAAAATTATGTTGGTTGCAGATATCTCATGCAGAGAAGCTAAGACATCTATCATGGCACCTGATCTATGGTTACTTGTGACATGTGGCGAAAAGAAGGCTTATATTCCAAATCCAGGAACTTAAGCCAGTTAGCTTCAATTAATTTGAAGATGATCAAAAAAATAAGGATCAAGTGTTCTGGAATCATATACTCTAAAAGAGACACTGCAAATGAAAAGATGAAAACAAAAACATGTTAATAATGACACATCAGAAACTACTAAATGTTCATCAGTTTAGAGTAAGGAAGAGACTAGGGAAAATTGAATCTGAAGAAGTGACTCTTGGAGATAAAGCTAAAATTCTCATGACAAGATCTACATTCAGAGACAAAATTCATTAGAAAGAAGAAGTCGTCAAAAATAATTTAAATGATAAAGGAGAAATAGTCATAAAAAAGGCACAACTGGTTGCACAAGGTTATAGTCAACAAGAAGGTATTGACTACAATAAAACCTTTGCTTCAGTCACCAGGTTAGAATTAATTCGCCTCCTAATTTCTTTTGTTGTTAATAATCATAAATTTATATCAAATGGATGTTAAAAGCGCGTTTCTAAATGGATACATTTCTGAAGTGGTATATGTACACCAACCTCCAGGTTTTGAATTTACCAAGTTTCCACAACTCATTTTTAAACTTAAAGAGTCAATGTATGGTCTAAAACAGACACCCAAAGCTTGGTATGATAGACTAAGTGCTTTTCTCTTCAAAAATGGTTTTTCAAGAGGGAAGGTGCACACTACCCTTTTTTGTAAAAAAATGGAAATGATCTTATGATTTACTAGATATATGTGGGTGATATAATTTTTGGTTCTACTAATCCCTCTATTTCACAAGAATTTTCTAAGTTAGTGCAGGCAGAATTTGAAATGAGTCTGATGCAAGAACTAAGGTATTTCTTGGGAATTCAAATAAATCAAACTTCACAAGCTAAATATATTCATCAAAGCAAATATACTAAAGAAATTCTGAAGAAATTTGATATGTCAGATAGAAAACCAGTAAATACACTTATGCATCCTACATGCATTCTTGAGAAAGAAGAGGTAAGCACAATCAGAAGCTCTATCGTGGTATGATAGACTCTCTTATCTATCTAACTACTTCTCGTCCAGATATTTTAATTAGTGTATGTCTTTGTGCTCGTTTCCAATCAAATCCAAGGGAAACTCACTTAACACTTGTTAAGAGAATCTTAAGGTATCTGAAAGGAAGAACTAACCTTGGCTTGATGTATAATAAAGAATCAAAATACAAGTTATCAGGTTTTTGTGATACATACTACATTGGAGATAGAATAGAATGAAAAATAACCTCGGGAAACTATCATTTTCTTGGTGACAATCACATCTTTTGGTCTAGCAAAAGGAAGATAATTATTGCTTTATCAACTCCTAAAGCATAGTATATATCAGCATCTCTTTGTAGTACTCAGATGTTATAGATTAAAAGTCAACTTGAATATTTCCCAATATACGAGTGTAACATTCCCATATTTTATGATGATAGCATTGCTATTTGCTTAAGTAGGAATCCTACTTTACACTCTAAAGCAAAACAAATAGAAACCAAACATCATTTTATTAGAGATTATGTTCAAAAAGGGGTTCTCATTTTAAAATTTATAGATACAAATAAACAATGGGTTGATATTGTAACATCCCAAGCCTTCAGTGTTCCCGGAACTGTCACTTCACGATCTTCTCTAACCCCCTCCCACTAGTATAGTTTTTTTCTTTCGTGGGAATTGAACCATGTACCTTGGTATTCAAGTACATTCTCAATCAATTCTCACTACCAATTGAGCTACGTAACTCAATTGATAGTGGGAATGGATTGAGCATGTACTTGAACCCCGGGGTACATGGTTCATTCCCACGGAAGGCAATAACTCTACAAGTGAGGGGGTAGATAAGACCGGGAAGTGACAGTGTTGAGAATGCTGAAGGCTCGGGATGTTACAAATATCGTCATAAAACCCCTAATTGAAGATAGATTTCAATACAATTTGAAGAATTTAAACATGGAACTTTTCCAAAATGAAATTAATCTTGTGTGTTTTGTTTGTGAAAAATATGATTCTAAATATTATATTTGGTTCTTGAAACTTCTACAAGTTAGAAGACATCTTGATCACATAATTCTCTAGTCATGTTTTGACTCTGAGAACATCAACCTCGAGTAGTGGGAAATTACTGTTGAGATTAAAGAAAATCATTACTTCTTACCTCCACATGTTGTTATTTAAGAAAAATTATAATACTTTTTTGTGAAAAGAGAATCCGTTAGCATAACCTATATATTTTCATGTATATCTTGTCATCTTCTGTTATCTCTCCCTGAAAAAATCTTGGAAATAAAAGTTGTCTTTTATTCCTCCAAGTTTATTGTGCAATCATTTATTATTAAGTGTCTCTTAGTCTATTTATTTTTCAAAATAAAACCAATTCTCCTGTCAGTTAAGCTTTCTTTTCTTCTATATATTGTGTCTTATTAATCTCTTTCATCATCTCTCCTTGTGGTTATTTACCTGGTATTACCTAACTTTCTTCATTATGGCTCTAAACACCTTCCATGGAGATGATGATCTCTTAGAGGTTATTAACGAAAAACGTCAAATCTACTTGGTGTTGGTCAAAATTTTCATCTTGGCGTTCATTATTAGGATTGGAATGGCTATGTTTCCATTCTTAAGGGATCTGTCTATCCAAACCTTATGAAATCTTTCTAGAAATATGCCTCTCTCACGAGTGATGGTTGTGGCATCAAATCTATTATCTATGGTTTTCCCATCCCCATCACCACCTCTTACATTGCTGAGGTCATTGGTTGTGCTTCAATAGGTGTCTCTACAGACCAAACCTCTCTCAGATTTCTTTCCAATGTGAATCTGATTAATATTTTTGACATCTCCTCTGGATTCGAGCCAACCAACCTAAAAAACTCTTGCCTATCACTAAAGACTAGTTTTTCTTTCTTTTGGCGAATCTTCGACCATGGGAAGTTAGAAAATATTTTATGTATCATGAAGATAAATTGTTAATCTTTTGCCTTCTTAACTGCATTTCGATCAATCTTACTCAAACCATATTTAACTATTTAAAAGATTCTGTGAACATTTCAAGATACTTACACAAATCCTTCAAGATTCTGTGTTCAACAAGAGCGAAGATTTGTTGCTACTTACCTAAGGAAACCTGGATCCGGGTGTAGGATCCCCCACAAGTATAATACCCAAGCAACCCCTAAAAGTAAAGCAAGCAAGTCAAACAGAAAGCAATAAAGTGATCTAAAGATCCTAAGGTAAACTCTCTTTATTTTCCCCAGCAGAGTCGTCAGTTTGTAACACGGTGGGAGAACTGACTTGTTTGTTTTTGCGTTTGATCGCAAATGTTGCGGATAGCAAGAGTCGCCACTGACTTTTCTTTTATCCAATTAAGGGAAGTCGAAAAGAACAGGAAAAGACCTTCGTTAGATTCTGAGTAAGGGAGTTGGTTATGAAAAGGGAAGGTATTAGCCCCTTTTTCATCCGTAATTATCTACGGGCTCTTAATTGCTTTAGCTCACTTTAAACTGCTTTTTTTTTGTGTGTGTGTGTGTTTGAAAAGATTTTTGAAAAGGCATTTCGCTTTGACTTCGTACTTGTAACGCCCCGTTTTATTTAATATTGTATTACATTAATATTTTCGAGTTACCATTAGACGATTATTTTGCGACGAGAATATTTACATTAATCGATATATCTGTTAATATATTCGGCGACGTTTCGTTCGGTCCGATTTTTATTCCATTTGTAACACCCCATTTCTACCCAACGTTTATTATAAAATCAGAGTGCGGAAATTTTCAACAAATACGAGGCGCTACACTTATTCAACTTGAAAAAAAACAACATTAGCATGTTTCGCTTCTTGGCGGATACGTAACACGTAAATGAATACGAATAAAATTCACCATAAATAAACTTTAACGATTCAACCTTAAATAAATAACCGTAAACGGAATTCTCAACATAATTAATTAAAACGACGTAGCATCTTTCAAAACAACGGAAAACGTAAATGCTAATTCAAACCAAAACTTTAATTCAACGGTATAATTGCAAGGAAAATCATAAATAAGATAAGGCGTTCGTTTCCCCCCGAGTGCTACGTATCGGGCGGCGACACTAATCTTCTTACTCCATTACACCGTTACCAATATAAAGGTAACGGCCAACAAAAGAAAAGGGTGAGATATCGAATATTATAAGCGAAGGTACGATAATTCATATGCTTAAGTAAAGGAACATACATTAATTTCCACTTAAAGCAACAACATACGATATTCACACCAAACAACTTAATAATCAACAACAACGTAAAATGAGACTCAATGCAACTCAACAAATGCAAATGCATGTGGATCCATTTGGAGCAGAACTCCCAACTTAAAATATGTCAGGTTATCGAGGCATTTCAACAAGGCATAAGCCTTCAACTTACAACGTGGTGCCAATCCAGGCCAACTTAGTAATGCACATGAATATGTATGCTACAACGAATACAACATTAACAACGACTTAAATCAACAACAACTTGAAATATGCATAATTCTGCATCAACTTAAACCATTAACTTCAACGTCAACAATAATCGACAACGTCAACACAAGGCGATTATAATTTAATTTAATCAACTTTATATTTTATTTTTATTTTTTAGCTTTTGCCACATAATTCTACAGTATGTAGATCATCTAATTCGTACATCAACAACACGATCCGGCCGTATAGACAATCAAGCAACCAATTCGAATTACAGCGAAATTTTACCGTTTTAATTAACTACCCGTATACCCGAACCATCCCGTAAAGTTTCGTTCGATTCTGACAAACTAATTTATCCGCTTAATTCCACGACATAGTTTTAGTTTTCGTTTTCGCAACATTACCAACCAGTTCTATTTATCCTATTAATTAATCCGATAGTTTATTAATAAATCACATTATTATGAATCGTTTCGTTAATTATTCTATACCGCTAATTACGCTCTGTACTATTAAATTCTACTCTGCTGGTGTAATTTTCCCATTTCTGTTAAAATATTTATCTGCTACTACTTAATTATTTTCCTGTATTATTCTCTATCAGTTTACTTAATTGTTTTACACTACCTGCTAATGAATTGTTTACTGCTATAACCACCTTCTATCATGAATTTCCTCCCCTGCCATTATTATTATTACTTATTGCTAGCCACATAGTTTCTTATGTCATATTTTCCTCCTCACATGCCCTGCTAGCACTCCATTCCCAAGCCCCACGAAGCACCTGAGGCCCCGCCTCAAACACGAGGCCCCGCCTCCACTTCGCAAACCGAGGCCCCGCCTCAAACCCGAGGCCCCGCCTCCACTCGACCAAACACGAGGCCCCGCCTCCACAGCTACGATTTCAACAATTCGCACCAATTGCACGGAATAATGACGCGGAACAACTAGTATATTTGCTACCAATTTAACAACAAACCACACATCATAGAATAATTTAACATAGAAATAATATAAATCATTCCAAGCGAATTTTACCGAAATAGAATTTAACATGTAATTAAGCACCTAAACCCCACATAAAATTATCCTACGATCGATTATAAAACCGAATCCCACCCCACTGTGGATTGGACTCGAAAACTTCGATCGAAACGGCAACTTATCGGACGAGAAAGCCTTCCTAGCAACCTTGATTTCCAATGATCTTCCTTTCTCTCCTAATTCTCAACTCTGGTGGGAATTCTTTTCTTTGATTTGCAAGCAACACAACTACCCTTATTTTTCTAGGTTATTTAATATATATACTCCTTATTATTTGGTTTTACTAAATCTTCTCTCTAAAATACTAATTTACCCTACTAACTAATATTTTATATTAATTCTAATAATCCTTCCTAATAAAATAATTCTAATATAATTTTATATTTCTCAATTAATTTCGACCCGATTATTAGTTTAGTAATTCTTCCGATGACTTTAACTTATACACTATCTTACTCGAATAAAATACTCTACATTCTTAATTAATTTATTTTAATTAATAACGGGTGTTACAACTCTCCCCACTTAGAACATTTTCGTCCTCGAAAATTACGATTCAAACAACTCGGGATAAGAGTCCGCATCTTGCTCTCCAACTCCCACGCCATGTTCTCTCCGGTAGCTCTAACCATACAACCTTTACCAATGCTATCTCCTTTCCACGTAACGTCTTTGTCTCGCGATCGCGATTCGACGGCATTGTCTCCACGGTCAAATTATCCCGCACTTGTACATCATCCATACGAATCTCATGGGATGGATCGGGGATGTACTTCGAGTTGCGACACGTGGAATACATCATGCAAATTGAAGATTGACGGCAACGCCACCCTATAAGCAACCCTTCCAACTCGCGATATCGATATGGACCTATAAAACGAGGAGTGAGCTTCTTGATTTCAATGCTCGTCCAACACCTCTTGGCGTAACTCTCGAAAAACATGTTCACCTTCCCGAAATTCCAAACTTTTCCTCCGCTTGTCATGATAACTTTTCTCTGCTGGAAGCTTTCATCTTTTCACGGATAAGTTTCACCTTCTCGGTGGTTTCTCGAACTAACTCAGGTCCAAGCACCACACTTTCTCCGGTCTCATGCCAACACAACGGGGTCCTACACCTCCGACCATACAACGCTTCAAAAGGAGCCATTCCGATGCTAGAATGGTAACTATTATTATAAGTGAATTCTATCAATGGAAGGCAAGTGTCCCACGAGCCTCTCTCTTCAAGAACACATGCCCGCAGTAAATCTTCCAATGACTGATTCGTCCTTTCTGTCTGACCATCAGTTTGAGGATGATATGCAGAACTCAACCTCAACTTAGAACCCAACGCACTCTGTAGACTCTGCCAGAATTCGGATGTGAACCTCGGATCTCTATCCGACACAATACTCAACGGAACACCATGTAACTTAACAACCACCCTGACATAAATCTCTGCCAATCTCGGTACAGGAAAACTGATGTCAATAGGTATAAAATGAGCCGACTTAGTAAGCCTATCAACAATCACCCAAATGGAATTATGTCCTCGTACCGTATTCGGCAGTCCTGTTATAAAGTCCATCGAAATACTATCCCATTTCCACTCTGGAATCTCCAACGATTGCAACAACCCCGCAGGCTTCTGATGTTCCACCTTCGACTTCTGACAAGTCAAACATGCATACACAAATTGCGCAACATCACGCTTCATTCCGGGCCACCAAAATATTTTCTTCAAATCTTGGTACAGTTTAGTAGCTCCCGGATGAATGCTCAACGCACTTCTATGCCCTTCTTCCAGAATTAATCTTTTCAACTCTACATCATCGGGAATGCAAATTCGATCACGGAATCTCAACACACCCTTTGCATCCATATTAAACTCACTAGTTTCGGACTGATCAATTCCCACCATCGAATCTACTAATTTCGCATCCAACTTCTGTGCTTCTTTGATCATATTCAAGAATTCGTTATCAATCTTCAACATTCCGACAACACTGCGGTGTTGTCTCACAAACAAGACTCATATCTCTAAACTGCTCAATTAATTCCAACTCTTTAACCATCATTGCTGACATGTGTAAAGTCTTTCGACTCAACGCATCAGCCACCACATTAGCCTTACCCGGATGATAATTCAAACCGAAATCATAATCCTTCAACAATTCCAACCACCTTCGCTGCCTCATATTCAATTCCTTCCGATCAAACAAATACTTCAAACTTTTATGGTCGCTAAACACTTCAAATCTAGAGCCATACAAATAATGTCTCCAAATTTTCAATACGAAAACAATTGCGGAAGTTCTAAATCATGCGTGGGATAATTCTTCTCATGAATTCTCAATCGCCTTGATGCATATGCAACAACCTTCCCATCTTGCATCAATACTCCACCTAATCCCATCTTAGAGGCATCACAATACACCAAAGGTTCTTTTTGGTAACGTCAAAACTGGGGCCGACGTTAACCTCTTCTTTAACTCAGTAAAACCCTCTTCACATTCTACATCCCACACAAAAGCTTTACCTTTACAAGTTAACTTCGTTAGTGGAAGTGCCAACTTGGAAAATCCTTCGATAAACCTCCTGTAATAACCAAACCAAGCTTCTAATCTCGATTGCGGACTTGGGGTTTCCCATTGCAACAGATCTACTTTAGACGGATCTACAAGATGCCTTTATTTGAAATGACATGGCCGAGAAAACTAACTTCTTTCAACCAAAACTCACATTTGGTTTAGCATACAACTTCCTTTCTTTCAAAACCTGCAACACTGTCCTCAAATGCTCCGCATGCTCTTCATCTGACTTAGAATAAATCAAAATATCGTCAATAAACACTACCACAAACCGATCCAAATAACCATGAAAGATACGATTCATATACTCCATAAATACTCCCGGCGCATTGGTAACACCGAAGGCATCACGTAATATTCGTAGTGTCCATAACGTGTTCTGAAAGCCGTCTTCTGAATATCCTCATCTTTCACCTTAATCTGATGATAACCTGATCGTAAATCAATCTTGCTAAACACACTTGCACCCACTAATTGATCCATCAAGTCATCAATCCTTGGAAGCGGATACTTATTTCTAATCGTTACTTTATTCAATTGCCTTTAATCCACACACAGTCTCATACTTCCATCTTTCTTCTTTACTAACAACACTGGAGCTCCCCACGGCGATACGCTTGGTCTGACAAACTTCTTCTCAAGCGATCTTCCAACCGCTTTTTAATTCGCCAACTCGACGGAGACATCACATGCGGTGCCATAGAAGCAGTTTGGTACGGTACAAGATCAATACCAAATTCAACTTCGCGCTTCGGCGGTGCATCAGGAATTTCATCAGGGAAAACTTCAGGAAATTCACGCACCACCTGCAATTCATCAATTATAGCTTGGTTCTCTATTGACATTGTTGCCATCAATGAAAACATCTCAGCTTCTTCCTTCAATAACTGGCGCAATTGTTTAGACGACATCAAAACAGCTTCTTCTTCCTCAACAGTGGAAAATCTCACGACTTATTATAACAATTAATATGAACGTGGTTATGCTCTAACCGTTCATACCCAATATTACATCCAACCCACTTAACGGCAAACAAATTAAATCAATGTAAAATTCCTATCAAAGATCGACGGAGGACACTTCACACACAGAGAAGTAGTCACCGATCCCTTGGTGGGACCTCGACTACCATTGTACCATTCATAGAAGATAATATAAGGCCCAATCTTTTAACGCAACCAGCAGCAATAAAACAATGAGTGGCACCGGTATCAATAATAGTAATTAAAGGAGTACTATTTATGAAACATGTACCTCTGATAAGTTTGTCTTCATTGCCCGACGAATCACCCGCTAAAGCAAACACCCTCCCACTAGATTGTGCCTTCTTCGGTTTCTTGCATTGACTCCCAACATGTCCTTCTTCACCACAATTGAAACATACCATCTCTTTATGCTTACAATCAGATATTGCATGCCGGTCATGGCGGAAACACCTCTTCACCTCAGTAGTGCAGGCATTGCTCTTGTGACCAGCTTGCCCACACTTGTAACAAACAATACCAGCAGGAGCACCACCTCCCCCACTAGTTCTCTGACCTGGAGCAGCTCTCTGTTTGCCTCTACCAGTTGGAGCATCATACGGCTTACCACGGTTCTGCTGACCCTTTCCTCTTCTATCACTGACAATCTTGTAATGAGCATTATTATCTTCCTCAAAAATACGACAGCTATCCACCAAATCAGCAAAAACACGGATCTTCTGATACCCAATTGCCTTCTTGATCTCAGAACGCAACCCACTTTCAAACTTAATACACTTTGAGAATTCAGCAGTTTCATCATTGTAATGCGGATAAAACTTGGCCAACTCCACAAACTTGACATACTCGATTGGTCATATTACCGCTCAAGAGAGAATTCAATTTCTTTCTTACCTCGAACATCTTCGGGATAATATTTCCTCGAAATTCCCTACGGTGACCTCTTCGCTGCCTTCCAACCTTGCAAGCGTATCCAACCACCAATCATCAGCCTCACTAGCCAACATGTGAGTTCCATACCGAACCTTCTGCGCAGTTGTACAATTCATCACGCGAAAGATTCGCTCAATCTCCTTCAACCACTCCAGAGCACCATCGGATCATGTTTGCCCTTGAACACGGTGGATTCTCCTCCGAAAGTTGCCAACCGATCCAAAGATCCCCACCAAAGATTAGGTTGATTCTCCAAAGCATGAGCCATTGCTTCCAAAGCAGCAGCAATAGCAGCATCATTCCTTCCAGCCATTTCAACTAAGCACTGTAACAATAATCAACAGTTAGATAAAGTAATTAACAATACTCGATTGTTAACGACACAACAACTGGCGGACGGACCGACCCTCGATACCACTAATGTAACACCCATTTCTACCCAACGCTTATTATAAAATCGAGTGCGAAATTTTCAACAAATACGAGGCGCTACACTTATTCAACTTGAAAAAAACAACATTAGCATGTTTCGCTTCTTGGCGGATACGTAACACGTAAATGAATACGAATAAAATTCACCATAAATAAACTTTAACGATTCAACCTTAAATAAATAACCGTAAACGGAATTCTCAACATAATTAATTAAAACGACGTAGCATCTTTCAAAACAACGGAAAACGTAAATGCTAATTCAAACCAAAACTTTAATTCAACGGTATAATTGCAAGGAAAATCATAAATAAGATAAGGCGTTCGTTTCCCCCCGAGTGCTACGTATCAGAGCGACGACACCAAGCTACTAATCTTCTTACTCCTGCATTACCTGCACGTTACCAATATAAAGGTAACGGCCAACAAAAGAAAAGGGTGAGATATCGAATATTATAAGCGTACGATAATTCATATGCTTAAGTAAAGGAACATACATTAATTTCCACTTAAAGCAACAACATACGATATTCACACCAAACAACTTAATAATCAACAACAACGTAAAATGAGACTCAATGCAACTCAACAAATGCAAATGCATGTGGATCCATTTGGAGCAGAACTCCCAACTTAAAATATGCCAGGTTATCGAGGCATTTCAACAAGGCATAAGCCTTCAACTTACAACGTGGTGCCAATCCAGGCCAACTTAGTAATGCACATGAATATGTATGCTACAACGAATACAACATTAACAACGACTTAAATCAACAACAACTTGAAATATGCATAATTCTGCATCAACTTAAACCATTAACTTCAACGTCAACAATAATCGACAACGTCAACACAAGGCGATTATAATTTAATTTAATCAACTTTATATTTTATTTTTATTTTTTAGCTTTTGCCACATAATTCTACAGTATGTAGATCATCTAATTCGTACATCAACAACACGATCCGGCCGTATAGACAATCAAGCAACCAATTCGAATTACAGCGAAATTTTACCGTTTTAATTAACTACCCGTATACCCGAACCATCCCGTAAAGTTTTGTTCGATTCTGACAAACTAATTTATCCGCTTAATTCCACTGACAGTATAGTTTTCTGCACTGTTTTCAGTTTTCTGCAACATTACCAACCAGTTCTATTTATCCTATTAATTAATCCTGATAGTTTATTAATAAATCAGCATTATTATGAATCGTTTCGTTAATTATTCTATACTGCTAATTACGCTCTGTACTATTAAATTCTACTCTGCTGGTGTAATTTTCCCATTTCTGTTAAAATATTTATCTGCTACTACTTAATTATTTTCCTGTATTATTCTCTATCAGTTTACTTAATTGTTTTACACTACCTGCTAATGAATTGTTTACTGCTATAACCACCTTCTATCATGAATTTCCTCCTCTGCCATTATTATTATTACTTATTGCTAGCCACATAGTTTCTTATGTCATATTTTCCTCCTCACATGCCCTGCTAGCACTCCATTCCCAAGCCCCACGAAGCACCTGAGGCCCCCGCCTCCACTTTCTGCCAAACCTGAGGCCCCCGCCTCCACTTTCTGACCAAACCTGAGGCCCCCGCCTCCACAGCTACGATTTCAACAATTCGCACCAATTGCACGGAATAACGACGCAGAACAACTAGTATATTTGCTACCAATTTAACAACAAACCACACATCATAGAATAATTTAACATAGAAATAATATAAATCATTCCAGCAACGAATTTTACCGACGAAATAGAATTTAACAGTGTAATTAAGCAGCCCTAAACCCCACATAAAAATTATCCTACGATCGATTATAAAACCCGAATCCCACCCCTTACCTGTGGATTGACGGGCACTCGAAAACTCGATCGAAAACGGCAACTTATCGGACAGAGAAAGCCTTCCTAGCAACCTTGATTTCCAATGATCTTCCTTTCTCTCCTCCTAATTCTCACTGCTACGCGGCTGGGGAATTCTTTTCTTTGATTTGCAAGCAACACAACTACCCTTATTTTTCTAGGTTATTTAATATATATACTCCTTATTATTTGGTTTTTACTAAATCTTCTCTCTAAAATACTAATTTACCCTACTAACTAATATTTTATATTAATTCTAATAATCCTTCCTAATAAAATAATTCTAATATAATTTTATATTTCTCAATTAATTTCGTCCCGATTATTAGTTTAGTAATTCTTCCGATGACTTTAACTTATACACTATCTTACTCGAATAAAATACTCTACATTCTTAATTAATTTATTTTAATTAATAACGGGTGTTACACCATTCGGTTCGGTAAAATATTATTCGGACCGATATTTAATTTCTCTGAGTTATTTTAATTAATTGGGTTAATAATATTATTAGATATTATTAGATATTATTAGTGTTATAATTAATAGTAAGACAAGTTGGGGTGTGAGTGCTAATTAGGGAGAATTAGGTGTACACCCTATGGTCTTGTAGTAGAAATCAACAAAACCACCATTTCCTCATTTTCTTCCATTACAACACCAAAAACATACTTAGAAAGGAAACTAGAGAGAGTTTTGGAGGAAGAGAAGAGCAAGAGCAAAGCTAGGGGTTTGAGTTGGTTGGAGCATCTAGGATCATCCAAGCATTTAAGGTAAAGGGTTTGATTTTCCACTTCCTATAGTTAGGGTTGATTGATATGTTGTGGATTTGGGATAAAAATTGATATTTTGGTTCATGAGTTTTGTTGTGTGATTGTTGAAATTTTGATTTATTGTTATGGCTAGTAGGAACTAGAAGTTGTAAAAATGGAAAATATATGCAGAAACTGTAAAAACATGAAGAAGACATCGCCTGTAATGGAAATAAGTAAGGAAGAAGAAGATTGGACGAAGAAGGACAAGGGAGGTGCCCGCCTCTCAATGTAGGGCGATCGTCCCCCTCCCCTAGGTGCCCGCCTCCTTTCCTATATAACCATGGGACGTTCGTCCCTTTTGCTGCAGGAGGAAATGGAATTTGTTCGTTCTGTTTCTGTAGTGTTTCTGCTACCTGCATAATTTTCTACCTGCATAATTGAGAATAGCTTCTGACTTATTCCTTTTCCATAATTTCACATACTAATAATTTATATTAATAAAATATAAATATGACATAAGTTAGCCGATTAAATTTGGAACCCGATTATGTTCTGATTTCCCGATTTCGGTAATTTCGGCGACAGAGCAAGTTACTCCGAATTCAACGAAATTTGATATAATAGCTAAGTTCGACGTGTAAAACGTAGTGGTGAGGTTAGTTTTTCAAAATTTCGAGTTTTTACGAAATGGCCCTAAATAGGCCAAATTACGGTTAAATTGAATCGGGTTGCGTTTTAGTCGGTTTAAGTTACGTATGAACAATCTGATTGCGATGTTAATGGTTATGATTAATGCCGGTTATTAGGAACGACTTTTGCGACAATTATTGATGTTTAGTTATTTTCCTGCGTTTGGAATTTAGTGAACTATTTGATAATGATGTGGTGTGATTACACATGATGTTTGCGACGGTTTATTTATAATGAATAATTGATGATATGCGATGCGATGATATGTTTATCTTGATGTGGATAAATATGGCGACGTGGACTTTATGTCAATTTTGATGTGCGATGATGATGATTTTGTTGTGTCGTGTTTGTGATGTCGTGTTGTCGTGTCACATACATTACATTGGCGACGAGGGATTTTATGCCAAGTGACGATGGGCTTTATGCCAATATTCCTAATTATGGACAAAGCGACGGGTACCACATGCATAACATAGTTGTGTCTCATAAAGTCGGTTATGTTTATTTTTGAGTCTTTTGGCGTTGGGTTTTAATTGATGGCTTATGTTGAATTGTGATGTTATATGATATTTTGTTTTGATAAGATTATAATGATTACGTGACGAAATTAAAGTGTTGATTTTATACACTAAATGCTAATTTAAAGTATGTAAGATTTTGATATATGTTGACATACTCTTATTAACTTATATCATTTATGATTCCAAAACTATTTATATATTTTATCATGCCTTTAATTATATGTTTTGGAGTATCTCACCCTTTACTTGTTTCGTCGTTGCCTTTATATTGGTAACGTGCAGGTGATCCACGAGGATGATGAGGATTAGCTCAAGTCTCTTTATTTTGAATCGCTCTGCTCTGATCGTAGTAACACTCGGATTTTGGGCGACGTTA
This sequence comes from Vicia sativa, assembly GCA_021764765.1. Taxonomy (NCBI): domain Eukaryota; kingdom Viridiplantae; phylum Streptophyta; class Magnoliopsida; order Fabales; family Fabaceae; genus Vicia; species Vicia sativa. The sequence continues at coordinate 188,944,197 of CM038794.1, forward strand.
TTATTTTGGATAGGATAGTTTATGTATACTATCTTATGATGTTATAACTTTATGTATCGATGATAACATGATGATATGTATATTTTGTGAACACATCCGTTGTGTTTATATGATGATTTATGATATGAATCGGTATATCCAACTTTTGATGTTTGCGATGTGCATTATAATGCAAAGTGATGAAAACACGAATATGTGATACCTCAATTTATGTTTGGATGAAATTTTGAAACTCTGATTTTATTATTAAATACGAGGGGTAGAATTGGGGTGTTACAATAATGATTCACGCTGGAATGTATACGAAGTGTTTGGAAATATTTTGTTTTTGGAAAAGGACTTTGTAATGATTCACGCTGGAATGTATACAAAATGTTTTGAAAATGTTTTTGGAAGTGTGAGGTGTAAAGAGTATTTTAATTGAGCAAGCAAAACAGACTTATTTTACCCACTCAAAACGGTCGTTTCCGTGTTATTTTTCTTTCCTTTAGAATAGCGCTATCCATACCATTAGTTGGTATCTAACCCTATTCGTTGGATGTAAAGGGACATTCGAAGGGACATCGGATGGTCATAGAAGGTAACTTGTAGGAGTATGCTAGCACATTCGTAGGGACGATCATCACTTTTCATAGGCAACAACAGAGGGACTAGATCATGTGTTCGTTTAGGCAACATTGAGGGACTATGATCTTTTAAGTCGAAGGGACTGTGATGATATTTTGTAGGCAACCGTGCTAAGATACCCCTACGTTCGAGGGACTTGACCATTTATAAGGCAACGAGAGAGAATACCCTAGGGGTTGCATGTGTGAGAAGAGTGTATTGTTTTCAGATATTTATCTTGTATTAGTAGTCTAGATTGATTTTATCTTGCCATACACGCCTAATTACTAGCAGTTTAATAGGTGCAGAAAGTAAATTGCGGAAATATAAAGGGTCATACGTTATTACATGGCTTTGGTGCAGATACATAATAGGAGGTGCGGAAAGTAAAATCCTACGCTATTACATGGTAAAAAAAAATTGCAACCTATACATCCTTTCTAGAATTTAAAATGCAAGAAAAAATAAAGAACAGAAAAGAAAACTAGTCCTAATATTTTTGGTGTTTTTAAAATTAGAGTTTATGTGAAAAAAAACAAACTAGATCTAGTTGATTTTAATTAATTAATTAAAAAAAGAATTATTAGTGAATACTAACCTAAATTAATTAATTAAATTAGATAAAAGAAAATATTAGTGAAAGTTATCTAGTTAATCCTAAATTAATTATCCTAATTACTAATTTAATTAATTAATTAAAAGAAAGGGAAATAAGCAAAATATAAATAAAAAAATAAAATAAATAAAAAAACAAAGCAAAATAGAGAGCTTCTGGCAGAAGCTATTCCAGAACCTGGAGCTTCTGGAGGTTTCGTTGCTGGAGGCACCCAGAAGCTGGAGCTTCTGGGGCTTCTAATGCTGGAGGCGCCCAGAAGCTGGAGCTTCTGGGGGTTCTGGTGTTGGAAAGGGTCCAGAAGTTGGAGCTTCTGGAGACTCTGGATCTATGGCGTCTGGGGACTTCTCTTCTAGGGTCGTCCAGGAGCTGGAGCTTTTGGAGTATTATGCGCTGGAGAGACCCAGAAGTTGGCACTTCTGGTGCTGGCTAGGTCCAGAAGCTGGAGTTTCTGGTGCTGGAGATGCCCAGAAGTTGGCACTTCTGGAGGCGTTCCTTTTGGAGATCTGGAAACCTGTAAAAAATAAAAGAGCAAAAGGTGGGGTTTGAACCCACGACCTGATAGAGAGAATGACATAGTGCGTGCAAGGTGAACCGTTGGGGCGGTGATACATCCATTCATCCTTCTGAACCCATAAATAGGTAAGGGTTATTAGCCTCTGAGTCAGAAGCACCAGAACGGTGCTCCGGTCATCTTCTCTTATTAGTATCAATCATCAAAAACGCTGTAAAATGCATTAATTTATGAAAAATAAAAGCCCAGATTGACTATGTAGGACCCTACGATCACGATGGTAAGGTTTGTTTGTCCTAAAATAGCCTGTATCATAGAATACGAATCTTCACTAAGTTCATGCCCTAACAATGGAATCTAGTGATTTATACGTCAAAACTTGTGGAGGATGGATCAAACCTGTTCTAACAAACTTCATGAACATATTAGCATGGTTAAATATCACGAAAACAGAGTAAAATGCAAAATACGACTTCAAGAAAATATGAAAACGGATGCTTATGAATGGCACGATTCATCATGCTTTGGACATGGATAATGATCCATTCTTACCCTACTATACCTCAGGAACAAGAATCAATGCTTGGAATCACTTGAAACCGGCTGGAAGTTAGAATACGATTTGGCCAACTTTGAGAAAATTTTGAGAATTTTTAGGGTTTGTGAAAAGCTTGGCTGCACATGTAAGGGTTGTGTCCAGAGGTTTTTTTGTCTTGTAAGAGTGCTAGGTATTTATAGGAGAGTAGAATTAGGTCAAGGCATTAAGAGAAAATATTCTCCTTAAATGGAGAATATTTGATTTGAAAATTTGCACAAAATCTTTCCAATCTTCCTCATGCTTCTTGCACGAAATTGACAGCTTGTAATGAGCTATCTTGGACCCCAAGCCATGCAAATATCCAACCCAACTTGCCTTATCTTTTATTTTTGCATTTTATTTAATTAAATTTGAATTTAAGCTATTTTAATTCAAAAATAAATAAATAAAAATATAGAGGGCGTGGCATGCAGCATAGTGGTCATGGATAATCTCATGATCAAGTTTAAATCATAAAATCTTAGGCCCATTTGGAAATTTTTGGCTTTTGCTAGGTATTTTTCTTCATGCACCTCCTCAAAAATGCTCAACTTGCACAATTTGTATCTTGCTCAATTTTCAACATTTTTGAGTGTTCTTGGACTTTTTGGGAATCTCGAGATGTCTTCTAAACATCCTTTTTGGTTTCATCTTCATTGGAGTTTCCGTGCTCATGGACACTTCTTTTCAAAAAGATGACTTTTGTTGACTTTTCTAGAAGGACTTGTAATGTCTTGATCCATAACTCCTAAATGAAGCATTTTCTGCCCAAGCTTGTGAAACATGAAGTTGTAGAGAATTGGATTCTCTTCAAAATGATCTTTAGTGGAGAAATTTCTGATGAAGTATGTGAAAGTTATGTTTGGTCAAAGTTCTATTGACTTTTGTCTAGAGAAGCCCTAATTTGGAAACTTTGACTTTAGATCAGATCTTGACTTTTCTTGATGAATCATGATCAACTCTTGATCAAATGATGAATATCACTTCAAAATATTGATGTTGACCAAAAATTATGAAGTTTGACTGTATGTTGACCACAGTTGACTTTTTGTCCAATATAGTTGATCTTCGGCTATCTGAGCAATTGGATGAGCAAATTTGACTTGTAAGGCTTGAAACTTGACAAGGTGATCCCTTGGAACATAGGATGAGGTATTGTGACCACTTGAAGCATTAGAAGTCCATCTTGACTTGAGAATGGCAAAACCCTAGCTTGGATTGATTGCTTAGGAGAGGGTTTGTCTGGTCAACCCTTGTGAAATCCTTGAGAGTTGAGATGTGAATTGTCTTGAGAAGTGGGAGGGAAAATTTTGGGGTATAACAAAGTTGAATATATTTCCCTCATTAAAGTTGTAAAAAAGAATTGTGGTTTGAAGGGTTTGCTAAATAATTGAAACTTCAAGGGAAAGCAATCATTGTTAAATGGGACAATCAAAATGCAATGCATTTGCCAAAGAATTCATCCTATCATGAGATAATGAAGCACATTGATGTTAGGGTGCATTTTTTCAAAGAGAAAATTGAAAGGGAGAAAGTGAAAGTGATGAAGGTTTTGAATGATAATAATGTTGCTTATATGATCACCAAGTCAGAGTCAAGCAACAAGTTCTTCCATTGTATGCAGTTGATAAAGTGGCATGATGATAGCTAGTTTGTTCCCTTGATGTTTGGAGTTTGTTCTAAGATGGAAATTTGTAGTATTGGATCAAATTCTAGTCTTGACATGGGTAGCTTCAAAGTTCGACTAGGATGTTGTTGACGTAGTAAAACAGCAAGCAAAAGATTGAAAGTATTTTGGATTTTACCATATCCATACGGATCGGTGTGAGGGAAAGAATGTCATTAAACAATTTCTGCGTTTCTGAGCTTGGTTTAGAATGGTTTAAAAGTTTGAAGTGAAAAAAGTAAATTTTATGAATAATAAAATAAATACATTCTTTTTAGAGGAGAGAACTCTTCCGAATTTGAATTTCATCTACCCTATTAAATACTAAACGTATTACTCAATTGCACATAACCTAAATCACTCTTCAAAATCATCATGTATCTCTCACACAGAGGTAATCTTTAACACAGAGTGAGATATCAACTGTATTGGTCTCAAAGGCAATGTCTCCCGCAAATCAAACAACGAGGAGGCATTAAGAATAGATACCCACGTGAATATTTCTAGAATCTAGAACCTAATAGATGTCCATTCTAAATCCGGATTCGCACAGTGCATGTTTGCAACAACTCAAACCCAAACAAAGTAAGCAATCATCAAAATTGATATGTAAAAGAAGTTTTATACAACGCCATGAGCAATAAATATACATATAATCAAGGTAAACTTACATACAAACTCACAAGAAATGGAAATCACAAAGGGACGAGAGAAGAGGAATCAAAATCACTCTACCAATCATCCACAGACAGACGGTCAGACCAAGAAGATTATCTAATCATTAGAAGATTTGTTGAGAGCTTGCATGTTGGAGCAAGGAGTTAGTTGGGATAGTCATTTGCATTTGAATTGAGTTAATTTATAACAATTTCCATTCTAGTGATACTTATTAGATTATGAAGAGAATATGAGATGTGGCCTATAGAGTTGCCTTACTGTTGTCTCTTTCAAACCTGCATAAATTTTTTCATGTGTCTCGTTGAGAAGGTATATTTCTGATTTGTCTCATGTGATCCAATTCGATGATGTGCAAGTGAGAGAAAACTTGATTGTTGAGGCATCACCCTTAAGGATTGAGGATCAAGAAGTAAAACACTTTAGAGGTCAGGAGATCGCTTAAGTGAAGGTAATATGGGGAGAACCTGATGGAGGAAACATGAGTTGGGAGCTGGAGAGACGGCAGAGAGAGTCTTATTCGACTCTTTTCATTCGGATGATTTTTGGGGGCAAAAATTTCTTAAGTTGGAGAGAATTGTAACACTGCGAATTGTTTTATTAATTATTTTAGTTAAAATTTTAAATGCTTTTAATTATTTATTTTGGTGATAAAATATTTTGTGCGGCTTATTAGATATTTGTTGGAATTAATAGGATTTATGAGATTTTTATTTAATTGAAATAAATAGAAAAAGAGAAATATTAAGATAGGGGTAAAAATTAGAATTTTTTAGAAGTTGGTAGGTCAAGATGATAGACACCAAGTGTTGAGGGAGAATAATGAATTAAATAAAATAATATGAATTAGGGTTAAATATGTTTTTAGTCTCTATAAATATTTCAAATTTTATTTTTAGTTCCTATTAAAAAAAGGACACATTTTGGTCTTTACAAAAAATTTATTCAGGCAATTTTAGTCTTTATTTTTTAAAATTTTGAAAATTATTTAGTTACACTTAAATTTTTAAATTTTTGAATTTTTTTCATAAGTGTTTAGAATACTATAAAATATTTACTTATCAAATTTTAAAATTTTTTAAAATAAGAAGAATTAAATATGAATTTTTAAAAATTTCAAAAGATATTAATAGAGACTAAAAATTTGAAATATTTATAGGGATAAAAAACCCTAAAGAGAGGTCAAGGAAGGAAAAGTCATAACCAAAGTTGGGCTCTTTGTTGAAAATTAAAGCAAGAGGAGAATTAGTTTAATATTACTGTCAAATACATGAAGAGAATTAGTTTAATATTACTGTCAAATACATGAAGGATAGAGAGGATAGCTAGGAGGTCGCTTAGCGAGAGTTAAGGCTGTGATTAGCAACAGAGGTGGTGTTTGGGTCAACTTTTACAACAAAAACGTCCCAAATAGGATCTCACTTAAAGTTCCTATGTATTTTTTGATTATGTTTTTTATTGTGCCACTCAAGTAGTGTCATTTTTTTATTTTTTTTCAATTGTGCCACTCAAGTAGTATTTTCATCATTAAATTTCTCTTATTCATCATCTTTCTGTAATCTATGTGAAATAGTCTATCACAAGTTTATGAGAGCGGGAGGGAGAGTAGTATATAAGATAAAGCAGAACTGGAAATCTATTTTGCAGAAAATTCAATATCTACCTGCTTCTTCAACAAATTTTCAATCAGGGATCCATAGACTTGGAATGCTATCTGAATTAGTAACAAGGTTACGAGGTCTAAATATGTTTACGTTGTTGTAATCAAGCAAACAGTGGACAGCAAAGTATTGAAGCATCCTTCGCAAACTCACACTTAACATTCTAACCAAAAAATAATGTATTATTAACAATTTGAGCTTGATAACTATGAAGTCATTCTGAAGATTGAACTTTGTATCACACCAAGCATTGATGCAAAAGGGAATAAGCTAATCATCTTCCTCTTGATCAAAATCCCTAACCTTCACATCTGCATCTTCTCCATACTGAATGCAGTTGTCAATTTGACCAAGCACGTATTCTATGCTGTAAATGAGAAGAATCCAACTATAAGTACAAAACAAAAATAGTTTTGATTTGGGGCTAGGTACAGAAGTAGAGGTCCTAATAAGAATGCCAGAACATCTAAAATACAAAATAGACATGAAACTGTGACGGGTTTTAAAGACAAGTAGGGAAGGAGTTCATTTTACCAAAATATCACTATGGCCTTTTAAGAGATGGATTTTATTAATCAAAATTATTTGAAATTTCTGTATGTTTCCAAAAAAAATAATGAACATAAACCAACACTATAACATAGTGAAACTAAATCAAGAACAAATGCTTTCAAGACCTGCCGTCCTCGATATGAGGCAGTTGCATTCATGGTTGAACAAATAGTTAAAGAGTCTTGTGGGGGAGAGAAGAACGGCTAAACTAGCCTTATAATTAACGAGATCTTAAATATTTTAAGAATAAAAAAGGTAATGTTATACATTCCCTTTATTAAAATCTCTTCCCTCTCATTGAACCAAACACAGTTTTATAAAAATAAGGATAAAAAATGGTAATTTTATACACTCTATTAAAATTCCTCCCTTCCCTTCATATTGAACCAAACAGAGTTTTTTAAAACCTTTCACCTCCTCTTCCCTCAAAAATCTCTCCCCTCCCCCACTTGGTCGAACCAAACTGACCCAAGTATGGAAAAATGCATTGGCCCAATAACAAAGATCTTAACATGCCCTCTTATGCTCATGGTTGGGCCATATGAAGTATGGACAAATTTAATGTATGTCTGATTATGTGGTGAGAAATTGATTGAGTGAATTGATTTTGTAGAATCGATTTTGGTTAAAAGTGCGTTGGATGTAAAGTGGTTTATGTTTGGATATATTTATGTAAAAGTGAGTTGAGCAACAAATTTCAGTGTAAAAATCAAGTCAAGTTTAAACTCAAGCTACAAACAGTAGCTTCAATTAGAATCAATTTTGGAGGCTGAATCAATTCTACTTTAGAAGAACCAAACGTCTCAATCATTCCAGAATCAATTCTACACCTCTAGAATTGCTTTTGGCATTTCCAAAAGCTAAACCAAACATACACTTGGACTTTTACAACCCCCTTCACGCTCAGAAGCATGAAAAATTTTAGGGTGGCCCATTAACAAATTTAGGTTAGGCTCAAAAACAGGTGGCCCATTAACAAATATAGGTTAGGCTCTGACATATTCAACCCATAACAAGAGTTTCGGGTGACAAACACAATCCGATCAGACATCTTTTCTTGGACTTTGAAAACACAACTCATAACCAAGAGTTTCGGGTGGCTTTGAAAATGCAATCTACAAGTACCACAATTTGCGTTCTACTTAATTTATGCCATGCTTTTTCATTAAAACAATTTACAACAGTTTATACCACTCAATATATGATGTACAGTCAACTAGAGCTAGAGCACATACCTAATATAATAACAATAAAACATCATTCAAAAAAAACAAACAGGAAGAGAAGTTAAGCAGTACAAAGATATAATTGTGTACCTTTTATCTTTCCTCAAGTCCAGTGGTATAAAACTCACCATGCTATAACTACTCACCTGATACGCAAGGAGTGAATTAGTAAATAACTAAACAAGCCGATGGAATTGAAAACAAAGTATTCCATAACCTATACAATATCTACAAAGCTTCAGTGACAAGAACAATCAGAAATTTGTTCCAAAATTGAAGTGATATGGGAATGAGTTGAAATTGAACCATAAGTCCTTTCTAAGACTTGGAATGGCAAAATGATGAAACCTCCACTGCAGTGACTAAAGGTGGAGAAGCTTCATGAATAATCATAATATAAGACAATGAGGTCAATGTAGTGGATACATGACTTGTTTCAGTTATAAAGAGAAAACTATACTGGCCATAGGGAATTACTCTTTTAAGTAAATAAAAATAGCCCACTCTAGCTATGTGAAAATTATGGTTAAGTGTGCACACTATCATACCAAATACAGGAAAATCACCCTCAAGAATCTTGTTTGGAACTGCAATGAACATTCATGCTTTCTAGACATCAACCAAATACTGTCTTTTGGGACTGATCTGGCTAGCTGGTTTTTAGGTCTGCATTGCTCAAATTTCCAACACCTATGGACCCCAGATGTGTTTAGATGATGGACAAGTTGTTAGCAATTTTGTTGCACAGGTTTGACTCCCTTTCATTATTTCCTTGTTTTTCTTTAAATTACCATGGGAGAGGTTTTTGTGTTCTTATGCGGGTTTTTTTCATGTCTGCAGGCTATTCGAAAACAGTATTGACTGTATACAGTGATGGGAAGCAAACAAGAAGTTTCCAATATGACTCTGGTTTAGTATGTAGTAACTATGCTTTTATGTTTTAAAACTTCATATCTTATAAAATCCTTTCGATTTGTACTATCAATTTGGTATTGCATTCAACATATTTTATTAATTATCATCTCTGAACTTGGACAAACCATCTAAAGATCATCAATGTACAAAAGTGTGTGGTTGGAATTAAGTCTTAATCAAGGTCTAGGTAGTTGGTGTTGAAAACTGTATGTTGAAAGATGTAACTACAGTCTACATGTTTTCTAAAACACTCATCTCTGATTTTCTTATCAGAACTTATTCTTGAGTGAACTCCCCAATATCATTCACATAGAATATAAATGAATTTTTCAGAGTCTAACTCAGAATACATTAAGCAAAGAGAAAAAACTGCTGTGAAACATGAATAAGAGTATTAATCTTTGCTTATACTTCATCTAAGCAGTTGTATGAATGTGGTTTTCTACTACTGTTTATTTGAATGTAAATTTTTGGAATTGGATTGTCTTGCTTTTTCAAAATAAAAATCAATTCAATAATAAATAAACCATTATCTATAAAAATCAACTTAATTTCAGTCTAAAATAATTCTAATGAAATTGCTATCTGTGTTTCCTAGTATCTTACAGTCTACAACATCCCAGCACCTATATAACATAACTGCTAATTGCTAGTCAATGGTTTGCCAATGAAAGCCCGCAAAATGACTGCATACTTTGCAATATTAGTGACAGTGTGATGTATTCTTAAAATAATCTAGGTTACTCACAAGGTCAATCAAAGCTTTATTCAACTTTGCATACTTAGGAGCCATCTGTTGATTCAATGCAGACAGTAAAAATTGGGGTTCTGGATCCAAGAAACTACGAGCAAAAAAATGCATATATTAGAATTAGTATAAATAAAGTGGTGGAAACAATAGTGAAAGAAATTAAGTGAAGGTAATTACTCGTCAAGATCCTTTTTGTTTGTCACAAGGTCCATTTTTGAGAGGATATTGACATGAGGTAGTTCAAGTTGAACCATTGCAGAAAGGGAAGCCATGCATCCACTTATAAATTTGGTGACATCTACCATGAACTGGAATATTTGAAAATTAATAGTATTGAAATATAACAAGATGACAATAATAGGAAGTCTAAGAGAAGAGTGAGCCAGTAGCTTAAAAGGAAGTATGATTGTTTAAGCAAAAGTTGCAAAAACTATCACCAACCTGTGAATCAAGTAAGTACACAACACAGACATTAAAATTTCTCCGCTTCAAATGTTCAATAAAATTCCGGAATACTGGCACATGTGAATAAAGTTCTATCTGACCTGCAAAACATTACAAGGGTAAGTTGATCAATCACATTTTGCCAAGCTAGTTGCGACCAAAAATCATAATGATCAATTCTAATTCAATTAACTTTGTTTAGGCTACACAAACTGGCCGTGGATTCTAAGAAGACAAATAATACAAACGGGCCAAGAATCATGCTACCAATTCTGATTTTGTAACCTTGCATATTCATGCAACTGCAATTTACAAAACATCATCCCCTCAAAGTCACAAAATCTCTTAATTGCAATCTTGAGATACCAGTACTTCAAAATAAAAATAAACAAGGAATAACTAAAGAAACGAGCATGAATACCAGGGCAGTCAAAAACCAAGTACTCATCATCTAAATAATTGTCCAGCTCCTCGTCGAGCCAACCATTGAGGTTTTCTTCAAGGTGTCTAAAAAAAAAACTATTAAGGCAACAAATTTCAACAGCATAAGAAAGTAGATAATTGTCCAGCTCTAGGCAGACAGCATATTTTTTCAAGAAAAGAAACAAAAGGATACTCCATGCAGTATACAAGGGCACCATTAGGACCTAATCCAAGCTCCTCCATAACATCATCCAGAGAGATAAGTTCCCTTACATCTGCAAAAGCATTTAAACCGAAAATAGTAAAGCAACAGAAAAATGAAGCCACACGACACAATCCATTCAGCTTACCCATGGCAACAGGATAGTCGAAATTCTCAGCAGCAGGGTCAAGGTTCACAATATGAATTGATCGGCGTACGGTTTCACAGTGTTGGAACAAACTCGAGCAGTATGTAGACTAATTATAATCAACAAAGAAAAAAGCTTAGGCTCAAGTAGATGATAGGTGTTAGTTATAGTAACAAAGAAAGCAAATAGAATAAATTACCTTGCCACTACCAGCAGGACCAATAACAAGCTGTGCATAACCCATTGGCGGAGTTCAGAAAGTGGTGCAAAGATAAGAGACGGCTCGAAAAGAAGCGAAAACTGCAACAGCAATGTAAGCAGAAACCCAAACGATGACGGCGAAAATCAAATTAACGAAATAAGTGTGGCCCATAAACAACAAGACCTAAATATCAAGAAAATAGAGAGAAAGTAACTAAATAATGTAATAGAAACGCAGACAACATAGAGAATAATGATAATGATTAGGGTTTTTGACTTCGAACCTGTCTAGCTTGAAGGAAAAGATCAACGCTGCAGAAGCTGGGAAGACGAGAGAGTGAGATACTACGATACTCTATATTGTTTTTTATTTCAGCAAATAATTTATTTATTGTGAAGAAGAAAATACCCTAGTTGTGTATGAAAATATTTATATATATGATTTAAGGGAAGACAAAATGGGTGATGAACTCAAATTATTGTAAAAAAGTTTATACTTCTCATTCAATTACGATATTATTATAATTTAAAAGGTAGTCAAAACCGGACCGGCCGGTTCATCCGGTTGGACTGAGAACCGAATCTGCGTCCGGTCTAAAGTGTACTAACAACCTGCTTGTATTAAAATTGGGATATAACCCAGGAAATCGAATAAACCGGTTTTGTAAGTTGAACCGAGTTTATATAACATTTGATAAAGAAAATTCAACGGTAGCAGAAAGACCATTTTTATATCATCAACCAAGTTTGATTTCATCTTCTATCTTTTACATTATACACCAGCGGTAGCAGAAAAATAAAAATTTGAAAAGAAAGATTGAATATATTATACTGATGCCTGATGAGAGAAGAGCTAGGGTGAGACGGCCAACATATGGCTGTCTGCCACTGAAAAATAGGTTAAGTAGAGAAGAGATAACAAAGTGAAATTAGGTTTAGTTTTCGAAAATTTTACCCTACACTCCTACATTTATTCCCCATCCCTTACAATTTTGATATTTAGACGAAATTACCTTTGTATAAATACTAATCACATTTTTTTTTTACTTTTACCATTTTCACTTCTGTAAAACGAGAGAAAGAGAGTTATTTTGACAAACCGGAGAACCCAACAAGCCCACATCCAGTTCTTTATTTTACACTCCGGAGGACACAAGAGTAAGTATTCTGATTTAGAATAAACGAAATTATACACACTGGATTACACGTTAAGAAGTTATCCGATTTGCTTTTGAAAATTTCGAAACACCCCGGAACTAACGTTATGGGGTTATCCGGTTTGCTTTTGAAACACTCTGAAACTAACGTTCTGGGGTTCTCCAGTTTGCTTCAAAACACCTCGGATAACCATTGTTTGGGTTATCCGGTTTATTGCTTCGTATTTCAAAAAAGTCCCCTTGGGTTATCCGTTTTTTGACTTTTTTTTCTTCAGTGGTTCGCAGACGAGGAGGCCTGGCAAAGGTTATCTGATTTATGATAAAATACATATCGGATTTCTCCATCTTGGGTTATTCGGTTCTTAAATTTCAGCTACCACTTGTCTTTTCTGGATGCGTTCAGATGAATAGTGAAAATAGTAAAAAAAAATCAATAGAAAAGTAAAAATAGTAAAAGGGTAAAGTTGGAATATTTTAAAATTTGTAGGAGTATGGTAATAACTATAGGGTATAGGGTAAAATTTTCTTAGTTTTCAAGTGAGATATTTGGGCTTAGTATTTAGGATCAAAATGTTTTGTAAGAGAATTTTTACTGACACCCCCGTTTTTAAACCTGACACCCTATATTTGTATATTGCAAAAATATCTCTGATTCTATTTACTCAAAAAATTTACTTTTTTTTTAAAAAACATTTACTATTGATAAAAGAAACCAAAAACAAAATTTTCGGCAGGCCTCTCAAAATTTCCAGTACCCTTTATAGACGAATACCGAAAATTCTTTGTTGTTCACAAATTTCTGGTACAAATATACTGGATATTTACAAATTACCGGGTACGATTTACTGGAATTTTCAAAAAATTTGGTACAATTTACCGAAAATTTGAAATTTCTGGTACTGTTTTTATATCGGAAATTTCAAATTTCCGGTACGGTTATTAACTAAAACAGGTATCGTAAATTTGAAATTTCCGGTGTTGTTTTTAACCAGAAATTTCAAATTTCCGGTACCATTGTAGACTGAAATACATACTGGAAATTTTAAATTCCTGGTACAATTGTAAACTAAAATATATACCGTAAATTTGAAATTTTCAGTACAAAAACAGTATCAGACATTTAAAATTTATGGTATTCAAGAACACTAAAATGGTAACTTTTTCAAAATTTCCGATACGCGTCAAAAATTGTGACTACGATATCCTATTTAGGGGTTGCCAGATTTAATTGGTATAGAATAAAATCTCGTTTTGTAACTATAGTTTGGCCCATTCTCTTATTTTACGTTTATGTATATCGATGATGCTACATGTTCAGTGTTTTGAATTTCATATAATGATAAATAAAAGTGGTGTTTTGAATTTCATATAATATTTAAAAGTGTAATGAAGCACTAAAATATTAATAAAACTATAATTTTGAAGTCATGTTACTTAAATCAAAATATTTATATAATTCTTATTTTAATATTTTTATTTTGTACTATATTATAAATTTTATTTTAATTATATGTATGTTATCGGTCCGAACTCTGTCCGACCCCAATTGAACTTTTAAACCTTGAACTCATAAATACGTCGGTTTAATGTTCGGTCCGATTTTAATTATCTTGATAATTTTAAAATAATTTATTAGTGTAAAATATTTTTATACGACATTGCACTCTTTTTAATTCTTTTTTAAATTTCTATAATTTTTTTAAAACCAAAAACATAAGAGTGTAATGGAATACTGACAGTATAAATTAATTTTACATTTCTATCAAATTAAATGTCAAGAAATTATTAAATTATTATAATATTTTTAAATTTTAAATATAATTTATCATTTAACATATATAATTGTGATTGGTTGAAAATGTAAAATATGAATGTTTTTTTCCTGAAGATGTAAAGTCTTGTGTATTTTGAAGAAAATATAGGGTTAGTTTTGAACATTTTGCTAAAATAAATGCTTTTAATTTATTATATTTGTTTTTATAATATAATTCAATGTGTGTTTGCTTAATTTTACTTTTGGCTATGTAGCCACAGTTTATTTATTTTTTAAATACCACCACAATTTATTTTTATAGTTAATCAGTTGTGAGATTAATGTAAAGTTCAATATTTTAATTTGGATGAATCGATATAAATTGATTATTATCATTATTACTTCAATTAATTAATAGTAATAATTTTCAGTTTTCAGCCATCTATGATTTTGTAAATAAACCATTACTATTGTTAATTAAACTTTTTTTAAAAGGAGAAATACTTTATTCAACCAAAACAAATACAAACAAAGCGATTCGGAAATCCAACTAACAAATTCTTAATTAAAATTTTAAATGACTTAACTTAAAATATTATGGTTATGTAAGTTTAAAATATTTTAAAACTTGGAAGTAAGTGGTTCATAGCTAGGTTTAATGATAGTTTGGGGTTTTCAAGCATTGATGTACATGCCGTACAACATTAAATTGTTGTAGGAAAAGATATTTCAACATTCAAATTTGATAATAAAATTCAATAATTTTAATTGGGGTGTTTGCGGTGTGGTTTTTACGGTTTTTACGAAAAAATCATTCAAATTGTAAAAGGAAAAAAAAGTGTGAAATTCGGTTTAGTTCTGTTGGATTTTATAAATAAAATAAAATAAAATACGGCCAAACTAATATGATTTGGGTGTTGGAAATCCACAAAAATCTACGAAGATTTTTTATCAATTTTGATGAACAAGATTGTTATCATCATACAATGACAGTGAAAATAAAATTTAAACAAGAAAATATATTAGGGTTTCTACAAAATTTCTCTCTACCCATAAATTGTGGAAAATCCTTATTCACTTGCAACTGCAAATTATGTCAATATCCAATGAGTTTAGTACAAAAATAAGGGTTACTCCCTTTATTTGTAATTTTAGGTTAACTTGCTCCCTGAGCCAAAAATCACAAAATTAGAAGAGCCTAAAATACATATTTTACACCTAGTCGAAATTTTGTGTGTAACAACCTGCTTATAACACTTCGACAACTTACACAACTTGACACACTTCGACACAAACTAAATTGGACACACCTTATGTTGAGCAACAACCTACTTCGACACAAGTAATTATACTTTGAACACACCACCTAATTCATTATGTTTAAGTTATCTATATTCATCATAGTTCTTATTCTTCTGACACTTTAACCTGCACACTCTTCGTCATGATGTATGTAATCTGATTTTCAGTTTTGTAGTGTTCCAAGTTCATCTTCACGTCTACTACTTACTCTAAAAGATAGTGGAACCTCATATTGGTGTGCTTACTTCGACCACGTGCTATCGGGTTCTTCGCCATGTTGATAGTTGTGTCGATCTTCATGGAAATTGCTCAATGATCTTTACTTGTTATCTCTTCGACCATACTCATCATCCATGTTGCTTGACATGTAAAAAGAGAAGCAGTTATTACTCTGCTCCGCACAATGATAATGCCACTACAGGTTTCTTTCTCGAACTTTAAGCAACGGATGCACAACCTAGCATAAACACATATTCTGCCATGGATTTTTTATCCTCGGCATCACTACACTAACTTGAATCAGTGTATTACACTAACTTGCATTCTTTTTCTTTATCAGGTGCAGGAAATAAATTTTCATAGTTAAGAGTTCCTTTTAGATACCTTAATATTCTCTTCGTCACTTCTAGGTGTTATACCTTTAGCTTATGCGTGAATCTACTTACCATACATACACTTTATGCTAAGTCAGACCTTATGTGACAAAGGTATACTAATGACCCAATAAGTCTTCTGTATTGGGTTGGGTCAACATCATCTTCATTTGAATCTTTCGACAATTGTAGTCTTGGTTCTGCAGGTGTCGGAGTCGAGTTGCATTCTTCCATCTCAAATCTCTTGAGCATTTATCATACATATATTCTTTGATGCGTTATCAAACCTCTATTACTCTTTTATAATTAGATGTCGGGAAATATGAAATGTCACCTAGATCAAACATTTTGAATTCCTTGCTGAGATCACCTTTGAAGTCTTCGATCTCCAACTTGCAACTATTTGTTATTAACAGGTCATCGATATAGAAACATAGTATAAGCAGTTCACTATTGTTTCTTCTTACATATACTCCATGTAAAGTTGTTCACTTCACAAATTCCTTGTCCCTTAGGAAACTATTAATCTTCTTATTCCAAGCTCTTGGAGCTTGTTTAAGTCCATACAGGGCTTTATGTAGCCTGTACACCTTTCTCTCTTTTCCATGCTTCACAAACCCATATGATTGTGTAACATAAACTTCTTCGTCTAAGAGGCCATTTAGGAATTCACACTTCACGTCCATCTGATATATATATGTCAACTGTTCATTTCTGCTATACTAACAACTAACCTGATTGCTTTGATTCTAGCAAGAGGCGCAAAAACTTCATCGAAGTCGATTCCTTCCTTCTGAAAAAAACCTTTTGCCACAAGGCTCTTGATTCTTCCCATAAAGAGTTGGAGTTTATGCGTAGACAAAATGCTTCCCTTACTAAAAAATTTGAAGAATGTACTTCTTCGAGCTTGTGGGCGGTTATAAAGTCTTTTGAAAATATGCTCCAACAGGTGGATTATTATCATTATCCATTGTTTATTTTGAGGGAGCAGATCTGACCAAATCAGATACTTTGCATCCCACCCCTTTATTTGGTGCTCTGCGTGAAAAAGATTCAGACATGCAAAATGTTTATATGTTTTCCACTCTGGAACCAAAAATAGGGATAGAAGTGGAAGTTACAACTCAGGAGTATGTCCGATGTGACAGATTGGGCATATAACTACAAGGTTAGAACACCGACAATCAAGTTAGTATATGAAAGAGCATATACTATTCAAATTGTGTTTAAAACTAGTTACTTGAAATAGAGTCATTCCTTATATATAGATGAGAGGAATAACAACCTCACTATCTTTCAGATGTGGAATGCGGAGGACCGTTAGATGCACTTGAGGTATAAATCTTCTGCAATAAGGTGCAAGATGGTCATATGGTGAGGAGAAGATTTTAGAGACACACCCTTGTAGTAGGCCAAAAGGCTTTGACCTGAAACATGTTATCTCAAGGTGGTCGGTATAAGATGAATTTGGCTGGCCCAAAATAGTTTTCCCTAAGACTTACCGAGGACCTTGGATAGTGACTGCAGTCGATTTTTTGAGGATCCGTCTTTGTTGTTCTGTTATTAAAAGGGGAAAGAGCATTTAATGCTTTCTTGTCGTTGTCGTTGAGTCGTTCTTACCTTTTTATAAACATGTCACCTTACGCATGTTGGTTATGGATTGATTGTTGTAGCTGGAGTACTTAAGTGTCTTTTAGCCTCTTTTGGATTGATGGGACAAGATATTAATAACCCTCAGATTTATCATACTATTCAATCTAAACCATTGATCCGTGTACTAGAACTCCTTACAAAAGCTAGGTGTTGTTCTCCATTTTTCCTATTTTCCATTGTCGCAGACTATCCCTCCATTTTCATCGCATTAATCTACTTTGTTTAATGATCTCAAATATTTGTTAACCTATCTAGTTTGATGGCAGCAATAGTGGCAGAAGATTATTCGCGTCGATTTGGAGTATTTGATTCACAAATATGTTTTTATTCAAGGGAAGAAATATCATATGGCCATTTGGAAATATGGGTCTCCTTTAATTGGGGTATTTTTCCAATTTCGACTGAGAAAATGATACACTGCAAGTCTGAAGAGTGTTTTATCCCTCTTTTACTCCTAAATTTTCTAGAAGTTGGATGTTAAACTTCCATTAACCTCTTTTGAGAAGGAAGTTTTGGATCATCTTTGCACTCCCTCTTTACAACTTCATCCAATGTGCTTGAGGTTTTGTCTGAGTATTCTAGTATTGGTACGAATACCATGAAAAAATATGTTCAGCTTCTTGAGACCTCTTTTTCGACACAAAACAAAGCAACATTGATAAAAAAAAAGTATTATGTCGATGTCCAATGTTCAAGATTGATTTCTTTTAAAATAATAATTTGATGGCACGAAAATTGTAACTTCAACATGAAGTTTATTGCATCGCTGCTTTTACAAAGGTCTCTTATTCTAGTATTCAACATGTTTTTGAGTCTTCATCGATCATACTAACTTTATAAAATATTATTACAGAAATATGTTAAAATATTAACTTCTATCATATAAATTCATGTTAGATAATTATTTGTTTATTGTCGTGTTTGTTAAGTGAATGACTTATTTATGCACTAATAATTTTCTTTATGCACTTCAATATTCGGTTAAAATATTCAACGGACACATATTAACTCAAAATATTACAAATGCTTCTCATTCTCAACCACAATTTTTTAATACATAATTTATTTCATAGTTCCATATTTCTCATGATCTTGTTTACTCACTTTGTGAAACACCTTGCATTTAGCCCCAATGTTTTTCACAACATGAAAAGCACTTAAAGAGTAAACTTTAGAACGGGAATACAAATTCAATGGCTTTTATGAAAGCATATATTCTTGATCAGTCCCATAACTTTAAAAAACAACTTATTGAATAAGATGACCTCAAATTCTTAGACAATTAATAAACTTTTTTTAATAATTATTAATAAATTAATAAAACCCATTGTTATTGTATCTGGACATAAACTTAACGTCATAGCATAAATTTAACACATACTTCCTCTAGTTTTACGTATTACATAATTAATATATCTGAATCATATATAAACAGGATACATTATTCTTTTAAATAAATTTAAAAAATATATATTTATATATATTTGTTAAGAAAAAAAAATTGTAGACTTGTTCAGGCACAGAGCAAGCCAAAGCCCAAAGGCATGCCAAAAATTAGGAGCCAAGTTTGAAAACTCACTTCATCTGTAATAAATTTTGATTCACCAAGTCAACTACACAACTTAGCTAACTTCCACACCAATAATAACTTTTCAAACTTTCCAATTATATCAAACACAAAGCTCAAACCCAATTCCCCATCTTCCAATGGAAAAACAACACAGATTCACCTTCTTCATCTTCTTCCTGGCAGCTTCAATTCCATTCACAACTGAATCCAAATGCACCAAAGGCTGTTCATTAGCTTTAGCCAACTTTTACATAATCCAAGGCACCAACTTCACATATGTCACAAGTAAGTTAACTTATCATTAACTCATACCAATAATCAATTCTAATAACTTTTCTAATTCTTCTTCAGGTATTATGAAATCCTCAATTTTCACTAAACCAGAAGACATAGTTGATTACAACAGAGAAACTGTCCCTAACAAAGACATCGTTATAGCCGGGGAACGAGTCAACATTCCGTTCCCATGTGATTGCATCAACGGAGAATTTCTTGCTCATACTTTCAGTTACGATGTTCAAACCGGTGACACGTATGAGACTGTTGCTGGATCCAACTACGCTAATTTAACCAATGTTCAGGAGTTGAGAAGGTTTAATAGTTATCCGCCGAATAATATTCCGGATACTGGAACTTTGAATGTTACTGTTAATTGTTCTTGTGGGGATAAGGAGATTGGGGATTATGGGTTGTTTGTTACTTATCCTCTTAGGCCTGGGGAGACTTTGGGGTCGGTTGCGAATCAGACTAAACTTGATGCCGGGTTGCTGCAGAGGTATAATCCTGGTGTCAATTTTAATCAAGGGAGTGGACTTGTTTTTATTCCTGGCAAAGGTTTGTAATTTTTATCAAGTGTTTGTTTGCTGCTAAATATAGTAAGTGAAAATCTGATCTTTTTTATATGAATTTAGAACATATATAAAAATGCTTAGTTTTGCCTGAAATGAATAAGGTCTAGCCTTTCTTTGTAGTATCTGTTAGGTTATAGAATACGGGCTGTTCGGAGTAGTTAATGTAGTTAAGAGTTGATAATAGTAGTTAGTTAGTTATTTGGATTAGTTAGAGAGTATCTTTTTAATATTGTAAAGTTTGTGAATAGAGTAGCAACTCATTTGTGAAGGGGAAACCCTTAGATGAGAGATTCTTTCCCATTCTTTCCTATTTATTACTAAAATGTTCTTTCTTTGAGATTCAACTCTTGGGTTCCTAACACTAAGCACCTCGACGGGGAAAGCCATATAGCTAGTGATTGCATTCCGTGCCAGTAAAGAGGACCTAGCCTCGTATTTATAGTATTGTAACCCTAAGCACCTCGTGTCATGGGTCTAAAGGTTCATCAAATGGATCATAAACCAAGCTTTATCCTACTAAGTAGGGTCGGCTACATGGATCAAATTACACCATAATGTTTTATCCGTTTTTGGAAAAAAAGAAAACCCCAATTGATTGTTGTAGTCACAAAAATTATTAGGAAAATTTGTAACAACGTTTTGCTAACAAACATCATGTGTATCTTTAGACATGTCTTTAACTATTTTCTTATTTATTAATAAAATTCAATACAAGCATCTTATTTTGTTCTTTCAATTGTTTTTTCTTCCAGATAAAAATGGTAGCTATGTGCTTTTGGATACCAGGTAAATTTTGTTACTTACTCTACATTGTATGCAATCTGTGTTCATATGGTTGCGTTAATTTTCACATGGCAATGAATTGATGAAACTCACAACGTGTTCATATTATTGCTTTACTTTTTCACATGCCAATGAATTGATCAAACTAATGACTGTTTTTATTCTCTTATGCAGTTCAGGAGGTTTGCATTTCTCTCTTATCAGAAAATTGGTTTTGATGCGCGTGGTCAGCATATACTAATGGTGGAAGAAAAATTCTACTTTGAACTCATATTTTGCTTCTATATAAGCAGGTCTTGCTGGTGGGGCTATTGCTGGAATAGCTGGTGGAATAGTTGTTCTTCTATTAGTGGCAGCTGCTGTATATTTTGGATATTTCCGAAAGAAGAAGATACAGAGGGAGAAATCTCTTTCACGAGATTCCACTTCACTTTTCTCTCAGGATGTGAAGGGTATGTTTATTTCTTCTTATATTCCTTCCAAAAATTCGCTTCTCTTACCTTTAATGGAGTTAATAGTTAGTACCTGTAATGGTATTATCTTGTCTTTTTTTCTGGTACAGACGAACACACACGCACACACAATATCATCTACGACGAACAATCTCATCACTGCAACTCCTATTGCTTTTTACTCTTGTGGATTTCTACTAATCATTCAGCATCTCTAGCTCTTACATGCTCTTAAAAATAATCCGCAGCTAATGATCTGGTGCTTTTCAGATGAAAATTCTCGTAATGCTGTAATCTCCGGCATAACAGTCGACAAATCAGTTGAATTCTCATATGATGAACTAGCATCTGCCTCAGATAACTTTAGCATGGCTAATAAAATTGGTCAAGGAGGTTTTGGCTCTGTTTACTATGCAGAGCTGAGGGGAGAGGTGAGTAATAACATTTTATTACAAGTATTTATTCCGAGAAATGCGGTTCTGATATTCAGAGGAGTTTATCAATGTTTATTCATCAAGGTTTAGTATTTGGCTGATTGTTAGTTGATTGAAAACAAGTTAAAGTAGAAGATTATAGTATGAATGTATGGATACTATGTGAAATGTGATGGTCTATCATATATAGTTAATAAGCTTAGCTAGTACGTAACGCGACTGATACATGAATAAAAAAAAGGAGACACTGAGAATCTTGGTAATTCATGATTCATCGCAATTTGGGCCAGTAAGTATTACTTACCATATTGGGATCCAAGATGTGCTAAAATGACATCATCCTTTAAGATATCAACATATTCATTTTTTGGTCGTTTGTAAGACACTATTGTGGAAACCAAGCTGGTAAGTCCTTGTGACTTGTGAGAAAGGATTGAGAGTTGCTTCAAAATGGTTTTCCAATGACGAATTACGTATCTTCAACAACCAAACTGGATAAGAGGAAATGATGGCAATATTGAAACAATTTGATTGACATTTTTCCTTTCATTTTAATTTTACTGAGAAAGTTTATCCTTGATTTCTTGAAAATTGAGATCATTGTATAATATTCACCATGATTTTCTGTTCTCTTAATTACAATGGAATTCATTCTGGTTGTTAAACACACATGCATGCCACAGTATTTTTGCTTTACATAATTCTACACTGATGAAATCACACTATGTTTGTTCTAAAAAGCCACACTGTCTTGTTCCTATTAGAATTCATATTCTCATTACATAAGCCAATAATTTTGATGATGCAGAAAGCTGCAATAAAAAAGATGGATATGCAAGCAACAAAGGAATTTCTTGCTGAATTGAATGTCCTCACACGCGTTCATCATCTGAACTTGGTACTAATCCCTTAAAACTTGAAAAGCATTTATTTGTATTAATTTTGTCAACTGTTGAATTGCACTATGCTGGTAAGATTTATTCCAAGAGAACTTTTAGTAATTCCATTGATTGGATCTAGCTAGGATAAAATTTGTAAAATCTCACTGTAAGTGATTTGAACATATGGAGAAAACTTGTAGAAGCCCCATTAGCATGCGTTAGATTAGACAGAGCTCAGCCTCAACTGTTACAGTAGAGAGAGACCAAGAAAAGTTCTAGGTCCGAAAAACCATAAATCGGACTTATATTTAAATGATTTGTCATTAGAAGTTTTTTGCAATATAATATTATGGTGCCAAGGCTTTAGTTGTTGCAGTGATGGGAGAATTAGCTTAAACATAGACCTGGTGGTTTGAATTTAGTAATCTTATTTTGTGTAATGTCTTAAACTCTTAATGACCATCCAGGTGCGGTTGATTGGATATAGTATTGAGGGCTCTCTTTTCCTTGTCTATGAATACATCGAGAATGGAAACTTAAGTCAGCATTTGCGTGGTTCAGGTTAGAACAACTTACACTTTAGTTTTTATTTTTCTATGATGTATTGTGGTTGTCTTGTGGTAACAGTAAAGAGATCATTTTTCCAGGTAGAGATCCACTACCATGGGCTACACGTGTGCAGATTGCTTTGGATTCTGCCAGAGGTCTTGAATATATCCATGAGCATACAGTGCCTGTATATATCCATCGTGACATAAAGCCAGCAAATATATTGATAGACAAAAACTTCCGGGGGAAGGTTGAATGTGTTACGAGATTGATCTATCTCTATTTTTATTATTTGAATCACTATGGAAGCTCATAAAATGTTCATATTTGTAGGTTGCTGATTTTGGATTAACCAAACTGACAGAAGTTGGAAGCTCGTCACTTCCCACTGGTCGTCTTGTCGGGACATTTGGATACATGCCACCAGAGTACGATTTACCGAACATTTACTCAACTTTTTTCCAAGTTCATTTGCATGTGGATTTGTTTAGTGATTACCATTGTTTTTGTGAAGGTATGCTCAATATGGAGATGTTTCTCCCAAAGTAGATGTTTATGCCTTCGGAGTTGTTCTTTATGAAATTATTTCGGCAAAAGAAGCAATCGTCAAGACCAGCGAATCTGTTGCTGCAGACTCAAAGGGACTTGTATCTATGGTCGGTCCTGACTTCACTACTAAAGATATTTTTTAAAACTATAGAAAGTCTTTCCTCATCAACCTAAATGGTGGTATTAATTTCTTTTCATTTTTATCATGCAATGCAGTTTGAAGGAGTTCTTAGTCAGCCCGATCCTACCGAAGATCTTCGTAAAATAGTTGATCCAAGGCTTGGGGATAACTACCCTGTAGATTCAGTTCGCAAGGTGAGAACATCTGTTAATAAAAAAACCCTTTA
The DNA here is from genome assembly GCA_021764765.1 of Vicia sativa. Taxonomy (NCBI): domain Eukaryota; kingdom Viridiplantae; phylum Streptophyta; class Magnoliopsida; order Fabales; family Fabaceae; genus Vicia; species Vicia sativa. The sequence goes on from CM038794.1 coordinate 188,968,245, forward strand.
GTGTTAACGATTTTAAGAATGTTAAACCTATGGTCACTGTTTTGGCTTGCAGATGGCTCAACTAGCGAAAGCGTGCACACAGGAAAATCCTCAACTGCGTCCGAGTATGAGATCCATTGTGGTTGCTCTTATGACACTTTCTTCAACTACGGACGATTGGGATATTGGCTCCTTTTACGAAAATCAAAACCTTGTGAATCTGATGTCAGGAAGATAGGATTATACGAATGCATTGATTTTGTATGTACAATGTTTGGAGTTAGATTTTTGACATTGCAGCAATTGTTGAAACTAAAGTGTTTATAAAATGGATTAGCAAGTAGGAATTTGTACATTGTAATAGCTGTATTCAGTAGAAAGAGTGGAGGGATCAACAAATTTATCATTATTCATCATCAATGTACACATTATAGTAGGCATTGAGACATGTATATGTTTCTCTGCCCAGATACATTAATCCATGTAAGTTTGTCTAATAAATTTTATTTGAGGCCTCTTGGATTATACTTGTACCTAAATTTAGATCACTCGACTTTTTCTATCAAAACCCGAGCCAAACTAGTCCATAATGCCTGAGCATAGTGTCAAAAGCCAACAGTGTTTCCTTTCTTCTCTGAACTTCTTTGCTTTCCAGAAACTCAGACATAAATTTGACATCCTCTGTGTTTTCTTCATTGACATAAATGAGGGACCAACATGGATTTATTGCTGCGGTCCTTTCAGAGCCACGTGGAATTGGGTACTTCAACTCATATAAAATCTCCACTTGATTCCATTCATGCTCTAAAAACAATCTCTCCCCTTTGCACTCTAAATCACACATAAGTATTTGATCTGATACCTCTTCTGCAGAATATATGTAGTTACATGAACAACTGAATTGCTTACTTCCATTTATGACTACATTCAACTTGAAATCCAATACCATACTGTCTTTATACAATGGAGATTCTCCAGCACAGCATAGAGATATTCGAGGAAATTTCTTTCGAAACCAAAAACATAATGACGATTCTTTGCTTCGGTTTTGATACTGATACCAGTTTGCTCTCCCGTCGAGAATCCCTTTAATCACTAATCCAAAATCATCACTGACGAGCGAAGGACTACAAACTTTTATGGTATTATTCGGGCAGATGTTAAGAGAATACACATCAAGCACCATTTTTCTTCCTTCATTATAAACATGCAGGGCTTTTGAAACTACTTCTGAACTCACTTTTTCTTTATCCTCAAACAATTTAAATCCCCTACGATCATAAGCAGTCATTATCTCAAGTTCACGCAATTTACGAGTACTATTCGGTAACTGAGTTAGCCTCTTGCATTCTCTCAAGAATAATCGTCGAATCCCAACAAGATTTCCAATTGAAAATGGAAACTTATCTATGGAAGTCTGGTCTAAATAAACATCTCTTATATTCTCCATTACTCCCAATACTTCAGGGAAGCATTTGAGACGCGAGCAACCTCTCATGTCGAGAGTCTCTAGTGACGACAGATTGATGCAGGGCGCCAAAAGTTCTAGCTGAGTGCATCCTTGAATACTCAATAGAATGAGTCTATCAAGAAATCCAACTGACTTGTGAATCCTAACTAAATTAATGCAACCATCAAGACATAGTGCCCCCAAATTTGTTAGTCCAGACAAGCTAGGTAGCTCAGTTAATAACTTGCAGCCTTCAAAGTCTAGAAAGCACAATGACTCAAACACCTTCAAAACAAAAACAAAGAAAAAAACAATGAAATTATGAGATTCTTACTGGAAACACACATTATATAGCTTAAGACCAGTTGAGTGTGTTTGAAAAATGTATACCTTGAGCGATTTGAATGATATAAGGAAACTTTCTGAAAGGCGAAGTATCTTAAGATTCTTAGGATTGAAATCATCTGGCAAAGATTGTGATGGATATCCACTCCAGTCTAAAACTCTCAAACTACTTGGTAGTTTTTGAGGGCCGGTAGAAAATCGCGCGCTTCTAACTATAAGAATTTTCAGGTTTTTCATCTTCTTGAAGGCTTTTCCACTCCACTGAACTTCTTTGTCATTGCATAAGTTGATGATCATGACTTCAATTGTATCAGTGCCCTTTCAATTCCAAATCAGTATGTAATCAGAATGTTAAGTTTAGGAATATATATCATCTATACATTTCAAGAAATAACAAATTTTAAATCATGACATCCTTTTCTGCTTACCGTATTTTCTTCCAAAACATGAACAATGTCGTCATCAAACCATAATCTACTGCGTCTGCCAGCCTCCAATGAAGATTGTTGCCTCACGATTTCTCTGCCCATGTCTTGAACTAAGTCATGCATTCTCACAAAGCCATGATTATCAATTCTTAAGAGGGATTTGTCGGTCAGCACTTGAATGCCATTTTCCACATTAAAACCATGTAGGTATAATATTTCTTTGACGTATTTCATTTCATATGAATTAAAGAAACACGCGATGTCAAGAAAAATACCCTTCTCGTCTTCATCCAAATCATCATAGCTAATTTTAAGAATTTCATGAATCTTTATATGAAGAGTACTTTCATATTTATCTAATGCAGATTTCCATACATCTAAACTTTTGCCAAACAAGTGAGAACCTATGACTTCCAAAGCCAATGGAAGGCCATTAGCATAAGAAACTGCACGGTTAGAAATCTCACCATAACATGGATTGATTTCGTGGTTTTTAAAAGCATGCCATTTAAACAGTTCAAGAGATTTTTCATGGTTTAGCTCTTTAACCTCATATAAACTTAGAATCTGATGACTAACCAACAAATGTTTGTCTCTTGTTGTGATTAAGATCTTGCTGCCGGAGCCAAACCAATCATTTCCCCCCGCAAGTGCTTGAATCTGCTTCGGTTTGTCAACATCATCAAGAACCAAGAGTATTTTTTTTCTTTGGAGCTTCCTTTTTATGATTGAAATTCCTCTGTAAACATCACCAACTCTAATATCTTTCTCACCAAGTATTTCAGAAAGTAGCTTTTCTTGGAGTTGCACAGGGCCATGGTTAATTATTGCACTTTCTCTTATGTCAGGAAGAAAACACACACCATCAAATTGATCAGAGATGTGGTTGTAGACAGCACGCGCCAATGTTGATTTACCTACACCGCCGATTCCATAAATGCCAACCATGTTGGTTCCCTTATCAGACCCGGAGCCTAGAAGAGATGCCACTTCTAATACTACAGATTGTAGCGCGACAGGGTTATCAGCAACATGTAAACGAGTGCGATTGATCTTCTTAGCAACTTCCTCAACGATCTTTCCGATAAATTTATATTCTGATTGAGACCTGCACATTACATATGCACACATGATATAAACAATTAGGCCTTAAGTAGTTGAATGCATAAAAGTATGATGTGAGAATATAAAAGACCCTACTCATGTTGGAAATGCCAGCCAGAAACATTAGCAGCTTGACGCAACGCATCCCTCCATTTTTGAACCTTATCCATTTCATCACAAAACCTCTCTTCATGTTTCCTCAACGCTTCACCATATTCGCCATTTTGGTGACGAACTTGGGATGGATCAACATCATAAAAAACAGGCAGAAACAAACGTCCAGTGTTGGCACAGTCAAGAATCATGACAAGTTCATTCAAACAAAAAGTTGAGGTTGCATAGTTTTTTGAGAAAATGACAATGAAAATCCTAGATTGTTGAATAGCTTCAACAAGAGCTGGTGTGATTTGTTCTCCTTTTTGAATTTCTTCTTCATCAATGAAAGTATGAATACAGTTTCGATCAAGAGAGTTGTAGAGATTACCAGTGAAACTGTTGCGGGTGTCTATGCCTCTAAAACTGAGAAAAACATCATAGGTGAAACTAGAAGGTTGTGACATGATGATATGTGAGAAAAACTGATTTGTCTCTAAGTGTTGCTTTTGATGTTTCTTAATTTTCTGTATGTTTGTATTATGTAGAAGAAATTAAGTAGGTAGGTGAATGAAATTGCTGAGAAGGTTATGCGAAGCTGCATTTCAAACAAGTGAGACATTGACTTGTCATTTAGCATCTAAGTCTTCAAACCATTGACTTGGTATTTAGCATCTAAGTCAACAATGAATGTTCCGAATCCAAAAGATGTCACATCACGTATCAACCATAGTGTAAAAGGTGAAGATTTTGTCATGGACAAAATCTTTAAGATAAAATAAAATAATAAAATAAGAATGCAGGAAATGTAAAAAATTTCGACAAAGCAAATGCAGAAAAATAATTTAATATAAAAGACTTTGCATTAAAAAACTCGTTCCAAAAACTTGTTAGGAGCAATTAGAGTGCAAAACGCGTGCTAATTTGATTTAGAATTGAGATTACAAGTGAATTTGCAAACTGATTTCAACCAAAGTTCAGTTTCATTTGGCCAACTTTGAATCCATGGGGCAGCCAGCACAAGGACATTTTTGCAATGATTCTTTTTGCTTTAGATAGACAAAATTGCTAGCTTCACATTGTGCCAAGAAAATTTCCATTTAGCAACATGAACACCAAGATATGTTACTTTGAAACCATGAAAAACTCACTGAAATTTACACTTAGAAAAAATTCTAACTATAGAATCTCAAATTGACCATTAATCTTTTGCAAAATTACACGGCCTTCCACTTAATATTAGCTCTAGCCATTTGAAGATGAAATGAAATAGACTCCTTAAAGAGAATTGAGGAATTGAAATCACTCAAAAATCATAAATAATGAGAGAGTTATTGTCCTTGGAAGTTGATTAAAATCACCTGAAAACTTCATGGAGGACCTATAATCTTTTCAAAATTTAAATGACCTTCCACTCAAAATTGGCCCTAGGTCCTTGAAAGAAATTGAGAGGACTCTTTGAAGAGAAATGTGGCATTGAGATCACTTCAAAATCACAAAAATTGAGCAAATTATGATCTTGGAAAGTTAGGTCAAGAATTTCACTGATTTCCCAAAGTACCCCAAATCTTTTCAAACTTTTGATGATTCTCAAAGCATAATTGGATCTTATCGTGTAAAGAGAAATTGTTGGGGATGATGAGAAGAGTCCATAGCAAAAATAACCACCTCAAGATGTTGAAAATTGAATAAGTTATGCACGTGTGATTACAAAATCAAGAACTTACTAAATTAGGTCAAACCACTTGAATCAACTTTGCATTCTTTGAACTTTTCTTGCAGTTGAAGGCATGATGAAGTACATGGGACCTTAAAATGATGTCATATTGAAGCACACTTTATGACGAGGCTCATATCTCAATGAAACTTGTTAGAGAAAGCTTGAAAATAAGCTCATGAACCTATGGAGTTTCTTGATGAATCAACCCATAATATCTTGAGATAAGTGAGCATATGAGGTTGGAAGATGCTCAAGACATAACACTTTAGATGTTGGGAGAAAAATTTGAAGTTCAAACCCCTTGAGATTTAATGAAGGGTTAATACCTATTTCCCCCTGCCATATAGGGCGCTTTTGAAAAAAACCCTACAAAAAAAAACTTGCAGGGATTCCCTCAACGTTTTGAAAAAGTTTGTTTTTAAACCTTGGTCAGGCCACATCACTAAAAATGATGATATGGCAACATTTTTTATTTAGTTTAATTTAAAAGATATGCCACATGTGTAAAATAACTCATGGAAAGACCAAATTGCCCTTTAGTCTTCATCAACAACTAGTGAATATAGGAAAGGCAAAATCATTCTCATTTTAAATCCTAACTATTTGAAATCACAATCTAGTTCTTGTTCTTTGTTTGTTCGTTCATATCTCGATGATAGCTTCTCTTAACAAAGGCAAGATCTTTGTTTGTTCGTTCGTCTGGAACCAGTGTTAGCTTCTCTTGTTTCAAAAGGTAAGTTTCTTATGGTTAATTACGATGATAGCTTCTCTTGCTTTTTGCGAAAAGGTAAGTTTCTTATGGTTAGTTTCTTATGGAATCTTTGTATTTGTAGAAATGGGGGTCTTTTCAGTCATATTTCACCATGGGGAAACTTTGTGCAAGACAATCACACGTTTTACAGGAGAGGGAGTGAAACCATTGTGCAAGGGCAAGACTCTGATAAGTGGAGTTTTTTTTGAAGCTGTTAGCTTGGTTAAAGATTGGGGTTACGATGGATTTAGGCTTTGGAGGAAGATTCCAAATGTGGACGAAGTCTTTACCCACTTTATTAATGATGCACAAGCTGGAGAAATTGCTAATCACAACATGTCTTCTAATGTTGATGGCCATATATGGGTAGAACATGGTGTTCAAGACATGATGACCAAGGTGTTGAATCCTGATTTTGACAACATTAGTGACTGCAGTGAAGATGATACCGTTGATGATGATTATGATGGAGGCACAATGTTTGATGACAATGAAGAAGAAAGGGGATATGAAGTAGAAGATGAACAATTTAAGGAAGTGCAAGTTGAATTACCAGTTGGTGGGAATAGGGTTGAGGTAAATGGTAAGTCTATGAAATACAAGGTTACGGGATCCAAGGATCCTAAAAAGATGAAAATTGTTTACAAGGGGTCCAAAGTGAATGTTTTGGTTCCTAAAAGTGTGTTGGGATCTAGTTCACAGAGGAATGAAACTAATTTTGAAAGTAGAAAGGTGAACTATGATAGTGAGGAACTGGATAGCTTAGATCCCGATGAAAGTGACAAGGATGACAAACAACCCAAGCCAAAGTATGAGAAGTTTAGAGGTGAGCTGCTCAACAAGGACTTTCAATTCAAATTAGGTATGGAATTCAAATCTCTGTCTGAATTTAAATATGCAATTAGAGAGTGGTCAATTTTAAATGGAAGAGAGATAACATTTGTTAAGAATGAGAGTTATAGGGTTAGGGTAGAGTGCAAGGGTAATGTGGTTTTTTAGCTTTGTGTAGCAAAGTGGGTGACAAACACACCTACCAAATAAAGACTTGGGTTGGAACACACACATGTGCAAGGGTATTAAATAACAAAACTGTCAATGCCAAGTGGGTATCTAAGCTTGTTGTGGAAAAGAGAAAGTCACAGGGAAAAGTTAAAGTTTCTGAAATTATGGCTGAACTAAGGCAGAAATGCTCAGTTGGCATAACCAAAGGGAAGGCATAGATCCATGGAAGAGGAGATTATTGAAGGATATGCAAAGGAACAATTTAACAAGCTATGGAGTTATGCAGCTGAGCTGAAGAAACACTGTGTTGGGAATACAGTGAAGATTAACACTGAGAGACCAGTGCCAACCCTACCACCAAGATTTGAGAGATTTTATTTATGCTTTGATGGCTGTAAGAAAGGGTTTACTAAGGCATGTAGACCCTTTATTGGAGTGGATGGGTGTCACCTTAAGACACAGTATGGGGGGCAGTTACTAGTTGTAGTGGCAAGGGATCCAAATGACCAATATTATCCTTTGGCATTTGGTGTAGTAGAGACTGAAACAAAGGATAGTTGGAAATGGTTTATGCAGTTACTTATGGAAGACATTGGAGTTGAAAGAAAGTATGTCTTTATATCAAATCAACAAAAGGTAACTATTTTTATGTTTTCATTTTTTTATGTTGTGTGTGTATGTGTTTATGGGTTAAACTGTTCCTTTGTCTGTGTGTTTATGCTTTTCAGGGTCTTGTAAGTGTCTTTGAGGAAATGTTTGAGCAAATTGAACATAGAATTTGCCTCAGACATTTATATGCCAATTTCAAAAATAAATTTGGTGGTGGAGCTGCAATAAGGGACCTATTGATGGAGGCTACCAAAGCTACATACTTTCAGGCCTGGGAGAAAAGTATGAATAAGCTCAGAGTACTGGATAAGAAGGCATGGGAGTGGTTAATGGGAGTGCCTACAAAGTTATGGTGTAAGCATTCCTTTAGATTTTACCCTAAGTATGATGTGCTCATGAATAACTTAAGTGAATCCTTTAATAGTACAATTTTACAAGCTAGGGATAAACCAATCCTTATATTGGTAGAGTGGATTAGGAACTATTTAATGAGTAGGATTGCCAATAGTCTAGTTAAGCTTGACAAATAGAAACATAATGTTATGCCTAATCCTAGGAAAAGATTATATAAGGAAACTCTGATGAGTGGAGAATGGCTGCCAACATGGAGTATGGGTGAGTTATGGCAAGTGCATCATCCATATAATGGGCTCCAATTTGTTGTTGATCTTGGAAAAAAAGTTGTACATGTGGATTTTGGGAACTTGTGGGAATACCTTGTAGACATGCTGTGTTTGCAATGCAATTTCAGAATTTGAACCCTGAGACATACGTTGATCCTTGTTACATGAGAAAGGCCTACAAAATATGTTACGAAAATAATGTTAGCCCAATCAATGGTATGGACATGAGGCCTACTATGGATGTTGAGAACATATTACCACCTCAGTATAAGAAGGGACCTGGAAGACCTAAGAAATTAAGGTTTAGAGAACAAGATGAAAGTGGATCGAGGATGAGGAGGATTGGTGTAACTTATAGATGCACAAAGTGTGACAAATTTGGCCACAACTCAAGGAAGTGTAAGAGCAATGAACAACATCCCAATGAATTGAAGAGAAAGGTAATAACAAATACTTCTTATAAATACTTAAATGTACTTGTAATTTGTTCCTATAAAAGTGTTATTAAATGTACTTGTAATTTGTGCAGATAAAGACACCACGGAGCAAACCCTCTCCATCTGTTGCACCAACTAGAGGAGAACCCGAGTTAAATGTTGGAAGTGCCCATGAAATGGCAGACCCTGAGTTAGATGCATTGCTTGATGACATGATGAATGCTTTTGAAGAACAACAATTACAAGTTGTTAATCAAACACCTGAGCAAACTCAGCAAACTGGTCAACCTGAACAAACTACACCAGCTGTGCAAAGTACACCTCTTGCATCAACTGATAAAGATGAGAAAACTGCACCACTTGTGCAAACTGCATCACCTGCATCAATTGTAAAAACTACTGCTAAGAAAAAAGGTCCTACTGAGAAGCCTAATCAAAAGATGAGAAGAAGGTGCAGTGAGAGGTTGAAAATGGTCAGGAATGCAAAAAAAATTGATGGGCCTGGTTCAACTTCACAGATGCACCTTTGGTGTTTGATGATGCATCAGCAAAATGGGTGAACATTGCAAGGAGAATGACTCATTAGTTTGTTTGTCTTTTAGCTGTCATTTTGTTAAGCACATAATGTGCCATCTTTTGTTAAGGAGATTGACTCTGTTATGATACTAGCTGATATGATATCATCTACCATTTTGTAAGCACATAATGTGCCATTTTGTAACTTGTTTTGAAAGGCCAACTTTACTGACTTCTAAGTTTGGTTGTAATGTTGTTCAAAACTGTTGTGATATGTTATGATCAAATTTTATTTATAATGTTTATGAAATACATGCCTAATCAGAATGCCTAATGTTCAAAATTGTTGTAAGCACAACATGCCTAATTGTACAATAACCTTACACAGAATGTTCTAAACTGATTACACAGAATGCCTAATCAATAACCTTATTATATATCACAATACAATTGTACAAACACAGTAACTTCATTCATTCAACAAAACACAATATGTACAAACACAATAACTTCATTCATTCAAAAAAACATTACAATTGTACGACAAACAAAATTACAAGATCCAAGAAGAAAGACAAGAGCAGTAACAATAAATATGATGACCCATTAAACACTATGAACCTATCTGTTACATGACCCAAGAAAAAAGAAAAGAGTAGTAGCAACAACTACAACAATCACAAAATTCATCTTCTTCCTTAAGTCGTCAACCTTTTTCTTCATATCTTCCATCTTCTTCGAAAAATCTTTCTCAATTTTACTCATCAACTCTATGACTTCTCCGTCCAAGTATGTTTCTTCTCTTTCCACAAAAAGCTCATCGTCTCAATGGAATAAGTTACAATCATCTTCCTTACCCCAAAACTTACACTTCCAGTACTTTCTGCCAGGATATGCAACCGATTTTGAAACAAACATCTTCATGGACATATTATGACCGCATTTTGGAGTTATTCTTCCGTTTGAAGAAATGCTAGAATTAGAACAAACTGGGAAACTCATTTTTTTAGGGATTCGAAGAAGAAACGGGAAAGAGATGAACTATGATTAGGGCAATTTCGGAAGAAGAAACGGGAAAGAGATGAACTATGATTAGGGCAACTTCAGAAGAAGAAACTAAGAAGAAACTCATTTGAGGAACACGATGGCAAATTAGGTTAAATTCGGATTGTTTTTCAAGAGGGAAATTTGGTCTTTCCATGAGCCATTTTATACATGTAGCATATCTTTTAAATTAAACTAAATAAAAAATGCTGCCACATCATCATTTTTAGTGATGTGGCCTGACCAAGGTTTAAAAACAAGCTTTTTCAAAACATTGAGGGAATCCATGCAAGTTTTTTTTTTTTGCAGGGGGATTTTCAAAAGCGCCCTATATGGCAGGGGAAAAAATAGGTATTAACCCTTTAATGAATAACCAATTGACTGAAGATTAATCCTTAAAACCCTAGCTTTATGAGATACGATAAATGTCATTGAATCAATAGCTACAATGTTCAAAACAAGAAATATCTTTTTTTGGATTTTGGTTAAAGGTTACTGAACATAAAATATGTATGTACAAGATACACAATTAAAGGTGCTTGGTGATCCCTCAGAGACAAACTTAAAGAGAATAGAGATTAGAAGTGATTGACAAGCCCAAAATGTGATCTTGATGAATTGCAAGGCTATGAGATGACGAGGGATCTTAGGGACAAAAATCAGGGTATATTACACATACTAATTCTTTCTTTAAAGCGCCGCAATAAATTCTATACTTTTGAGATGGGTTTGGGATCATTAACACAAATTCAACAATTATTTTCTTATTTAGCTTCCGGAGGCTCCATTCACAATTTGTGTCCCTCTTAAATTGAACATTATCACACGTCAAATTTAGTGTCAATTAAGGAAAATACATAATTAGTCTCCTATAATATCCGTCAAAAACTCCTAACTTTGAAGCATTCTTAGGTCTCTCCTAATTTAATAATGCTTCCACCTTTGCAGAGCTGACGACTACTGCTCCTTATGAGATTCTATGTCTGAGAAATTTTACTTATGACATCCAAAACTCACATTTATTGAACTTTGAAAAAACCCTATTTTTTCTGAGGATTGATAATATAATTTTGAGATGTTCCCCGTGCTCTTGTGGAGTTCGAGAGTAAATCATAATTTTGTCCATGAAAATTACCACAAATTTATTGATATAAAACAACTGGGGTATTTACCATATTGAACAACATCAATAGGAACTTATAATGTCCATATCGGGTTCTGAAGGCCGTCATTTTGTGAATCATAATTTTTCATTCTAATTTGATGATATCTCAATCACAAATCAATCTTGGAGAATACCATTGTTACTTTCGGTTGGTCCAGTAAATCGTTGATATGAGGTAAATGGTAGTTATTCTTGATGGTGGCTTTGTTGAGTTGGTGATAATCGATGCATAACGTCATTCCACCTTCTTTATTCTTAACTAATAGTAAAGGGGCACCCAAAGGAGATATACTTGGTTGGATAAATTTTTCTCTCTAAGTGCTCTTTTAACTCCATTAAATTCACCGAGGACATTCTATATGGAGCAACATAGACTGGTATGACTCTGGAGACGAGGTATATTATCAACTCCACTTCAAGTTCGGGAGGTAAGTAAGTGATATTTGTGGAAACACATATGGGAAAACCCTTAACACAGGGATGGAGAAAATTTCCACTCTTAAATCAGCCTCTGAAGTAAGCATAAGAATAAGAATGTTGTACTCGCCAAAAAGACAATGAATCGCCTGGACAATGCTTTCTAAGAGTGTAGATGTTACCCCCACTATGTGACGCAGTGGTATGGGTATGAACATGGAATCGTTTTTTAAACAAATGTATATTAAGTTAGTGGAAAACCAACCCATTCTCCATACTACATTTATCTTCTTTAACAAAAGAGATATCAAGTAAATTAAGAAGGTTCTATTTATGATACTAATAGGACAATCTTGACACACCCAATTTGTCTCTACATTGTTATTTGTGGTTGTGGTGACTACCATTGGGAAGGTAGTGAAACACCCTCTAATCTTAGTCTCTCTACATATTAGGTTGAAATGAAGGAGGGTGATGTTCCACAGTCAAAAATTACAAAAAGCTATTGTTCATGTATATAACATGTACCAATAATGATATTGATGTTCCCCTTTGAATTCTTGGCATCTAACGTGTATAAACTTTCATCTCTGGTCGCTCTTGTATCAGGTTCTCCTTTAGGTTTTAGCATTCGACAATCTTTTCTCATGTGACCAGTTTGATTACATTGATAACATGGGGTCCGTATACAATCTCGATAGTGAAACTTCTTACACTTTGGACAATTGATTGGTTGAGAAGGTCTTGTGCCATAGACTTGTTTTCCTTTTGATGGAGAGTTCCTAGATTTTAGTTGTTGGGTTCATTGCATCTGCTGCATAATTTGCATCATGAGATCCTGTTGTTATTGTTGCATTTGCATCTAGTGTTTCTATTGCATCTACAACAATTCTGCCCAACGGTCTCCGCCCTAATCCCCTTATAGACCGACCTCTTGATATCCTTGGGGCCTCCCTCTCATTCTTGGCCACTCACCATATAATTCATGCTCATCACACATAAACATAATGTTGATTAAATTTAATACCTAACAATATGATAAGAGGATTTTGCAAGTAACACCCTTCAAGACTATCATTGCTACTAATGATCCAAGGTTGGGTCTAGGAAATACATACTTTGATACCAACTATAACATCCCAATGTTTAAGATTCTAAAATCATAACTTAGGAAATTATATATAGTACAAGCCATAACCAACGTAAGTTAGAGAGAGAAGCTTCTACTTCTCTCTAACTTTGTGTCACTGGTCATTATTCAACTAAGGCACGTTAGTGCAACAGAATGGAAAATGGGGGAATGGACCACGGTGAACCACCAATCATACATAAGAAACAACAATCAAGGATCATTTTGGGCTGATAGAAGGGGGGAAGATGGAGTAGGGAGGGGATCAGATTTCCAATTTTTTCTTCACATAATTCCCAGAAGACTATGGTGCAAAAGACATGTTTGGGGTGTTTAAGGATTATGGTTTAGTGGTTGAAGTGGAAATTCTGCCAAAGAGAGATAAGAGAGGCAAAATATATGGTTTCGTTCATTTTAGAAAGGTGGGGAGCGATCGAATCCATGATATGAAGTTGGATAATATCTTTATCTTCATCAAAGGAAGAAAGCTCTTTGATAACATACCTCATTTCCAAATAGGGAATCATGATGCTCTCCATGGGAATTTAGTTAATGCACATGAGGAGAAAATCCATCAGAATGATATCAAGTTTAACAGAGTTCCCAAGGGTGGAAGAAATTGGTATCAAATTGTGAAGGGAGGAAGATCTTATGCGCAAGCTATAACAAATCTTGAAAAAGAAGTGAATGAGAAAATGGAAGAAGTATTGTTTACTAAGGGGCATACGACGCGAAATATGAAGAACAAAGCATGGAGGGAAAGAGAAGTCAAACCATCATTCTCACACGTACAATTCAATGTTAATGAACCGGAGTTATCTAGATTTAACAAAGCTTTTGCGGGTGTAGCGGAAACGCCTGGAATGACTTATAACATCCAAGAAGCATTTCATACTGAAGGGTATTTCAGAATCAAACTCACTCCTTTGGGAGACAATCTGTGCTTACTTGAGGAACATGAAGAAGGCGAAATCAAGGTATTACTGGAGGAAGTGACAGACTGGATAGGCCAATGGTTTTCAGATATCCATCCATGGTCTCCTGACGATGTCGATAATGAAATATTAACGTGGATGCATTGTAACGGTCTGCCGTGTCATGCATGGAATCTGGATTTTTTTGAATTTTTATCAGGCTTTGTGGGAGTATATGTATGCTCTGACGATGAAACATGTTAACATACGAAGATGAATGTTGCAAGATTTTTGATTTGAACAAAAAGCTCTTTGGTATTGAACGAGGTGTTTAATGTGGAAGTAAACAAACAGGTATACTGCATTAAGCTGGTGGAAGACATGCATGGACCTAAGAGAATCGTAGTACCTAATGCGCTTCATAAAGTGGAAGAGAAGCTTAATTCTTCATCGGAGGAAGATGAAGATGATGAAGAAAAAGAAGGTGAATGGCGTGACTATGGTAGTTCAGGGATGAAAGATGTTGAAGTTGAAGATAAAGAGCATTTCCCATAGGATAACAATGATGATAATTTTATACATGATACAATAGAGCTAATTGAAAATACGACTACTTGCTCAAAAGGTCACAAGTCTGGAAACTTGGTGGCAGAAACGTGGGCAAATTTAGAGGATTTTGAAGATACAGAGAGTTTCAATGGGGAGGTGGCAGGTAAAAAGGGTGTTTTGGAGGCTAGGAAGATGTCAACATTAAATGCTGAAGTGGAAGGCGTGAACTCATTAATTGCGAGAGTGAATAGTGAAGATGATAAAGTCACTCTAATATCACCTGATAGTTATGTGGGACCCCATGGTTCGTTGATATTCATATGTAGGGGTGTTCGCGGTGCGGTTTGGGCGGTTTTGACGCAGAAAATCATTCGAACCGCAGGAGGAAAAGGCGTGCGGTTTGGTTCGGTTCGGTTGACTTTTAGAAAAAATACCAAACCAAACCAAACCGAACCAATGCGGTTTGGTTCGGTGCGGTTTGTTCGGTTTTTTACAAATATTTTATTGAGCCATACATACACATATAAATGACAACATAAATTTGTATTTTGTCATTCATACACTATCAAATAACAATAAAATTCATCATATTTGGACAATACTTTTTATTTAATATGTAAAAATTAGATTAAACAAAAGTTAAATAATAAACATAAAATAATAGCATAAAATAATATCAAAAATATTATAATAAAAAAAAATGAGATGAGAGATTAGTGAAAATGAAAAAGAAAGAACAATAAAGAGAAGAGATTAGAGATAAATATGTGCGATAAAACGAAATTGAAAGAGGGAACATTTGCATAAAAATGATAAGGTAAAAAAGAAAGAATATAAGAGAGTAGAGATTAGAGAAGAAGAGGCAAGATGCAAGTGGTGAAAATGAAGCGATAATGATATGAGAAATTTAAGAAGACTGAAACAGAAACCATAAGTGTAAGGATGAGAAAATTGTTTGTAATAATAAGACTAATATATAATAATTTAGGTTTGAGTTAGATGAGAGTTAAGTAAAATTTAGGTTGTACCATAATGCGGTTTGATTTGGTTTGGTTCGGTTTGCAAAATACAAACCGCAAACCGAACCGAACCATGCGGTTTTGTTAAAAGATGGCCCAAACTAATCCGAACCAAATGCGGTTTTTTGCGATTTTGGTTTGGTTTGCAGTTTTTTATTGGGTTGGTTTGGTTTTGAACACCCCTATTCATATGCCAAAAGAATTGGGCCAATTGTCTGGGCCTTCTGACCCAATCTCTTTTTCTCAATCCCCTAAGAAAGGCCCATTACATCCACCAAAAACTAGCAAAAATAAGCCTTTGTTGGACATTTATGAAACTCTAAAAATCCCTTTCGCTCCTTCCTACTTCACGGCTTTACTACATTCCCAAATTCACCCTAAATCCATCCTGAAAAAGCAATTCGAATCAATTAGCACTCAGTTGAATCAAAGCTCATCAGGTTCAACAAGGGGGGTTGAAATTCAAGACGAGTCCATCAATGACTCGGACGTTATAAGAGGAAACCGAAGGTATTCGAAGGCGATTGAGAGTGTTCCGAAAAAAGTTTGGCACACAATTAAGGAGTTGGGCATTGAAGGTGAAGAAGACGATGAGGTATTTGAAGGAATCATTAGGGATATGGAAGACATGGAAAGGAAAAATAGTTGTTGACGTTCAAGTTGTAGGTAATCTGTTTACTTGGATAAAACCAAATGGTATGGCGCGTAGCAGACTCGATCAAATACTTCTTTTCGAGTCTCTTGTGTCTTCATGGGGAGTGGTGGCCCAAGTTGCAGGTTGTCGAGATATATCTGATCATAAACCGGTTTGGTTAAAGGCAAGTTTTTTAGACTGGGATTCGAAACCTTTCAAAGTAAACAACTGGTATGATCACAAGGCTTTTAAGACTTTTGTGCAAGAAGACTGAAATTCCACTTGTTTTAAGGGTAACCAAGGTTATGTTCTGAAAGAGAAATTTAAGCACTTACGTGATAGTATTAGCTCACTATATTTATCTACACTATTGCTTTCTATGTGTTATATTAAGTAGCTTAGATGACTGCCACTTGTACAGCTAAGATTAGTTGTTAGGATACATTATATAAACTCTTGTATCATTCTTTTGTATTCAATACAGTGAATAATAATCTTGGCCTTTACTGATACATTGCGAGTTTGTTATGCATAACTGTTTTCAGTTAGATCTTCATCCTCTTCCTCTTGCTTCTTCAATGGAAGCAAGCTTGTTTCACTGTAACTTCAATATGGTATCAGAGCTCACAAAGCTCTGGTAGCCATTGTTATTGGTGTTCTCTTTCTTGTTTCTTCATCTGCATCACTTTTTTTGCGATTTGTTTCTTTCTCTTCTTCGCGTTTTTTTTTGTGTTGCGATTTCTCATCTCTTCTGCAACTCCATTAACAATGGCGTACCAGTAATTTCTTGATTTTTCAACGAATTCTACCAATCCATTCTATCTTCATCCAAATGAAAATCCTGCATTGGTGCTCGTTTCGCCTCTCCTCGATGACAAGAACTACCATAGTTGGGCTCGTTCTATGCAAATTGCACTAATCTCCAAGAATAAAGATAAGTTCATTGATGGATCCCTCAGCAAACCACCGGTTTCCTATCCACTCTATGCTCCTTGGGTTCGCTGCAACACAATGGTTCTTGCTTGGATTCATCGTTCAATTTCTGAGTCTATTGCGAAATATGTTATATGGATCGAATGCGCTGCAGGTGTTTGGAAAAATCTCCAGCTCAGATTTTCACACAGTGATATCTTCCGCATCTCTGACCTACAAGAGGACATTTACAAACTTCGTCAAGGTAACAATGACGTAACTAATTACTTTACTCAGTTGAAAGTCTTATGGGATGAACTTGAGAATTATAGGCCAATTCTTGCTTGTTCTTGTGCTTGTGGGTTTTGCAAGCGATGTCGTGCCCAAGATCAAGTGATTCGTTTCTTAAAGGGATTGAATGAGAAATTTACTCATTCTAAATCGCAGATTATGATGATGAGTCCCTTGCCTGACCTAGACAAAGCTTTTCTTTAATCATTCAACAGGAACGTGAGTTGAATAGCTCGCTCGCATTAGCTCGGGCATCTTCTAATCTCAAGAATTGAATGTTGCTTGTCAAGTTCTAACTATGGCAATTCCAACTTCACACCTGGAAATGGTTCTCTCAAAGGCAAGCCTTCAGGACCACCTAGAGGCCACAATCGTGTTTGCACACACTGTGGTAGAACCAATCACACAGTGGAAACATGTTTTCTCAAACATGGTTATCCCTCAGGTTTCAAGAACAAGAGCAAGACTCGGCTCACAATAAAAATCAGGCCACCATTAATGCTGTATGTGATTCATCTTCAGAGGATTCAAAGGCTTCTCCATGTGTGCTCACTCAAGAGCAGTACACTAATCTCCTTGAATTGCTCCAACAATCAAAGCTTTCATCCCAAGTCAACTCTGTTTCAACCTCTCCTTTGGCCATGACATCTCACTCTTCCATCACTAATGGTAAGTCATCTCATCTCTGGATCTTAGATACTGGAGCAACAGATCACATTTCATATGACATTCATACATTTACTACTTGCAAAAATATTGTGCCTGTCAATGTCAATTTACCTGATGGCTCATCTCTTACTGCATGTATGTCTGGTAGTGTTATCATTTCACCATCCTTAACACTACACCATGTTCTCTATATCCCAAACTTTCATGTTAACCTTATCTCTATTGCCAAGCTAGCTAGTAGTAATAATTGTTCTGTACATTTTGGGGCTGATGTATGCACCATAATGCAGAATCATTCACAGGCAATGATTGGTACAACTAGGCTTCAAAGAGGTCTATATGTCATGGACTCTTCCAGCCAATCATCTGTTTGTAATTCTACTTCTACTACTTCTGATTCATGTAATTTGTGGCATCTAAGATTAGGCCACCTTTCTACTACAGGCATGAAATCTATTTCTCATTTGTTTCCTTTTATACCATGTAAACCTAATAATGTTCCATGTGATTCATGTCATTTTGGCAAACAAAGGAAGTTACCGTTCCCAAATAGTAAATCTAATTCTCTATCTCCTTTTGATATATTGCATGCTGATGTATGGGGCCCCTATTCCACAATTTCTATGCTAGGTCACCAATATTTTCTCACATTGGTTGATGATTATAGTAGATATACTTGGGTGATCTTCTTAAAAACCAAAGATCAGACTAAAACCAGTCTTATTCAATTTGTGACATACATAGAAAATCAGTTCAAAACATCTCTTAAATGTCTTAGGTCTGATAATGGTTCTGAGTTTATGGCCTTGTCTCAGTTTTTCTTATCAAAAGGCATTATCCATCAAACCACTTGTGTTGAAACACCCCAACAAAATGGGGTGGTTGAAAGGCATCAACACATTCTTAATGTTGCTAGGTCCTTATATTTTCACTCTAACATCCCTCTCACCATGTGGAATTTTTCAGTTCAACATGCCATCCATGTTATCAATAAACTTCCTTCACCCCTTTTAAAATCTAAAACTCCATATGAATTACTGTACTCTCAGCCTCCTTCTTTAATCCACTTAAAAGTTTTTGGTTGTCTTAGCTATGCTACCACTCTCCAAGCCCATCGAACAAAATTCTCACCTAGGGCCAGGAAATCTGTTTTCATTGGTTTTAAAGACGGTACTAAAGGATACATCCTTTATGATTTACAAAACCATAATGTGTTTGTGTCAAGAAATGTTATCTTTTATGAACATCAATTTCCTTTCAAACACACTTTACAGCCACATACCTCAATTAATGCTAATGACAACACTGCTCCTTTTTCACATTATGATGACATACCTGCTGCAGTTTCTCCAAGTAGTACAACTGACTTGTCTCTTTCATTCATAAATGATTCTTCTGATAGCACACCTTTTATTAATGATCAGGCCCCACATTCTGTCCCCCGCCCAACCTTTATCTCCTACTTTACATAGCCCTATCAATCCTACTACTCCTTCTTCTCCTTTAACCATTGGATCCTTATCCATTCCCTTACCTACCAATAATTCTCCACATCAAAACCCTCCCTTATCCAACAGATCTTCCTCTATTCCTATGTCTTCTAATTCACCTAACACCTCATCTGATTCTATTACGCAACCTATACCTTCATATTTACCTTTAAGACAATCCACCAGGATTGCTCATCCTCCTAGTTACTTAGCAGACTATCATTGCTATCTTGCATCTCATGATACACTTGCATCTCAATCTCATGAACATAATATTGCTCATCCTTTATCATCTGTTATTTCATATGACAAATGTTCTCCATCATATAAACATTTCTGTTGCTCCATCTCCTCTAACATTGAACCAAAGACCTATACCCAAGCCATAAAGCATGATTGTTGGAAGCATGCCATGAAGACTGAGTTACAGGCTCTTGCTGAGAGAACAATACATGGCAAGTTGTTGATCTTCCTCATGGCAAAAATCCTATTGGTTGTAGGTGTGCTTATAAAGTTAAATATAGGGCTGATGGAACCATTGAGAGGCATAAGGCTCGTTTGGTAGCAAAAGGGTATACTCAATTAGAAGGGATAGACTACTTTGACACTTTCTCCCCTGTAGCTAAGCTTGCTACTGTCAGGATCCTTTTTTCTTTAGCAGCCATCAAGGGTTGGCATTTGGAGCAACTAGATGTGAATAATGCCTTCCTTCATGGAGATCTTCATGAGGAGGTATACATGACTCTCCCTCCTGGCTTCCCTTCTTCTAATCCCTCTCAAGTTTGTAGATTGCATAAGTCACTTTATGGTCTAAAACAGGCCAGCAGGCAATGGTATTCCAAACTTTCTTCATTCCTTATCACCATAGGCTATCAACAACCCAAGGCTGATCACTCTCTTTATGTTAAAGTTACATCATCTGATTTTACTGCTTTGTTGGTCTATGTAGATGATATTGTCTTGGCAGGTACATCTACATCAGAAATTTCTCATGTCAAGCAGTTACTTCATCAGTCTTTCAAAATCAAAGATCTTGGTCAGTTAAGGTTCTTTCTTGGTTTTGAGATTGCTAGAACCACTGATGGTATTTTTCTTAATCAGAGGAAGTACACCTTGGAGCTTCTTGAGGATAGTGGCATGCTAGCTTCTAAGCCATCTTTAGTTCCATTTGATCCTACAATCAAACTCTCAATCACTGAAGGACAGCAATTAGAGGATCCCTCCATCTACAGAAGATTAATTGGCAGATTAATCTATCTTACCAACTCCAGGCCTGACATATCTTATGCAGTTCAACATCTCAGTCAGTATGTTTTCAATCCTCTTATGCCTCATTACCAGGCTGCAATTAGAATCCTCAGATATCTCAAGTCAGTATCAGCCAAGGTCTCTTTTACTCTGCTTCAAGTCCTCTCAAAGTCTCTGCTTTTGCTGACTCTGATTGGGCCCGATGCCCAGACACGAGAAGATCAGTCACAGGTTTTTGTATCCTCATTGGTTCCTCTCTTGTTTGTTGGAAGTCCAAGAAAGAAAATTTCGTGTCTTCTCGAGGTGAATATAGAGCATTGGCCTCTTTGTCATGTGAACTGCAATGGTTACAATACATATTGCAAGATTTTCAAATTCAACTTCCACAGCCAGCTGCAGTATTCTGTGATAGTAAATCTGCCATTTACTTGGCACATAATCTAGCTTTTCATGAAAGAAGCAAACATATAGAACTGGATTGTCATGTAATCAGAGAGAAAATTCAATCTAAGCTACTTCATCTCCTTCCTATCTCCACTTCACATCAACTAGCAGACATGTTTACAAAACCTCTGCATTTTCCTGCTCTATCTAGGATCTTGATCAAGTTAGGGCTCTGCAGTATCCACAACCCAACTTAAGGGGGATATTAGCTCACTATATTTATCTACACTATTGCTTTCTATGTGTTATATTAAGTAGCTTAGATGGCTGCCACTTGTACAGCTAAGATTAGTTGTTAGGATACATTATATAAACTCTTGTATCATTCTTTGTATTCAATACAGTGAATAATAATTCTGGCCTTTACTGATACATTGCGAGTTTGTTATGCATAACTGTTTTCAGTTAGATCTTCATCCTCTTCCTCTTGCTTCTTCAATGGAAGCAAGCTTGTTTCACTGTAACTTCAATAGATAGACTTAGGTGGTGGAATCAACATGTGTTTGGAAGGCTGGCCTTGAAGATAGCGGAAGACATTATGAAGCTTAATTCTGTAGAAAACCAAATGCACTTAACAAAAAATCAGACTCTGGAGGAAGTTATAGAAGTTAGAAGAAATTATCAGGAGTCAATATGGAGAAAGATACACTACAAGGAGAGCTTGATAAAACAGAAATATCGGTTCAAATGGGTGAGGGAAGGGGATAACAACTCAAAAGTTTTCATGCCGTAATGAATTTGAGGCGCAGAAGAAACGCCATTGTTGTTGTTAGTACTGAAGATGGTGTGAAGGAATCAGTGGTGGAGGTGAAAGAAGCTGTGGTTAATCACTTTTATTTGCGGTTTCAACAATCCCAGGTATCTAGACCAGTTTTGCAGAATATCCATTTTGAACAACTTAGTTTACAAGAAAGAGTCAACATTTAGGAGGAGTTTTCGGAGGAAGAGATCAAAGATGTAGTATTCGGTGACGATGGTGATAAAAGCCCGGGCCCTGACGGATTTAATTTGAAATTTTTTAAGGAGTGTTGTCCCATTCTAGGAGGCGAGGTGGTAATTTTTATTCAACACTTTCACAAGAATGGTAAGTTGCCTAAAGTTGTTACCCCATCTTTCCAAGCTCTGATCCCCAAGAGTGAAAACCCCCAAAGCCTTGACGAATATAGACCGATTTACCTAATATTGGGTCTGCTTAAAGTGGTTGCTAAAGTACTAGCTACAAGATTGTGAAGGGTTCTTGGTAGGCTGATTTCCATTAATCAGATTGCTTTCGTACCAGGAAGACAAATACTAGATGGGTTTGTGGTCACCAATGAAATTCCAGACTTTGCAAAAAGGAATAAAAAGAACTATCTGCTTTGTAAAGTGGATTTTGCTCAAGCGTACGACTGTGTGGATTGGAACTTTTTGAGATTTATGCTAAAGAGGATGGGATTTGGAGATCGGTGGATGAAATGGATGGAAGCTGCGGTATTTACTAGCTCTATGTTTGTTTTGGTTAACGGAAGTCCCACGAAATATTTCCAAGTGTTTAGAGGGCTTTGTCAGGGAGATCCTTTATCTCCTTTCTTATTTATGATTGTGGCGGAAGGATTGGCGGGGATGATGAGACAAGATGTGAGTGGAGGTTTATACAAAGCTTTCAAAGTTTTGGAGGATGTGGAATATAGTCTTCTCCAATTTGCAGATGACACAATTTTGATTAGAGAAGGCTCGTGGGCGAATTTGTGGGCAATAAAAGCACTTCTCCGTGGGTTTGAAATGGCGTCGGGATTGAGAATTAACATGACATAAAGTAAGCTCTCTGGGGTGGGAACTAACTCAGAATTTATGATTGTTGCATCCCACTTCTTATGTTGCAAAGTGGATCAAGTTCCTTTTAAATTTCTGGGAATTTCGGTTGGTGGAAATCAAAGGAGCTTGAAGTTTTGGAATCCGATCATTACATCACTAAAATTTAGATTATCAAGGTGGAAGGGTAGATTGCTTTCAATTGGTGGTCGAGTTACCCTATTGAATTCGGTCCTTTCAAACCTCCCCATTTATCATATTTCTTTCTACAAAATCCCGACGCACATTGTTTCAGAAATTAAAGCAATTCAACGACAGTTTCTTTGGCAGGGAGGTTTGGAGAAAAAATGCATAGCTTGGATAAGTTGGGAGAACATTTGCAAAACAAAGGAAAATGGGGGGTTGGGTGTAAAAGACATAGGAAATTTTAATGTAGCACTTTTATCCAAATGGATTTGGAGATTATTGACTGAACCATATGCGATTTGGAACGGCATTTTGCGAGCAAGATATGGAAATATTAAGCAGTGTTTGTGGACTATTGATGATTCTCACTCAAAATCTAAGGAATCTTTGTGGTGGAGCGATTTACTTCTTCTAAGGGTGGTCAACGGCAGAATTTTACAGAAAATCGTAATGAAGCTGGGTGATGGAAATCATGCTCTGTTCTGGAAATCAAGATGGATTGGTAATGGTAGTTTAGCTGAGCAATTTCCTGCACTGTATTTAGAGAGCAACTTGGCAGATGAAACAATGGTGAATATGGGAGCATGAGAAGGAAATTCTTGGCGGTGGTCTCTTCGAAAATTTCAGACTGTGCTCAGTTTAGAGGCTTCGATAGAATTAGAAGAATTGGATGTAATTCTGCAGGGCATTTCTCCTTTCCCAAACCGCCCAGATGCGTTCTTGTGGCCATTTGATAAATCTAATGTTTTTTCAGTTTCTTCCTGTTATGCCAATGCCATGGTTGTGCAGGGTCGGGCAGCGATTGAGGACAATGTTCATTGGTCTCTGAATCTTATCTGGAAGGCCCGGATCCCCTCGAAGATTAAAATATTTGGATGGAGATTGGTTCAAGACAGATTACCCACGAGGAAGTTATTACAGAGAAGAGGGATATTGTTGCAACCGGAGGAAGATCTCTGTGTTTTCTGTCGATTGCAGGTGGAGGATTTAGACCACATTTTTTTGCATTGTGTAAAGCTGAAACCTCTTTGGAGGAAAGTCCAACGTTGGCTGGAGGTGAATTTTGTTCAAGCAGATGATTGTAATGGCCACTTTCGAATGGTAGTCGCTATGCTGGTTGGTAAAATGGATCGAAACAGAGTTGTTGGGATATGGCTAACAATAACTTGGTGCATTTGAAAGCTTAGGAATGACATTATTTTCAATGGAACTGAAGGAAACATGGAGAAATTATTCTTTAACATTTTGTGGCATTCTTGGTGGTGACTTGCATTCACTGCAAAAAGAAAAATTTTGTCAAACTTTTATGAATGGTTTAAGAACCCAACATTGTGTATTTAATTTAATAGCTTATATTTATTCTATGTTTCTTCTTTCTTTTATGGGTTAGAGTAGAGTACCCTTAGTACTCTCATTTTAATACAAGAGTTGTTTATCAAAAAAAATTCGTACTGGACACTTAACATAGCAAAATACATCAGACTAGTACAAATACAACGTAGTCTTAAGTACAAAAGTAAAGTATGTATATTGAGTGGTTTGACTTATTTTAGTGTTATAGTATTATAAATTAGAAACTTTGAAACAAGTTTCAAAAATGCACTCGAGTGGCTTATAAGACAAAACAAATGAAGCAAAGATTCTTATCAGGTAAAGTGTGACTTGATACCACACCCAACATTGTTTGTTACTAGCAAACAAGGTTTCATTTTTCCTCAAAAAATCTTACTGTGTGATTTTGGATCCCCCGACAATAGCTCTTTCCCACTTATAATATCTTATATACTAGCACCAGCATACACAAAAGAACATAGTCTGTGTTTAGAAAGAAAAAAAAACAGAACAGAAAATGTAACATAGAGTCATATGCTTTTTTTAATTAAATAGAACCAAGAATTTCGATCAGGTAATAGGGCAAGGATTGATCAAGCTAGAATAATAATTTTTATCAAGAGAAAAAACAAATCAACTTAGTCAATGTGGTTGGTTATACGAAAGAGAAATCTCAACATTTGAAGCCAAGAGAAATATGAATTTGAAGTGTTGAACATGATTAAACATGCATTATGTATAGGTTGATAATAATATCTCCAACTAACGTACTTTCTACTTATCCTTTCTTTGAAGACAACCAAGTTTACTGGTATTCATTAAGCCACTGAAATTTATTGAAAATTATTGATATTTTTACCAACCAATAATTTAATGTATATAACTTATAGGACTTTGATGAATCTCTTATAGATGTGAGATAATCAATTACTATGCAAATTACAATTACTTATAAGGGTTACTTTAGAATTTGTCCTATTACTAAATCAATTTAATAATAAAACATGTTTTACTATACCAACTTAATTTTTATATTATTATAGATAAACTACATTCAAAATAAATATCATGTTAACAAAATTCTTTAAACTATAAAAGTATAAATAAATATTATTTAAATATTTTAATTTCCATATATATATATATATATATATATATATATATATATATATATATATATATATATATAGGTTTTGAACACCAGTATCCGGTCTATTGCACCGCCTAATCTAATTTGAGGATCGATTCTAACACCAAGTACTTTCTACCTCCTTCTAATTACAATTGCGAGAAATCTAACTATGATCGTTAATGTTGAATCATACACTTAAATATTTTAAAATATATATTTTCTAAGTTAAATTTTAAAGAAGTTGATGGTGCTAATACTGATTTAAAAACACAGACAAAGATTTGATATCACTGCAATTAATTTTTTAAATAACAATAAATATAATTTATTATAAATATTAGACACACAAAATATTCGTGACAATGAAATTAGTTTATATATATATATATATATATATATATATATATATATATATATATATATATATATATATATATATATATATATATATATTATATAATTATTTTGAAGTTATACAATATTATAACTTCAAGATAGCAAGATTAAATTTCATTGTGTACTATTTTAAAATAGCTATTAGTGTCATTTAAATTTATAAAAAAAATATCATGCTAACCATATTTAAAAATTTTACTTACTTATATATTTATTTAATAAATAAAAATATTTATTTTTCATTGATTATTTTGTCAAATATAATTTAAATAAAATAAAAACATTATTATTTCTAATACATTCGTTTGAATAATGTAAAAAGTAAAAAATAATACATCAAGTTACTTCATGAACTATTTTAAATTAGTTATTTGTGTCATTTTAATTTATAAAAATTCACCTTCTCTGCCAAAAATTTAAAAGGTAATCCAAAACTATATTGGAATCCTTTTATCATGATTTTAACCTTGACACATCATATCTTTTATGGATTTTATGGACAATTTACCTAATTTGTGGTTAAAAGTTTATTTTATAATATCATTCAAATATGCATACATACCTTTATTAGAATATTTATTCGTCGGAACACTTTATTTTATTTTCATTTTTTTATTTTATAAAAAATGTTTTTATTATACTAATAAGATGAAAATATTTTATAAACTTTGAAAAATTAATCACAATCATTTGTTTTTGTATTTTAATATTAACACGCAATTTTAAAAAATGTAGTTGAATTTTTTTATTAATACATTAAATTTACTTAATAATATAACAATTATTATGATAATAAATTAATTTAATAATATCAATATTGTGTATACAAAAAATTAATATATTTGTGCTATTATAAATTAGGTAAAATTAATATTATTTTATTAACTTTGATATAAAAATAAGAGCAAGTATAGTACATTAATTATAATTTTCTTACACTTAAATTTATTAAGATCAATTTTTTGAAAAAAATTACAAAAAGGTCGTTGATAATTTTTAATATTAATTCATATTTGTTTGTAATTAATCATTTCATTACTACTTAAATATTTGTAAGTAAAAATAAGAATAACCATAGTTTATTAATTTGAATATATTGTATAAAACAAATGAAAAAAATATTTGTAATAAATAAATCAACTTAAATTAATATTTATTTTTAATACTATTATTATATTATAATATGTGAACTATAATATTTTTTTAAATAATGTAATATTATAAAACTTCAACATACTTATTTCGAACCTCATTCTAGACAGTTGTAAAATGATCATCGGTATTACCTTAACTTATAAAAAATTTACATTCTTAAATTTTTTTTTACACATCAATTTTTTAACATAATTTTAAAAAAAAAAATTACTATAAAAATTGTGGACATACAATTCATACATGGGATAAATATTTGTTAATGTTTTAATAAATTCTAAGTAAAAATAAAAATAATTTTCATATGCTAATTTAAATTTATTATAAAATTATATATGAAATCAATGTTTATGACTAAAAATTTAGTTAAATTAAATAAAAATTAGAATAATTGTATTACATTAGCTATAATTTTTAAAAAATTTGAATTTTATTCAAGTTATTTCTCTAGAAATATGTCTCTTAAGTTCATTCTCCAATTTTACTAAGCACTACAAATTCAACAGATCTATTTATTCATTATCAATCAATCTCTTATAAACTATTACTATAAGTTCAGAGATTATAGGTTAATTTATTTTATTATCCATTATCTTTTATTAATTATAGTTTTATTAACTTAATAATGATCTCACGGAAAATTTTCTAGTTTATACGCTAAACCCCAATCTTATAAAAGGGAGGCAATATATCATATTATATATTTTTAATGTTAATGTTTTGTTTTCTTGCAAAGCCACGACGAAAAGGCCTAAAAGCAAGCATTGCGTAGAAAGGTGTATGAAAACATTGTGAGATTTGACACATGTTGAGGGTACGGGATTTCAAAGTCTAGCATACTTTTCATTGTTGATTTGATTGAAGAGTCACTCGTGTAAGACGTCATATCTCATGGAGACGATTTTAACCATCAGTTTTATATGAAGCACATGTATAACGTGCATAATTTCAAGTATCCTCTAATTCACACACTCAAATTATTTTTCCATTCATTCACTGATTTTGGTGTTGAAGTGTTAACCTTGCAAATCCATCATTGCTCCGCTATACTGGAAATTGACTCTACACCGGAGCTAAAGTTTGTTCGACCTACACCTATCTCCACTTCCAGTATGAAACAACAATGTCTTATGTGGAAACCGACTTCTGATTCTTGCAAATTTTCACGAAAAGCCACCATCACTCGCCACGATCTTAAGTCATTGATTTTGTCCCTTTCATAGCATCCATCTTTTCCTTACAAAGGTCATCGATCCAATTCCCCACTGTCATGGTAGCATCAAAAGTTACTCGTTCGACTGACGCATGCAACGCCAGCTTCGCACCAACTTCCCTAACTGGCGTTCTAGGTCCAATAAGGGAGGTTTCACTTCTCACCGAACTCAAAATGCTCTGGTCCAAGTTACTCCTCCTAAGATCCCAACGCTGCAAAGTATAACACCTTTAACGGTCAGATTGGGAACCTTCCAACCTCCTATACAACCATTCCAAGGTCAAACTTTGAAGAAACATTTCTCACAACCTATAATTTATGGGCATGAAATGCTTCAGAGTGTGTAACCTAGTAAAACAACAAAATTCACACTTTTCCACTGAAAAAGTACTTCAAATTGAAGAAAACTTGTAACTCACTTATTCTATGGAGAATTGTGTGCTCGGGATATTTTCGTGCAACGAGAATAGAGAAGTATCATATCTTATCGTTGTCTACATTGTTTCACCATACAAGACATCCCCAAGATTGCTTGACTGCAACATGCACTAAGGACACCAGACTCCTCCTCATGGTTTTGAAGGAAGAGGCGAGAGTCACACACCACCAGACGACATTCATGGTCATCGACCACCATCACGTCACTCTCAAAGGAAGGATCGACATGGCACTGAAGCACCAACTCGTAGCCAAAAGAGAAACATGTTCTCTCTACGAATCCTCAACAATGGGATCCCCAAATTTCTTCAGAAGTTGTTGAAGTTGATAGTTATGATAGAACGGGGGATCTAGACCACTACATTAGGCATATAGATACTAGGTTGGACTATTATCACACTCAGGAAGCCATTAAATGTAATTTGTTTTTGTTGACCTTCAAGGGAGTCGTCATGATGTGGTTCAAGGCTCTCCCAACCAAAAGCATAAGTTCATGGAAAGAGTTACATGAATATTTCATCGTTTAATTCGCAGTGTAAAAGCACAAGTCTACCACAATAAATGTTCTCAGTGGAATCGAGTTGAATAAGAATGAGACTCTACAAGAATATATTCAGTGATTCATAAAGGTAGTAGTAGAAGTAAAGGGCCCAGTGATGGTTTGAAATTTTGGATATTCAAGAAGGGGCTGAGGTCGGACTGGATGCTTTATCAGAATCTAGGGATACAGCCAAATGTTTGAAGTAATTTATGGATGGGGTCAACCTTATATTAATTATGAATAATAAATCATAGTCAAAGAAATAGAGAGGACTGAGGAGCAGGAAACCTCAACTTTGGTCGGGCAAATAAAAAAGATTCCAACATTCATTGAGATAATGGAGACTGAGGACCCAGAGCCATATTTTATCGTACATGCATTTAAATACACTGAGAGAGAAAATTTGGCAGCAATGCGCGAAACGGACTTTAAATAAGCTGAGATCAAGAACCTTTTATCCGGTTAGGGAATCAGCTAAGACATCTAAATTGAAGTATTGTTATTTTCATAAAAGTCACAACCAGAACACTAATGAATGCATCCACTTGAAGGATGCAATTAAGGATCTAATAAAAAATAGGAGAATTACTTGTACACCAAAGAGGGAGTATGCAAGGGAGATCAATGAAAAAGGAAAGAAAATAAGAAAAAATAATCTCTCCGTTGAAAAAAGGGGTCTTTAAAGAAAACTATAAAGGTCGTCAACGGGGCTAAAGGAAAGAAGGACAACAACAACAAATAAAAAGTCTGAAAATGAACGTGTAAATACATTGCATCCACAACGGGGCCTTCGCGACAACGTTGGACGCGGTGGCCTCCCAAAATTCACTTGTAAATTAAGTATCACAATATTCATAACGATTGGTGACGACAACTTGTCGATAATACAAATGATACAGAAAGCCGATAATACAAATGATACAGAAGGCTTTGCAACATAATAAAAAATGAGAAAGAAGGAGATGAAATGATGGAAATCTTGGTGACCACACTCACAAAGCAACTAAAAGAAATATGTTTGAGTAGATTTTTAAAAAAAATTTAAAATTTAAAATTTTGTTAGCTAAAATTTTATGAAAACATATTTAGTGACCCATCACATAACAATACCATACATAGCTATGGCAAAAGTAACTGTATGTTTGTTTCAATGTTTGAAATTGTATTTTTTGAAATGATATTCTCATATTATTATTTTTAAAACTATCATTCCAATCTATGTGTTTGATAAAAATTAAATTTTTAGAAATTATTATAAAATTTATTTAATTTAAAATAATAAAAAAGTAAAAATAATAAAAAATATGAATGTTAGAAGGAAATTGTAATCAGAGGCGGATCCATATATAAGCTTACCGTGGCTAAAGCCACACCATATTTTTACTGCATTAACATTGGGTGTTCTATTCAGCTTCATTTTACCAAAAGGTTCATATTAGATTTTCTGGGCAACCAATCCGAAAACATTAAATTGTTTTATTTTTCTCCCTTTAAATTCAATCTCAATGATTTAATGTTTGTGTTCTATAAATAAATTTAAAATAGTTGTCTTTGTGTTTGAAGGGTCAAAAGAATATAACTGCAAAGAGATTAGTAGTGAATCAACACATTCAAAGATTAATAACCTGAAACTCATTTAGTGATTTAACAGACACACAAATTCATTTGCTTTCATTTATGCACATGAAACGGTTTTACTGTAATATTATATTTCTTAATGGTGGATAGATGTTGGATGTAGTAGGAAAATGAAACAAAGACCAAGAAGTGCTTCAGGGAAACATATAACAGGAAAAGAAAAATAGGGAGAAGTGGTAGAAATCACACACTATTTGTACGATAAAGTGAAAATTATTTTCCCTTAATTTCAATTTAAAGTTTTACCCTTTTATTGTCGAAACTTTTGCCTATTTACCAAAATCAAAAATATATTTTTGCACAGGTAGTGAAATATGGATTTCATTTTGTAGTGGAATTAAAGTTTGAACCAACAAATAGAAGTTTAATTTAAATATTTTTTTATTTCATAATATCAAGAACTTATTTTACAAATAGAGTGACTATGGTTGCAATTCCAAGAAAATGCATTGGATTGGAGAAAATGAAAATGTACATTGGAAATGTAATAAACTACAGAGAAACACATGAGTTATTTAAATAAATTGTTTTAATTTTAATCATCTATTTTAATCTAAAGGCCCAATAAATATTCATTTCATTACTATCACATAAAAAGTCATCTCAAACAATGGAATATAAATTTATACCATTTATAATAAATACTAAGGTTTTGAAAATTTGCAATAAAAACATAGGTGACACGCTATAATTTTTAGTGTTTTTAATTGACATAATTATAATCATGATTGTTTCTATAGTATTTAAAATTTGTAATTGTATGAACTCAATACTATATTTGATGAAGAGAAAAGTAAACTTTTATTATTGAGGATGGTTAAGTAGAAGGGCAACACCAACTTTAAAATTATGTTAGAAATGTTTGATATAACTCAAAATTTGTAAAGTTAATAGGATATTTAGATCTTTGTAAAAAATTCTGTAAACAAATAAGTGCAACCCATTTAATATGATTTATAAATTTTTGAAGTTGGCTTTAGTCTTGTCGGTAGTAACTTGTTGGTAGTAACTGCAAGTGTGAAACATGTTTTTTCAGTTATGAAGTTTCTCTTTTAAAGAAATAGATGGTAGACAATTTTTATTATAAATGTATTGATTATACAATAAATAATATTATTTTTATTATAATTTAATTCAAAGTTTTTTTTCTATATTTAACTACACTAATGTAATGTCTAAATCCATCCCTAATTGTAATTAGTTAAATATATTTCAATGAGAATCTTATATTTCCATCTTTTAAACATTAGAATAAATATTTAAAAAAATTATGTGTAAAACACATTCCCTAGAATAAAAAATGTCTTGAAATTATTTTTTAAAATTTGAATCAAACATGAGAATATTGTATTCCTATAATTATATTTTTAGAAACATTTTTTTAACTTTGAAACAAATATACCCAGAAACAAAATAAACATTTTTAAATTATTTTGTTTTTGATAAAGCTAAGATAATTTATTTTTTAAAAAAAACAAACATGCAGATACAGATATTGCACTAAATTTACGTTAATATTTTATTCTTCACAATATTTAACTCGAAATTAGTTGATAAACAATTTTATCTTTTAGTTGGTTGTCGATGTTAAATAATGTACGTAACTGACTTTAGACCAAGTAGTATTTTCCACCCATTTTAGAATACTTGATCATTGGCCAATGTGGCAATGACGAATATCTCAGGTTGTTGTCGGCTTACACATTCAAAGTTGGAATATTTAGGGTGCAACATACATTTATGTAGCCCTTATAATTTGATAAATACTTCACACAAGGTTCATTTTATGTGTGACACCAAAAGTTAAATAATTAACATGAGTTTGTGATACATAGATTCCAGATTTTCATGCCTTTATATATGTGAGCAACCATAAGTATGAAAGTATGAATGTTTTGAAAGTTGAAAGGTCAACACTGAATGTTGGTGTTTTGACTTTTAGGATTCTTCTCATTTTTTTTTGGGTGTTTGGTGACAATTAGGTCGTGTTTCCAACCTACTTGATTGTGTTTCTTGTTGATGCTTCCTATTTTTTATTTTTTATTGCTCATTTTGGTCATGATCATCCAGCAGTTTGGCTGCATTTTCTTCTTTGTGAGTTTTTCTTTCTAAATAATGCTTACAATTTATGTTTTTTTCTTCTGAAAACTAAATTCACATATATAATTTAGCGAAAAGTTTCTAAAACAAAACAAATTATTAAAACTTATCATAGAAATTGAAGCTTAAAAATGATTATTTAAAATGTTGTCAACTATGCTAATGCTAAATGATTCCCTAAATGAAGACCAAGGATGGCCTTGATTAGAATGGAAAGTTCAAAGAAAACGACGGTTGAAGTTTATAACAAGGGAGTCATGCTTAAAATATTCATTGATTGTGAATTAATTTGAAAACCCATATAAATTTGGAAAAGAGTCATCCAATTTAGAAGAACTCCTTATTTTTAGGGGTTTTTAGAAGAAGCCTCGTGCTCTTCCTTGTGTCTAAGGTAGTTGTGAGAAATATTGTCCAAACTTAGATTTATTTTAGGCCCTTAATTAAAAAATGTGTTAATATAGTCCCTTAAAGTTATTTCGTAAGCATATTAAGGAATCGGATTTTCCTGCAATCAATATTTTGCTTGTATTCACGTATTTGGGTTGTTCAAAGCAGTTCGATTAAAATCAAATGATTTAAATTTAAATTTTAAAATTTTATTTTAAAGTAATTGTAAAATATATTAAATTTAGACCATTTAATCTTGATTGAACAATCACAAAACGCATCGAATGTGTGAATGCGGAAAAATTGTGACAACAGGGGATTTGATTTCCATATTAAGTCCCTTCTCTTAAGTTCTCTTTGGAAAAACGTTGAAAAACATATACCTAACATTTTTAAGGATTTGTTAAATCTGACATGGATTTACTATTTGTTTTTTATAATTTCATTAATTTAATTTAATTATCAAAAACAAATCCAACTCGAGAAGACCATTTTCAACTCTTCACTTACCAACCCAAGCCCACTCTTATCTGAATCCGTGAAACTCTTCATTTTCAAGTTGTGATTCTTGGAGCGGTGAAGAAGACGATCTCTTGTGGTACTTAGAGCGACGAAGAAGACGAACTCGTTTTCATCATTGTTCATCCAACTTT
Source organism: Vicia sativa (assembly GCA_021764765.1). Taxonomy (NCBI): domain Eukaryota; kingdom Viridiplantae; phylum Streptophyta; class Magnoliopsida; order Fabales; family Fabaceae; genus Vicia; species Vicia sativa. The sequence continues at coordinate 189,002,186 of CM038794.1, forward strand.
CTTCTAAGGTACAATTATTTGTTGAGCATTCTTTAAAAAGAAAACCTTTTTCATCTTCACCTTATTCATTTTCTAAATTTTCACATTATTGTGTTTGTTTAGGTCATGTCTGATAGGTTTCAGTGTGTGGTCCAACATGAGGTGTGTTTGTTGAGTTTAAGAAATTAGGTTACCTGGGGCTAGATGAGGTTTAGGAAGTAAATCCTAATTATTCAAGTTGTTTTGAGCTTCTTAGTGGTTTAAAATATTTAGGGTACCCAAAAGTGGAGAGTTTGTGGTATTGTGATGCAATGGCTGATAATGAGTTAGTTTTGTTGGAAGGTGATGACAGAATAAATAAAATGAAACCATTGTACACATTAATCAAGTTCTACATTTATATGACGTTCATCCTTACAATTTAATTATATAGAAGAACCAATACTCTCTCTAGAAACCAATATAGGACCCATTGAAAATGATTCTAGAAGTAAAGCACGAGAAAATGATAGTTTGAAGGATTTGAATAGTGAAGAAAAGGACAATTTAGATTATTTGAATAATGGTGTAAAAGGTACTTTTGAAGATTGACACTTTTGAAGATTTGAATATTCTTAATGATAATTTTGATGAAGAAGGGACCACTGGTGTAGAAGATGCACTTGACCAGGAAAATGCATGTGGGGGTGTTAATTTGGAGGGGACCATTGATGACATTGAGGTTGAGGATGAAATATTGGATATTACTATTGACGAGACCCGTGATTATATGATAAGTGCTCAAGTTGAGGGAAATGCATAAGTTGAGGGACTAATTTGTAATAAGGAAAAATGTGAGATATTGAAAAAGTGCGTAGATGATAATGAAAACAATGATTTGAATGTTATCATTAATGATTCTAATGATGATGATGTAGGAATTAGTGAAAAGATTTCAGTTGATAATTCGGCGGGCAATGCAAAAATTGCAGCAAAGGGAAAGGAAAAGGGAAAAGCAATAGGTAAAGGGAAGGGCAAGGGCAAGGGAAAAGGAAAAAGTAAATTCAAGGGCAAAGCAAAAGGTAAATCCAAGGGAAAATCAATGGTTGGGAGACCAAGTAAACAAAGGGTATTGGAAGAATCATCTGAAGATAACGGTTCACTTGATGATATATAACAATGATGGTGAGGTTCTAATGGAAAGTTTTATAGGATTGAGTGACATTGAGTAATATGATAGTGATAAGTTACCTCAAGAGTATGATAGTGAGGATGATGAGATTTTAAGGAATGATTTTCAAACATTAAATATGGAGGATTACAAGTAGGAATTAGGGATGTATTTTCCTACAGATAGGGACTTTAAAGAGGCAATTAGAACATATGTTGTTCATCATGGTAGAAACCTGAAATTAAGAAAAATTATAACAAGAGGATGAGAGTGATATGCAACAAAGGTTTTCCATGGGAGTCATATTGTAAAAGAATACAAGATGAAGAGACTTGGTAGTTGAGAAAGATAGTGGACAAACACACATGTAGTAGAGATTTCAAGGTCAGATTCCTTAATTCCAAGTGGTTGGGAAACAAGATTCGAAGTAGAGTAAGAGAGAATCCTAATTTATGGTTGGCTGATATAATGGAGTAAACAAAAGAAAAGTGGAATCTAGGGATAAGACACTTGCATACAAGAAAAGCCACTAGTTGTTGACATTGTTGATGGTTCATTTAGGGAGAAGTATACAAAAATCCATGATTATGGTCATGGGTTGTTAACGACAAACCCTGGATCAATTATGAAAATTACAAGTCAACCATTTCAAGGTGAAGGGGAAAGTAGTGAACATCCTGAAAGGTCTTTGAATCCACATTTCTAGAGAATTTATATATGCTTCAAATCTTGCAAAGATAGTTTTTCCAAGTGCAAACCTATTATAGGATTAGATATTTGTTTCTTAAAGGGCTAGTATAATGGATATATACTAACAGTCATTGGGAGGGACCCAAATGAACAAATGTTGCCAATAGCATTTGTTGTTGTTGAGGGTGAAATAAAATATTCATGGAGTTGGTTTTTGGAGGTGTTGACAGTTGATTTGTGAGGTTTCAGACTATGTAAGACTTATAAATTTATAAGTGATCAACAAAAGATGCACAAACTGATATGTTTTAATAATTTCACATTTAAAAGTTTCATACTTTCACATTTTATTGGTTTGTTTTAATGTTAATGCAGAGTTTATTCACAACACTAAATGAGTTACTACCAGAGGTTGAACAAAGGTTATGTGTTAGGTAATGCAATGTGTATTGTCATTGGTCCCTTCCATATGTAATGTGTATTGTCAGGTAATGAGAGATTTACTGTTATTTTAATGCATGCATTTATTCAACAATTTCATAAAGAAGTTCACAGGTCTTAAGCTTAAGGAACTTATGTGAAAGGTTACAACTACTAATCATATAAATGCTTGGGAAAAAAGTCATGCTTCAGATGAAGAGTGTTGATGAGGAGGCATTCAAGCACCTCTTGACGATTCCACCAAGGTATTAGAGTAAGTCAATATTTAGAACTAGTCTTATGTGTGACACATTAGTGAATAATATTTTAGAAGCATTCAACTAAGTTTCTACAGCTACAAGAGCCAAGTTTATTGTGACTATGATTGAGGAAAATATAGTGTACCTTATAAAAAGGTGGAAGTCCAACAAACAAAAGATTACCAAATTTTATGGTAACCTTCTACCAAATATCAAAAATTTGGTAGCAATGCAGTAGGTGCCATAAGGATGGACACAACCAGGCCACATGCAAGTTGCCTCCTACAGTAACTCAGTCTCTTGCACAACCATCTGAAAATATGCAAGTTATAAAAGTCTCACATCTCTTAATTTTGTAGAGAAAGAGAGAGTCCAATGTTATATCAAGAATTCAAGTTTTTTGTTACAAGATGCACGAGTCAAAAACACGTTAAACTTGCATTTTACGTTTTTTTGTTCTCTTATACTCTTGTGTTAAAGTGTTTTGAGATGTAGTTAAATATATATTTTAAAGAGTGTGGTTGTACAAAGGACATGGGGGTGGTTGAGGATATATTATGTGTTGCAACATTTTTCACATGGTGTTATTCTTTGGATGTCATTTGACAACGTTGTGATTTTTTCTCCTGTTTTAAAATTTCCACGTTATATCCATGTGTAGTGATTGTATTCTTTTATTTTCTCTTTGTCGGTCCTTCCAACATCAACATAGTTTAATGAAGCTTTATCCATTCAAAAGACGAGAATGAGTTTCCAATTCTTATTTTTCATGTTTTCCGTCGCAATGATTGCATTGTTCATATAATAATTATTATTTGCATCACATCAATTTTCGAGTGAGCTTAATAATTAATGCAATGCAATGGACATTTGCTTACAACTAAAGTTTTTATTAGGCAAAAAAAATGACACAATCGAATTAGGTTTAGTCAATGCTTAGGTAGGCGAATGAAGGTCACTCGAACTAAGGACAACTCAATATAGATGAGACGAATCATTCTCAAATTCAAAAAGCCTCACGAGGGTCACGTGAATTTCATAATTAGTCTAAGTCAGGTAAAATTGACAAATCAATTGTAATGAGTCATATTTACAGCTTCACAAACAACAATTTTTACTAGGTATGATCAAAAGTTGAAAGTGATGTTTATATTAAAGAAACAAAAGCATTACAAAATAGAATATGTCAAGCAAAAGTGTGTCACGTATATGCGAGAAAAATCTAATACAACAATCAATTTTTAAGATCGGATTATTTTGATATGTAATTTAAAAGTTCCACTTAGTATAATTATTGTATATGATAACATTTTAGATATACACAGTCAATCAAACTTAATATTTTTCTTTCTTTTAATCTTAATCTTTGTGCTTTACAATTTATCTATATTTTCTGTACTTTATTAACTCACAAAATGTTTAACATTCGTATTAACCCATTTGAAAAGAATTAAGACACTCACAACAACAACTAAAACATGATTTTTTTTCTTACTATAATTATTTGAAGAAAAAACAAATCACAGTTAGCCAAATTTAGTTAACTTTAAAATTCAACTAAAACTAATTATCATATGTAAGATACATATCACAACCATTTAAAAACTTGAAAATTCACACAAGACACAAATGATCCACTAATCTATTATGGTTTCCATTGATGTAACAAGATAAGATGATGTATTATAGATGTTCCATTGTATTAGGAAGTATAGTAGAGTAGTCTATGAAATTCACATAATGTACGAAAAACAAAAGAAAATGACCATTCAAATTCCTTAAATAAATCAACATATTCAATGGGGTCATTTTGGTCTTCTCATGAAATGAAACAGTTATTGCAAAACCATACACCATATTTTGGGCTCATTGTTTCAAACCTTTCGCATAATTCACTCAAGTATTCAATTTTCAATGTCACTATCTCCCATTGAACACAACATCCCCCACAACCGTCATTCTAGACACCCCTGCAAGTCCCTACTTACACATTCTTTAATCATATCAATCAATGACCATTTCATCCCAATCAAAGGGCAAATTAGTCATCACACTCAACCAATAAATAATCACATTTGTATCTTCAACATCTCCGACGCTAAACACTAACAACTAATCATAAAATTTTAATACCTTTTCACATATTTTTTCGTACACACTAATCAAATATCAAATCGCGGACCAAACTCTTAAAACGTGTTTATCTATCAACTATGTCACACTGTAATAGTACATAAAAATAAAACATGTCCCAACCCATGTTTGTATCTATATAACACCAACCTTAGCCCACATAAAACTTACATTCCCAACTTTTTGTCCCTATGAGCCTGTGTAGCTTTGTTACTTAAATCATGAAAATGAAGCAGTTCCACTTCTTCCTTCTCTTAACTATTCTTCTACATCTTACACCTACATCTTACACCATAAGAACCAGATTTTCAGGCCCTTCAACTTCAATACAACAACTAGTTTTTCATGGTCGATGCGCCAATTCTCCAATCAGCTGCAGAGGTAGAGAGTTTGAGTCTCAGAAACGTAGAGTTCCTACAGGTTCCAACCCTTTACACAATAAGAGATAGTAGTAGTAGCAGCAGGAGAATAACAGTTATTCAATATTTGTGTATATAATATATAAATATACTCTATATGCTAGCATAGTTGAAGTTGCATTTTTATCTCATATTATTAGAGTTGTTAATGTTTTTTTTGTTAGCTAGATTGGTAGAGACTTATTCTTGAGATGAAGAGAGTTGTGTGCTCTTAGAAGTTTAAAGTCATGTATATGCATGTTTGGTATTGCAGAGTGGATGGTAAAACCCAACATGTACTATATGTTTTGATTTATACATTTTCTTTGAGTCAAATGAAGATTCCTGTTCCATTGGAACTTGCACCAAATTTTGAAGATACTAGTTATAATATGATTTATATCATCAATTAGCACTAAATTTTAATCATAATACTACTAGTACTTCTTTACTTAACAACATGATTTTGTTCTGATTATTTAGTTTAGTTGCCGAGAAAGCTGAAGAATTAAGAAAAGTAAAGTAGAAGCAACCTTTATGAGGTTAGTTGGTGTCCATGCTAAGTGCACAATCTCTTAAATTTCACTGTCTCCTCTTTAATAACACTTTGCTTTTACTATTTTAACATTAATTAGACTGAGACAAGAAAAATGGGATGGACCAATCAACACCGAACACGATTACATTTAATTGAAAATTTTAAATTATTTTCAGTGTCAATATTTTTTTAGGTGATTGTTTCTATTATATTATTTTATAGGAAATTGAAATTTTCAAATTATTTTCAGTGTCGATATTTTTTTCCGGTGATTGTTTCTATTATATTATTTTATAGGAAATAAGTCTGCGTGTTTGAAGTTAGTTTGATCACCAGATGAGTAAAATTTGATTAATGATTGTCCTAATCACTTCATCTTTCCCTGGACCTTAAAAACCACTTAATCCAATCATTTTGTTAATCACTCATCTATTGAATTCAATGTTTGATTAACTCTACCAAGTTAGCTTTGTTTTGTAGTAAAATTGGAAGGCAAAATCTTTTGTAGTTCATAGTATAAGAAAATTAAATAGCATAAACCTACTCATCAATCATCACACATGTCATTTATCATATGAAGTTATAGGGCCCAAATTTTGAATACAGTACGTTAATTAAACATTACTTCACACAGCAACCATGCAATTTTTAGTAGTGTAGAAATTAATTTCATACTTTGATATAAATGAAAATATCAAGTTAAAACAAGTGACATGTGGTGGTAGCTGTTACAATGTGTCAAGGAATGAAAACTAATTAATGCAAGGTAGTACAATTTGGATTAACTTTTAACTTGTGGTTGCTTTTTGGTTCAAATAAGCTTAGAAAGAATCGTGTAAACTTATAGATGTTCATGAAGAAGTAAATACGAAAAACTCAAAATATCAAGTGCAAAAACTAATTGCAACTTTTTTTTGGTCCTACTTTTGTACTTTTTTTCAGTGTAGTTATTGAATGGTTTGTTTAAGAAAATGGTAGGGGAATTGAAATGAAAAGAAGGTACTAGTGTAGTGAAAGAAACTACCAACTTATATAGGAGTTTTGATTTGAAAATGATGAAGGTGGAAGAGAGTGTGGTCCAAAGTGTAGTGCTGAGTTAGGAAAGATACTAATTATGTTTACATGATGCTCCACCAAGGCACAACCAGTTTCAGCCAACTATTATAACCTTTATGTGAGTGTGTTGATTTTTGAAACTTATAGTTGTGATGAATAATTATGTAGTTTGAAAGTTAAAAGAAAAAGTGGCAAACATTGAGTTATATGACACGCCACCACCAACAACAGGGATTGGGTTTTGAATCACTGTATCATCCAATAAACAAGCACTGTCAAATACAAATTATATTCCTTATAGCACATATACATCTTCAAAAAAAATCCAGAAAACCACTTGCAGCCAAACATGTCCACAAAACTCGTCGTAATTTTAATCTCTTGCAGTAAGTTAATAGTAAAACAAGATGTACCTCCAACTAAAAGCATTTGTTCAGTTCTTAGTCATGAGGTAGACTTGACAATTTGAATATCTTATGGCTCTCAACAACCTGCAATCAATAGTTGTTTTGCACTGTAGCAACGGAAGTGAACCTTGACGCAAGAACTGCTTCATTGTTTAAATATGTGGATGCAATAGCCACGTCTTCCAAATTCTTCCACGTGGATTCCCGCTTCTCTTGCTTCTCTCGTTCATTGATTTCGTCTTCTTGGAATTTGATCATGCATTCATCAAAAAGTGTTTGATCAGCATCAGAGAATATTTTTCTCACATTAAGAGTTAAGCTCTGGACAGCTTGGTTCCAGTGGCCCCGTGCATTTTTCTCCAAAGCAGGGAAGATTATAGGTAGTATAACTTTGCAGTTTTGTATTATCAAATTTCTGATATGGTCGTTGTTCCACAGAAACAGTGCACGTTCAGCCACCTGCAGACCGAATCAAGTCAACTTTCAGTTTCACATTTTGTACTTAATTAAGTATTGCATATTAAAGTAGCCCATAACAGTGACTCAAACCTACAAGTTTTGAGTTGTCATAATAAAAGTTAAAAAGTTTCAACAAAAAAAAACTATACATATAATGGGAACAGAAAGTCCAGCTTCAAAAAGAAGTTAAACAGGCAATTCATTTAAACAATAGCAGTTATCAGAGTCAATTTAAATCATTAACTCGAATAGTCTCAAATGCATAAGATAATTAGTGATTCTTTGAAGTCGTTAAGGTGAATAGGTCTTGTAATATTTTTGAGGGAATGTAATATATAGAATATATTAGACTATTTGCAAACATAGCCAATGCTACTACAAAATCAAACCTAATTATAGCTAAAATGACTTCTATGGCTTTCTAATTGGGAGGGTGAGATATCCTCATAGAAACTATGAAAAAACAAAATACGCAAAAACAAAGAGGAAAGACAATGTTATCTCAGAAGAGCTATCCAAGTAAGTCCGTTACAAGTTCAATAATGAAGGAACCAGTCCCACCACCTATCCCTCTCCGAAAACCAACCTTTTTTAATTTAAAACCAGAAAACCCCACCACTACATATTCAATGACACCAGAAACAGCTCACTTCCAAAATGCTTTACAATCCTACCACATTACAAAACCCTTAAAAGAATGAGAACAAAATAACAGTGATAAAGAGCTAATCGCAGCGCAGGCAAGTAAACTCAATTTAAGAAAAGATTACTGCTATTTTCTAAACTTCAAAAGCACATGAAACCCAATCAAAAGAAAAAGAGTCATAGCAACTAGCAACACAGGTCATTAGTGTTAATTTTATGTATCACTTCTGTGAAATAAAAACCCTCGACTATGATGATGCTTTAGCCTACATAATTTAAAAGGGTAGCTTATGAAAGATAAATCTGATTGGCTGCATTGTCTTTTTAAGTTCTGCGTGAAATTTGTCAAGATAAAGGAGCCCAGTCAGACCGACTTCTTATCAGAAATGAATTAATGCAGCTGCCCATGTTTTCAGTTTGGGTAGAATCCAGTTACATCATTACATTGCCTATGTTTTTTTCTCAAATGACATTAAACTGTTGATTGAAGAATAAAATAAACTTCTTTCTTCTTTGATCTGTGTGATAAATTATTTCATAGATGTAATACAGAGGAATCCGAAGTATGACAGGTAAGATTTTCCTTTTCTAAGATTATTTTTCATAAATTTAACAATTGATCCATATTATCTAAATCACGGAGAAAATATTTCTGTCAAAAGTCAAAACTAAATTGATTGGCAATAAATTTCCCTAGAGATAACAAAAAAGAAGGAAAAAAAATACATTCACGGACACTATTAACACTTAGACAGTCACCTACTTGATGCTTAAAATTATCCTTAACCCAAGAACATTCAATTCCTTTTAAACCACTTGGTTTATCTGCTGTTAATTAATTAGTAATCCCTACCAAGTCTTACAACAATACTCATTTCAACATTGTCTTTTTTCAGTTTGGATATCATATGGCTCAAACACAACCATCCTGTATATAGTGAGAAAAACAAATTACTTCTAAAATAAAATAACAAAATCCCTTTGTTTAAAAGTTATTACAGACAAACAGTAAATTACAAAATGCATGCAAACAGAAATTTGCAGTTAACTCATAAGTTAATGTACCATCGGGAATAAGCATAGCTTTCTAACTTTATCAATAAATAAGTGGAGCAAACTCCGAGAATTTAGTGGAAAATTGAAGTATTAAAATGTCCTAAGATAACCAGAAGTTAATGATAGTGTGGCATGAAGAGGCCAACCCTAAAAATGCTTTAGTGGCAGCAGATAGCATAACAGTGCTGGTTACTTAGTAAAGAGCATGAGATTTACATTATAAAACACAATTAAAACTTTGAAGTTTTGTACCAAAAACAAATCAATAACAAAAAAATATTAATATCCTAAGTGTTAGAAAATTACAGTAAATAACAGATGCATAAAAAATTAAGCAAATAAAAGATAGCTATTGTCAATTAAAAAAAATGGAAGTGGTGTAATGTGTGCTGATATGAATCCCAAATATTGTAATCAATAGCTAATAAGCTATAGTGGGGCAATGGCTAGGCCTAGCATCAATTTATCATATTGAGGTCACAGTCACTGCTTTACATTTATTGTATGTCAATGTCAGAATGTGTCACAATGGCTAGGCCTAGGTCAAGGGGGAGAAATCTGAAACTTCTTACAAATCTCTTTGAAGTTGTTGTTGCCAACCAGGGAATGGTGGTATTTGCAGAAAATAACAGATAGAGTTCAAGAGACATACAAATTTGAAACCAATGAAGAGGGGTTTGTTGATGATGCCTTAACAAAGTGCATATAATTTTAGCCCTCTCAGTTGTTACGCACGACCAAGGGGGCCAAATGTATATACAGTCCCTAAGTCATCATAGACAAGTCATCTTCACTAACTTTATATTTATGTCTTTTGACCTATGACCATTATTTTTCTGCGAACGCAATAATTTCTTTTGAAGTTGTCAATCTTCATAAAAGAAATCCATCTGCTCAATATAAAGCTTGAGCAAATAATTACAAATATACATAGATAAGCTAGCAACAAAGCAGCAAAAAATGAAGGATATACAAGGTGCCGGAAGAAATGTTCATAGATGTTGGGGTTGGCAACAACAGCTTCGAAGTGATTAGTAAGAACTTAGCCATTGCGACACGTATTGCGACTATGAAAAAAAAGAAAAACTTAGGGTCTTATGGCTCAACTCCCATGAAACCCTAGCTCACTAAGACCCCTTCATCTGTATCGCAGCTAACTAACCAAGGTAAGTATTGCCCCTTGTTAGGAAATTTAATGACAGCTTTGCACATAATAAGGCACAGATCGCAGATAGAAGAGAGGGTGGTTTGTGGGAAGAGGGAGGTCACAGCGGCTGTGCGACAGTGGCAGAGTGAGTGGAGGATGTCGCATCATAGACTTGCATTTGCAGCTAGCATAGATGAAGGAAAAGAGCATAGTCACAGAGATAGGGCAGAGAGATGGAGCTCACAATTCACAGACACAGGGGCAGTGCTATCATGCCGTGGCTCGCACGTTATCTAGCACGACATTGGCCACGAGACTCAAAATACTCCGAACAGCACTATTGCACAGCAGTTATGTGTTAACGAATATGCTAGTGTAAATTACCATAGTATAATAAACTAATGTCTTTTAATTAGGGGCCTGTAATGCCTTTTTTTTTCTGAACCAGTTTTAAGAGTTTTCTTTAAAACAAACAGAGGCATCGGATGCAGAGCCGGATATTGGCGACAAAAGAATAGAATAGAGGAAGAAGCTAATATAACAGCTGCACCTGAAATAAGTTACAGTGATAAAGATTTCAACCTGATGGACAGCGAGTTTTCTAACCTTGAACAAACAAACTTACAGAGGCTACTAAAAGAATCCCTATAGGTGGAAGCAGACCCGATCTGACCCCTGGTCTGCAGATGGGTCAATGCAATGTGTTACAGTAAGCAATGCTATTGTATTTCGTCTACAATTAGTTCTACTCATAAACATAATGCATTGAGCTATTAGGAGTGGCCACCACCCATTTTGAATCATACAAATGCAATTGCAATGCTGTTCATTACTATTGACCACTGTGGGGTAATATATTTCTTTTTACTTTGGATTATAAGTATTAAAACACCATTAATCGTGCTTAAAGGGTAATAGTTATGTTAAGAAATGTGGTCGGGCCTAACTCAACCCTACAAAACCGGCTGTATGGTGAAGATTGCCCCCACTTATAAGCACATGTTCAGGCCATATATTGTCTGATGTGGGACTCTTAACACACCCCCTCACGCCTAGGACAGGACATCTAGAGCGTGGAAATAAATGGTGGGTGGTCCAATAGCGAAAACCTGATAGCAAGTGGCTCACCGGATCTTAAACTAGACTCTGATATCATGTTAAAAGTGTGGTTGGGCATAACTCAACCCTACAAAACCGGCTGTAGGGTGAGAACTGCCCCCACTTATAAATACAAGCTCAGGCCATATATTGTCCGATGTGTGACTCTTAACAAGTAACATTAAAGACTGAATCATAATACAGAAACACTGATATCACAATAATTAAGATCCATTGTTGAATTCTCTATAGAAATATAATATCATGTATTAAAATGAAATTATAGTCATAGTTACAGACTTACAGTCTGATTATGATTATAAATACTGTGGACAACAACAGAAAAATGCAGGAGATGCGGCCACAACTGTGATTGAAATACAGTTGCAGAGACTGCTGATACCCGATATACTGAAGTCTTGTTTGCAAGTTGCTTCCCTCAATTTAAATCATTTAGTATCCATAACGATTAGCTCACGCAAAATTAGTCAAGTTCAAAACATTTTAATTCAACAATCCATATATTCAAACAATATACAATGCCATAATCACATTGTTTGTAAGTTAAGTTCATTGCCAATAATCAAGCAACCAAGGAAATAATTTTCATAAACAAAATATGGGGATGAGGAAGAGGGAAAAGTAGGCGGATACCATGCCCATACGACGAAACTGTCAAAACAACCTCATCCCCATGAAGAAGAAAAAATAAAGAAAAGGAAAACATAAATAAGAAAAGAAAAGGAATACGCGTAAAGAGGGAAAATCAGAAAGAAACATAGATCATTAGTATTGGTAGATGCTGATAAAATGCATACAAATGTCACATAGGAAAAACGAAATGAGGAAGTTTTGTTAAGCACCTGAAAGTGTAGGCTAGTGAGGCATCTAGCAATTTGACGAAACAATCCAACTGCACATTTCTGAAATTCTGCTGCTTGAGTGGCTTCTAAAACTTCCTCCAGTTCACCAAGGAACATTACCTCCTTCGCACTATTAGTTACAGGCCAATATTTCAAAAGACCTCTGATCACAGTATCAGCTAATTTGACATCTTTCTCTACAAACTGTGTAACACAATAAGAAAGCTGTTGGTGATACATAGAAACACACTTTGGCTTGTGAAGTGGGATCAATGCCCGGATAAGGAACAGCTTATGCTCTTCCTTCAAAGGCAAAGCAAATCCATTAATTATACTGCCCAAAAACTCCAGCATTTCTGCAATTCCATTGTGTTTTTCTGTCTCAAATATGAACTGATAAAAGACGTTATTGATCGCTTTTCTAATGAACGGGCGGTGAACCATGAACTTCCCATAAATACGGTGGAGAATAGTCTTCAAATATTCCCTTTCTCTCTGGTCCTCAGAGTCAAAGAGATCAATCAGCCTCAATACAAATGAATGATCAATGTATCGTTTAGCAAGCTTTGCATCCGTCTCTGGTGAAGCCACAAACCTATATAGAACTTCATACACAATCTGCAGATGACTCCAAGCCGGTTCCAATGCAGGTTCCTCTTCTTCAGGATCATATGCTTCTGCAAGCTTACCATCATGATTCGAACATGGTAGCGTTCGAAACAAATTTGCCGCTGCCATCTTAGTGATCTCCTGCATAGTCGCTTCACTGAACTTCGAATTCACAGCAGAAACATAATCAACAAGTTCAAGCAAAGTCTGCCTCTTGATATCCTTCTCTTTAACATGCTTATTAGAATCACTAAAATCAAATACAACACAACACATATTTAACTTCCTTATAAAAAGATTAGCCTTCTCCGAGCTAGAAACATCCCGAAAACCCGGCAAAGCCTCATAAACTCCATCTCCATTACCAAGAGCCATTGTCGAACCAACGTGAGGTCCAATTGCAGGAATCAACTTCTTAGCTTGGTTTGTTTTATTCGAATTCTTTGACAACGGAGCAGAACTCCCATTCCCAGAATACAACCCACCCGAAAAAGTTGAATTAGATTTCAATACAGTATTGGAACTACCATTGACCAACTCACCATCACCATTATAATCCCTCTCTGAAGATTTCGAAGGCTTTCGAGGTATTTTACCAAGTATGTTTTTGATCATATCTAGAAACACCAAACCCTAGAGCAACCAATCCTAATCCTGATACTAATCCAATTTTTTCTACTAAAACAACCAAACCTTCAACAACTGAACCAACTGCAATTAATCAACAACATTACCAGAATCAACAATCAGCATCAAGAACTTCACAGTCAAATCCAAAAACCCTAATCACAAAATCATACCTCAAAAACTCATCCTCCAAAATCAAACTTCACTTGTTCAAGATTCTGCATAAACAAAATGAGAATTATGATTACATGAAAAAGTGATTATAGAAAATTGAAAAACTGAACAAGAGTGAAAAGTGCTTACATTGAAAGTGAGATTGAGAAAACCTCAGAGAAGAGTGAAGTGGGAAATTTAGTGACAGAAAATGAAATATGGAAGAAATGTTTTGAAGAACCCAATTTGATTTTTTGGGCTACTGTATGGGTTTGTGTAAAGAGAGAACCGGAGAGAAGAGAAGGATAAAAAGGGAATAATGGAATATGAAAAGTTGGGGTTTTGTTTGATTAAAAGCAGATCGCGGTGGCAAAAAGGGAAGAGTTTCGAGGCAATGACTTATATGTCCCACTTTTTTAAGTTTTGAAATGTTTGAATGGAAATTGCTAAAAGAAAAAAAAATATATAGAAATTTTGAATAGAGAGTAATATATTTAACTTTTTAATATTTCATATATTAATATAATAATTTTTAAACATTTTTTATGTTCAAAGAAAAGTTTGAAAAATATTATTTTGATTAAAATTTGTACTTTTTATTTTCTTGAAATATTGAGAATACAAGTAGAAAGGTGTTGGGGTTGGGTAAAACTAAATTAGAATTGAATAATTTCTTTACTATTTAATCGTTGCATTTCTAAAATTTTATTAAATTTAACTTTTTTATTTTTTCTTAAATAATTTATAATATCTATGAAGAATAGATTGGACAATTAATTCAGTCTTATCTAGATGACTTGTATTAAATAATCATTAATTATATTTTAAATATATTTAGTTTATTTGTGAATTTTGTTGAATATCTATTATCTTATAAAATATTACTCTATCGCATATTATAAATAAATTTTATTTTTTTAAATATATTAAATAATTAATGTATGTATTTAATATATATATATATATATATATATATATATATATATATATATATATATATATATATATATATATATATATATAATTAATAAAGAATTAGTTATGGATCAATCTTAGCTGATTTTGAAGTGATCGATGTTGGATTTAATATGAAGGATCCCGACAACTACGATTTAGAGGAGGTTGAAATTATTTAATTTTAGAATTGATCTTCGAGTCAAATTAGGCGGTCTAATAAACTAGATAATGGTGGTTCAAACTAAAATAAATAAATAAAATGAAACAATGATAATTAATATCATATCTTAATTTTATTTAATTTTAAAATATTTTAAAATTTTAAAATTTATTTATATTAAATACATTAATATCCAATCAAACATGTTCTTCCATACTCTCTCACGAAATCATATTTTATGGATTCTCTATGCTTTTTTCTCTTTAAACGAAACACAATCTCTCTTCTCTCTAATCTAATTCGTATCTCATATTCCTCAATATTTTCAAACGCTGTCAAATGAAATTTTAAACGTTATAAACGTTATGGTCGACATATTGGAGAGATGATTCGATAGTAAATTTATTCATTCTCTCTCTCATTTTCTATTTTTCTCTAAATGCACGTTCTATGCTCAATCTCCAAAAATTCAAGCTCATAGCCACACAAAGTTTTATGGTCAACAGTCCCACCCGCATACCAACCACAAGTCACATTATTCACCTCTACTGTTGTTTTCATCCTCCTCTAGATCCACATGAAACTTCATTTCAAGAAGTCAAAGTCTGCCGCAAACTCAAAGATATATCAATCTCCTCTCCGTCTCCATCTCCTTCACCCATGCTCCAAGACGATAAGAACATCTGCCAACAACAACGTCACCATGGTGATAGAAAGACGGACTCCATCAGATTATGAAGTGGATCTCCTTTTTGTTAATCTACCGCGGTTGTTGCTCTCCGACGATATTTATTAAATGTATTGAAATTTTCATTTTAAATAAGTGAAAAAAGATTTTAAATGCTTATAATAAGACAAAGGTATGGATGACAATGAATAAGATTTGTACAAAATACTAATGTACCCGTTACCAAATCAAGTGAATATAATCACCTATATTATATTTATTTACTATTTATAACCAAATCAAATAAATATAATCATCTATATTATATTTATTTATTATTTATAGCGATATTCTGCGACCCGTGTGAAAACACATATGGATGATTACTTAATAATTTTATTTATTTTTCTACTAAAATATATATCTTCGATCCGACTACTTAATCTGTATATATTTTATATATATTTTTTAACTATCATTATACTATATTTATTTACTATCCGTGTGAGAGCACATGTAGATTAAATTAATGTTTATATGACAATCATAATTTCAAATATTTTTTACTTTTTAATTTGTGTATCTTTTATATACATTTATTAATTATTATTATATTTTATTTATTTATTATTTATAATGATATTGTGTGACGCACGTTAGATGACTATACTTAATTATTTTATTTGTTTTTTATTAAACAATACATTTTTGAAGGGCCGATACTACTTAATTTATATATTTTTATATACGCTTGTTAACAATCATTGTATTATATTTATTTACTATTTATAATGACATTTCGCGAACGCACAAATACATGACTACTTAATTATTTCATTAAATTTTTCTACTAAAATAAACATTTTCGATTGAATGAGGCTACTTATATATCTTTTATATTATTTTTTTAACTATCACTATACTATATTTATTTATTATTGATAACGACATTGCATGATTTGTATGAATGTACAGGTAGATTAAATTAATGTTTATATAACAATCATAATTTTAAATATTTTTTCCTTTTAATTTGTGTATCTTTTATATTCATTTATTAACTATCATTATATTATTTTTATTTATTATTTATATCGATTATGTGCAATTGGTGCAATACACATGTCCTTTACTAGTTTTTGACATAAAATTTTTAGGGTATGTGTGAGAATGATGACGGGCTTCAATGTTTCAATGTTTATGCTCTAACAAGTTTAATTGCAAACAAAAATAATAATTTTGTATAAATTTTGAACAAACTATGATTATATATTTAAAAAATAATAATTTTAAATAAAATTATCAAAACAAGGTCGTTTTATCTGGAAAAAACATGCATTTATCGCGTTAATTTTCTAAAACCGCTTGTTCACTAATTTTTATCTATTCTTACAAATTCACTATGATATTTAATTCAGCAATCACACCGATCAATAATTTCTTTAATTTTTAGTTTGACCAATTTGACTATCAATTCAGTCTGATTTTTAAAATATTGACTAATACTAATAACAAATTTAATGGGTTTGAGTTTGTTTATCAACACGACGACGTGCTTTTATAAAAAAGACAAAATTACTCCGATGATCGTTTAAGTTATTTAATTGTAACAAGTCAATCTTTTATATTTTTTCACTACATGTGGGTCCTTTATGTTAACTAAGGTTTGCACTGTTGACCTTTTTTCTGCTTTATTTTATTCTATTAATTTTATTTTAACTTCTAAAATTCATATTAAATTTTTTTAGTTTAAAAATTATGAAGATATTCCTAAATATATTTCTTCTTATTTTAAATTTCATGTAATTTTCTGTTTTTTTTTTTTTTTTTTAACTTCTTCCTTTGCGTGCATTTTAATTAGTTTAAAGATACTTTTATACATTAAAATATTCTAAAAATTTTATTATATAATTCAATGATGATCTCTGACCTATATTAAATGACATATGAGTATCATTAGTGTCGCTTCAACTTTTTTTATAAAAAATTAAAACAAAAATAATGATACAGACATTAAGTAACATAAAAAATTCATGTAGCAAAAAATATAAATAAATGACTTACAATTAAATAATTTAAACGATCCTAAAGATAATTTTACCTATAGAAAAAGAAAATATCTATTAATATATTTTTTGTCGTATATGGTGACCAAGTATTTGGTGGTTATGCTAAAAGAATAAAAATATATTTGGTGGTGTCTTGGGACCCAAATATCAAAATCAAAATTGTGTCGCATGGATGGAAATGAATTGGAGCCCTTCCTGTGCTCATTAACATGACTTTTAATCTTTTATAGAAGATACTGATGGGTGGGGTTTTTGTTGACTAGTTCAAATTATAGTTTTTTTTTATAATATTAAAATATTTTTTTATAAGTCATGATCTATTTAATTTTAAAAGTTTTATACTAAATTTCAATCGCTAAAAATATTGAATTATTGATTGAATAATTTTATTAAATTAAATAAAAATGAATATGGCCTATTCTTTTTCTTAAATATATATATATATATATATATATATATATATATATATATATATATATATATATATATATATATATATATATATATATATATATATATTGACTGAGTATTATTAATGATTAAAATTTTATGTAAGTCTATTAGATTTACATCTGATGTCAATAAATTATGTCTCTTTTTTATAATATTAAAATAAATTTATTTTAACTTATATATATATATTTTAACTTTTATATATATATATATATATATATATATATATATATATATATATGTGTGTGAGAGATTTATAAATTATGCACAAATATATTCAATATAATTATTATTTAAAAATTATTATAATTCAATTTAGACACTTTTTAATATAAATTTTACTTGTTTAATAAGATAGTTTATAATTTTTGGTTGATATTTGATAACTAATAATTTATAAATTATATAATTGATAGTTAATAACTAATATCTGACAAATTAAAAAGTGTTTGATAAAATTAATAGAAAAAACTTAGATACAATTTTTTGTGTGATTTTTATTATTTTTAATGAAAATATGACAATGATATAATTTTTTTCTATTTTCATTTCCTAAATAATACTAAAAGTGTTTGGATTAGCAATGGACATAATTGATTCTAGCATAATTGAGTTTGATAAAATTGATTTTTATCATAATTGTGTTTAGTAGAATTGATTTATTTTTGGATACATTTGTGTAAAAGTGAGTTGAACAATAAATTTCAGTGTAAAAAATATTTATAATTAATTTTGGAGGCAAAAATTACAAATTTTAGCTTGAGTATAATCAATTCAGAAGACATAATCAATTTTATTTTTGTTTAATCAAATATCTCAAAATCATCCAGAATCAATTCAACACATCTAGAATTGTTTCCGCCCCTTCCAAAAGTCAAATCAAACATACACTTAAGTGCACTTGTCATATTTTTATTAGAAAATAGTAAAAACCACATATAAAAAATTGTATATAAATTTTCTCCTAAATTAACCGCTCAACTAATTAATAAATTTAAAATAACATAAAATACAAAAGATATTTAATACATAATTGTTTTATTTTAAATTAAATTATAAAAAATAAAAAGTGTTTTAATTAAAATAATAAAGATAAAAATGAAAGAAAAAGGGCATTTACCAAAAGATATAAAGTAGTGATAAAGAGGCATTTACCATTTTAGTCATACTTATTGAAGTATTTGGCTAAATTTACGATTTAACTAGTTTATAAATTAAAATAACATTAAAGATATTTAATAAGTAATTATTTTATTTTTAATTAAAGTAAACTATAAAAAATAAAAATGGATTTTAGTTAAAATAATAAGGATAAAAGTGAAGAAAAAATAGATAAATTAAAATATTATTTAAAATAGTGTCTCAAAAATAAATTATAAAATAATAAAATAAGTGATAAATTCATGATTAAATAAAAATTACCAAACAAATTTTATTATATATGAGTTCATAAGTTATAAATTTTAAACAATATATCATGCCAAACAAAACTTTAATAGTTTTTCAAATGATAAATTTAAAAAGCTTACTATTTGTACTATTTGTTGTTATCGTTTTGTATATATGAAAATTTTATAATCAATTTTTTGAATCAATTTAATATTTTATATCATAACTATCTATTAATTTAATATATTTAACAACAAATATAAATTATATTTGTATAATTTATTTGAATTGTTATCATTTTACATATAAAATTTTGTAATAAAAGTGAATAGGTGAAACTAATAGTTTCATCTTAATTATTTATTAATAAAAACGATAAAAAAAATACACCCTCTTTCACAATTCAGATTATTTAATAATATTTTTTTTGAAAAAATATGTTTTTATCCTTTATAGTCTATACCTATAAAATAAATAAAATAAAAACCAGTACTCGTTAGTGTAATTATGAGAATATTTTTAAATAACCTATTTTTTCAAATTTATTCTCAAAATAGCTCGTGTTTTAAAATAATTTCTAAAGTACTCTACTTTTCAGGAAGTCATCAGGTTAATTAGCGCCTTTGTACAAATTTTCAATGGAAGCACCAATTAAATTGTTGATTGTGTAACACCCCATATTTTTAATTATTACTAAATTGGAATTTTAATTATTTAATTAATTAAAATTTAATTTTTGAGAATGATTAGAATATTAGAATTATTGGAAAATAAATAAAGGAAAAGAGATTGGGCTTATGTGGTGATTAGTAGAGGAGAGGGGTGTGAGGAGTAAAAGCCTCTAATTATTTTGTTATTATTATAATAGAATAATAAGAAAGAAAAAGGAATTGGAAACCAAATTGGCTAAGGTAAGGGGTGATTGCTCTAATTATAATGTATTATGAGTTTTGAGAATGGTAGAATAGAGTAAGATATTAGGAATCTCAATTTAGGATTTTTAGATTTATGAGTTTTGACCCTAAATGTATGATTTTGACATTCTTGATGCAATCGGTGTTATAGAGTTGTTGTATGATGTTGTGGTGTGTTGTTATGACATTGGAATCTTGTATTGGGATGTGTTTTGGTGTTAATTGTGTATGGGTTCGTAATTGGAACTATTGGATGGATTGAGAATGAAGAATGCTGTCAAAATAGTGATTTTCTGCTACAGGAGTCGTGGAACCCGGTTACCCTGTGAAGGGAACCGATTACCACTGTGTATTTTACATAAAAATGAGATTTTTGGGTATGGGAACCGGTTCCCCTATAGGAGAACCCGGGTTCCCAGTATATTTTCCAGCAGCGTGTTTTCACATGGTTGTGGGAACCCGTTCCTACTGTTACTTTTTGAAAAATACTAAACTTTAAAAATTCATAACTTTCAAACCGTAAGTTCGTTTTAGTCGCTGTTTTGGACGTTGTTTCTTAAGTTAAATACTCTATTTTATAAAATGAAGAAAATAACAGTAACTTAATTTTATTTTGAAAAGTATTGATTTTCCGACTTGTGGTTATTCGTATTTTGTACACTTGATGGGTAAGCAATTGTATGTTGTTTTGTGATGATGGATGTGTGCATATTGATGGATGTATGCTTATGTTGATGATAGAATTCTTAATTGATGAGTAATTTATTTGCATGTTTATGCGATTTGATGTGTTCATGATAAATGATTGTATCATGTTTTGGTTGATGATGTGCATGTTTATGCGATTTGATGTGTTCATGATAAATGATTGTATCATGTTTTGGTTGATGATGTGCATGTTTATGCGATTGGATGTGTTCATGATAAATGATTGTATCATGTTTTAATTGATGATGTGTATGTTTATGCGATTGAATGTGTTCGTGATAAATGATGGTTATCATATTTCGGTGATGATGTTGTAGTAATTGCTTGTGCATGTTTATGTTGTTTGATGATGTTCATGATAAATGATAGTTATCATGTTGTGGATTGATGATGGTTTATGATGTATGATGTTATAATAATCTGTGTTGAATGTTGCATGCTTTTATGATGTGCATGCATATATATTCTAGTGGTAGCTAATTCTCATTGTGTGGAATTAACGAGTATTGCAATAACCATTCCCGGGTGATTATGGGTGGTGAGGTTGGATTCATGTCCGAGTGATTATGGACGAATCGATGTAATTGTATCCGGGTGATTATGGATCAGTGTGCGACTTAGTTCACTTTTGGTACCACATGCATAGAGTCTTGCATTGCATTTTGTATGGATTATAACATGATAGGATGGTTTCCAGTGTTATAATTTGGTTGTTGTGTTTGATGCATGTTCATTGTGACACCCCAAAAATAATTCAATTATTAATTTAATTAGAGTTTAATTATTAATATTTTGAATTGTTGAATTTAATTAATTAATTAAATGAAAGGAGAGTTGGGAGTGTGAGGAGTAATATTAAAATATAGTTTTTTTATAATATTAAAATATTTGTTTATAAGTCTTGATCTATTTAATTTTAAAAGTTTTATACTAAATTTCAATCGCTAAAAATATTGATCGAATAATTTTATTAAATTAAATAAAAATGAATGTGGCCTATTCTTTTTTCTTAAAAATAAAATATATGTATAAATATTTGACTGAGTGTTATTAATGATTAAAATTTTATGTAAGTCTATTAGATTTACATCTGATGTTATGTCAATATATGTGTGTGTGATTTATAAATTATGCACACATATATTCGATACAATTATTATAATTTAATTTAGACACTTTTTAATATAAATTTTACTTGTTTAATAGGATAGTTTATAATTTTTGGTTGATATTTGATAACTAATAATTTATAAATTATATAATTGATAGTTAATAACTAATATCTGATAAATTAAAAAGTGTTTGATAAAATTAATAGAAAAACTTAGATATAATTTCTTGTGTGATTTTTACTATTTTTAATGAAAATATGACAATGATATAATTTTTTCCTATTTTCATTTCCTAAATAATATTGAAAGTGTTTGGATTAGCAATGGAGATAGTTAATTCTAGCATAATTGAGTTTGATAAAATTGATTTTATCATAATTGAGTTTAATAGAATTGATTTATTTTTGGATACATTTGTATAAAAGTGAGTTGAACAATAAATCTCAGCGTAAAAAATATCCATAATCAATTTTGGAGACAAAAATTACAAATTTTAACTTCGAGTATAATCAATTCAGAAGACATAATCAATTTTATTTTTGTTAATCAAATATCTCAAAATCATCCAGAACAATTCAACACATCTAGAATTATTTATGCCCCTTCCAAAAGTCAAATCAAACATACACCACTTGTCATATTTTTATTAAAAAATAGTAAAAACCACGTATAAAAAATTGTATATAAGTTTTCTCCTAAATTAACAGCTCAACTAATTGATAAATTTAAAATAACATAAAATACAAAAGATATTTAATGCATAATTGTTTTTCAAATGATATGAGTTTATAACTTATAAATTTAAAAAAATATATCATGCCAAACAAAAACTTTAATAGTTTTTCAAATGATAAATTTAAAAAGCTTATTATTGGTACTATTTGTTGTTATCGTTTTGTATATATATGAAAATTTTATAATCAATTTTTTGAATCAATTTAATATTTTATATCATAACTATCTATTAATTTAATGTATTTAACAACAAATATAAATTATATTTGTATAATTTATTTGAATTGTTATCATTTTACATATAAGATTTTGTAATAAAAGTGAATAGGTGAAATTAATAGTTTCATCTTAATTATTTATTAATAAAAACAATAAAAAATACACCCTCTTTCACAATTCAGATTATTTAATAATATTTTTCTAAAAAAATATGTTTTTAATCCTTTAAAATCTATACCTATAAAATAAATAAAATAAAAATTAGCACACATTAGCGTAATTAGGAGAATATTTTTAAATAACCTATTTTTTCAAATTTATTTTCAAAATAGCTCATGTTTCAAAATAATTCTCCAGAAAGTCATCCGACCCTTTGTACAAATTTTTAATGGAAACAGTCATCCGACCCTTTGTACAAATTTTTAATGGAAACACCAATTAAATTGTTGACTGCACTTAAAACACACATACACTAGCGTCAATTCAATTGGTGTCTCCGCTAAAAATTTGTACACATGCATCAATTCGTCTTATGTCTCTACTGAAAAATGGGTCTATATGAAATTTATTATTATTTTTAAATCCACCTGGATATTTTGTTAATTTTTTAATTAAGAAAATTATTTAAACAAAAATTTATCAATAATCTTAATGGGCTTAGGACATTCACTCCAGGCCTGCTTTCAATTCATTTTAAGATGGGTTGTGTGCAACAACCTTATAAACACTTTTAGTTAGTAAAAGTTTTCCTACGTGGGACTTTAAAACATGCAGCATACATACAATACAGCTAACCTCAAAGCACTTCTCAGTTCTGCTATCAGATTCATCTCTTTCATCGTCTCACTTCTCAGTTCTGCTATCAGATTCATCTCTTTCATCGTCTCTAGCTAACCTCCTCATTTCAGCACACTTACCAGCTCAACGCCGTCAATTTCAGCTTTGCACTCCTTCAAGCACACCATTTTCCACAAGGAACTTTCCACCATGAACAACTGCATTATTTGGCTCAAGAAAATTTATGTCTAGATTATTGTTTTACACTGTGATTGTCTTCTACATTCTTTGAATCATTAATGCATATATAAACCATGTGAAATTTTGATTTACTATGCTTCATATATATATATATATATGCGCGCGCGGGGGCATGAATTCGATGAACTTTTTTGTTAATGATTAATGAACGAGTTTGATGGACGATGATGCAGTTTGACTATCGAATTTCGACCGCTGGAAAATGTGCATGACTTTAAAGTCCAGTGAAGATGAACGGTTTGCTGATAAGCGTTTATGTGCTAGAGACCGTCGGATGTGTGGTGGTTGATATTAAAGGAAGATGCGTTGCTGCTACTTCAACGGGTGGTTTAATGAACAAAATGAGTGGTCGAATTGGTGACTCGCCAATCATAGGTGCTGAAACATATGCATGTGAATTATGTGAAGTTTCATGTACTGGTGAAGGTGAAGCTATCATACGTAGTACTCTGCACGTGAAGTTGTTGCGGTTATGGTATACTTGGTTGTGTATTTAATTTCTCATACACGTATCGGTTTTGTGCAGAAGCAATAATGGTGACTGTGCAGAAGTACCTTCCATACTTACATGTACCAGTTTTGGAATATATATTAAGTTCCACATCGAAGATTTTCAATACCTAAAAGTGTTTATATACCTCTGTTTCACTTCAAATAATGTAACATTACTTAATGGGCTTCTAAAATATATAAGGCCTTTTAGCCCTATAATAATTAATTTATAGCGTAAATTATAAAATTTAATAGAATATAAAATAAAAAGTAAAATATAATTAAAAAACGTTAACAAAAATATTAAATTAAAACTAAATAAAATAAAATTCCACGTGGATAAAAATAGTCTGACTGGATTTTTTAAAAGTTTATTTAAGAAGTCTTATAGGTTTATATATATAGATATAGGATTTTTAAAAGTTTATTTAAGAAGTCTTATATATATATATATATATATATATATATATATATATATATATATATATATATAGATATAGGCAGACCTATTTAGCATTTTTACTAATATATATGCATATATAGATCAACCTATTTATTAATATTTTTTTCTAATATATGCATATATTTAGGTCAACATATTTCGATTATTTTTAATATATATGAAAATATATGTCGGTCTATAAGGTTTCATAGGTTTTTTTAATAGCTTAAGTCTAACTTATTTAATTAAATAGACTTTTAAAAAAATCTAAACGTGACATTTTTATTTAGCAGTTTTGACTCATCCTCGTAGGAAGGTCCAATTGAGGATATTTATTGTAATTAATTAATTAATTCAATCATTGCCTATAAATGATGGTTTGAGAATTGGGCTTCGATGGATGATATAATTGTATCTCATATCCATAATTAGTCACAAATGATTTCTCAATCAATTTGGACGTGAGATCGACACATAACAGAGTTGGGTCGATATATCATAGTCGGTCCACTAACATATATAACTCGTTTTAGGCCTCTGGGTAGGCTGCTCCGTATTCGAGTTTAGAGCTCGACCCAATACTTGAAAAAAGATGGAATCTAACCCAAAATAGATATCTAGAATGTACACAGTCCCTCAAACATAAGGCTAATACGGATGAGATGCTTTAGAAAAAGGTTTGATCTCATCTATATGAATCGGGGATGTACATAGTCCATCAATCATGAGACTCATATGGGTGAGATGCTTTGTATGGGAAAACAGGTTTATCTTTACCTTCATATATTATCTTGCCACAAGTTTTTAATATCGCATTGAATGTGACTCACCCATTTAAGAGTATACGGCGAGGTTCTGTCTTTGCTTTCCCTTTGGCAGGAATTTTACAAATTATCCATTGTGTATGTGCTTACCCAAACATGATCTTGCTGCTATCCACACTCTTGATTGATCCTTTGTTCCTTCATCATCCATAGATGCGTAGTTTTAATTATTAAGTCTCCAGACTCATATAAAGTTTGTTGTTATCATTGCTCTTATTCCTCTAGATTATTTAGCCCTTAGTGTAGCTGTTTTTTCTACACTCATTTTGGATGTATAAAAAAACCTAACATCTCCCATCCTTTCATATTCTCAAGTCAAACTTGGAGCTACCATTTATCTTCTTCTCTTTAGGGTCATCTCTTCTAGAATTTTGTTTGCTTATGAGTCACTTTGCGCTTCTTTAACCATAGGCTTACCCCTAACATATTCCTCATCTTTTTCCACGCATCACTAGATTATGACTCAACCTCTTCTCTTTTTTACGATTTTATTTTCCATGGTTTGGGAATGTGTTTAAGAAATAACTGAGTTGTGGAGACAATGTGTAGTGACCTCCAAATGAATCACTATGAATATGGGTGGGGTTTCATGGGGAGGGAGTTTACAACACCTCCCTTAGTTCTATTGGGTGAGAATATGAATATAAAGAGGTATAGAAGAAGGGATCGAATAAACCATCTCCCTTTAAGACAATTTTAAAAATATTTTAGGTCTCATAAATGAAATCAGAGATACACCTACTTGGGCAGGAGACATTGGATTTCAAGATTATTGAGAGGCGGTCCTGAGGTAGATGTCATCGTTGGGAGGATGATTACAGAGGCATCCAGTGCGTTGCAATATAAGAGGCGGAGGAGATCGCATGAGGTTAGGATTAAGCATACATAGTAGTAGTAGCAACATATGTTATGTTTTATTTTTTTTAATGATGTAGTAATATTTTGACACTACTTCACTTTCTGAATAACTTATGTACTATATTATATTTTCCTATTTCAGAATCAGGGGCGGAGCCAGAATCAATATGGAGGGTATTCTCATATATACAAGGCTTAATTAGACGCATATCCGGTCCTGTACAGGAGCAACATGCTCTACAATAAAGCCTCACATTTAAGAGAGTCTCTAAATTTTAAAATGTTCAATTTTTTTAATATTAATTTTAATAAATATTTAAAATATGTTATAAAAAATCAATAAATTAAAAAAATGAGATTGATCAAAATTAAAATAATTAAAATTAATTTTTATTTAATATCTAATTATATTTTTGATATGTCATTTTTAATTATTATAATTATAATTTTTTTTAATTTGAGCCTATTTTTTAAATTTGAACGTGACCTCCAATTTGATTGGGCCGACCCTGATTAGGCGTTTAATCCTTTAACTTAATTTAGGATTTCAGTTTAATCTCTTAGTTAATAAACATTACATTTTAGTCTTTAAAATCTCATTTTGTTATTCAATTTAGTTCATTAAGTTAAGTTTTAACTTTAAATATTAGATATCTAATGTGGTGCAATAATATTGAGTGTGCACCATCAAACCTTTTTGTTTAAGAAGAACCATTCAATATGATTAAAAAAGATCAAACGATTAGAAATTAAAACCCAAAATCATAAAAATAAACTCAATTTTTTTATCATAAACCATCTAACAATCAAACTAAAAAAAAAAACTTCAACATAAACTAAAAATAATTAAATTATTAAATATTATTATATCACTAAAGAACATAATAATGTTTTACTTTAACTTTTAAGATTAGGTAGAAGACTTTTCGTGTAGTAAAAAAAATTTCTTATCCACTCACAACACAACCTCTAGTTTATTAGTAACTTTAAATTTTCATTGGCAATTAAAAAATATTTAGATTTTGTGACCTCTTGTATTGTATAAGAGTATATAGTATAAACCACTAGGACAAATTTCTATATATTTAGTGTATTCCATGGAATATCCTATACCCCTTGGATCTGCCCCTGTTCCGAACATGTACTTTAACTGTTATGTTCGTATTATTATGTTCATTTTATTTTTCATCTATATCATATCATTTTATGTTTGTCCGTTTGTCTCTTTATTAGGTAGAGATAATGATTTTAAGCAAAAATTAAACATAAAAAATTTCGTATACACATATCTAAAACATCTGTCGACAAAAACGCAAATATTTTCAGATATACATATATGAAATTCCTATAAAATTTTAAATCTAACGTTCAACTATAAAAATATAAATAAATAACTTTAAACATGTATATTCGTTGAGAGGTCCGAAAGACATTAACAATAGTGTGTATAAAAAAATTGTTAAATAAAAACAGAGATTCTTAAATAATTTGACACAATTTGCAAGACAACCCATATTTAAACCTAACTACACCTGGACCGTACCTAACTCAGTTGGAGGCTAAGGTTGATTACACAAATGGAATCATCGTTATCGATATGGGAATACACCGTAATCCTCTTCATGCGTCCCTTCCTCGCCATAGCTTTCGTTCTCTCCTTAATCACTCTAGGTTCGTAACTTCTTTTCTCCGTTTTCCATCGCTTCTTCAACAATTCATCTTAACCATTTTGTTTCTGTGAACTGCAGGTTGGTTTTTGGCATGGAAACTGGTGCTCGTTCATGTTCCCTTGGTTCAAGAAATTTTTGGCCTCAAAAAGAAACCGCTTCGATCTAAGCCCCAAACTGGTCGTCTTTCCAAAATTTACAGCACAATTAATGCCCCAATTTCACCTCCCACTTAGGTAATTTATCTTTCTAAGGGTTTGAAACACATAATTGGGATTTTTTTCATTCCATTGTTGGGAATCCAATGAAATTATGTTTTGTCATTTCTTTTCCTCCAAAACAGCTTCATATCCCCCTCTCGACTTTGTGTGGCTTTTTGGCAGCCCTTTCTGCAACCTTCTTGCAACGAAATCAAATTGTGTTTACATACCTTAAACTTATTTTCTTTATATGGGATCTGAATATTGATGATAGGAATGAACTTTGATAGTTGTTATATGTCTCTAATGTTGTGTATTATTCTATTTTTTTAGCTTTTGTGTATGATATGAGCTTCTTGAATTGTTTCCCTAAACTTTGGCATAGTGTCCATACTTCTCTACCCAGTATAGCGTTTTAGGGTCGATTACTATGCTCGAGTATCTTGACTACATAGATTATACACCGCTTGCTTCAAATATCATTGGATGGTTTCTTGCTTTGCCATTATAGATGAGATCATTAAGTTGATTTAGGATGTAGAAACAATCACCGATATTAACAGTTGCTTTCATGTCAATGCAGATATGATAGTTGGATTGTGAAAATAGCAAGCATAGGAAGTTGGATAGTAGGACAACCACTGACTCAGTGATTGAAATCAAATGAAAAATCTCCGAGAAGCAGCAAACAATACACCTCTAAAGCTCTTCGGAGATGTTTATATTATACTCCTTGTACATGTATTAGACTATTAGTTCATTACTCTGTGGAACTACTTTGGCAAATCCAAGTGATAATTATTTATGATTTCCCTACTAACATCACACATTTATGTAGGAAGTGCAGACTACTAGGAAACATGATATTTAGATTTTGACATCCATTACATAGTCTCTCTGATCCTCATCTGTCATCAAATCACTCAACAATTGTTTCATTCTATTTAGCGCATCACCTAACACACGGAAGTCTCTGAAAACTCGAGCTTCAACGGTATTTAGTTGCAAGAGACTCTTAATTGTGACAAGTGCCTGTTTAATGTATGCAAAGTGTCAAACTAAATTATAAACGTGCAAAAAACAAGTCTTCTACAATGTTTTAGAAGTATTGAGAGACTTGTTTCATACATCTTTATTGTTGATGAGAATGATGTTTGTGTTGTTGTTTTTCAGAATTGACAAATTTGGCTGGATGAGGGCCTATTGGTCATTAGAAATCAAAACTTCGTTAGTCTGGGTTGAGAAATAGTTGATATAGACCAACCTCTCAATAGTTTAGGTGAGACACTCAATAGTCAAAGTCATGCGTTCGATAAATTGGATTAGATACCCGCTAAATCATCGGGGAACCACTATTTTTAAAATATGACTGAAAGTACACCTTCTCCTAAGCATGAGTCGAGATGCTTTTAAAGGCTACAAAGATCAGAACATAATCCCTCAAGCATGAGTCGTGCATGAGTGAAATTCTTTTCAGAGACCAATTTAGAAGTCATACATGCCTTTACTACGATTAACTACAATGTATGTTTGCATACTGGTATATGATACAAGTTGTAGTTAAGTCAACAAAGTCGGATTAATTTCTTTAAACTCGCTCATGTTTAGTTTCAGATTGCCCCTTCTTCCTTTTGAATACTCTCCAAGCTCCATTCGTGATGGACAAACACATACTGATATAGACATACTGATGCATAGACTCTAAGCATGAGGCCTGCATGGGCAAAGTGTTTTGAATGACATGTTTGTTTTTGTCACTCGACAAGTACACAACAGTTAGTGAGTTCAACTCTCAATTCCTTATACTTATAAGTCTTATTATAGATAATTAAATATGTGACTCTGACGCTATTTATTGTGTAAAGTGAGTTCATTCAAACTCTCAAGTCATTTTTATTTTTTCAAAGACTAAGAAATTTTTTATTATGATGAAGTATCATAATCTACTTCACCAATTTTTATTAGTCTCCTTGTTTATTAAAGGCTATTAGGATTGGATGACCTAACTATAAGTGATTTTTTATTTTATAGGTTTCGTTGCTAATACCCCGGAAGCAATCACCTATAAATGCAAGATTTTTTCATAAGATTTCAACTCGTTGATACTAGTTTTCCGATTTTCATTTTACTTACGGTTCTTATTTTAATTAATAAATGCATTTAAAATGTTATTTTTCTCAAAACGGAACATGTTTGTCTTGTTTTCAACCTATTCTAAATTTTAATTATAAAATATATATAAAGAATTTTCTTTAAATTATCTTTTTAATTATTTTAAATCCCTAAATTCATCATAGATAGAGTATGAAAAATAATCTAACCTAGAAGCAACAAATGTCCATCAGAGATAGATTAGGCAGATTGAGAAGCTCTAATTAAATCTATTTTGCAACACATATGTATGTGACGAGCATTTTCCTCCTATTGATTTTTTGAGATTGAAAATATGATGAACTTTTTCTAACGGGGACATAATAGGGAGCAATGCAGTACAATATCCAATTACTCGTGCTTTGTGTGATGGGAGAGCCAAGGATAACATACACTTGTTCTTTCACTGTCCTAAGAGTATAATATGTTAGCAAAAACTGGGCTATAACATGTCATGCAAAATCAATCAATGAAATTTGTATTTAGTATGCAAAACAACTCATATTATTATTACACTTGATGTGATTCCTTCATTATGAGACAAATAAATAAATTTTGTGACGACTAATCAACAATATCATCACATAATACATCAACTAAAATTTTAGTACATCAAAATCAATATGCTAATCAAATCAATCATTAATAACACTTATAATACTGAATAACTTTCCTATGCCACCTTGAGTTGCTTGTGTTCAAGTTTATGAGTAGTATTCAAATCAACATGAACAAAGGCTCTTTCAATTTCAGGTAACATTTCAAGCTTATCTTGAAGTGTCTCTCAATGTCATGTGCTTGACTAAGTGACATTTCTTCCGACAAACTATGTCAACCTCCACAAAATAATTAGATCCGAATGTGTAGGCTCTCAATGTATCAATGTGCTTGATCTCTTTGTCATGGTTCCAACATAGATATGTTATCTTTGCAAGGTACTCTGGTGGAGCTGTTTTTCCTATCAACGACCATACATTCTCCATCACCGTTTTCGACCAATTGCTTATTGTATATAACGCTATCTGCACCACCATTGATATTAATCACAGTTAAACCATGTTCTCATAAAATATTTGTCACAATTAAACCATAGCTAAATAGAACCTCTATTTATTTTGTCACGATTAAACTGTGACTAGTTTATACAGGGCATTCAAAAATTTAAGATTGCTCTGTATATGTTAGTATATGTATATGGATTCAAGGCGTACCAGGATAGCTCCAAGAGGATCAAGCCACCAATAAAATTTGATGGCTAGCACTGCTGTGGCTAGACCAATTGAGTTTGTAATGACATCAAAGAAATGGTCTTGAGCATAGGCTCTAACTATTTCATTTTTGAACCTGCGACAATATATCATGAGCCCGATTTTTACCAATGTGGCTGTCACCATAATCGCTATCATCCACTTTTCTTTTGTAGGATTCCTATCAGGTTGAGCCTATCAAAAAATGATTTCGAAATTGATAAATATTGAGTAACATGTTAGTCTATGGAATCAATATCAAATCATCTTCAAAGATGCAGCTTTATAAAATAGTAGGAAAAAATCCTTATAAATGTTGCATCGTAGAAGATGATCTATGTATATTTATGTAATATGTTATTTATTTTCTTTACCTTTACGATGATTTCCCTCATTGATTCAAATAATATTTGTAATCCGAGAGTTGCCATGACAGACGCAAATACAACGATCCCCTATCAATTTATTTTGCAAACCAAAAGTTACTAAATGAATGACTCTTTTGAAATGATACCAAATGCATCTATATTATGAAAAGAAGAATGAAGCTTTTACCACAGGTTGCATTCTATTCTTGCCAATAGGGTATTTATCATAGTTTGGCTTGCTCATAGTATAAGAAGTGAACCAAAGTATAAATCCAGACAAAAGATCCAACAATGAGTCCAAAGTTGATGCAATCACAGCCAAAGATCTACTTTGAATAGATGCATAAACTTTTGCTACAAATAGCACCATGTTCCCTATGTTAGATAAGTAAATTGCCAACTTCTCATTCCTTTCAAGTTTCTTCATCTCATCCTGAAAAATAAAATAAAAAAAAAAGTTTTGTTTCACGCATCAGAGAAACCATTTTATCAAGAATTTAAATGATATACACTGTATCGTAAAATATACAAAAAAATTTACAATTTACCTCTGTTAAGTTTCCAGGTAATGTGCCCAAATCAAGATATGAATCCACTTCTTGAAACCCTTTAAGAAGCACTTCCTGCCTCTTATAATACTTAGCAAGTTTCCTTTGTCTATCTGAAAAATATACATGCAAAATTCATTTTAGAAACATTGAAAAATAAATATGAAATATGAACAAAAAGAGTTTGTTGAATTGAAATTCAAGTTCAAGTACTCATTGTTCTTAGGAATAATCCAAAGCCAAAATGAGACTCCATTTGTCTCTCCGGCATTCGATGATCATCCATGCTGATCCTCCATGAAGGTTGTCTAGCCATAGAGACATTCTCAGAAGCAATATTTGGAGAAAGAAGCTCAGTTCTGTAATCAGTTGAATCAGTTCTAACTTCAGTCACTTTTGCCATGTTTGTGTATTAATAATCATTTGTATGTACTATAGTCTTTATATATAGAATTTTGAAGCAACATAAAATACTGTATGGAATATTATAACAAAGGAAAGCATGAAGAATGCTTGATTAAAGAGGAGTTGTTTGAATGAGTCTTATATCATGCCTCTAAAGAAGTTGATTTTATATTAATTTGAATGGAATATTTACTTGGAAGTGCATAAGTGTTCACATTTTAACTTTCAATTTTTTTTATATATATTTTGGAATAATTCAACTGCTACTTAAATGAGATAGGTATAAAAAAGTTAAACATGGGTGATGATAGTGTCATGATCAAGATCATGGTGAACTTAGGAAAAATATTTAGAAATATACAAACTTTTGAAGACATCATAAAAATTAAAAAGTATGCGAATAGAAAGAAAAAAATTGATGAGAAAACTTAAGTTAGGATTTAAACAGAATCTGTGAGGTGTGTGATGTGTACACCTGTTATATGATATGCTGTTTGGACCGGACTCAGTTTGTGGCTTTGGCCCATTTGGCTCACAGCTATAATTTTTAGGAGAAATGAACTTGGCACTCCATTTATTATACATGCCATCCCTCCCTCAATTTTCATTATTCCCAAAATACTCCTTTTACTATTTACTCTAAATTTTCTATTTTTGTCAAAAAAAAATTATATTGGTCAAAGGAGTCAAAAAAGAAATTGTCGGTACGCTAAGCAAATTTCTGATACTGAATTTGGTCGCTTACCGTAAATTCTTTACATTATAAAAATTTCTGATAGTGATTAATCAGAAATTTCAAAATTTCCGATTGAAATTCACCGGAAATTTCAAAATCTGACACACGTACCAGAAATTACGCAAATTTCCAGTAAAAATCTAAATTGAAAATTTGAAATTTCCGGAGTATCAGAAATTTGAAATTCCTAGGTACTGGAAAACATATTTTATACTTTGTGTGTTGGGTCACAAAATACATATTTTATTCTTGTGTGTCTCATTTGAAGCTATATATTGCACATACTAAATCTCGGGAATGGATTGGCTGCCTTTGATTGTTGCTGCCTTTGGTGACTTTAGGCCATTTAAGAGCTAAGTGAGATATTAAAATATATTGTATATTGTTTTTTAAGAGAGAAGAATTGAGTTAGGGAGAGATAGAGAGAAAGGTAGCAAAGGTACCAAAATTGAAAGTTTGCCAATCCTTTTCCCTAAATCTGTCAACAAATACTCTCTCTACAGAAGCTACTGATTAGTATTTCCAAAACCTGATTAGGACTGCAGAAATGTAATTATCATAGAACCAGTTCAATTCATTCCTTATGACAATAGTTATGGAGTATTTTCACTATTCAAATTGCTTGGGATCATGACTATCAGTGATTTGGCCAACGACTGACTCATTAGTCCGCACATCACCAAGTATTCATCAATTGCAAAGCAAATAGAAATATTTTCAATCTTTTAGAGAAGGAAAAATGGTTTTAGATTGCATGCTTTGTCAATGTTTTGGCAAGACTAGGTTTAGGTGAACTCAAATAGGAATATAGTAATATCATTTTATAAGATCAAACATATTTAAACCCTAAATAAAAACAATTAAATCTCTGTACCAAAAATACATATGATATTAAGTTATTAACTGTACAACTAAAAAGTTAATTAGTATCAATACCCATAGTTTTCGTTAACAAATTGCAATAACATCAAAATTGTGAGAAACGTATCCTATAAACTCTAGATAATGATACAGGGTCAACCTCATAATCTAAGGATATCAACTCATGAGCAGACATAACTACTTTATCAACTTTCTTTGGAAAATATTTTCCACTTCAACACGAACATTTTCGACATCCATTACATAGTCTCTCTGATCCTCATCCGTCATCAAATTACTCAACAATTGTTTCATTCTATTCAGTGCATCACCTAACGCACAGAAGTCCCTGAAAACTCGAGCTTCAGTGGTCTTTAGTTGCAAGAGACTCTTAACCGCGACAAGTGCCTGTTTAATATATGCAAAGTGTCAAACTAAATGATAAACATGAATCGCAAAAGGGGCCAAATTGTTTGTGCAAAAAACAAGTCTTCTACAATGCTTTAAAAATAACATTAGATGTTAATGCCAGAAATCACCTTTTCCTGGAGATCAAGGTCAGTTGAAGCAGTTAAATCAACCACAGACTTCAACAGATCCTGGCCATTGAAAAATGATGGTTCATCCTTGTCAATGTTTTCTAATTGATAATCTGCTAAATCAGTCAATAGAAGCACAGCCTTCCTCCGTAGTTTAATATCAATACTCGCATTCCTCAAAATATCCTAAAAAGTTTTCAAAGTCAATTACCATTTACCATAACAAAAATAGATTAAAAAAACATGGCAACAATGTTTATAATAATAAAACGTAGACCGGTCACCTGAAGCATCAAACCACCAGCTTCAGCATAGAACAATTCTTGACTAGCTAAATTATTCCGAATCAACGCTGAAACAGCATATAATGCTTTAATGCCTTCTTCGACTGAATCAGATTTTACCATAACTATTAACTTTGAGAGTACACCATGTTCCAAGACCTAGAATAGTCAAAATTTGGCAGCATTACAATATTGTTACAAAACAGCCGGATACTAAGATTTATATCAAGAAAGAGTGCTAGATGGACACGTCTTTTTCCAGAGGTATCAGTGCTACAGAGCTTATATCATTCTGGTAAAAGTATTATCCAAATATTGATATGACCTTCAACTAAGAGTTTGTTTTGATTCAGTTAAAAACAACTTACTAAGAAGGCAACAACATACCTGCTGCTGAACAGTTGGATTGTTTTGACTAGCTTTTCCAAGAACCCATGCAGCAAGAGCCCTAATACCCGGATCCGAGTTATCAAGTTCTCGCCCAAGAGCATAAACCCCACCAAGCTTGTTTAAATCTAACAAACATTAGAATCTCTTATTAGGGACACACTATTCTACAGGAAAGAAAAACCCTAGCAAATGGAAACAAAAGCACATTGATAGAAAGATATCTACCATTTGCATTATCTAACGGTTCAACAAGCTCGAGAAGCTCAAGCAAGGCTCGGTACCGATCTTCCAAAGATATAGACACATTATTCAAATCAGTTATAGAAATTTTCATCAATTCCGCATCAGATAACATTTTAGTTTCCTCCATTAACTCCTGTTCAACCCCACAAACAATGCAAACACTGTAAGTAAAAAAACAAAAACAAAATGACACACCAAAATCACAAAGAAAACTCAAATTACTTTAATTTCAATTTGACGCTTTTGAAGTTCGCTAGGTGATAATCCTTCATGAACCTGAGCCGATTCCTTCAACTTTTCCGGATCAGAATGACCTAAAAAAATACACACAAAAATAAATAAAATAATGAAATAATTTCTATGTGAATGAATATTCGAATTGTTCTTACTTATTGCCCAGTGCAACATGCTGTCCATTGAAGAGAAACCGCCGTCGGAGTCGGGAACAGAGGTATCCGGCGGGAGTAGATCGGACTCCTCCACGGCGGTTGACCATGACGGCTGACGGGAGGTGAGGTTTTTATCTGTTTCGGCGATGGCGGCCACCGTGAAGAGAATGAGAGCGAGTAAGAGTGTTCGGTCCATTTATTTTAATTAATAATTTATTTATTTGTTTATGGAAATCGAAGGTGGAAGTGAGTTCTATATACACCTGCGTTTCTTCTTCTTCTTCGTGTTCACGCTTTTGTTACTTTGTGTGGTTTTGATAGACACGTCAGTAGATCAATTGTTGCCGTTGATTTCAGATCAGACGGTTTTAAATATTTGGGATGAGTTTCATCGTCGTCATATTAACTAACGTGTGTTTTCCTCACTAAAATTAATTCGATTTAATTACCGTTTTGGTCTCCTATTTTTCTCAAATTTCAGTTCCTCTATTTTGTTTTACACAGTTTTGATGTCATACCCATTTTTCTGTTAAAAAAACATTGAGTTGAAAAAAATAGAAAATTAAAATTGTTTAACATGAAAAAACAGAGGATCAAAAATATAATTAAAACGAGTAGATGTCAGTGTTTTCTAACAAAAAAAAATGGATATGAAGATTAATATTGTTTAAAACAAAAATAGAGGGATGATATTGTGAATTAAAGACATATCATGCTATTTTTTTTAGAACCAAACTTCCAATAAATATGTGTTTTTAGAACACTCAGAGTTTTGAGCAATTTAAATTTTTGGTTAATCAGAGAGATTAAAGAAGGTGAAAGAATTAGAAGTATTGAGAGACTTGTTTTGTATATCTTTATTGTTGATGCAATGATGTTTGCGTTGTTGTTTTTCATAATTGACAAATTTTATTGGATGAGGACTTATAGGTCATTAGAAATCGAAACTTCGTAGATCTAGGTCGAGAAATAGTTGATATGAACCAACCTCAATAATTTGGGTCAGAAATTCAATAGTCGAAGTCATGTATTCGATAAACTGGATTAGATACCCGCTAGTTCATCAGGGAACCACTATTCTTAAAATAGGTCTGAAGGTACACATTCTCCTAAGCAAGAGTTGAGATGATTTTAAAGGCTATGAAGATCAAAACATAATCCATCAAGCATGAGTCGTACATAAGTGAAATGCTTTTCAGAGACTGATTAAGAAGTCATACATGCCTTTACTACGATTAACTACAATGTATGTTTGCATACTGGTATATGATACAAGTTGCAGTTAAGTCAACAGAGTCAAATTAATTTCTTTGAACTCGCTCATGTTCAATCTGAGCTCGTCCCTTCTTCCTTTCGAATGTTCTTCAAGCTCCATTCGTGGTGGGCAGACACATATCGATATAGACATACTGGTGCATAGACTCCAAGCATGAAGCCTACAGGGGCAAAGTGTTTTGAATGACATTTTTGTTTTTATCACTCGACGAGTACACAACGATTAGAATCGCGGTCGTGAGTTCAACTCCCAATTCCTTATACTTTTAAGTCTTATGATAGATAAATCAATATGTGACTCTGACGTTATTTATTGTGTAAAGTGAGTTCATTCAACCTCTCTAAGTCATTTTTATTTTTTCAAAGCCTAAGAAATATTTTATTATGATTTTATTACGATGAAGTATCATATCAACTTCACCAATTTTTATTAGTCTCCTTGTTTATTAGAGGTTATTAGGAGCCAACTCACCATCTTTACATATTTTTGGATAACCTAACTTTAAGTGATTTTCTATTTTATACATTTTGTTGTTAATACCTCGGAAGTAATCACCTATAAGCGCAAGATTTTTTCGTAGGATTTCAACTCGTTGATTCTAATTTTCTCATCTTCATTTTACTTATGGATCTTATTTTAATTAATAAATGCATTTAAAAAACTATTTTTCTCAAAATGGAACATGTTTGTATTGTTTTCGATCTATTATAAATTTTAATTTAAAATATATATAAATAATAGTATTTAAATTATTTTTTTAATTAATTAAAATCCCTAGAAGCAACAAATGTCCATCAAAGGCAGATTGTGAAGCTCTAATAAAATCTAATTTGTGACACATATCGGTGTATGTGATGAGCATTTTCCTCCTACCGACTTCTTTAAGTGATAGAGATTGAAAATATGATGAACTCTTTCTAATGGGGATATAATAGGGAGCAATGAAGTACAATATCCAATTACTTGTGCTTTGTGTGATGGGAGAACCAAGGATAACATACACTTGTTCTTTCACTGTCCTAAGAGTATAATATATTAGAAAAAACTGGGCTATAACATGTCATGCAAAATCAATCTATGAAATTTGTATTTAGTATGCAAAACAACTCATATTATTATTACACTTGATGTGATTCCTTCATTATGAGACAAATAAAAATAAATCTTGTGATGACTAATAAACAA
The DNA here is from genome assembly GCA_021764765.1 of Vicia sativa. NCBI lineage: Eukaryota > Viridiplantae > Streptophyta > Magnoliopsida > Fabales > Fabaceae > Vicia > Vicia sativa. Next base: position 189,041,400 of record CM038794.1, read on the forward strand.
TATCATCACATAATACATCAACTAAAATTTTAGTACATCAAAATCAATTTGCTAATCAAATCAATTAGTAACCACACTTATAAGTCTTAAACAATACTAAATAACTTTCTTATGCCACCTTGAGTTTCCTGTGTTCAATTTTATGACTAGTATTCAAATCAACATGAACAAAGGCTCTTTCAAATTCAAGTAACATTTCAAGCTTATGTTGAACTGTCTCTCCAATTTTATGTGCTTGACTAAGTGACATTTCTTATGTCAACCTCCATAAAATAATAAGATCTGATTGTGTAGGATCTCAATGTATCAATGTGATTGATATCTTTGTCATGGTTCCAACATAGATATGTTATCTTTGCAAGGTACTCTGTTGGAGCTGTTTTTCTAATCAATGACCATACACTCTGTAACGCCCCTGAAGGCCTTCTGTAACGCCCCTGACGGCCTTCAGGATTATCAACTGACCTCACAACACGAGCTTTGCTCACTCGCAGAAACTTGAAGGTCACCCATCCCAGAATTTCTCCAAGTTAAGCACGCTTAACTGTGGAGTTCTTATGAATGAGCAACCGAAAACAAGATGCATCTTCTTTTCGGTAGCTTAACCGTAAGAACTCCATAGTTAAGTGTGCTTGACTTGGAGTAGGATTGAGATGGGTGACCTTCTGGGAAGTTTCTCGGAAAGCGTGCGAGTGAGGCCAAAGCATGCTAAAAAGACTCGTGTTGGTCTGTGGGGTCAGTCGATGATCCTTAAGGCTGTCAGGGACGTTACATTTTTCATTAACCCACACGTTGATGATAGTTTCTTTTGCAATTTGTCTTATTCATTCTCTACAGAGGTTTATTTTTCAAGTTTTCCCAGCAGTTAAAAGTCCAAACACTCATCGCATATCATTTCATCGTATTGCATCGAGGACGAAATTAGGGTCTTTTGTATTTAATTACTTTCAGCCGCTGATCCGCGATATTAGACTGAAAGATAATTAAATATGGGCAATTGTCACACCCTAAATTTCGTTCAGAGTGTTTTTTTATTCATTTGCATTCTGCATCATTTCATTCTGATCTTTTGCATTTTTTATTTAACCGAATTTATCTCTATTCACTTACATCATAAAACATCACATCTAATACATTTGCATCATCTCTTTCATTTGAATCATGCAAAAGAGTTAAATTTTCTTTAATCATTTATACAATGTTACTTCATGTACAAATCATTGTTTTATTATTGTATTTACATACTATTTTTTTTTTTGAGTTTGCATGTTTTTTTCAATCATCAGTTTTAAGTTACTAAGTGATATTTTAAAATAATAAAAGTAGGAATTTATAAAAAAAAAAAGGAAAGATAATAATAATTCTTTGTGTTATTTTGTGTTATTTTGTGTTATTCCTGTGCAAAATTCTGAAAAATTATAAAACTTAAAAATTTCATAACTTTTTAACCGTAACTCCATTTTGGGTGTCGTTCAAACCGTTAGAAAGCTAATGAAATAACCTATAAGATAGAGCTAGGTTTGTTAGCATTATATGATTTAATCATCATGTGATTGGTAAAAATGACATGTATATTTGTTATGTACATTGTGAATTGGTATTGAATTGGAATGATAGTTTGCGTATTAATTGGTATGTGTTATGAATTGATGATGAATAGAAATAACATGTTCTGGCATTGTTTTTTATATGTTATTATGGTATGTTGAGTTAATAAATGTTATGAATACATGATACTTGAATTAGTGTATGTATGCTATGCTTTTGATGAATTGTTGAGAATAACATGTGTTGGCTTGTATGCTATGTGTTATTTGTGATGTATGATGATTGTAAATACTTGTGTATTGCTTGTTGTTGTTGAAACATGACGTTTGTGAAAATGGTGGATGATTTAAATGTGTTGGATTATTTTGATATGCTTGATAATTAAGGTTGGTGGATAATCTTAATTGCATATGTTGTTGGTTAAATTGCACATGCATTCATGGGGAGTTGGAACTCCGTTATTGATTGGCTTGATCCTTGAATGGAAACAATAGCGGTGAAACTTTGGGTTCATAATGTAGCTTGATACTTTAATGGAAACAATAGCGGTGAAACTTTGGGTTCACAATATGGCTTGATTCCTTGAATGGAAACAGTAGCGGTGAAACTTTGGATTCACAATGTGACTTGATCCTTGAATGGAAATAGTAGCGGTGAAACCTTGGATTCACAATGTGGCTTGATCCTTGAATGGAAATAGTAGCGGTGAAACTTTGGGTTCACGATGGTGGCTTTGGTCTTGTCCAGAGCGGAAACATGACTTTGATTCTAAGTTATTGAATCGGACGCAAGGTGAGCGAAATGTTCACGATGGTACCACATGCATGAGTCACATTGCATGATTGTCTCATGGGTCATTAAAGAATATGTGTTGTATGTTGGAATTTGTGGTAATTGATTATGTTAATCATTGAATGGATTTAATTGATGACATTTATGCTATTTGTGATAAATGTGAATATGTTATACTTGGAATATTTGTATAATTATATTATTTGGAATATCACATGAAGTGTGTAGGATTATTAATAGATGTTGTTTCTATATTGCTTCCAATTTATATACATTTGGATAATGATGTGAATTCTCACTATTCTGTTGTGATGTTGCCTCTAAGTGGGTAACATGCAGGTTCCGAGGATAGCGGTGCTTCGCACGATACTAGTTGATGACTTTATCTAGTTATTCCTTATACTAGGTAGTAAGTCATTTCTCTGGTCATGTAACACGGGGATTATTTGGATTTATGCTTCTATGAGATATTTGTTATGTATTCTCATATGTTTTGGATTTGTATGTTTAGATACTATGTTGATGTGGCCTTGGTGTCGATGTATGAATCTATATGACTTGATTATGTATATGGGTATTAATCATGGGTATTTTGACTCGAGATGGTTGAGTCGTTATTTGGACTTCGCGATGGTAAGCGAATTTGTTTGAGCCAGTGGAAAGTTTAGCGAATGCTTCGAATTTGGTCTTGTTATGTACTGAAGAACCTTGTGCGGCGTATTGTGATATTTCATTTTGGACTTAAGATGCATTTTGACATAGAGTTGGAAAAGTGTATTACTATCTTGGAACAGTTTGATTTTTCATAAGAAAATTGTCGGACGCGTGAGTTAAAATTTGATGCGGTTGTAATCAATTGAATTTTAGAAGGGTAGATGTTAACAACGAGGATATTGGAATTGTGGAAGACAATTCAAGTTGAGTACGATCTGTAAGAGATTTTGTTTGTTGTAGAGTTTAGTAAGTTGATGTCGCTGTTAACCCAATAATATCTGATTAGGGATTTGTTATTTTGCAGAATGTTGCATGTTTGTTTTTGGGACACTTGTTGAAATTTAAGTTAGAAGGTTATTAAGGATTTGTTCGCTACTAACTTATGGATTTCGTCGGATACTAATGGTCGCGGTGGATTATTAGATTACGACCAAGATAAGTCTTGACGGTAAAGAATTTTGTGATGGTATGGTAGCCACATGTACCTTGAGATGGTTGATGTTTTATAAAGGAGAAGGTTCTATCTGTGATTGAAGTTGGTTGCGACGATGTTCATGTTGGATTCCATAAAAAGGACGTTATGATTCTAAGTTTAACCTGTTTCGTAATTTCAATAATATGAGACGACGTTGATGGGTGGAATCCTTGAGAGAGTGTTTTGTTTGAATTACCACTTTGGAAGATTGAAAGTTGTGAAAGGTGTTTCGAATAAGAAGCCCGTGTATTGATTGTTGCGACGGTGCAAGAATGGCGATTACTTAATGCAATTTTGGGAATGGAATTGTTAAAAGGGACGACTTCGTGGAAGTCAAGTGTATACGTCGAAGTTTCACAAGTGGAATATTTGGACAGTATTGGAAGAGGTTAAACTATGTCGTGTATTTTAGAGGACCAATGGACGTTGATCAATCTAGAATGAAAGAGTGATTCTTCGAGTTGATGAAGTTGATGTTGCGAGGTGTCTTGATGGGTGTATGCTTTAAGCGTATCCGTTTTGAGTAACTGAGAAGTTGAGGTTTAACCAAGTTGTTTTACGGTTGGCATCTTATGCATTAAGGTGATGCAGCATGGTTTAGATTATCGAGCATTGAATCGTTAGCGAGTATGCGGGATTGTTGGTTTTGGACTAGTGAAGTTATAGTCGCAAGTCGTCTGTATAAGCCCTAGAGTGAGTGGTGTATCGCTGTTCGGTTATGTTTGTATAACTTGTTGTTTTCAAGGGTGGTACGTTAGTAATCTACAAGGATGATGTGACCTTGTGGTTGGCTGGGATGAGAGCGTTAACTGCAAGTGTGATCCTTGAGTTTGTACTTATGCGTGTATGAAGGCATCTTTTCATGTTTGTGTAGCACGCGTGGTTTTACCCTATTTTGATTGTTTCAGTTTTGGTTTGTATAACCATTTTGTTGTTTTCGTTTTAGCGATGGTGACGGTGTTGTGTTGTAGGACTTTATGTTCCTATCTTTGGTGACTCGTTTCCGAGGTGTCGGTTCGAATGTGTGACTAATTCTATGGTTGAAACATTAGGATAGTATCGATCTTGGTTGTTTGGTTCTCGAGTGAACCGGTGTGTTTACGGCTTGTTTAGTTGTTGGGTGTTAGTTGGTTGTCGGGTGCATTGTATGGGCTTTGCATCTCGGCACGGTTGTTCTTGACGGGACGATGTAATTAGGGATATTTCCTTGTTTTTGGTGTGTTTTGTATATTGTTTAGTTGACGCGAGGATTGAGTGGACGGATGCGTAGGCAGGTCACGTATTTGTTCGTTTGGGTTGAAATTTCGAGGACGAAAAGTTTATAAGTGGGGGAGAGTTGTAACGCCCATTTTTATTAATAATATATCATATTAATATTTTCGAATCACCGATCGATATTTATTTTGCGACGAGAATATTTGTGTTAATTAATATATTTATTAATTTATCTGGCGACATTCCATTCGGTTCGGTAAATATTATTCGGACCGATATATAATTCCCCAAAATTATTTTAATTGATTGAATAAATAATATTGGTAAATATTATTCATGTGTTATATTGTAAGAATTGGTTAGGGGTGTGAGGAGTAATTGATGAGAATTGAGTTTTCAACTAAGAAACACATTATAAACCATTTCTCCTCATTTTCTTTCCATTCATAACACACCAAAGCCAAACATGAGAGAGTGAGGAAGCTAGTAAGAAACATAACTTATATAAGACATTTTCCTCATTTCTTCCCATTTGAAAACAAAAGCCAAGAATAGAAACTTGAGAGTTTGAGAGAAAAGGAAAGGGTTTTGAGAAGAAGAGCAAGGAGGAGGAGATGAGGAAGATCATGAGCAAGAGTTTGAGGTTGGGGCTTTGATGGAGCATCTTGCAATCAACCAAGCTAGAGGTAAGGGGTTTGATTTTCCTTTCCATATAGTTAGGGTTTGATAGATATGTTGTGGATTTAGGAAAAATTGGTATTTTGATTTATGGGGTTTATAGTTTGCCATTGTTTTGGTGTTTTGTTGTTGTTGTTGAACTTCTCAATTGATGGTAGAAATATGTTTTGATGTTATAATTGAGGTATATATGTTGTGTTGATGATAAGAGATGGTGAGTTAATGATAAGAGATGTTTGATGGTTGTAGTTTAAATTGGGGGAAAAATTGATAGATAGTTCATAGAGTTGTGTTGGGTGATTGTTGAAGGGTTTAGAAGAGTTGAATTTGATATAGAGATTATGGGTGTTGTTTTAGTGTTGTAGAGTTGGGTTTATAAAACAAAATTGGAATTGAAAATAGGAAGAAATGGAATTAGAGAAGAAAACAAAATAGTAAATATTGAAAAACCAAAAAAATTGTAATACAGTAAAAGCACAGGGAAAAAACGAAATAGGGAAAAAACGAAATTGGTTGATTGAAGAATGTGGCATGGGCCCCTTGAGGCAGCCGCCTCCATTCTCTAATAGCCCTTAAGGGCGTGCGCCTCCCATGGCAAATGGGGCTGCAACGAATTCTTCAAGCTGCTTGCTTGCTGTAATTCCAATTTTCCTGTTTTCTGTCAAAACAATTTTTTCCTGCATAATTTTGTTGTAATGGCTTCTGTTTCTTTTTAATTATGCCAATTCCACCTAGTAATATTTAGTAACCATAAAATATAATTAGGATATGAGAAAGCCGATTAAATTTAGAACCCGATGATGTTCCGATTTTCCGATTTCGGTAATTTTGACGACGGAGCAAGTTGCTCCGAATTCAATGAAAATTGACGTGCTAGCTAAGTTTGACGTGTAGAACGTAGTGGTGAAGTTAGTTTTTCGAAATTGTGAGTTTTTACGAGACGACCCGAAATAGGCCAATTTACGGTAAAATTGAATCGGACGGTGTTCTAGTAGATTTAAGGTACGTATGGACAATCCGATTTCGACGTCGACGATTATGATTAATACCAGTTATTAGGAACTACTTTCGCGACGATTATTGACGTTTTGACTATTTTTCCGTTTTCGGAATTTAGTGAATTAATTGATAACGATGCAGTGTTAATAAATGTAAGTTTTGCGACGGTGTATTTATTAAAGAATACTTGTTGATATGCAATGTAATGATTAAATTGAGGTTGTTAACAAATGCTTCCGATTTTGTGAATGCATGACTTTTGATGAATTTATTAGTGATGTTTGCATAATGCAATTATGATGCGATGATATATTTATCTTGTTTTGGATAAATTATGGCGATGTGGGCTTGATGCCAATTTGGATGCGCGATGATGTTGTTTTTGTGTCGTGTTGTTTTATTGTCGAGTCTCATACATTTCATAAGCGAAGAGGGCTTTTATGCCAAGCGATGATGGCTTTAATGCCGAGCGAAGATCGGCTTTATGCCAAGTGTCCCTAATTACGGACAAAGCGATGGGTACCACATGCATAACATAGTCGTGTCTCATGGAGTCGGTTATGTTTATGTTTGAGTTGTTTGGCGTTGGGTTTTTGTTGATTGATGGATGATATTGAATTGCGATGATATATGATGTGATGATGTTTTGTGATGATGGGCTTTATGCCAAAAGCGAAGATGGGTTTTATGCCAAAAGCGAAGATGGGCTTTATGCCAAAAGCGAAGATGGACTTTAGCCAATTTGTGATGATTTGTTTGTGTTGCTTATATTATTAGCATTATTTAATGTTGTTGGTTGATGTTGTTGTTTAAGACTGCCGTGTTAATTAGTGATGTATTAGTTTGTGACGATTTCGTGGTGGCGGAGGGTTATGTGTTGTTGCGATGTTTCATGTCGATGAGTCTATGGTGATAAATTGTAGATTATACACATTAGGATGACGAGTAAAGTAAGTGAGTTTTGATTATGTGTTGGAATTACACTTATTAATCTATAACCTTTATAATTCCGAAACTATATATATATATATATATATATATATATATTTTATCATGCCTTTAATTATATGTTTTGGAGTATCTCACCCTTTACTTGTTTCGTTACCTATATATTGGTAACATGGTTATGAACATGGAGTTTATAGTCATTAGTCGTTTGTCGCCTCGATACGTAGCACTCAGGGGGAATATTTATGTTGTTATTGATGTTGTTCTTTGTTGCATTCCTTTTGTAAATAAGAATCATAAATTATAAAAACATGATTTTGATGAGGAAGTTTAATAAAGGAGATGTTTTGATTTCTATGAATCAATTTATGTTTTCCTGCGATGCTATGTATCCGAAATTTATACTTTAAAATAAACTGTTTTAAAGTGAGTTGTTTTAATGGTGTAACGCCTCAGTATTTAATTTATGAAAATTTGAAATTACTCTGATTTTTGCATATAAAACTTTGGGTAGAATTGGGGTGTTACAAAATGCATAGTTTTGTTTTAAAGCATGAGATTCAAATATGTGTTATGGTTATGACCATGTGCATGTTATATTATGTTTTGTTGGTTTTCCTATGTGTGAAAAATATCATGTGACACCCTTTGTATGCGTGCATTTTATTTTACTCTAATTTATGTCATGTTTATTTGGGATTAGAAAAGGGGTGTTACAGTGTTTTTCGGGGAATTGTTGTCTTATTTCCTAGGCCACATACCAAGCAAAAAGGCTATATTCAATCGGTGGCAAGCTATTGTAATATCTATGTTAGGCATCTCATATGGAGAAATTACGAAAAGATCAACATTGGCTCTGAACCATTATATGAATCCTTCCTTTAATATGTCATTATGTCTATGGCGACGACAAGGTAATAAGATGATTTTCAGGCCGGTGAGCCAATGGTGACTTCCACAAATGGACCATACATCACCGTCTTAATTTTGAGGAAGATTGATGTAACGATTTGTGACTCTTTGAATCATAAGGGTCTGATTATGGAAATTCGTGAGAATCAAAAATCGATTCCCATAGACAACGTTATTATTCCATTCAAGAACCATAAATAGTTGGCGATGGAATACAAATATGATAAAGTGAGATGGACCGACAAGATTAACACTCTAACGCCTAAATCAGAGAATGAATGAGAAACAATCTGAGTGTTAGATGAGTAGAATATCAGTGTCTTGGCGAGTGGAAAACTTTATATACGAACGACAATTAGAACTATCTCATGTCACTTGATGTTGATGCAAATTGTCCTTCGATTAAATTTGTCAATAAATAATCACTCTAGGACAATGATCGGGTTTTGACCTTTTGTCTACGGAATCAGTCGACCTTCAACAATCTAACATTCATGCCTTTAAATTGAGTTTCATGTAACTTAGGAAAAATTTACCTCGTACCCCAACAATTATTCTCTTACCCCTACAGTTCACTCAATTTGACTAAAATACACTTAAATAAATATTTGATGTTTGGAAAAAAAATTAAAAAACTGACATTTAAAAAAATTACAATTCAATCAATTTTGAAAGACTTTAAACGACTTTAAGCAACACAAAAAAAACCGTTGCCTAAAGTAATTTGTATGCCTTATACAACTCGAGCTTCTTTAAAATACATCACTTTAGCCACACTTTTAAATCGTTGTCTAAAGTATAAAATTTTGAAAAAAAAATTAAGCAATTGGAACACTTTATGAAACTCTTCCGTATGCAACTATTCACATGATTACTTTATAAAATTGTTCTGCATGCAACTATTAACATGATTACTTTATAAAAATGTTCTGTATGCAACTATTCACATGATTACTTTATAAACTCTTCCAGTATTTTAAATTTTTTTTCAAAATGTTAGACTTTAGGCAACGGTTTAACACCGTTGCTATAGTGGTGTATTTTCTAAAAGTAACCTATTAAAATAGTTTTATTAAATATTCTGATTGGTTTCAAAATATTCACTGGTGGTTTCAATTTTTTTCAAAACTTTAAACTATAGGAAACGGTTTTAAGTGTAGCTATAGTGGTGTATTTGTTGATTGAAAACTTAAGAATAATTTTAGGCAACATTTTTCTGAAATTGATTGAATTGTAATATTTTTTGGAAATTTCTTCACCCACCTAGTGGATTTCTTCCCCACCCCTGGTGAAAAACCAAAAAGAGAATTTTTCCCCCACCTAGTGGGGTTCTTCTTCACCCTTGGTGAAATACACCTCAACTTCGTAAGTTAACTTACGAATTCCCCAAATAAGGTGAATCCCTAAGTTAACTTAGGAAATAATCCACGATTTTAAAAAATTATGGTGAATTCGTAATTTACAAATTTTCCTTATTTGGGAATTCGTAAGTTAACTTAGGAATTCGCCCAATATCCCAAATTTATTAGGATTAAAATATAGTTTATATTTCACTATTTAATTAAAAAATTAATTATTAAGAAAAAATCCTATTAGAAATAATTATTAAGAAAAAATTTGTATCTTTCTTAATTCTAATATCAAATGACAGTTACATAGGTTTTGTTCTACTTTTTTTTAATTATATTATCAGATGACACTTACATAGACTTTGTTCTACCTTTCTTAATCTTAATATCGGATGAAGTTACATAGACTTTATTCTATATTTGTCAATCTTACTATCAGATGACTGTTACATAAGCTTTGTTCTTGTTTCTACTTGGGTAAGATCTCAAACCATAATTGGCGAGCATTTTTATTTATTTATTATTGAATTCTAAATTTTGAATTGAGCTTTTCTATTTTGTTTATTGTAATTGGTGAGGTTTATATTTTTGTTATCACTTAGGCTTGCTAAGTGAGACCAAATGATTATATTTTTGTGTTAATGGGTGTGTTAATATTTTTCTTACTTCTCTTGAGGAAATTGTATCATGATAAAACAAAAAAGTGAAACTAAAAAACAATATTAAAAGTGAATAATAATAATCGATATATTTGAAATTAAAATCTGATGAAGAATTAATAATGGAATAATTTATATAATTTTTAATTATATAAATTAATAAAAAATTTATTAAACAAAAAATTCAATAAAATATTTAGAATTATTGAAAGACAATAATTTAATATATAAATTTGGCTTGATTTTTTCTTAATAAATAATAGGATCTGATACAAAATTGTATACTATGTTTGGATAAAAAGGATATATTAATAATAATTCAATTTAATTATATTATTAGAAATATATTATACAATTAATGCATATAAAGTAAACCAAGGCAAAAAAAATCAATTGTATCTCTCCATATAGAAATTAATATCAATAATATTAATAGATTTTTTATTATAGACCAAATTTAATATTGATATTGACTGTATTAATAAATTTTATTATTATAGGTCAGATATAAGTTAGACTTTAATGCATATATTTGTCTATTTTTAGTATGTTGAAATCGATATATATATATATATATATATATATATATATATATATATATATATATATATATATATATATATATATATATATATATATATATATAATAGAAATCACATGAAATAAAACAAAATATTCTATTTTAATATTCTTTTTAAAATTAAATTCTAATTAATTTGAGATATTGGGTAAATTCGTAAGTTAACCTACAAATACTCAACAATTCGTAAATTAACTTACGAAGGGTATTTTTGGTTTTTCAGAGGCGTGAGAGAAACCCACTAGGTGGGTGAAGAAATTCCTACCAAAAATACCTTCAGTTTCGTAAGTTAACTTACAAATTTCTCAAATAAGGTGAATTCGTAAGTTAACTTACGAACTCACCTTATTTGAGAATTCGTAAGTGCACTTACGAATCGCCAAATATTTCAAATTTATTAGGATTAAAATATAATTTATATTTTACTATTTAATTAAAATTTCAATTATTAAATTTATTGTTTAATTTTACATCATAAATTTATTTTAATAATTTTTAATTATAAATTTTAAGTTACTTTTTATGAATGATAATTCAATTTAATTATATTGTTAGAAATATATTATATAATTAATGCATATCAAGTAAATCGAGACAGACAAATCAATTGTATCTCTTTATATAAAAATTGATATTAATAGTATTAATATGATTTTTATTATAGGCCAAATTTAATATTAATATATTTATATATATATATATATATATATATATTTTTTATATATATATATTTATATATATATATATATATATATATATATATATATATATATATATATATATATATATATATATATATATATATATATATATATATATATATATATATATATTTATATATATAAGAAAATATAATATAATATAATATTTTATTTCAAGTCATTTTCATTACATATATACACGATTTCACGTCCTAAAAAATAGAAAAATATATGTATTAAATTCTAACTTATATTTAATCTATAATAATAAAATCTATTAATACAATCGATATTAATATCAAATTTGGTCTATAATAAAAATTATATTAATACTATTGATATCAATTTTTATATGAAGAGATACAATTGATATTTTGCCTTGATTTATTTGATATTTATTAATTATATAATATATTTTTAATAATATAACTAAATTGAATTATTATTAATAAAAAATAATCTAAATTTATAATTAAAAATTATTAAAGTAAATTTATAATATAAAATTAAGTTATTAATTTAATAATTAATTTTTAATTAAATAGTGAAATATAAATTATATGTTAATCCTAATATATTTGGGATATTGGGCGAATTCGTAAGTGCACTTAGGAATTCTCAAATAAGGTGAGTTCGTAAGTTAACTTACGAATTCATCCAACAAAGTGAGTTCGTAAGTAGGCATGGCAACAGAGCGGATTGGGGACAAGTTTTACCTCCTCCAAACCCAAACCCGAAATCCTAAACAATCCACGTTCTCCGCCTCAAACCCAAACGGAGATGGAGAAATAAAACTCAAACCCGTCCCAAACAGATTCGGGTTGGGTTAGGATATCCCTGCCCCGCCATATTCTATTTAGTAAAATTAATTTTTTTAATTGAAATATTTATTTTTTCCAAAATCTAATTACATTATAAATAATAAAATAAAACATTGTCAAAAATTTCATACACATTTCAAATATTTTAAATAATAGATACAAAACAAATCATCAAAACATTGACCATATATTTAATATTCTAAATTATTAAAAATTAAAAATAAATAATAATTTACATAATGAAATAAACAGGGCGGATTTAGGTGCGAGTTTCGGGGACGGTGCGAGTTTCGGGTGGGTACTGGTGTCCCCATTACTCAACCCATCCACATATTTTGTAATCGGGAAAAATCCAAATCTAAACCCAAACCCAGTAAAAGTGGATTTTTCCAGTTAACTTCGGCGTAGGTTCGGGTGGGTATCCGCGAATACGAATTTTGTTTTCATCTCTATTTATAAGTTAATTTACGAATGATATTTTTAGTTTTTGATGGGTGTGGAAAAAACTTATTAGATAGATGAAAAAATTTCTTTTTTTTTTTTTAAAAACTTTTTGAATCATTTAAATTATTTATTTAAGAGTATTTTAATCACATTAGTTAAATTGATACAAAATAAATTTTTAGTAATTTAGACACATCGTCTTTATTCTAAAACCGGCCCAAAACAATAGTTTATAAATCATTTTACTTTCCATTCATATTTATCTAAAATCAATTTTATACAATAATACGCTTAAAATCAATTTTTGTTTTCGGAAAACCAGACACAATCTTGAAGTGATAGTATTGGAATTGGTTATACATAAATAAATTATCTTATGCTTTGTATTGGAGGGTATAGGATGGAAAGAGTCAAAAATGGCAGAAAAGGAAGGGTCCTACATTGTGACAGAAGCTAGAATTGTAAGGATAGGTATGGGGTTATAGCTAGTTAGGTAGCTTACTAGCTTTATAGACTGACACCCCACTAACATTAACAAAAGTTGGAAACCGACCTCTGCTGAAATTACCTCCATAATTAACCTTAAATTGTCTTCTTTTCTTTTTTTTCAACTCCTAATATCTCATCTGCGCTGCTAAATTGCTTGTTCCTTTTTTAACTCTAATTCTCTTACTTTCTTCTTAATTACTAGTATAAATACTACTCTGTTTTATATGTTTTATATTATAAGTAAATTTTACTTTCTTTTAAATTATTTGTTTTTTTTAAACTTTAATTCTCTTACCTTTACTTCATATTTTTTTTATTTTTTAAAAAACTATTTTAGAAATAACAATAATTGATTGAAAAAGTACTTAAATTACATCTCACTAGACTTAAAACATATTGAAGCATCAAAAGTAAAACCATTATTGCAATAATAAGATTACCCTTTTGTAAAAAGACTTAGAAACTCTTTTATTTTCATAAATAATATTTTTTCTTTTCTTTTTTTAATTTTTAAAATATTGAGTTATTTAAATATATAATAAACTGATTTGTCTCATTACATTATAAATTTGCATTCCTTTTTAATACTGGAATTGATAGTTTTTTGTTTCACAAATTTGAATTCTATAATTAAAAACAAAAATTTCATTTCATACACTTGAGATTTTTTTTTTAATTTTAATTTCTCTACTTTATTATCTCATTTTTTAGCAAGAAATAGATTCAAAAGAATACTAGAGCTCTTCAATTTCGATTACAAAAATACAGTGACTTAAAAGAGAAAAATTATCAATGAATTGCAACTTTAACCTAAATAAAATAATAGATTGTTGCAAAATTTTAAAAATTACAATTAACATAAGTAATTTCGTCGTAATAACACACCAAACTTCATTACAAAAAGCTATCGTGTTTCTCTTCAACCAAATATTTCAACAAATCGTTAACCAAACAACCCCTTCGAACCCTTTCCTCACTTCTGGTTAGGGCCAGACTTAGGATGTCGTGACATCTGATCCGACATTACAAAACAGACAAGATAGAACATACAATTAAAAGCAGGAAACAAAAATAACACAGAGAATTGATAACCCAGTTCGGCTCTAAGTAACCTACGTCTGGGGGGCTTCCAAGCCAAGGATGAAGTTCATTATCGGCAATATTAATTCAGAAGGAAACCTCCCTATTTACAATCCTCACTTAATCAAACTACCCAATGACCCCTTCTACCTAAGATACCACACTTAGACATGAGAACCTCCGCTCACTCCCTCAGTATCACACACTGTGACAATAAAATAGTTTGAAGATACTACACTTCAAACACAATACAAAACTGTCACTCAAGTGACACAAACCAACTAAAACTAAAAGCAATATGCTTCTAACTTATGACACACCTTGGAGTTACTTCATAGTTTCCTCCAAGAACATAACGCCCTCTTACCTATAAGCTTCGAGGTGTACACATGGTGACCTTCCCACAATCCGGGAGGTTCACTCTAAAGACTCAGTCCTAAAAACTACATTATATTTAATCACGACTGGTACCAAACTTAGGTTATAAAGCTGCTATTTATAACCTATTACTCAACTAGATTTGAGCCTTCAAAACATAATAAACTGACATAACAAACTGCTGCTAAAATTGCTCCACAATATTCTCCAAAACAGCTCCAAGATATTCTCCGCAAATATCTCCATATTGTTATAACAACAAATAGGGAATCAACAACACTGCAATAAATTCTCCTATAAAGTCTCCCTAATATATCTCCATAATTGGGCTCCAAGTAACAACAAGTAAGTTGTTACAATTTTGCAAACGATTCTCCTCATGAATATTCTGCTTCGTAACAGAATCCAATCTGTTAGCTCAAACAAGATGTTGTGACATCTTCTTTGACATGCTGTTCCAGATGATGAAACATTTCAACACAACATGTTTCTTCATTAAATAGAACTTCAACCTGTTTTCTCCTTACAAGTTATAAATCCTATTTAATCTATTGCTGCTAAATTAGTTTTACCAAACATAAAGCCAATCCTAAAAATAAAGAATCAATTAATATTATTTATCGACCGTATTGTTACGTTCGTATTATATTTCAATCAAATCGTAAAATATATTGTGAAATAGTGAAATTGATGAAATTTTAAATAAAAAAAACACAAACAGAGAAAGTTTCACAATGCATTTGCGATTTCACATCGCAGCAGGTTTCGCAAGTGCATTTACGAAAAAATCTATAAATATGAAAAAAAGGGTTTCTTTGCAAGTGCACTTGTGAAATCCGTTGTGAGATGAATTCGCAAGTGCACTTACGAAGGATATTTTTGGATTTTCGATAGTGAAATCCACCACCATTAAGTGTAGAAAGAAATTCCCCAAAAACATGAAAACGTACACACTTTTTAAAATATAAAGAAAATATATGATGCATGAACTAAACACATTTTCGACTATAGAATTCGAAAGAAAAATAAATAAAACCCAAACTTTTGACAAATATGTAACAACCACTTTAGTAGTTAATTTTTTTAAAAAAATTCGACTAAGTTTTAAATTTGTGATTTATTAGTTTTTTTAATAATTAAAAAAACAAAAATACATTAGTAGTAGAAAAAGATGGGTCAGAAGCAATGTTTTAAAAATCAAATTGAATTATCTAATTCAATCGGTTGGATCCAAAACTGGATCTCAATTTAGTCAATCTTTTAAAATTGTTAATGAATCTAAAATTGAAGTAAAATTAGAAAAATCAGATGAAACCGTTCAAAACTATATGAACCAAAGAACCATTTTGTAAAATCGTCCAATTAAAAAAAACATCAAAATGATAATTTTTATAACTTTTTTGAAAAAGTTTAAATGTTAATATCAAAACTTAAAACATTCTTTAATCATAAAAAGAATCCTGTATTTTCTACAATCGTACACACTTTTAATTTCTATCACTCTAATATAATTTTTGATTCAACCACACTCCACCATTATTAATAATATTGATTGTCGTTCAAGTCAATATTATTGTGATTTGTTTGTTGTCGTTCAACTCGAATTTGTTTATTGTTGTTTAATTTGTCATATTATTTAATTTGTCATATTATTTAATTTTGAGAATTCTATCTTATTTAATTTAAATATTTTTAATTATTTAAATTATATTTATTATGTTTTATTATTTTAATTTTGGTTTTAATTATTTTTATTATTTTAATTTAATTTATTTAATATTTATTAAAGTTTATTTTAAATTATTTATATATATAATTATTAAATATTTATTTTAAATTATTTATTTTATGATTATAAATATAATTTTATATTTAATATTATTTTATTTTATTTTATTATTTTCTTATTTAATAAATGCAATTTCGAAAATGTCTCCGAAAAACTAAAAATATATTTTTGGTTTGTATCCTATACAATTATAATTTATCGTTTTAAAATAATTCTTCAAAAAGTGAAAAATGAAATCAAAAATGCATTTTTGGTACAAACTGAAAGTGTATAAACCAGAATTACACTTCCTATTTTCAATCAAAGAAAACATGTTCATTAAAAAAAATATTTTTGATTTTTAGGGATATTTTTAAAATTTCGCGTGGTACTTAGAAAAAGTGTGGAGTGAATTAAGAAATTCACATCCATTAAATATGAAAGTTTGATAAAGTCATTATTCTCTTTCTTAAATTACTATAATTTTTAATACGTAAGAAATAGTCTATTGCGATAAATAATATGACACCTGATAATTTATCAAAATAATATCATTTCGATTTCGATATTGACTTTTAAAACATTGGTCGAAAGACATCCTAGAATTCAATTAAAACGTTTTTGAAAATTTAGAAAAACTCAAGAAATGTGAGAAATATTTTGTTAGTATTTTTAGAGGTTCCATGATCCATCCACCTTATTTAATAACCAATTATTATATGTAGCGCGTGAGGATATAGAATAGGTTAGGAAGTTTCATAATCTATGTGTGTATTTTTTTTTTAAAGTTAGGTATGAATTTTTGTTTAATAAATTGGACAACTCATCCATTTATGTCTATAATATTCATAAGTGATTAAAGTAATTATAAAATTGTACGGCATCCGATTCATATACGTGTTGCAGTCTCTACCACTTATTTAAATAAAAATTTAAATTCATAAAACTTATAAAATCTCTACCACTTAGTCCGCAAATTCTCTAATGAAAATCTATATTGTTCAAATTCTATATACTCCAAAAATGTGATTGAGTTTTCAATAGATTATTACATCGTCTGCATATTAGTGAGTGGCGTAGCCATAATTCAGCGAGTCTGACCACACGTCCGAGTTTAATTCTTAATTTTTTAATATTTATTTTAATTTAATAATTGATTTTTAAATAAAATTAGAGATAAAATTAATAAAAATATGAGTAAAATTAATAAATACGTGAGTAAAATTATTTATATCGCATGTAATTTGTGGTTTAAATTTTTGTCCAGACTACCTAAAATTTCTGATTCTACCACTAAAATTAGTAATAAAATATTTTAATTTAGTTAATACTACGTAATAGTTTAATTAATATGCTGTAACATTGCAAAAAAATATATACTATCAATTAATTATAAGTTACGATAATATTAAAAATATTTAGCTTTAGTTATAATGGTACAATAAAAAGATATACATAAAATTATTTATAATTTATTATCAGTATAATTTTTATTTTAATTATTTTAAAAAAATAATATAATGTTTTTTTTTTGGTTAGAGATACATTGCATTTTGGACATTCTCAAAGTTCACAAAAAAAATCAAGATTGAATCATAAGTGAAAAGGCACGCAAAATATGTAGACTCTTGTTATCCTAAGTAATATGAAATTTTGCCCTTCAATATATTAATCACCGTTTAATTTAATCTAACAGTTATTTGCAAAATATATCACATCATACAAAGCAGTTTCAACCACTCTTAGTATATAAGGGTAAAACGCGTCATTTCAGATATTTAAATTTATTCTCACTCACACTTATCTTTTGATTTCTCTCAATGGCTTGAGTGTTACAATGTTAACCTTGTAGGTCAATCCCTCTCTCCACTGCATCAAAAGTGCATATCTATTATAACAAGACACAACTTCGCTACTTCACATTCCTTTTCTAGTTCATAATTAAACAATGGCTATATCTATGAGAATCGACTTATAATTCCTGATAATTTCACAAAAAAACCATGTATATCCATCAAAGATCTAAATCTCCTTTTCTTGAATTTTCAACAATATTTTTCCTTGAAGTTTCAACCTTCTTCTCTAACAGATGTATCATCGAATTCATCATGCATGGTGATATCCAAGGTCACACGATTCACTGAGGTTTCTAGATCTTCTCCTCATCCTCTTCCTCTAAAAGAAGACGATCTAGTTTTTGTGGCATCTCATTTAGAACCTATACAACAACACTTCGTTCCTCCAAGAGTCGACCAAGGAATATTCCAGGCTCTTTCGTTCTTTAGATTCACACAACGACCTCACAAAGGCGAACCATCTCACTGACCTCCTCATTTACCTACTATGTCTGGACAAAAATTGCTTCTAAGCCTTCAGTTGTTGCAAGCGAATCTCGATGTACATAGAGCTACAAAGTTGCTAAACATCATTTATAATCTAATACACCAGAAGAATTCAAAACTTTTTGTTGAAAGGATTCTCAGGATTAAAGAGAGTATTCATTAGACTTCACCAAGAGACAATATTGTACAAGAGGAGGGATCTTGAGGCGATCAGACAGTCGTGCTAAATCCATTTCCCGGTGGCACAACTGCGCCACTTGTTGAAATCTTGAAGTCTCCAGTTTGCAACTAATATCAAGGAGGAAGCACTATAAACAAATGACTCAAGAATGGTGTCATAAATGCCACCTACGTATGACTAAAGCAATCAAGTCCCTAAAATGCCAGTGAAAAAATAAATATGAAAAACCACAAAATGGAAATTAAGGGCTCGCCCTCTCTTGGTCTCTAAAGACCCCAGAGGCAGAGATGAGTCCTCATTACATCAACTTCAAACTAGGTTCTCACCTGGGGTATGAAAAAAGTATTGACCCTTAGTTAGACATGATCCTCAAATATTTCTAATGAAAATTCAAGCATCACCTCGAAGAACAAGTTATCTTCTAAATAAACGAACTCGAGACTTAAAGGAATATTGTAAAAATAGATAAAGATAAGGGTAAGTAACATAAATTGAAATGCACACTACCATTCAGGAACCATAAGGGTTACTTATATATTAAAGTTACTTAGGGAACAAGCATAGTTGATACAAAAAAAGGAAAAAGAAGTACTATGTACCTGACTCATCCATAATATAGACCAAATCATTATTCAATATTTCTTGATCAGGCCAAACTTTCTTTTGTGAGATATGCACTTTAGAATAGAAATATTCCACCTGGTGCATAACATTCCCGATGGATAAATGAATGGTGGATAAACCTTCTTCTTATGCTTTCTCATACTCCTTATACAAAGAGAGATTTTTAAAACTCAATCTCCCAAAGATCATCCTCAGTCTATTTCCAACCTTCTTGAGCCTCTTTTGAAGAATCCTTTAGATCCTCAATCGTGTTAGGGGAAAATCCAATTCCTCGTTTGCTTCTAAAGGCCAGTGCGATTGACGCTCAACGAGTATAATATTCCAAATCTACCAATTTCTTCTAATGAATGACTTTATCTTTTCCATAAAAGTATGTCTAGTTTTCCATAGAAGTATATTGCTTACCAAGAATGATCTACCTAACTTCTTTTGAGCTGATACCCACTAAAAAATGTGTCTCTATGTATTGCTTCTAATCATCCCTAAGTATGTTTTTTGGTATTAAGGGTGATTAACATGAGTGGTGGAAACGTTAGGTCTTAATTAGACCATAATCCTTTAAGATTAGTATAATTAGAAATTTCATTTTCAAAGAAAGGGAAAATTTGACATTTCTCCTTAAATCTATTTAAGACCAAAATAAGGAGTTTGGCTAATGGAATTCTTCATTTCTACTCTCTAAAAAAGGAGATAATTCAAAATTGAGAGAGGAAGTGAGAGCAAGGGAGAAAGGGGGAAAATATTGAAGGAAGAAAAAGAAGAATAAGAAGTCTTGATCAAGTCCTTAATTGTTTTACGTGAGATAACTTGGTAAATAATAGGAGTAGAAAAGATAGTAGAAGTTGGAAGCATCAAGAAACCAACACCTCATCATCATCTTCTACAATGAAGTTAGATTTCATGGAGAGTGGAAAGATCAGGTTGATCGAGCCTTGAATCAAATAGCTGGCATGTGTGAGAGTTGTGAAGAGAGATCAAATTGAATATCTCTTAGAGTAGAACTTGAAAAGGGCCAAGGTTGATCATCAACATCACATCAATTCATCAAGAAATCCAAGTTTCATCATTCTAAAGGTGGACTTCTTAGATAGACGGTTAGTATAACCTATGAGGGAAATTGCATGATGGGAATCTTGGGTCTATATGTAGGCATGACAAATAAATCTAGCCCTGCACATACCCACCCGCCACGACCCCAAATTTAACAAGGGGACCCGATTTAATTAGGGTTGGGTGCGGAGAAAACCCAATTTTTAATTATGGGTGCAGGTGCGAGGGCGGGGGGATGCTAGTACCTGCCCGCACCCACCCCTGCCTCTCCTATTAAATTTAATTTACTATCCTTATTTTTAATATCTTTATTATTCATTTACACTTTTTTTAATATTTTATATTTATTATTTTGAAAATACAAATTAAATAAAATTGATCAAGCATTATGATTAATTTTAAATAATTAATAATTAATTTGTATTATTGTTGAAAAAATGTGCATTTAAAAAATTATAATTTATGCGGGTGGGGAGGGGAGGAGAAACCTGTTCGACGTTGTGAGCGAGGGCGGAGGATAAATTATTAGTCCTAACCAGATTTGGGAGTGGAGGCGGGGGCATGGATGGATATAGGGGCGGGGTTAGATATGCTTAAACTTGCCTCTGCCCCTCCCCATTATCATGCCTAGTTGTGTGACTTTCTTGATGCATGTTACATAAATTACATGATAAATAGTATGATTGCATGTGTTTAATTTTGTGCTACTTGCCTTGTATGTGTTCTATTTGATCCCTATGCTTTTATTTGAAAATGATGAGTGTTGGTGTGTGTGATGAGTGTTGATTTTTGGAAATTCTAGATTCAAAAATGAGTTTTTGGTTTTCTCGCTTAGCCACAAATGAGTGGCTAACCGACCTTCTGAAATGAGAAAATTGGTGTGTTATAGTTTTCTCGCTTAGCCACTGATGGTTGGCTAAGCAAGCCTGTTGAAAGGGTAAATCTATTATTTTCTAGTTTTCTCGCTTAGCCACGAATGGCTGGAAAGAGAGCCTGTTGATATTGAAATTTTAGTGGCACCGATTATAGCGTATCTTGAGTTTTGTAACTCGTAATAAGACGTGGTCAGATGCGTTGGAAAACTAATTTGAAGATATATCCTATAGTGTAATAATATAATACTTGAGTACATATCATTTCCCGATGTCCAAGGGATCGAAACATTATGATAGTTCCTCTTGTGATTGGTATGATAACACTAATTTGTGAACATAATTATACGACATATTACGTCGATCGAAGTTAATATGAGCGTGCGTGGCTGTAATTAATTATTAATTCAAATTCCAATTAGAAGGGTCATAATTAGAAATGGTATACCATATGCTAAATTAAAAAAAATCAGTAATTAGAAATGTGACTAAGTTCCAACCGGAAGAAATTTGTTTTCAAAAATGTATCTCACTTCTTATGGGGTGTCGTAAAGATAGACTGGTACTATTAAGAGTATTAAAGAAGGAATGACTCAATTAATATGTCAATTAAGTGAGTGTGTTATGTGAATAATCCAATAATGTGAGGAATCATAGAAATTGGAAAGAGATTTGATGTTGAATTACTCCACGTATAATGGACGTAAAGAATGGTTGATTACACACTTAGCCCGTAAATGTAACCATAAGCATCAATATCTACAAATGAGATACATTGGTCGTAATATCTACAAATGAGATACATTGGTCGTAATATGTGAGAATCATTATAGCATTTTCTCATGTCAAGGCATGTTTCTTGGTACCCGTGTATTATTAAAATCTGGTAAGGAATAATTCACTAGAGCCACAAATGATTGTTAGTACATCCTATAGCCGAGAGGACTCCTAAGTTAGGAGAACTTCGTTGAGATAATTTGTATTTCACCCCATGTTAATTATTTTTGGTATTTCAAATCAGGAAGGAAGTAAATGCACAGTGTCTCACAGACTCGGAAGACATGAAATGTTTATGTTTCCGCTGTGTTATTATTTATGAGTAGTATTTTTCTTATATTGGTTGTATTTATCATGTATCTGTGTTGCCTTGTACTTGTTTATTACATGTATTGGATGTCATTTAGACACTTTTAATTATACTGATCAGTATCACTTTAACATTTCAGATAATATGATTCTAGACACATATTATTTGGGGGTGTTTACAACTTCCATTGTCTTTTATCCTCTGCGTTAGAATGGACAATACCTTCATTGTAGTCTGGAACCTCAAAGAAAGATACCAATTATCTTTTCAGGTAAACTTCCTCTTGAGACAGGTCCTTCATTTTGTAAACATTTGATCCAAAATCCACCAAGAAATGTCTTTGACGCCAAAACTTGGAGAACCTGACGAACACTAGCAGGGAAACCCAGACTCTATTGTACATATGTTGGCATGTGTCACCTTATTGGAGGAAGTGACCAAGAAGTACTCTAGTATTTGAAGTGTTTCACGTTATTTAAATATGCGTCAAATATCTTATACACTGCCTAAAAGATATCAGATCGTAACCATGAGTTGAATCAATGAAGTTGTCTTGAGTTTTAAAGAGGTGTAAGAAGAGCAACGTAGTCGACACACCTTTTTATACTCGTACTAATAGTGGAAGATCTTGATCTAGACATAGATCATTTAATGTAATTGAGAATGGAAGATTAATAATGATTAAAGACGACGACCTTAAAATTATTGAATGGGAGACGAAAACCTATAAAAAATAAGCACTAATAGAAGGAAACAACACACCCTCTAAATTTACTACTCACTCCGTCTCATAATAAGTGTCTCATTTGTACTTTTTCTTTGTCTCAAAATAATTATCCATTTACAATTTCAATGCATTAATTATTATTATTTTTTCACTACTATGCTCTTATTTATTAACTTTCACTTTATTCAACTATTTTATTAACTATAATTAATAAGGATATTATAATAAATGACATTAATTTTTTCACTAAAACTAATATCCAATCATTTTCTTAAAAATTGTGTATTACTCAAATAAAGCGCTTATTATAAGATGGAGGGGTAGGAGTGAAAATAGGATAAACTAGGCTACGTTAGGCTTTATAAGGCCTGAGTCTGACCTATGATAAACTTATAAGGTCCGAGTCTGGTCTATGGCCAACTAAAAGCTCATACTTTTGGCCTGACCTGACCTTTTTAAAAGTTTGGTCTAGCTCGAAAGTCTATTTAAAAACCTGCTTCTCATTAAAGCTTTCAATAAATACATATTACTTGAGAAGCCTAATATATATATATATATATATATATATATATATATATATATATATATATATATATATATATATATATATATATATATATATATATAAACTCATTTAAACTATTTTTAATGTATAATTTATCTGTCCCATAATGAGTGATCCACTTGAAATAAAATAGTGTCCTAAAATGAATGACTAATTTAAATTTACAATAAACGTTTTTCAATTATACCCTCTAACTAATTAAACTTTCATCATTTTTAATACACGATTAAGAGTATTATAGTAAATATATTATTCTCTTTCTTTCTTTTCTATATTTTTTTTAATATGTGTGAAATTGTGGACCGAATCACTTGTTATGGGACAAAGAGTATACAAATATAGGTCGGCTTATAAATTTCATAGATTTTTTTAATAGCCTAAGTCTAACCTATTTAATTAAATAAGCTTTTGAAAAAACTTATATCTAACTTTTTTAAAAAATAAGACTAATCTGACCTGATTTTAAATAGGTTAGACTATAGACTTATGTAGAGATCGTATGTAGAACGGTCTGACCTATTCCTATCCCTAAAAAGGATACAAATCATACCCTCGTACAAATCATCTTGTCTTCCTCAAAGAGAATCACCTGAGGTGAAACTCACAAAATGATTCCATTACCGTAACGAAACACATTGAATGAATAATGTAAGTATTTAGCGTATTAGAGTACATAAAACGTGTGTGTTTTGAAGAGAACAAGATGATGCAAGATGTGAAATGCAATCTGCAAAAAGCATGTGGAGAAATCAGTTTTAGTAAAGCTGCTGCGATCGATTTCACCAACCACATGCAAGAAAAAAAGAATGTGACTACCACCACAGAATACAAAACAAAAGCTATTAAATCACTTTTTTCTTTCTCAAATTTTCACACTCAATCTCAAACTTTATTTCTTGTCAATATAAGATGAACAAAAGTGAAAAACTTTTGTCAATAAAATACACTTTTAAGAGCATTTCATAAATCAATTTCTTTTGTTAACATTTGTGAGTAGAGGTGTTGAAAATAGGCTAGCCTATGCATAGCTCTTTTTCATCTTCACTTTGCATGTCCATATTATATGTATTTACTTAATAGGCTACTCAATTATAGCTAGAAAAAAATATATAAAACCTAAAAAACAAAATATACTTTTTTTAATAAATATTTTTAAAACAACTTTAACCTAATTTATTTATAAAAAGGGTATGATGTGATGTAAGTCTACAACTAGAATGTAAATATGATTTGGCCTATTTCTATTTTTTTATTTTTGCTAGTGGAGTGTACTCTTCACTCAACTCCTTTTCCCTTTATTTTTTAACTATTGGCTTTTTAGTATAAAAAAAAACTTATTTATATTTTTCATATAAGTTAAAAATTTATCTCTCTCAATTTAAACAAATACAAATTAAATAGGTGGTAAACACTCCTTCCAACTTTTATTATTAAAAAACAGTTTATTGAATAATTAATTATATATTTAAATAAATAAGTTTTTCTTATAATAAGAATTAGGTGAATTATAATTTTTTTAAAGAAAAAAAAATCATAATCCCTCCTTTTCAAAGTTTCAAAATGAGTGTGACTTAAACAAATAAAATTTGTTTTAAATTGAGTGTCATTTTTACTATTTAACGTAGTAATAATTGATAATTTATCAATTGTATTATTTATTTTTTATTTTTAATATTATTTTTAATATATTAATAGAATTAATTTTATAAAATTAAAATAATTTTATGACAATATTATTACATTTCTTAATCTATTTTTAAAAATGTTAAACTACTTTTGAAAGAGTAACCTTTTTTACTTCTTTTCTACAACAAAACTCACATTCTTCGATGATCATAAAAAGATAAATCCTATTTTAGTAACCAAACAATTTTCTATCATAATAATCATTATTCTTGAGATTTCAATCTGAACTCTATTACAAAGTAGGTGATTGATCAACAGAAAAGAAACTGAATAATTCACCATTACTAAAGAAATTCTGCTCCTCAATTCTCATAAACTGATTCTGAAGCACATTCTCATGAGACCCTCTTGAATCATCATAGTAATGAACATAATTTATCATTGAACAATCAACATTACTTTCTTCTTTAATCACACCACTTGAATTGCTTTCTGAACCCCTTTTTCTAACTCATTTCTTCCAACTCTCAACATTCTCTCTTTCAACTCTCTTAACTGCAATTCACACACACACACAAAAAAAAACTCAAAATTAAATTAACATTAACATTATTCATATAAATAAATTTAAAAAAACACCATAAGTATGTGTTATTATACCTTTATAGTAAGAGTTTGATTCTCTTGTTGAAGATTACTATACTCAACCTTAAGAACATCAAAATTGGACTTAAGAACACCATAATCTCTTTCCAATTGTTTTGTTTTCGATCGAGCTCGACGATTTTGAAACCAAATCGAAACTTGTCGAGGTTGCAACCCTAATTCTTCAGCTAGCTTCATTCTTCTCTCTGGCTCTAACTTGTTGTCCAACTCAAAACTCTTTTCCAAAGCTTTAACTTGATCATAACCAAGTCTTCTTTTCTTTTCCAACATTAAGTTACCATCTTCATAGCTATCTTCTTGTTCCAATCTATCTAACATTGCTTGAAATTCTTCACTATAGCCTCTTGTTTCATTCCTCTCTTCCATCCCTACATAATGAAGCATAGTTGAAAAAGGTTTGATTTTGTTATATGGGTTTTGTTCCATTAGGCTTCAAATGATTGAATTGAAAATTGTATAAAAAAGTGTATCTAAAGAATTAAAAAAACTATAGTATTTTAATTACCTTTGGATTGGTACATGGAAAGCAAAGAAGACATAGATTCTGAGTTATTTGAACTCTTTGTTACTACTTTTATATTCTCAATATTTTTTGTGTATGATAAATCATAAGAAAAGGTAAATTCAGAATGCAAGTTGCATATAGAGAGAGAGGATATGCCACAAATGTGATAAGTGATAGAATGATTTTATGTATATAATGATTAGATAATCAAAGAGACAGATGCTATAGGAGAAACAAACAGAGGGTCACACTGCAAGACAGAATCACTATTTAGCTATTCATTTTGATGTCTGATGACCCAATCTACAATGTGGAATGGTAAATTTATAGTGGTCACTTGATAAGAGTGGGGTCTTCTAGGGGTTGAAAAATTCACTACTACCTATTATTGTCACTCTTTGAATGAAAACTGAAAAATTGATGTATGTAGGATATTCATTCTCACTTATCAAGTTATGCCAATTATTTACTCCAAGTAAAATAATATAAATAAATAAATAAAAGGAAGTTGCAATTTTATTATTATTATTATTATTATTATTATTATTATTATTATTATTATTATTATTATTATTATTATTATTATTATTATTATTATTATTGTTGTTGTTGTTATTACTATTATTATTATTATTATTATTATTATTATTATTATTATTATGAAGGATATTTTTATTGAAAGAGTAAGTCATTATTATGACTTACCCCACATCTTGATCATTAATTCTTCTCAATCTAATGGTTAGGAATAATGACTAATTAAATGTGAAGAGAGAAAACTATTACTTAATATTCTTAACCGCTGGATTGAGAAGAATTAATGACCAAGATGTTGAGTAAGTTATAATAACTTACTGCTGCTGGAGTAAGAATATTCATCCTTATTATTATTATTATTATTATTATTATTATTATTATTATTATTTTTAATTATTATTATTATTATTATTATTATTCTTATTATTATTATTATTATTATTATTATTATAAGTATTACTTTAAATCATTAGTGGTGTTTATTGATGTTTTTGATAATCAATTATGAATTTAAAAAATAATTGAGATTAACTCGAAAAATCTCTAAAGTAACTTATGCAAATGATTTGTGTGAACATATGTACGTGTGAATTGGATGTAGTTGTCGTTTGTACGATAACGATGCAGAAACAAATTTTAAATAAAGGTAAGTTGTGATAAATGACAAGATACATTATAATAAATAACATTAAACAAGAGTAACAGTGAAAGCAAGAAAAGACAAATGTTACATTTAAGGAAACAAAAAAACAATGAAAAGATTGGACGCTGACGCATACATATTTCTCACACATTATTTTGCTCTTTTACTGGGGTACTCCAATGATATGAAGAGTATGTATGAAATGTTGCGACCTATGTTATAATGCACGAGTCTGCTATTTGGTCTATTTACAAAATAACCGTTGACGATTCCACCTCCTATGGATCTATTGTGTTTTACTCCACGTTTGATCTTCAGGTTTACACTAGTCCGTCTACATGTCACTCATGGTTCTTTTTGTTTACAACCCGTGTTGGGTTATAATTGCTTCCAACTTTCCCACAAACTTTTGATAATAACTACCCAACGTGTTGTTGACATTGCTTAAAGACGACTTTGAACTTGTAAATATACTAGTCTTTAACCTTTCGTGGTTCAGTCAACTGATATCATTGTTACAGTGAGGGTCATGTCGACTGCTCTTTTTGAGATTCTAGATATGTTTCCAGATGATCTTAATCTTGTGGATTTTTTCCTAAGATTCCTTCGAACCATGTCTTCCTTCGTCGACATCTTGGTTGATTCCATGTCGACACTTTGACTTTAATGCACTTAACACTTCATTAATGTCTTCTAACATTAAATGTATTTTTATTTTGACATTCTTTGTTGACTTTTCTCTAGCTGAAAATCTTAGTGTAACAGATGCCCCTAAAAAAATCATCTTCGAGCAACATTTGAGGGGAGAAAGGTGGTATTTTTTTGTAACCACTTTGACACGGTTTCCCATGTTCTGTAAACGTCATCTCAGTCATGCCTTTTGTCACTCATTACGACTAACTTTTTATCAAAACATCACATCTTAAAACGTGCAACAGAAAAATCCATTACTACCTCGGTTTTCAAGGTCATTAAATAGCCACTAACAACAAAATTAAAATTTTATTTTTAATTTCATTAATCATTTTTCCCGTAACTCGAGGCCATTCATTGGCTCTGAACACGCCATTTGTCCACGATTCAGAGGGGAAAATGCTTCACCGCATTTTCTCTTTCTATTTAAACTTTTCTCTTCTCTAACTTTCGTCTTCTTCTTCCATCTTCTCTACTGAGAAAATAAAAAAAGGCGAAAAATGATTTTCTTCCATCTCTAACTATTTTTTCCTTCATACTCTTGAAGCTATCAATGGCACCCAATCGCTCTGGCTTGCTGCACACTCTATTTTGTGTTCGTATTGATGAGTTGATCTTGATTAACCATCATACTTATGTCCCAAAGCCTCCTCTAGAAGAAATCACCAGAAGACTTTGGTATTATGATGCTTTGATCCCTTATTCCATTACAGATGCTACATTCACCTTCATGGGTCCTCTTCCTAGGATAATTAAGAAATCTGGCTTCTTGGAAGGAATCTTTCCCAGTTACCATAGATGGGAACCCATGGTTTTCTGTGATCTATCTTTAGATTTTCATTTCCTGATGAACAAAGTGTATTGTTCTCCTCCTCCACTTAAGGCTCATGATTCAGCCTACTTAAAATGGTTAAATAGGTTAGAGGGAAAAAGGAAGTTTGCATAACAAACACATGCAATCTATGACCTCATTCAACTCTCAAGTGTAGGTCTCAAATATAACCTTGACATTCTCCTTGCCGCTTTATGCTTTTGGGAGAAAACCACAAACACTTTCTATCTCCCTTTTGTTACAGATAGGAGGACATATCTGGTTGTTACAATTGTGGTTCAATGCTAATTTTGCGCATGCTTTGAATGCCAAACACTACAACAAATAACGCTTTTCATGACGAAACTTTCACATCAACTAGAAA
Organism: Vicia sativa; assembly: GCA_021764765.1. Classification (NCBI taxonomy): domain Eukaryota; kingdom Viridiplantae; phylum Streptophyta; class Magnoliopsida; order Fabales; family Fabaceae; genus Vicia; species Vicia sativa. The sequence continues at coordinate 189,071,264 of CM038794.1, forward strand.
AAAATGAGATTTTTCACCAATGTGCCTCATATAATTATTTAAAAAAAAACTTGAGCCCTCGATTATCTATAAAATCGCGGTGAAATACCATTCTAGACAAGCTTTGAATCCCAGCTATGATAGTTTATGTTTCTATTTGTAAAAAAGTGGAAAGTAAATGATCTAACTCTCCGGTTTATTTAATAAACCAAGGGATAAATAATCCGATTTTACTATAAAAACACTCGTTGAACAAATTTGACCCTAATGTTATCTTATTTGTAGCCGCCCCATCAGTTTTTTGGGATGGATTGCAATACTGAAAAAATGTTCTTCTACCTTGAGCAAAACATTTTTTCGGCATTTGCGATCCATCTCAAACAAAGTTGTTGATGCTTTTGTTGTAGTTGTTGAAGGTTTTGAACAACTATGATATATTCGTCATTACTGATAGATTGCTAGTGCAGAAAAAATATTTTCCAATTTTTGCAACAAACACTTTATTAAAAATTGGAAGCATTCAAACTCATTGTCTACGCTAGTGAAGGCAGTGGTAATGATAGTGCAACAATCCACCTAGGATGTAATGATAATGATACCACACTAACCAATCTTGGATCGCTATCTAGCATCTTGTATGGGACCTGAACATTATGTATTTTTAATATTTTGAGTAAAAAATGTAACCATTCAAAAAAATTAATTTAACCCCTCGGTTTATTTGAAAAGTAGAGGGGTTAGATTAACTAACCCCTCAGTTTTATTACGTAACCGAGAGGATGTTTAATTCTATTTTTTTAATATATAGATTTGTTTGCTTCTACTATTTTCACATAACATTTACAATGCAATTCAAACCCTACTTCATCTATTATATTTCATAAAAAAGTAAACATTAAACATAAAGAAGATAACAAAACATAATATCTTCAAATTTCCATAAAATTTTTCTGATTTCAATTTGTTCTTTAGTGTCTTTCTTCTTTGAATCTTAATACATAACCTTCAAATAACCCATGGCTTCCACCTTTAACTTCATCATGCTCCCATATTCATTTCCACCTTTTGCCACCATGTCTTCATCCCATATGAACAGATTACATGTCTCTTCACTCCTCCAAAATGGACATCTCTAAAATAGACTTCCTTGACTTTGTCCCTTCTGAAGCAAATGGACAAATCATCGAGTGAAATCAATGAAGTCGCCATCTAACGTCTTTTATCCCGCAGAGGGAAAGGTAAACGTCGAGTAAATCTGAGAGGGAGAAATTACAGTCTTGCGACCGAGAGATTAGGTAAGGGAGTCGGTTACGTGAGGGGAAGGTATTGACACCCTACACGTCTATAGTACTCCATAATATCCACTTTTGTTATCTATCTAAAGGATGTGTTAATATCTATGTATAAATCTTACAAGATAAGGGAGATGAATGCAAAATAAAACATGGGGAAATAAGGAAGTATTTACAAAGTTTGCTCGGTCGAACCCCGTGACCAGATTCCTACGTATTCCCTAGTGAAATGGGAAAGTTAGAGTGTTTTAGTTTGACTCACATGTTTTGGTGGGTTGCAATATTTTTTATGAACGATGCTTGGTGAAACATGTCCTTTTTGAAAAAGTTTTAAACAGAAAAAAAGAGCTCGGAGAGCGAAAAGATTTGCATTATTTCTTTGCTTTACCTTGAAAAAAGGGTCTGAGTTGTTATTAGGTGTCTTATGATTTTCAAAGAAAAGAAAAGAAAGAAGTTTTAGTTTTAATGCAAGTGTTGTACCCCAAAATTTGCCCTCTTCATTTTTCAATAAATAATTGGCTTACACTTAATCTATAGGTGCATTGCATGCATATCATTAATCAAACAGTGATGAGATTCAGAGCATCTCAATTTGTGGAAAAAACTGCGTGTTTCAGCCATTCAGACTATTTTCGAGCCAGAAATTGACATTTTTCAGTTCATATGCTTGATGCAAGATTTTCTGGTCAGAAGGTCTTCTCGGGTTGGTTTCATGATCATTGGGGCCATTTTAATATGTCTTCCAGTTCATCTATTCAAATTGAGGCCATTTCGTCAAGAGAAGACTTTAATCGATAATTTTCTTCATAAAGTGAATTTTTGGTTTATTGTGCGTTTTGGATGCTCCGGGATCCATATATCTCATCTCGCTGGATATTTTCTGACGATTTTTGACTGGAAAGTCCCTCTCAATATTATCTACAACTTTCATACACAAGTCGGAGGCTAATGGTGTGAAGAAGGTTTTCAAAGAAATTGATCTTTCAAGTGGGATAAACTGAATTTTATGGCTGAACTGTGTTCTCGGTACGTTAAAAAATTCATAACTCATGGCCGGAATATTAAAACTGAGCGAGGACGATGTCTAAAATTCCATCTCAAAGTCCTCTACGACTTTCATGAACAATCCGAGAGCTGATGCTTTACCAATTAATACCAGAATTTTATGCTTTGGAGTTGATTTTGAGACGAACCGAGCATTTTTCATCTGACGCACAACGTTCAAAAAATCATATCTCTCTCAATTTTTATCGAAACGAGGCGGAACTAGTTCCAAAATTTCATAAATTCTATTGGCTTCGTTTGTTATGAACATCCCAAGTTTGAATTTTGATCAGAAGATCTGCGTTTGAAGGAATCTTTCCGAGTGACGCAATAAAAATTATGCATGTGTCAGATGCCTGAAAAGTGTGCTGAAACTTCAAAAATTCTTATCTCATTAATCGTTCATCTGATTGAGTCGAAATTTTAACTTATGTAAGTAATTTCGCGTTTCAGACATTTTTTGCTTGGGGTCCGACTTCAAATTTCGCATAGTTATCGATGTTTCGGGCTGTATACGAAAATTATTCGGATAATCGCGATTCGGGCCTAATTATGGATCCAAGGCGCTCCAAAGATCAATTTTGTCACCTATAAATAAAATTTGCCTCTCACAAATTAGAGGAGGAAAATCATTTGTTAAATTTCACCTTTGAAACTCATTTTCTCTCTCTCTTTTCTCTCTCAAATCAAGAACAAAAAACAAAAGGAATTTTCTTCTCCTCCAAGCTTCCACCGCCCTTGCTAGCTCTTCCTCCTTCCTCCTCCCTTGCGCTGCCCTAGCCTCCTCCACCTAGCACCGATCTGCCACAGTGTCGGACCTCCTTACTTCGGCCGGTCAATTTTTCCGCCGCCCTCTCCTTCTTCCTCAGCACGCTCCGGCTCTCTCTCCGATCTTCCTCGCCGATCCTCATCCCTCTATTTCTGGCCAGTTCCTTGCCGAACCGGTCTTCTCTCTTCCTTACTCCCTCGCTCGCTCAGTTCCTCTCTCCTTCTGGCAGCAACCACTCGGCCTCCTCAAGCAAGCGTCCGGTGTCGCCCTTCCTCGCCTTGCCAAGCCAAATTCGGCCTTCTTTCCCTTGTTCTTGCTTGGATTCAAGCCCTTCCTCATCAATCAAGGCCTTCCAAACACCAATTCCTTATTTCTTCTTTAATTCTCATTTCTAATTCAACTTCGAAGTTTCGATCAAGTAAGTACTAACTCAAATAAGCACTTATTTTAAGTGATTTTTCAAAAGTGCTTATTCTTGAATTTAATTTTAGGAATTGATCATAATTGGTTTGTTGAATCTGATTCTTGATCTGTTGCTTGGAAATTGATTGAATTAAGCTTGATTTGAGAACGTTATTGTGTCTATGTGAAGGAATTTTGCACATATAGCATACATACACTTGCATGATGTATTTTCCTTGCACATAGGCCACTTGAATTGATCATTTGCATCATAAATTGTATGTTCATGCATTAGATTGTATTTAGTTTAAATAATTGAGTTGAATTCATGTGAATTAAGCTTGATTTGTGAATATTATTGTGTGGAGATGTAGCTCTTTGTGCATTAAGCTTGTATGAAGCATTTTCATTGTAGATAAGGCATTGATATTTGCATTTTTGTTTGTGAATTTCATGCTCATGCATTAGTCTAGGCTTGCATTAAATAATTGAGTCGAATTCATGTGTCGAAGCTTGATTTTAGTGACTCGAAAGTGTGTCGAGGCCTAGTTTTTATGCACTTTTTCATGTGTTGGTGATGCATTCTTGATTGATTTAATTGAGGCATTATAACATGTTGAATTCTTGATTTCATTTGATTTCAATACATGCATTTCATCATGAATAAATATGGTGTGGGTTGATTACTCATCCATTTACATTTGTATGCCATCCATTTGCATTTCATTCATATTCATGTAGTATTTTCATTCATGAAAATTGCATAAATACATGATTAAACATGCATCTTCATGCATCCTTTTTCATTCTAACCTTGATTAACTTTACATATCATGTGCATATTAAATCATCTTGACTTGTTTGCCTCATGTATGAATTTAATATCCAATTTTCTCTCATTTCAAAACCACAAAAAGAATGAGAATTGGAAATTAAGTCGATACATGATATTTCACTTTCCATAAGCCTTTTTAGGCATTTTTGTTCATCGAAACTCGTTTTTCTTCAAAGGTTCAAGGAAGCAATACTTGTTCCCAATGTTTTGGCATGTTTTAAAACCATTTTTGATGGTTTCAGAACCGAATTACAAGTGCAACATGCCTAAAACGGTGTTGATTCCCCATTCCTTTAAGGTCTGAAAAAAAACGCCGCTTCCACTCAAAATTAATTAAAACCGATCATATTTTTGAATCTGTTGACGTATTTGCAAGCAACCATACGATTATTAATTGATTTCGAGAATTTGACTTTTCGCTCCGATTTTGAATAAGCGCTTTCCCAAGCCATTTTGTGTTTTTATTTCACTTCTTATATGCTTATACTAGTGTATTATCATGTGAGTAATCGGTTTTGCGTTTGGGTCTTTATTTAAAGCACTTACTTTGTTATTTATGACATTTTATTTCATGTGCGAGGTACATTAATCATTATTCTTGAGATTTGGATGTGTAGGATCCATATCTTGTTCTTGCACACATGTGTGTGCATTCTATTGTCTGCTTGTTTGGTTTTCACCTTTCTTGTAGGTTATCGGATCTATTTGGATGTGTAGTATCCATATCTCGATCTTGCAGGTTATACTTGATATTTGGATATGTAGTATCCATATCTCGTTCTCGCACACATGTGTGTGCACTCTTTGTCTGGATTATAATCTCTTGCAGGTTCATTGGATCTACGTCGAATGTGTATTGACGCACGTTCTTGATCGTGTATATCGATGCACATCCTTTGTCTGTATTATTTGGGTTGCAATCTCTTGCAGGTTTATTTTCTTTGGATGTGTATCTACACACATTCCGATTATGCTTTTGATGCCTCCACACATTTCTCACCGGATTTCTTTATTGCGTGTCAGTAGTACTTGAAGTTTTCTGGAGTATTTCTTTGCTTGCTTTTTGCTTACAAATTGTTATTCGTTTGATATTTTCTATACCTTTTTACTGCATTATTTTACCGCTTTTCTAGAGAGCATGAGAAGTAGGGTTTTACGACTTTCTTTTGTCATGAGAAGTAGGAATAGAGATGCATGAAGGGGCTTCCGTAGTTGGAGCATGTTCAGGAACCCCTCAGGTTTATTTAAAGACCCGTTTAGGGAGATATCGCATTTTTTGTGCTAACTGTGTGTGGTTTATTTAAAATCCTCTTCCGTGCAAAGGGAGGAAACTTTCAGGAAGTGTTTATCATTTGTGCTTGCATAGGTCATGAGTGGTTAGGCAACCTGATATGACACCACCAAGCAAAGTCCCTCTTATGATACTATTGATATTGATATATGATGATATGATGGGCACGCGGAAAGGATTCACAATCAACCCTACATAGTTCTAGTTTGTGTCAGCTAAGCTCACGCGAATCATGATGCGTCTTTTATCGAGTCAATAAAAAGTGGCAAGAGTTCCCTATTATGACTCTCCACGCTTTGTCATGGGGTTCGCATTCACATGCTTTGACACCTACACTCATATGCTCCTCACACTTGATAATTCATATCATATTGTGATACCTTTATCCCATAGGAAAATCCTGGTTAACACATTTATTTCCATTCGTGGCTATGGTATTCCTCTGAAAGAAGGCTCCTGGTTGACTCCGGTATACTCATTACTCTACAGGCTAAGGGACTTCTTTCTTCTTCCCCGCGCATCTGTGTATCATTTGATTGTGCATTACATTGTTTGCATGCTTCTGCCAAAGCACTTGCTTGACTCATCCCTTTGCATCCCTTGGTCGTTCAACCAAGACGGATCTTAGTATAGCTTCCCTTAGGATTTCTCAGATAGAGTAGTCTTCGAACTTAGACTTTATCCTTAACCTTAGGAACATCTTTGCATGACAACATTAGGGTAGAACTAGTTAGTCTCCCTTCTTGTTTTCTTCTTTCTTTTGCATCCTTGCATGTAATAAAACTAAAACTTGTTTTTATTTTCTTTTGAAAATCAAAACACTTAATAATGGTTCAAACTCCTTTCAAGGTAAAAGCAACCAACCTCACTCCAAATCTTTTTGTCTTCAGACTTCTTCTTCTTTTTGAAAAACTTTTCAAAAAGGGTGTTCTCTTTCAAGTCCGAACAAGTTGCTAAGTGTGCGAGCGGCCGAGCATAAGACTTCTTATAGCTGCAACGCGAAGAATGAGTTGCAATTGTGGGGATGCGGAATCGAACTTCCCATAAAAAACATTGCAACCCACCAAAAAATATGAGCCGAACTACGACACTTTGACTTTCCCATTGCACGAGGGAATACGTAGGCATCTTGTCACAGAGGTCGATCGAGCAAAATTTGTAAATACTCCCTTCTTTTCCCCGTGTTTTCTTTATTCTCCTTTCTTTCACATGCATTCTCTTTTAGCATACAGATGTAGCGATTAAGCGATAAATACCCACACCCATTAGATAGAAAATAGAAGTGGATACCGTAGAGTACTACGGGCGCGTAGGGTGTGTAACACCCCTTCTTATTTACCTGCGATTTATATAATTTAATCAGAGTTTTAAACATAACGACAAGGGCGTCACAATTTTAAGAAATTAAGAACAACAAAATAGTGAACATGCCTTTTACTGAAGAACTTATTAAATAAAACAAAACCAATGATTATGTTTAATGCAGCAGAAATAACATAAGAATTCAGAATAATTCAAATCATAATTATTCCAAAACATAAACCGAAAGGAAACAGTTTTAAATCCATAAAAATTCCAACGGATCGTTCCCCAGTGTTACAACTACCAGAGCTTGACACTGACACGCGGACTAACTAAGTAGCACAACTCTAAAAGCTGTCCTCACCAATTCTCGAGCAGCTATACTCCTCAATCTGAAATCATTAAAGTAAGAGTGAGATTTCATCAAGATTAAAATGCATTGTACGTTTCTCAAAAACAATAAACAATCAATTCATTATTCACCCTTGTTAACAGAATTAGCATACGATTCACAAATACAATTCCCACATTCATTATGCATATAACAACAATCAATGCAATTGAAACACTAGAAATCATCCTAACATGTTACAATTACATATGCAATGCAGACTCAAATGTATGTGGTACCAATCGTGAACCAAGTCCACACCCTGTTCCGCTTACACCTCAGGAAACAACATAAATTAATGATTCGCCCATACATCACTGGGTCAAGAATCTAGCCTCACCACCTCTATCCATTAGGTACGGTTATTGGCCCTGTAAGTTCAATTCCGCACAATGGAAATGAACCATCAACAATGCTTATGCATGCACATCAGAAGCATGCAACATTTCAAAATACGAAATATGAACATACAACATTATTCCATTCATGATCAATAACAGCAACAACACATGCTAACAGTGAAATCATGAACATAACGTTAATCACAATACATGGAATTAACATACAACAAGTATACGCAACGAATAACTACAAAATTACAACGTATTCTTACTACGAAAACCATATTAATTCCTCAAGATCTAAATCACTGGTTTTGAAAATGTTTTTATTAGATAGTACTCGTTCTAAGCTTTCCAACGATACCAACTATGCCTAAATCGGAGTTACGATCGAAAAGATATGACCGAAACCGTTTTCAAAAAAATCATGTTCTGTTTTGTACACCATGTATCGATGCATAAACCTATGCATCAATATATAAACAACATGTGTCGACACATGCTTCGTATGCATCAATGCATACATATAAAAATTCTGCATTTTAAAAACTCTGTTTAGTATGTGTCGACCTATACGCATCATGTGTCGATGCATAGCTCTGTTTTTGGCCTATGTGTCGATGCATACGCATCTTGTGTTGATGCATGGCTAATTTTTTTTTCCTATGAGCCGATGCATGGCTCTATGAGTCGATGCATACCTTTTCCTTGCTTTTGGTTTTCTAAAATTTTACTGCATGCATCGATCCATACAGCTATGTGTCGACCCATACTGTTGTTTTTCATCAAAAACTCAGTTTTTCTTCACTGTTACGAATTCCCATTAATCCCAATCATCACCAAACCTCATATTATCACAAAACAGAATTTATTACTGCATTTTTACATGTTTTTGATCACCGAAACATGTTTTCTAATTAACCTAGAATCATTCCACACCAATCTAATCGTTCTTAACAATTCCAATTATGGTTTTACGTCGGATTATAACGGTAGGGCACAACCTAGATTCATAATTCGAGATTCCTAACGGATTGAATTATTCTATTGATCATCAAAACCTATAAGGCATAATAATCAGATTCAATCCCCCCTTACCTCGCGATGAATCTTCGAATTCTCGGCGTTTGACTTTTTCTCCTCTTTTTTCTTCTCTTCTCCAATCTCACGTAGAATGCAAATACTAATTTCCTCTTCTCACTTGTTTCCTTTTATTCCTTTATTTATTCCTTTTTATTTGCCAAATAATAGAAATAAATAAATTAGGATTAAGTAGAGCTTTTTACTCCATACACCCTACAATTCAACTTCACACCCCCGACACGTCCATCATTTAATTAATTAATTAAATCCATTAATCCAAAAATATTAATAATTAAACCTTTAATTAAATTAATAATTAAATCTCTAATTATTTAATAATTGAATTAATTTGGGGTGTCACAGGGTGCTAATATCTTCCTCTCACGTAATAGACTCTCTTACCCTATCTCTCGGTCGCAAGACCGTGTATTATCCCTTTCAGGTTTTCTCGATATGTTTACCTTTCTCCTTTTGTAAGATAAAAAACGTTTGATGGCGACTTCATTGATATTCTATCAGATGAGTTTGTCTAGTTCCTTTAGCTGGCGACTTCACTGGGGATCGTACAGACCTCTTGCCGGTCTGTTCCAAGAGTCGATCCTAGCTTTTATTTTCCTGTCTATTGGGTGCTTATTTATTTTCTCGCTTTATCGCATCATTCTTTTTATGGTATGCATTGCATTCAATATGGCATTTTATCGCTTTCATATATCTTGTACATTGTCTGCTGTTGTGCTGTGATACTTGGGGTGGGTATTACATGAGGTAAAAGGCCCATTACCCAGGCCAGAGACATATAGGATAGACGAATGTTCATGTGGAATCCTGTGTTCCTTTGACGCGTGTGAGGAAGCATGAAGTACCACATTCCACCGAGGTTCTCCCGATACTACCTTTGTTTTGCATCCTTTGTGCATGGGTAAGGTATTAAGCAGAGAATTGTCGACTCTAGATGCCACTTAGGGACAACCTGTTCTATTTAGAACCACTTGTGAGGTGGGGATGGGAAATCATTACTATAGGTACATGTTGATGGTTCTGTATGTTGGTTCTCTGGATGCTTGGTATTTTCTGATATTTTCTGGTTTTATCTGTGATATTCAGATTTGGGTCGAACCTCTGACCGTGCTACATGTGACTTGGTTCTATTATCCACATAGTAGTGGCTCAATATACAGGATTCATGACCTATATGCATTGAATTCATGATTTTCTTAACATACATATTTATTTCATTTTTAGGATTTTCTAGCATTTGAGTCTTGTTTGTCGAACCATTCTGGGAGGATGGATACCGAAACAAAGACCAATCGTCACCATAATGTGGTTTACAAGTTTCATATGCCTGTCCTTGAAAATTTCTCATATTGGCCAAGAGATATACTCTGGAGAGCCTTGACATTTTCGCAAAAGACTATGGAAAAATTCTATCCTGGTTGAAATCTCCTCTCACCGAGTATCAGAAAGACGGTCTTTTGGCATTGCTTCAGTTCTATGACCGTAAATTGAGGTGATTCATGTTCCATGACTATCTCTTAGCACCGAATTTGGAGGAATACTCCACCATTTTGAATATTCCTATATTTTGACAAGTGCCTTTCCATGCTGCTATGGACAAAGCGAATGACTCTCAGATGGTCGTTGCCCTTTATTTGGGAAATTTGTTGTGAAAGCTCACGGTGCTAGTAAGGAAAGTATAGATGGTTTTCATTTGAGTTTTCTGTTGAAGGAAGCTCATGCTAAAGCAGATAAGAAGGAATGGAAGGGTTTCAACGCCATTTTGGCTTACTGCATCTATGGGTTGGTTTTGTTTCCGAACGAGCCCAAATTCGTTGATATGAATGCCATTTCCATCTTCATTCAGAAGAACCCTGTTCCAACCCTCTTGGGAGATGTCTATTACTCTATTCACTTAAGAAGCTTCAAAGGGAAAGGAGGGTTCGTTCACCTTTGTGCCCCATTATTGTATCATTGGTTTAGAGGATTTCTTCCTCAAACTGGTGCATTTGTTGATACTCAGAACACTCTAAGGTAGATCCCGAGATTAATGAGCCTTACTTTTAGAGATCTTGATTGGTATAAGGATGCTTTGTCCAGACCAAAGTATAACGAAGTGATTACCCGATGCAAATAATTCCCTAACGTACCTCTTATCAGTATAAGGGGAGGAATTAATTACAATCCGACTCTTTCCAAGAGACAATTGGGGTATGCTTTGAAGGAGCCACCCAAAGAAAGACACATAGGGGAAACTTTATACTATGATGTGCTAGATAACACCTGGTCAATGTCGAAAGCTATCCAAGCCTAGAAAAGCATCCATCTTGAAGGAATCCCATACTTCGGAAAAAAGGATCCTACTGCATATGCACCGTACATGCAATGGATCTTAAAGAGGAACGAAACAACGATTCTGAACTTGTAGTAATTCATAATCTCCTTTTGGTATGAATTACTACAAGTTCAGAATCGTTGTTTGCTCGAAGAGAATAAAACTCTGAAAGTCAAATGCCTTATGGTTACTCAAGAGAAGAGTAGCATGACCCACCAACTCAAGAAATTCAAAGAAGAGACATCTGATACTACAAGGAAGAGATCAAGAGTTGATGACTATTTTATTTCTGTCGAAGACCTCAAGAAAGCCATTACTAAAGCTGAAGAGAAGTATAAAAAGAAGGTCCAAGATTGTGAAATCCTCAAAGCATCCAAAGCTGACATGGAAAAGAGGTATCACACCAAGATTAAAAAACTTGAGAAGCACCTTTGAGACAAAGATACTCGGAAGACCATTGTAGAGACTCAACTCCAAGAGAAAGATTGTCAGTTATCTCAGGCTTTGGAGGAAATTGAAAAGCTCAAGTTTTAGTTGGGGATACAAGAATCTGCAGGCTATCATATGTCGGATGTTTAAAGTTTGCATCTTCTTATCTTTTGAGGATCACCATCAGGCTTGTTGATGGGATCTCTCGGTTACTCTGTATTTACCTATGGTGTTGTTGATTCAAACTATTTGTATTCACTCTGGATTTTGATTAATGATATTTCAATTTTCGGTATCCATTATATTGTTCCTTGGTTTCGTTCAAAACTTGATTTAAAATGTTAGAATCCTGGAAATGTTTAAATATGTCATTTCATGCATAGCATCTATTCATGCATTCATATATTTATACCATGCATAATAGGTGACTCATGCCGGTTTTCTTATCTCCTCATCTGGTACTTTTCAGAGATTGCTTCATCAACATCTCACTGATACAACACCAGAGGGAATTCAAAGAGACAAATGGAACAAATACAGGTGAATATGGAAGATATGAACACCAGGATGGACACTTGGGTCAATCAGTTGATGGAGATCATTCAGAACATGGCTGCTCAACAAGTTGAGTTGAGGGCTCTATTTTTTAGAAATGCTGCTGAAACCAACGAAAAGGCCTAAGTTGTGGTCAATCCTCCAATCAATAACGGCCCTATCAACGGCCTGATGGACAATCATATTGAAAATGGGGTTGTCAATCAGAGTAATAGGCTGAATGTGAATGTGACTGGTGGTCATACTCAGGGTCCAGTGAATCAGGTGGTGAATCAACTTGTTGTGCGTGTTGAAAACGATAATGGAGTTGTACCTCCACCCGTGATGAATCGTCAGGTTGAAAAAGTGGTTATCCAGCCGCAATTACGAAGGGGCATACAAATTCATACTCCTCATCCGAAGGAGGATGATACGGAAGATTGGTATTCTAATGCTGATGAACAAACTAAATCTGACAAAAAGTTGCATATGCTCGAGGAGCGTATGCGAGCCTTTGGTAACCAAGGAGTCGTGGGATTTGATATGACTGATATGGGACTTGTGCCATGGGTAAAAATCCCTCCCAAATCCAAGGTGCCAAAATTGACTAAGTACAAGGGGAATTCTTGTCCCAAGACTCACATAAGGTCCTATTATCAGAAGATGTCTGCTTATTCAAAGGATGAAAAGATCTTGATGCATTTCTTTCATGACAACTTGGTTGGTGGTCCTTTAGACTGGTATATGAATCTCGAGAGTTCTCACATTCGAACTTGGAGAGATATGGTTGAAGATTTTGTGCATCAATACCAATATAACAGGGACATGGCTGCCACAAGAACTCAATTGCAGAATTTATCTCAGAAGCCTAATGAATCAGTCATGGAATATGTGCACAAGTGGCACGAGATAGCCGCAAAGGTTCAGCCTCCCATGGTGGAGCGTGAAATGGTAGAAATGTTTGCTAGTACCCTGCAACAGCAATACTGTGCAAGCTGTAGTATGTATGGGTCCTTCACTGACATGGTGATGTTTGGCGAACAAATTGAAATCGAAATCAAATTGGGGAAGATCCAAGACACCAGTGTTGAAAAAGGTTAGGCTAGTGGTACCAAGAAAACATTTGGGGGTTATAAGAAGAAGGAAGGTGAGCTAGTGCTTTGTACGACAGAAAGGGAAAAGAAAAATACCATGAATTTGATCATCAGGTTGTAGCCGTGACTATTCCCACTAAGGTGGCTCCCCATCAGCAAGCTTATGCACCCCAAACGAACAATTATCATCCAAGAGTGCAGAGGAAGTTTGATCCATTGCCAATTTCACTCACTGATATCTTTACTTATCTACAACAGCTGAAGATGATTGAGCTTCATACTCTTAGGATCGATCCTAACAAGCCACCAAGGAATTTTGATCCTAATGCCCACTATGCCTTCCACTCTAATGCGCAGGGGCGTACTTTGGAAAATTGTTACACTTTTAAGTGTAAAGTGCAATATTTGATGGATTCTGATGCCATTTGTGATGACGAGGATTTTGATCTGGTTATGGATGTTGATTGATTAACCACTCCTCTGATTTGGGTGTTGAACCCGAATATTTACCCTCTTCATTTTGGTATTTTTGGCTTATAATTGCATTTTCATAAACATACATGCATATGTATGCATAGCATTGATCATATGGTTACCAAGTTCTAAGTATCTCAATTATGGGGAAAAAACTGTGTGTTTCGGCTATCTCATATCATTTCGAGACTGATATCGATATTTTTTCGGTTCGTATGCTAGATGCAAGTTTTTCTAGTTAGAAAGCTATTTTGATTTGGTTCCATAGGCATTGGTATCATTTTAATATATTCTCCAGTTTATCTGTTCAAATCGGAGGCCGCTTCGTCAAGAAAAAGACTTTAATTGTTCATTTCTCAATAAAGTGAATTTTGGGTTTTTGGTGTGTTTTGGGCATTATGGAAGGCATATCTCTCAGCTCGTCTAGTATTTTCTAGTGATTTTCGACTGGCAAGTTCCTCTCACTTCTATCTACAACTTTCATTTGAAAGTCGAAAGCAAATTGTATGAAGAAAGTCCTCAAAGAAATTGATCTTTCAAGGGGAATAAATTGAATTTTAGTGTTGTACCGTGTTCTCTGTGCGCTAAAAAATTCACAACTCCTGGATGGAACGTCGAAACTGAGTGGGGCTAGTGACTAAGATTCCGTATCTAAGTCCTCTACAACTTTCATGAATAAGTCCAGGGCCAATTCCTTACTGTTTAAGAGCAGTTTTTTAATTCTCTGGAGTTGATTTTGAGATGAACCGAGCATTTTTTACCTGATACTCGAAGTTCAAAAAATCATATCTCCCTCGATTTTTATCGAAACTATGTGGGACCAGTGCCAAAAGTTCAAATGTTTCATTGGCTTTGTTTCCTACGAAGACTCCGTGTTCGAATTTTGAACAGAAGACCCTCGTTCGAGGCAATTTCTCCGAAGAGCGCAATAAAAATTCTACACGTGTCAGATGCCCGAAAAGTGTGTTATAACTTCAAAAATTTGTATCGCCTGGACCGTTCACTCAATTGATTCAAAATTTTGACTCTTGCAATCAATTTCGTGTTCTAGACATTTTTCGTTTATAGTCCAACTTCAAATTTTGCTCGGATTTGGCTGTTATGGGCTGTATAGGAAAATATATCGGATAATCGCGATTTTTGCTTAATTGTGGATTCAAGACACTCTAAGGACCAATTTTTCTCACTATAAATATAATTTCCCTTTCACAAAATGAACACACACAATCATTTGCAAAATTTTGCTCTCAAATTTCACTTTTCTTCTCCTAATTCTCTCTCAATTCCCAAAAGAAAAATCAAGAGGAATTTGATGTTTTCCCTCAAGTCAAGGCCAAATCCCAACCGGAGCTAGCCTTTACTCCTCCCTGCCACCACCGTGTCGGCCTCCTCCTTGGCCGACTCCTCGACCTCTCTTTTGCTGACCACCCCTTCCTCGCCCGGGGGTCGATCGCCTTCTTCGTGACCATCCGTCGCAGTTCTCTTATCCTCAACCGGTCATCCGCGCCAATTTTCCCTCTTCCGGCCAAGGTTACCGGCCGTCCACCCCTCCTTTATTCCTCCTTCAACCGGCCGGATCTCCTCCTCTTTCCTCTCCCTAGCTCGGTTTGATCAAAAGGAAGGTCTTTTCCTTCAATTTTCTTCAATTCTCACCAAATCAAGGTTTTCCTCTCCCGATTTTCATTGATTCAAGGAATATTCTCTGATTATTCATCAATTGGAGCTTGATTTTGGTATTTTCTTCAACAATTCAAGTCAAACTTCAAGAACAAGTAAGTAGCTTATTCAATTAGGTAGCTTATTCGGTGCTTTCTTTCTAGCACTTGCTTTATTAATTCTAACACTTTATTTTATGTGTAAGGTACATTGAGCATTTATACTTGAGATTTGTATTTGTAGCATCCTTATCTTGTTCTTGCACACATGCGTGTGCATTCTATTGTCTATTTGTTTGGATTTACACCTTTCTTGCAGGTTATCCAATTATTTTGAATGTGTACGAACGCATATTCTAATGCTTGTTTGCGTACGAACGCGCACTCTATTGTCTGCTTGCTTGGGTTTTCACCTTTCTTATAGGTTATGTGATTCAAATGTGTACGAACTCACATTCTTATGCTTCTTTGTGTACGAGCGCACACCATTTGTCTGTTTGTTAGATTTACACCTTTCTTGCAGGTTATCCATTGGTTCTGAATATGTATGAATGCACATTCTTATGCTTGTTCGCATACGAACGTGCACTTTTGTCTGTTTGTTGGATTTACACCTTTTTTACAGGTTATCCAATGGTTCTGAATGTGTACGAACACACATTATTATGCTTGTTCGCGCACGAACGTGCACTTTTTTCTGTTTGTTAGATTTACACCTTTCTTGCAGGTTATCCAATGGTTTTGGTTGTGTACGAACGCACATTCTAATACTTATTTGCATACGACCATGCAACCTTTATTTGTTTGTTGGGATTTCATGTTTTCTTGCAGTTATACCTTGTTCTGAATGTGTACGAACGCACATTCTAATGCCTATTTGCGTACGAATGCGCATTCTTTGCTTGCTTGTTTGGTTTTCACTTCTCTTGCTGGTTCATCTGATTCAAATGTGTACGAATGCACATTCTAATACTTGTTTGTGTACGAATGCTCATCCTATTGTCTGGATTGTGATTTCTTACAGGTTTATCTGGTTTCGAATGTGTACGAACGCACATTCTGACACCTTGTTTGTGCATGAATGCACACTCCATTGTCTGTATTGTTTGGATTGCAATCTTATGCAAGTTTACTTGCCTTGGATGTGTACTAATTCAAATTATGATCATGTTTTGATGCCTTTGCGCATTACTCACCGGTTTCTTTATTGCATGGCAGTAATACTTGAAGTTTTCCGGAGTATTTCTAGCTTGCTTTTGCTTTACGGATTGTTATCCGTTTGGTATTTTCTATATCTTTTTACCGCATTCTTTTACCATTTTTCTAGAGAGCATGAGAAGTAGGGTTTTACCACTTTCTTTTTCCATGAGAAGTAGGAATAGAGATGCATGATTGGGCTTCTATAGTTGGAGCATGTTTAGGAACCCCTCTGATTTATTTAAAGACCCGTTTAGGGCAATTATGTGTGATAACCGTGCGTGGTTTGTTTAAAGTCCTCTTTCGTGCATAGGGAGGCACTTTAGGTCGTGTATTTACTTTTGTGCTTGCATAGGTCATGAGTGGTTAGAAAAACTGCTAAGCGGAACCACCAAGCAAAGACCCGCTTTGATGAGACCTACAGGGGTTTTATGTGATGATGATATGATGGGCACGCAGAAAGGGTTTGCAATCACCCCCACATAGTTCTATGCCGTGTCATCTCAACACACACAAATCGTGTTGCTTCCTTTATCGATTCAATAATAAAAGTGGCAAAAGTTCCCTATTTTGACTCTCCACGCCTTCTCTTGGGGTTTACATTTATTGATGATACTCGTACTCATTGCTCTTCACACCTGACAATTTATGTCATTATCATACCCCAATTTTGACCAAAGATACCATTTCATATCACCACATATGCATCATTGCATCACTAACAATTCCAGCACAAGTTAGATCGTGTGTGTGCTCCTTAAGCCAAATTAGGGTTTTGATCAAAATTTTCATTTGTTCAAGATATGATAAAATTAGGGTTTGAGTCTCCACTCACCTCAAATGACCTATCTTCATCAATCATCAACATTTGATCTTCAAATTCCCATCATTTCCTCAAGATCTATCTTGAATCGATCAATTAGGGTTTTGATCGAGGATGGTGTATCATTGACTTTTTGCTCAATGAATGACATAATTGCTTGGAGATTGATCTTAAAATCATCAATGAAACATTTTGACCAATTTCTTGGTTCAAAACATTCCAAATATCATGATTGATTCTCAGAGAAATTCTGAATCATTTGATGAAAATTCAACTGTTCAGAAAAGTCAAACTTTGACTTTTGGTCAACTTTTTGAAGTCCAAATTTTTTCAATCATCAAATCATTTCATATTATCCATCATAATCATAAAAAATCAAAATGTCTGAAAAAGTCAACAAAAAGTCAAGATTGAAAATTTTTCTAACACTTAGAAAATTTTTCAGGTGTTAAAAACATGATTTTTCATCAATTTCATGGCCATTTTTGACCTAGATCCACTTTGATTCAAGAAAAACTCAAAAATTTAAAGTTGTAGATCTTATTACAAGCTTTCCAAAATGTCCAAGAACTTGCAAAAACACTTTTTGTAGCTAGGTTTTTGAATTTGAAACTTATAGGTCCATAACCATAATTTTCAAGCCATTTCTTCAAAATTTTCAAGTCTTTTTGCAATTTCTTCCTTCTAGAAGCCTTGTCATCAAATGAGATAGGATTTAATGGATAAAAATCTGATGGAAATGATTGTAAGAAGATATAATCACTTGAGCTTTTTAACCATGGTTAAGAAAGACTCCATGTGCATTTAATGAAGAATATTCCTTTCTTACCCCTTAAGGCAACTTGCACAAATCCTCCAATCTTATCTTTTCTTGCTTGCCAAACTTACTTGCCTATAAATAGAAGCCTTTACTTAATTCAAAATGACACCAAAGCATCATAAACAAAGCTTTCCTTCTTTCTTTTTTTTTTCTTTTCAAGTTTCAAGTTTCCAAGTGGGAGAATTTGCAAAAACTCCAAGCCTTGCAATTTCTAAGCAATCTTAGACTTCAAATACTTTCTAAACATCATTAGAAAGTTGTTAGAATCCTTAAGCCATCCCAAAACTAAGCCAAACTCAGAAATCATATCCAAGCTCCATAAACATGCATATAGAGTCATAAAATGCCAAAACTCAATTCACTCGTGCATCATTCAAATTTCCACTTCCAACACCTCACATACATCATATAAAACTCATCCAAACCTTAAAATCGGAATTGGTATCATGCCATTCGAGATTCCTCACTCAAGGAAGCTCATAGGATCACTCAAAAATTGGAATTGGTAACACTGCACTTTGACTTGGTTAGGGAGTTTCAAGAAGTTTCAAAGCAAGTCAGGGGTGGGAATACACTCAAAGACACTCAAGGAAGCTCATAGGATCATTAAAAAACATCTGGAAACACCCCTCTGCAGAATTCAATTTCCACTTTGGAGGAGGTAAGCTTCGAATCTCAAACTCATATATACATGTATCATAAATGAAATTTTGAATGGCTATCATGTTTCTACACATGTGAGGATCATTAACCCTCAATCAATTGTCATTTATCTTGCACATACACGATTTCACATTGATTTGTTAAAATTAGGGTTCTTCGTGTTCATCAGAAAATCAGTGGCCTCTCACTCAAAATAAATGAAATTAAATGATACCACTGTGTTCGTGATCTCAAAACGAGCAAGTTTGATGTTTGAAACTTTCAATTTCATTGAGAAATAAAGATTTTGTGAATCAAACAAATCTGGGTTCAAGTTATGTTCTTGGCGCATTTTTTTCAAATTCAAATATTTGTTTATAATATAATTATATAGAGTGAGATAAATAAACAGATGTATAGCTACCCCAGTGGTAGCTAGCGCGCATTTAAGTTTCTTGCCAGGCCATAGGTCCAGGGTTCGAATCCCCCTGAGACCTTTTTATTTTCCAACTTTTCAAAACTTCACATTTTTCACTCTTTTTCAACCATTTTCCAAACTTGTTTTCAAATATAATCAAATTCATGCCTTGTTCTTACAAGCCACGTGTGTGGCCCAGTGGTTAATCTTTTCACCTTTCAAAGTTAGGTCATGGGTTCAAACCTCAGGACAAAAATCAAATTTTTATCACTTGTTTTCTTCAAATTTTTATCAAACTTCAACATTTTCAAAAACCAATCAAAACTTTTCATTTTGAGATGATTTTTTTCACACTTGTCATTAATATATCTATTTTATGATTATGTTAAAAAAATCCAAAAATATTTTCTTTTCGATATATTTTTATTAGGTTAAAAACTGAGATGTTTTTAAGTATTTTAAATACTTTTCAAAAATGTTTTCTTTCCGATTTTTAAACCTAATCTTTTTCAAAACCTCTTGTGAATATTCTTCACTTTTCAAAATCATTTAAAAACTTTCAAAAACATTTTAATTAACTTACACACTCCTTTTCCATGATCTATTCGATTAATCTTTGAAAATACAAGCTGGATTAGGTTTTTTCCTCGAATTTCTTTCGAATTCAAAATCAAATTGATCATGGGCCTCCCTCACGGTGTAAGTCCCAACCCTTTTTATGTACATATTTATTTCCTTGTACATATCTCCCCTTTTTGTGTACATATTCAATTCCTTGTATATATTCAATCATCCTTGCAAATATTCAAGTATAATTTGCTTCGTTCCGCTAATTTTTATTCACTTGTTTATACACTGATTCCATTGGTATTAAGAGGAGCATTATTCCCGGTGAAACTACTCTTAAATCAATGGGCCTCCCTTAAGGTGTAAGTCCTAACTCCTTTGTATATATCCAAGTATACTAGCTTATCCGCTTGTTTTAAACACTTGTTTATATATTCTCTTTCACACATCATTTGTATATGTTCAAGTTACACTTGCTTTAATTGCTTGTTTTGTACACTTGTTTATATATTTCCTTCATAAACTCCTGTGAATGCACACACACGCTTTGTCATATCTACTTGTTCATACACTTGTTCATGTTTATTTATGTCACAACAACTAGTATAAACAACTAGGTTCCCCATAGCCTCCTCTTGAGCTTTGTACAAGATAACCCACCTGTTGAGTTAGCCTCCCCTTGGGCTTCATACAAAAGAACTCCCCTGTTGAGTTATTCTCCTCTTGGGCTTAGTATAAAAGAGCTCCCTCATTGAGTTTATCGTTCTCTTGGGCATCATACAAGAAAGAGATCTGGAAATCTCTAACAGCCTCCTATTGGGCTTCCAATACAAAGAATCACCTTCGCTAGGATAGAACCCTAAGAGTATGATTTCCCGGTGAAATCACTCTTGAATCCTAAGAGGATGATTTCCTGGTGAAATCACTCTTATAGCCAAGCCAGCCATACCCTATAGCCTTCTCTTGGGCTCCCAATACAAGGACCCTCGATGTCCCTCGGAATGCCTCCTCTTGGGCTTACAATAGAAGGACCCACATAATTCTTAAAAGCATCCCCTAATCAATAATCAATTTCTCCTAGAGATTTAGACATGTATCATCTCTATGGAAGAAGTATGTCATCTATAGCATCACATACAAATCAAACAATTTTCAAATCAAACACTTTTTCAAATAAAACATCTTTAATTGTAAGTGGTAACGCTTGTACACTCAAGCAAAACGCCCAATGCTTACAATGAAATATTCAAACATCTTTCTTAACTTGTAAGTGGTAACGCTTGTACACTCAAGCAAAACACTCAATGCTTACAATGAAATATTTAATCAATCAACTTTCAAAAATGTATGTGATGAAATAGATTAGATACATTTTTCATTAAGATGACATTTGTCTTTGTCTCTTAATAAAACACCTTTGATTTCACTAGCATAAGTGGGAACTATGATTGCTCTGACTTTCTCAACCTCCATTTGAGAATACGTAGGCACAAGGTCTCACCCTTGGTGAGCATACTTCTTTCTCCCTCAAACCAAACAAACCTTAGTTTCCTTAGATCCGAGCTACAGATGCTCTGATTCCCACTAGGGCATATGTATGTAGAGGATCCCAATGATCTTTGTGAGCATAATAATTATAACAAAACTTAGGTTCCTGCCTAACCTATCTTTCTTAAATCCCAAAGGATAAACTTTCCCGAAATAGCGTAGCAAATAAAACACACAAACATACAAAAATATGCATAAAAAAGTTCCTATAGAAAATTATAGATATATAGGGTGCTAATACCTTGCCTTTATATAACCAACCCCCTTACCCTGGTCTCTCCCCAATGTGTTGTGTCTAGTTCACACTAGTCACATCATATATTATATTTAGGGTATTTCAGCTTTCCCCTTTTCCATCTACTTTCTTGTTTTGAAACAATAAAGCTTAGTGCTCGCGGCATCTTTTAAAACAAAAAAAAATCAAAAGAGTAAATCATTTTGAGCCTGAGATTTGAATTCTGATTCGATTTCCTCGTTTGTCACTTTTTACCGCGAATAGTCATGCTGTGATATGTTTCTCGGGAATTGAATGTGTTGGCTCCTAGTTGACTCCGGTATACTCGTTACCATCGCAGACTATGAGACTTCCTTATTTTCTTGCGCATGTGTGGTCATTTGTCTTTGCATTGCATTGTTTGTGTGCTTTTGCCAAAGCACTTTCTTGTTTTATCCCTTTGCATCCCTTGGTTCTACAACCAAAACGGATATTAGGATAGCTTCCTGAAGCAACTCGATTTTCAAAAATCTTTTAATTCTCGAAAACAGTGAAATCGCCACCTAATTTTATTTGTTCTAAAAAGAACGGGAAAATATAGATAAAACCCAAAACATGCGGATAAGGCGGTCTACATGACCAAAAAAGTGGGATCGGGAGTTGATTATGTAAGGGGAAGGTATTAGCACCCTTTACATCCATCGTACTCGATGGGACCCATTTAATTTTACGCGTTTGTGTGTGTATTTATTGCTAAGTTATGAATACCAAAAGGAAAGGAAATTGTTTGTTTATTATTTTGAGTTTGACACGGTTTTGAACCGCGGGCCTACATATTCCCTTGTGCAATGGGAAAGTCAAAACTCTGTAGTTCCTCTTAAAAAGGTTTTAAGTTTGTTGTTTTGATTTTATAAGAAAAATCGTGCGTTTAGACGTTTCGAATACTTTGAACTAAGACTTGTTTTGTTTGTTTGAAAAGCTTAAGTCCTCGTTCATATTTGAAACGACTATTTACACTCTCTTTATCCGAAAAGAGTTTTTTATGATCGCGTATGAGCGAGAAAAAGATTTGAGTGGGTTGAATTGTTTTTTATGCGGATGAAAAAGTACCGAACAACGAGGCTAGCGTCTCACGATTCAAATACTAGAAACCCGAGGAACGAAAGTTCGCCCAAGTCGTCTATCACCCAAAAAATGTTTTCTTGAGAAAAAGTGAAGTGAAATGAGTTCACGTTATTTAGGAGTCTTTAAGCCACGGGTCTAGCGTCCAACGACTTAAAGACTAAAGTTTGTATGGGGGACAAGTTTTTTAGCAATTAGTCTAGCGTTTAACGACTAAAAAACTTGTACTTTATTATGAAAAGATTTCGAAAATGCACTCGACGTTGGATCGAGGTTTGAAACTTATTATGAAAGTGTTTTTGCAATGCGAGTTATGATTAATTAAATATATGGCCCTAAGGTGCGGTGATGGAAAAGAATACACAATAGTACACAAGCATTAAATAAAGCAGGTAAATAAATTAAAAGCCCATACAAGGTGGCTTGCGCAAATAAATAATTTACATTGTGTAGGTGCATGCGCGAAATAAATTTAATCAACTAATTAAACAAAATTTAATCAAGTAATTAGTTTAATAAAATTAATTAGGTAAGCTAATTAATTTTAAATAACCTAATTAGACAATTAAATAATGTTTAACTAATTAATTAAAGTTTCATTGTAAGCCCAAGAGTAAGCGTGGTGTGTGCACAAATGTGTGGCCGTTGTGACGCTTCAAAGCTTTGTCAACTCAGGGTTAAAAAATGGCTCGCACGAGTATTAGTTTAAAAAATGTTTTTGGTTTGTGCTTTGTGAATAATAATTAAATGAATAAGCAATAAAATATTTACTAGCTATTACATCATGTGGGGAATGGGAGGTACAAATTTACAAATGAGAATAATACAGAAAAAAGAAATAAAATACTAGAAATTTCCTAATAAATAAAAAAAAAAAGTCTAACTAACACTACTATCATCATTTTTTTGTATTTTTGGGTATTAACAATTTTAATGGTTAGAATGTAATAATTATAACTTTTAATTATGAAAAATAGTACTAGTTGGTAGCTACTAATAATAATAAGAACAGCGGTTAGTAATAACAAATAGTTATAGTTATGATAATAATAATAGTAATAATGTAAATAATAGTAATAATAATACAATAGTTATAATAATAGTTATTAAGTAGCAATAATAAAAATAGAAATTAATTAAGTAATAATAATAATAATAATAATTCAGTAATAATAATAGTAATAATATTAATAACAGTTAGTAATAATAATTATTTAATAATAGTAATTACTTAGTAATAATAATAGTAATAATAAGTATAATTACTGAATCTTAATATTTAACAAAACAAAACTGAAAAGGAGAAGAAATTAAATTGTTTTTTCTAAAAAAAGGTTTTAAATAACAATTAGAAGAAGATTACCCAAAGGGGCAAAAAGCTCTGTCTTTCTCTTCCTCACGCGTGTTCGCTCTTCGTTCTCATCTCTTCGATGGAACTCGCCAAAAATCGCCCGCGGCGGTGCTAACGGCGGCGACGCTCCGATTCCAGATTTTCTTTGATTTTCTGATTCTCCTTGTCCTTCTGAGTACTAATCTGGTGATAGTTTTTGCAGGAACTCCACGATTTGGTTTAGATCTTGAAAAGGGTTTCGGAAACCCTAACTTCTCCGATGATGAAGACCAGCGACGATGATGACCATCTTGGCTCTGACACGCGGAAATCGAAACGTCTGAGGCGAAGTTAGGTGCTTGACGGCGGCCTAGGGTCGCAACTAGCTCCGGTGAGCTCTTTCCGAAACTCTCTTCTTCCCTGAAATCTGTAGCCTTGCAATCTTTTCGGTCTCTCTCTCAAGTCAGAATCTTATTTCTGAGACTTAAATCTCTGAAGGGTTTTGTAGATTAGGAAGATGATGATAACGATTTTGGGTTAGGTTAGCTGGCTGAGGTTTCTGCGTTTTTGGGAAAATAATTTTGAACTGGTTTTTGCTTCTGGTTGTTCATCGTGGAACTGGTATGTTTTTGACAGATGCTATACTTGTTTTAAGATTTTTTTCTTGGTTTGCTTTGAACTGGTATATGAACAGATACCTTGATCTTGGTTGATGGTTTTCGCATTCTGGTTTTCTTTGAGAACTAATGCTTCTTGTTTCTATTTTCCAGACTGAATGGTTACTTCTAGTTTTGAACCTTTTTTTTTGAACTGAGACTGCCCTTTTGTTTTGGTTTATAACTGATACTGGCTTCTTAGGACTGATAATGGTTTCTTCTGGTTTATGATATTGAACAGATATTACTTCTTTTTCTTTTCTGAACTGATGCTGTTCTTTTTCTTTGGCTAAGGGTTTGGAAAAAATGGTATATCCCCCTGATGCTTCTGGTATCCTCTTTATGTAGAACAGATACTCCACCTTTCCTTTTTGCCTCTGATTGGTATTGCTTTTTTGTATGGTCAACCATCTGGTTATCCTTTTTCTTCTGCTTCCCTTGTCCCTGTTGCTTGCATTGGTTGGTATAAACCCTTGTAATGTCGCTTTCTATACTGTCTGCTGCTTCTGGTGCTTTGTGCTGATAACCAAAATATTTTGTTTTACTTGCTGCCTGATGCTTTTGGTTAATGACTGCTGGATTATTTACAATGCTGCCCTGTTCCTTCTCTAAAGTATCACTTTATGATTTGCAATTAGGAGAGCCAGCCTATGATTAATCTTCAGATTATGAGGCATTGAACATGATTAAACCCTCTAACCTGATTCCTTGACACATACCCTAATGATGAGATTGAGAGAGGATAAATGTTCTTTTAATTTCTTATGAATTTATGCTTATGCTTGCTTTTCTGATCACTAATCATTCTCTTGTGTTTCGTTTCATGTAACATTGGATGGTGGCAATGGTGGCATGGAGAAAGCAAAGTGGAAGAAACGGATGGACTTGAAGACCAAAGAATACGTTACGAAAGTTTATGTTTAGGATTTAGAAGTTTTTTTTTTGTAGTAATTGTAAATCTAAAACATATCCTTGTAACAAACTTGTCATTCCATAATAGAATTTGAATGAATGGTATTTGAAATTCTATTTTGCCGATGTTGATAATATTTATAATTTCGAACTTTGTAACACCAAAGGTGATGGCATAACTTAGCTTAAAATTCAAGACTTGAATATCTTTTGTAAAAGTATCCTGATTCTTTGAGTAAATTGGTAATGGGCTTTGGTGAAACCATGAAACAAAATTCGGATATTTGCAATAAAGACATGAATCTTGAGTTAAAAGTAAAGTTCTGAATTCCCTTTTCAATTCTGAGTTAGAAACGCCAACAAAATGACAAAGCCACCAAACTTCCTTTCCGTAGCCACTTTTGAAATCCAAATCTTGTCAATAACGCCTTTGAGGAAATGCTATTTATCTTGAACGCCTTAACCAAACTTCCATTAGTAGGTAAAACATCAACAACAATACACACGCATGAGAAACTTTAATCATAAACCAATTGGTGATCTTGCCCAAAGCTTTTGATCCGATTCAAGTAAGCATACGAAGATACCTACAAGAATTACCAGGTAGTTCACATCTCCGAATCCGTGTATTTTCAAAGGAATCCAAAAAGTGATGATAACAAGCACAGGAGGAGGATGAACGCCTGAATGTACAATCTTATAGCTCGACACGGAGAATATCACAGTGATCAAGAATCCCAACCAAATTCCAAATTTGAAAAGCTTGACAACCAAAATAAATTAATTTAGTAAATGAAACCCAATGATGTAACATGAACCACGCAAAGCTATCAAAATATCCGGAGGGTAAATTTTGGGGTGCGACACTTCCCTTAGGATAGCTTACCTTAGGATCTCGAGCAAATTGCTAAGTGTGCAAGCGGCCGAGCATAAGACTTCTTATAGCTGCAACTCCAAGCACGAGTTGCACTTGTAAGGATGAGGAATTGAACTTCCCATAAAAATAATTGCCACCCACCAAAACTTGTGAGCTGAACTACGGCGCTCTGACTTTCCCATTGCACGAGGGAATACGTAGGCATCTTGTCACGGGGCTTGATCGAGAAAAACTTCGTAAAAAACTTCCTTCTTTTCCCCGTGTTTTTCTTTATTCTCTTTCTTTCACATGCATTGTAGTGATTAAGCGATAGATATATATAACACACCTATTAGATAGAAAATAGAAGTGGATATCGTAGAGTACTACAGGAGTGTGGGGTGCTAATACCTCCCCCTCGCGTAACAGACTCCCTTACCCGATCTCTTGGTCGTAAGACCATGATCCTCAAGTTTACTCGATGTTTTCCTTTCCTCTCGTGGGATAAAAAATGTTCGATGGCGACTTCATTGATATTCATATCTGATGATGTTCAGTCAGTTGTTTCAGCTGGCGAATCCACTGGGGATAGTCTAGACCTTTTGCTGGTCTGATCAGGAGTCGATCCTAGCTTCCTTTTTCTTTTCTATTGGGTGTTTATATATTCACTCGCTTCATCGCACCATTCTTTGTATGCTTGCATTGCATTCTATATGGCATTTTATTGCTTTTATATATCTTGTATATTGGCTGCTGCTGTATTGGTTGATACCTTGATTGAGTGGGATTTACATGAGGTAAAAGGCCCCCTACCCCAGTTAGAGACATATAGGATATATGGATTTTCATTTCGAATCCTACATCCCATGGTGCATGTGAGGAAACATAAAGTACCGAACTTATACAAGATTCGATTGACGGTGCTTTCTCCCTACACCCTGTTGTGTAGATAGCGAAGTACTCGATAAAGGATCATCGACTCTATTTATCATTAGGGACCCCCCGATGTGCATATGTCACCCGCTGTTACACAAAACTTTGGAACCCATGATCAATGCACTTGCATCATAGCATGGTTATTTCCCAAAAGAATTTTCAAAAAAATACATGTGTACATATCTAACCTACATATGCATTCATTTCATGCATCCATAACAGGTACTTGAAGTCGGACATCTTACATCCAGATCTGGTATTTTTTATTCAGAATTGCAAGTCTTGACTTCTCAACACTCCTTGATCAGATGGAGCAACTTTGTGGGGAATTTGACTATTCGAAAAATTAGTTGGGGTTGTTTATGGTAGACATGCAAGTTGTAAACCTTGATCTGTGGTTACGGACTCTTGAAAAATCATTGGTTGAAGACTCGGTTGAGTTGGGTTATGAGGATTCCGAAAATAGTGCCAGCAAGTGAAAATAATGTGATATATGTTGCTTGCGACAGAAGCCGTTACTTCTCCCCGTCCTATAGGATCTCCTTCGAGTCATGGAGTAATTAGTGGATACCTTCCATAATGTTTGGGTTTGCAAGTTTACTCGTCATCATCTAGTTCCTATTCTCCAAGTGAATCTGTAGGGAAAAGGTTGCCAACAGATATTGAAGAAGCCGAGAAGCGTATGGACTTATTTCCAATGCCTTGCTCCCAATTACTTCCTCTCTTGTTGGAATTTGAGCGATTAAGCTTCATGCTTTGGGTCCTCCACCAACAAACCTCTCTTCTTGTTTTGGTGCAAATTATAGATGTGTCTCTCATACTATGGCACTTGGCCGTGATATTGAAGGTTGCAAGGGGTTGAAGTTCAAAGTCCAATACCTATCTGACGTCTTTACCAATAGTCTAATTCAGGTTTGGAATATCGCTTCAAGACTATTTTCTCCCCAATTGAATATCTATTCCGTGGAGCAGACGGTGCTTGGTAATTCAGTATGCAAGTTAGGCTGGAAAAGTGTCCATCCCATCTTTTGAGAGAATCACCTGTAGAAATCATTCAAGGGAAATTCTGTCCTATTATCGTAAGTTGAAAGGCGTTGAAGGCCAGGATCCGAGACCTGTTTGACATAGGGGCATTTGTGGTTAATCCAAATATGGTGAAATTACAGGTCAATCTCATTCCATATCCAGCCGCAAGACTGATTATCTATTCTCAAAGAGTATCTTCTGATTCTCATGCACGACCAATGTGTCCAGAAGATCATTTCCAATAATTGTTGCCATTCCAGGTCTTGATAATCAGATGATTAATCAGGATGAGTATCACCCGTATGCTCAGTCAGGCCATCAAGAGCCTAGGGAATCCTAAGAGAAGAGTTTGGTGCAACGCCTATGACTCTCAATCAGTTGTTCCCTCCCTTGATCGAGTTTTCATCAAAGGAAACCAAGCGGATAGATCATGCCATATCTCTTCATTATGAGGGATTTGATTTCGGTGTCAGTGTGATTACCAGGCAGGGGCACCTGGCCATTTAGTTGAAAACAGTGTGTCATCTTGAGACAAAGTCCATGACTTGATCAAGTCAGAAACTGTTGTTTTCATATCAAATTGAAGAGGGGAATCTATGACTCAGTGGTGTCCAGACAACAAAATGAATCGTCAAAAGCAAAAAGTTCATATTGAGTCAAGTCTCCTCAACATGGACATTTCAAATCTCATTCGTAATCTTCCTTATTGGTTTTGTACTTACTTGTATACAAAACATTTTCATCTTTTGAATGTTAATCATATTACATTAAATATTCTTGTCTTGAATTAATCCGTTTGTTATCACTTTTAATTGTTTTACTATGCTTTTGATACTCAACTCTTGTTAATAAAGCAAAACCTTTGGAGGGAGGATGACGAAAAATATACCAAGAATCTCAAACGGTATTGCTTTTGAGTAAAAACCTTGTTGACGATGTACATGCCTTGTTTCAAATTCCCAAACACCGTAGATATAAGGGAGATAGACTTTCTCTAACCCCTTTGAGCCTTGAAGTAGGAGTTTTCTTTTCTAATCAGAAAAATACCCTCATTTTTAACCCAGGGCAGAGTAGTGTTTAATTAATCTAATTGAGCGTTCAAAACTCATCAAGAGTGCGCAATCAAAGGATACAACAACGGTTATCCTCCAAAAGGTTGAGAAACTGCAATAGTCAAGCGTCGCCTATCAACGGTGTACGTCAAAGGAATATGATATCCAAATGGGTATTCCTCATCCACTAAGGACTTAGGCATTCACAATCACTTCCAATCAATCAAAGTCTCGAGATCACACAATTTGTTCAAAAAGTGTGAATATATAAATAAAAAAAGCTCGCTAAGTCGAACTTGGTAATAAGTCGCTTAAGCAAAAAAAAGGGCAAATATTGTGAAAGTAAATTGGGAAAGCTGGAAAAAGAGGATAATCAAATATGATCTTCAAAGAAGAACAAAGTCGAGTGATCAGATATCAAAGAAAAAAGGATGAGTGACTGTCGTGTCCCAGAAGCCTCGCTCTCAGCAAAGTAAAAGCTGTGTGACCAAGAAACTGAAGTGGTTTCTCAACCATCAAATTCCTCTTGTGGGAGATGATTGCTCGTATCGATTTAACTGAAATTAGGTTGGAGAACATCATGAAGGGGGTGGGCACCAAATATTTGAGCCTAAAAATCCATTTTTCTTAAAACCGTGAACCAGGCCACATTACAACCTTTAAAAGTCCTAACTGAAGCAGGGTTAATTCGAAAGCGAAACCGTAACGAGAACACGATAACCTGTCTGCTAGGATGTTTTCTATAACTTTTGATTTGTTATCTGTTATACCCCAAAAATTTCCCTCCTATTTTCAAGTCAATACACATCTCCATACTCAAGAGCCCCTCAAGGGTTGACCAAATGAACCCTCTCCTAAGCATTCAACCCATAACTAGGGTTTTGTTTCTCTTAAGTCAAGAATAGTTTATATTGCCTAAAGTGAGCATCATGCCTTCTCACATGTCTCAAGGTACCACCATGTCAAGTTTCAAGCCTCTTAGCTCAAGTTTGCTCAGTCAATTGCTCAGATGGTTGAAAATCAGTTATATTAGACAAAAAGTCAATTGTGGTCAACATAAAATCAAACTTCATTTTTTGTCAACATTAAAATTTTGAAGTCACATTCATCATTTTATCAAGGTTTGATCATGATTCATCAAGAAAATCAAAGAATTGATCAAAAGTCAAAGTTTCTAAATTAGGGTTTCTTGATGAAAATTCAACAGAACTTTGACCAAGCATAACTTTCACATACTTCATCAGAAATTTTTCCACCAAAGCTCATTTTAAAGGGAATTAAATTCTCTACAACTTTGTCTCTCACAAGATTTGCCCAAAAATGCTTTATTTGAGAGTTATGGATAAAGACATTATAGGTCCTTCTAGAAGTCAACAAAAGTCATCTTTTTCCAAAGAAGTGTACATGAACATGGAAACTTCAACGAACACTTCCAAATCCATGAACATGTAAGCTTTCTAAATCCAAGAACACTTCCAAATGATAAAAATTGAGCAAGTTGTGGCTTGAGCAAAAATGGAAATTTTGAAGAAATGCATGAAATGTCAATTGAGTAATTTGGACTTTGTGAGTTAATGGGCCTAATTTTTGAAGTGCGAACGTGGATATAACATGTTAGAGGACCTCTAAGCCCATTGGTTCATGGCCATGATTTTTATTTCATTTATTTTTTTTATTCATTTAAATTCAAAATAAATCAAATAAAATACCAATTAAATGGCAAGAGGCGCATGGATTTGCTTCTCAATCAGAAAATTAATCAAAGATTTGCCTTGGAGATGAAGCAAATCATTGCAAGCTTGATTGGTGCAAGATTGATCCAAAAATAGCAAGTTTTGAATCAATTTCCAATCTAATATTTTCTCCATCAATGAAATATATTCTTGACACAATTCTTAACCTAATTCAGTCCTCTATATATTCACAAGAATTCCAGATGCCAAGGACGAATATTTGGAGGCTGAAGAACCCTAATCAAACTTGAAAAAAACTGTGGCTTTCAAGCAAGTGGCAGACCAAATTTTGCTTCGATTCAGGCCATTCCAAGCATCAAACAACATTTATTTGTGCTCTCTGAATCGTTCCAGGCCATCACAGATCACCATCACCTCTTGAAACTCGATTTCAAGATCACGGTTTGCACACTTTTATTTCAATTTCGGTTTCATACTTACACGCATATTTAACATGTTTCAATTGTATATTCATGCTTAGAATGAGGGTTGCAAGCTATCTGGATGGTCCGATTTGAGTTTAAGTGTCATGATCGAATTACGCCATTGTTAGGGTTTCAAAGCTTCAAATTAGGGAAACTCAGTTAGAGGTAAAATTGGACCAAACCGATAGTACCATCGTGCTCAGAAGGAAATTTCCAGTCGAACCATGGTCTCACCTTTAATTTATATTGCGTATTTTTTATTTTTGAAAGTTGTAGGTGCTATAGCTATAGACGCGACCGTAGGTAAAAGGTTTACCCACAGATTTGTCGTCGGTAAAGATACCAGAAATTTGAATTTAGGGACAAAGAACCCTGGCGCGCAGTTTTTAAAAATATATTTAGAAATTATTTTTTATTATTTTTTATTTGTTTTCCATTCCAATAACAGCTAGCATGCATGGCCCAGATGGTTGGAGGCGCGTGTTGGTAACCACAAGGTCCTGGGTTCGATCCCCAGGGCTGTACATATTTTTGCCAAATTTCTCACTAACCATTTTTCTTCATATTTTCATGTATTTTTTTTCTCATTTCTTTTTCCAATTAATTTTCTTTTCTAATATTTTTTAAAATACACTAAAAATCACTAAAATATTTTTCCCTTTAGATTTAGGTCATAAAAATCTTTATTTTATTTTTAACACCAAAAAATATTTTATTTTTCTTTAAATTAAATTAATTATTTAATTAACCTTAAAATTAAACTTTAATTTGTTTTCCTAATTAAAATCAATCTAAAATTCACAAAAAAATATTTTCTTTCTAGCAATTAGATTTACTAACCTTAAAACATTTTTACTAACATCAAAACTATTTTTATTTTATTTATTTATTGCTTTTTTCGCATTTAAAATTCTAGAAATCGATGTATAGGTTGCAAGGTTATTTTTGTAATAGCGTAGATTTAATTTCTAGCACTTTACTTTCCGCACCTCCATTAATGTAACTGCCTCAAAGCCTTGTAATAGCGTAGGGTTTATTTTCTGCACTTTTACTTTCTGCACCTCTCTTATAAAATGTATATACACTTCTTAGATGTATGGTTAATAGGATTGTATAGCAAGATTAAAATTAACTGTTAGATAACCCTAATCTCAAAGATAACATATCTGAATTGAACACACTTTTCACACTTGCACCCTCTAGGGTATCCTCTCTTGTTGCCTTACAAAACAATGGTCCTGTCCCTCGAACATAGGGGTACCATTAGAAAAGTCCCTCAAAAATCATCACAAAGATCATAGTCCCTCGATGACCCTCGATGTTGCCTACAAATATATGATCTCGACCCTCGATGTTGCCTACGAATAAGTGATGATCGTCTCTTCGAATTGCTAAGGTATCCTTACAATGTTGCCTTCAATGACCATATGATGACTCTATGCCTGTCCCTTCAAATCAAACGGATAGAGTTACTCATCAACTAATGGTATGGATAGCGCTGTCCTAAAGGAGAAGGAAAATAACAAGAACGACCTTCTGAGTAGATACTAAAGACTCCAAATTGCTTGCTCTAATCAAAATAAATATTTTTCACACCTCACACTCTTTCCAAAATATTTTCAAACAAACATTTTTGTATACATTCCAACGAGAATCATTACAAAGCTTTACCCTTTCAAAGAAACATTTCCAAACATTTCAAATACATTCTTGAGGACTAATACAAGAATCATTACAAAGTCAAAGCGAAATAATTTTCAAATACTTTTCAAATCACATACACACAGTAAGCAAAATTTCAAAAGTGAACTAAGCAATTAAGAGCCCGTAGATAACTACGGATGGAAAGGGTACTAATACCTTCCCTTTTCATAATTACCTCCCGTACTAATAATCGATAAAAGGTTTTTCATGTTATTTTCACCTTTCCTTTATTGGATAAAAAAAAGTCAGTGACGACTCTTGCTATATGCAACATTTGCGATAAAATGCAAAACAAACAAGTCAGTTCTCCCATCGTGTTACAGAACTGGCGACTCTACTGGGGAGAACACCCTAAGAGAGTTTACCTTAGGGATTTAGATCACTTTTACTCGCTTTCTGTTTGATTTTTATGCTTTACTTTTAAGGGTTGCTTGGGTATTATATTTGTGGGGGATCCTACACCTGGATCCAGTTCTCCTTACGTAAGTAGCAACAGATCATCGCGACTGTCCGACATAGACCGAAACGGTTTAAATGATGGCCACGGTTAGTGTGACACTTTGGATGTCCTGATGTTCCTCATGTTCAGTTGAGGAAATATTTGGCATCTACGTGGTGTCATCAAGCACTAACTAAACTTTTAGAACCCTAATTGACCCATCTTGGCCTTTAGAAGGTAGTGAGATAGCCGACTTCGATGCAGACTGAGGTTGGTTGATACTCGATGCTACGCTTATTGAGATTCGACTTTTGGGATGTTTCGGCCGACCATTTGGTAGCCGTACTGAAATAAAGCCTGCGAGAATGATCCGTGATATGAGATTCCTAGAACTCGTATACTATTGTAGGATAGGTTGAACCAACTTAAACTCCGGTAGGGTAGACACCTATATCTCATGCAAGCCTTAAACCTAGGGTTGTTGTGTGAATTGTTTATGCTTGCTATTTAAACATGACATCATAACATCATATCATCATAACATTTCTAACCATTTCAAGGACCTAGGGATTTATCTTTGCTATTTGTGGTAGGGTTATGGCTTCCAGAAAGACTATCCGAATCAACTTTGTGGATATAACTTCTCAGCTCAAGAAGTTAATTTTAAAAGTTCCCGATCACTCTTAGTTTATGAAAAAGCATGGTTATCTCCGGTTTTGTAGAAGATATGATGAGCGTCATATTCCATTTTTTTTATCTGAAACATCACTGCTTTACTTTCTCAAAATTTCAGTTTGTACCTAAAATGGAAGAATTCTCTAAGATACTTGGGACACCTATCCTTGCTCAGATACCTTTCACCGGTTCAGAAAAAGTTATGAGGTTTGAAGACATCGCATCAGCGTTACATCTAAAGGGGTTCAGACATTGAAGATAATTGGAAAACAAGAAGTGGAGTTAAGGGTTTGCTTTCTAAGTTTCTGATAAAGAAGGCTCGAGAATTCTTAAGGGCTATGAGTTTCCACGCTTTCGAAGACATTTTGGCCTTGCTAATCTATGGTTTGGTGCTATTTTCTAATCCAGATCAATTCATAGACGTGAACACCATCAAGATATTCCTCAATCATAATCTCGTGCCTACCTTACTCGGAGATATCCTGCATTTTCTTCACACTCGTACTATGAAAAGACAAGGAACTCTCATGTGTTGCATACCGTTATTATCCAGGTGGTTTATTTCACACCTTCCCCGATCACTAATGAAGAATGAACAAGGTTTGAAATGGCCTCAAAGATTGATGTCACTCTCTCATTCAGATATTCGTTGGTGTCTCTACTCTCAAAAGGACTTCACTTTCATTGGGAGTTGTGGAGAATTCCCTAATATACCACTCATTGGTATAAGAGGAGGTATCACTTACAACCCTTGCTTAGCGCTACAACATTTTGGTTATGCTCGACGAGACGGTCCTCATGATATTCTCATCCAAGGCATTGTATTTGACTACGACAATGATCTCCAAGGTTACCGTCTAAGATTTGTGCATGCTTGGGGCATGGTGAAGAAAATTGATACCAAGACCTTGGGGCATAAAAATTCCATTCCTTCGGAACCTTACCTCAAATGGGTGCGGGATTGCGCTCAAAATCTCATAATGCCATATGCTGCCATCCTACTAGTAATTATGGAACCTGTTACCGAAGGCAATGAGTCTTATACCATTCTCCATCCAGACATGCCTACCGATTTCGAAGAATTGAAGAGATCCTGGATTCAACTTAAAGAAGAAAGGGATACCTTCGAAGCCTAGTGTTATGCAAGAGAGAAAAGAGTATTAGAGCCAACGAAGCTATTTCACGAGAAACATAGCATTAACACCTACGTCAACACAAAGAGGAAGCGCCCATGGGAGGCCTAAGCATTAGGAATTTTATTTTTGAACTTGAACTTTATTTTGTATTTCTAATTAGATTAATAAAAGTTTGTTCGTGCTTGTTTACCAAATTTAAATTCCTAAGGTTCTTGAAAATATTGCATTGCATACCATTGCATATCATAGTATATCATTTCATAATAGGCACTCTAAAGACCGATTTTCTTATTCTTTCGCTGTTTATTTTAGCAGAAGATGGCTCTCGAACAAACTATCAAAGATCTCTAGGCTCAAAATGCTCAGCTCCAAGAGACGTTCACCAACTTGGCCCAAGGATAGAAAGATCTGAAGGAGCTCATCATCAAAAAGAAAAAGAAGAAGATCACTGGTATTCTCAACATGAGGAAAAGGTTCAGAGGTACGGTCAAGGTAATCAGACAGCTTAAATTCTCAGAATAGAGTGGCGAAACTGAAGGAAGTGTCAAGGCCAATGAAGGATGCCATCATGGGTCTCAAGAAGAAGAAGGAGAAGACTATATAAGCGAGCAGTATCATCCTGAAAACAAGAAGTATAAACAACTTGAAGATCGTCTGAATGCTGTGGAAAATCTGAAAATGTCAGGACTGAATTTCGATGACTTAAGTTTGGTTCCTGGAGTGGTCATTCCCCACAAGTTCAAAGTTCCTACTTTTTCTAAGTATGATGGAATTTATTGTATGAAACTTCATATGAAGTCCTATGTTCAGAAGATTCAACCCCACACTGCTGACAGGAAATTGTGAATGCATTTCTTTCAAGAGAGTTTATCCGGAGCACAATTAGAATGGTACTATCAGCTAGAGAATACTCACATTCATACTTGGAATGAGTTGGCAGATGCTTTCTACAAACAATATCAGAACAATGTTGAATTGGCACTGACCCGAATGCAACTACAAATTATGTCTATGGGCCATGGCAAGAAGTTCATAGAGTACGCCCAGAAATGGAGAGATCTAGCAGGTAAAGTCCAGCCACCCTTTTCTAATAGGGAATTGGTTGACATTTTTATGGGAACGTTGACAGGTCCATTCTTCAATCATCTGATTGAAAATTCCTCAGCTAGATTCACCGAGTTTATATTGACAGGCGAACATATTGAAGCTAGAATAAAGAGTGGAAAGATTCAAGTTGAGACATCTTCAAATGCTGCGAATAGATCTTTTGGTGGGAAGAAAGAAACCAATGCTATGTATGGTCATAAGAGCCATTATAAATCTGACCGCAATCAATCTGTAGGGCCAGTCCTAATTTCCAATCCCACACCAGTGCAACCTCAACAAGACAACACGCATAGACAGAACACGCCAAGAAGACAGTTTACGAAGATCAACATGTCGTTGTCTGAAGCATTACAACACATGTTGAAAGCAAAACTGATTACTTTGAGAGATCCTACTCAGGATGTCAATACAGCCTCTCCGAAGTACAATCCTAATGCAAGGTGTGCATACCACTCCAATAGCCTAGGGCACGACACCAACAACTGTTAGGCCCTGAAGAACAAGATCCAAGACATGATTGAAGCTTAGGAAATTGAATTTGACCCTCCTACCGAAACCTTGAATGTGATCAACGCACCTATGCTCGATCATGGCAAGAGTACCAACGCCATTGATAATGACTCATATGTCTTTGCGGTGAATGAGTTGACTACTCCCTTGACGATTGTTAAGAAGAATCTGCTACAAGCCGGCTTATTTCCAAGATCTTTTGACAACTGTCGTTACTGTGCATTCGAGCCCAATGGATGTGTTTGGCTGAAGAGAGGTGTTCAGCGCCTAATAGACAACCGAGAAGTACTGTTCATGAAAACTCCGTCTGTAGAGAGTTTGTGCGAAGATGTTTCCAAAAGCTTGAAAATCAAAGACGTAAGCGTAGAAGAAACCGTACTAGAAGTATGGGATACCTTGGGGCAGCCAAGTGGAAAGTTCAATTTCATGGTGAAATATACCGCCCCTGAAAGCTACAAGACTACAATCGAAGACATTAAACAACCAGATGGGGAGATGATGATTATCCCGAAGAATATGCTGGTGAGAACACGATAAGGATCACCTTTGCTGATCCTGCACCTAGAGTGACACCTCTAATTATAACCTCGCCCAAACTAGTTCCATATTCCTTTGACAAAGCTATACCTTGGAATTATGGAGCCGAAGTTTACTACTATAGCGTCAAGCAAGAACCATTGACCATCAAAGACAGTATTACTGAAGCTGCTAGTCCTGATGTTAACAATATCACCGGATCAAGAAAAGTAACCAGAACCGGAAGTGTTTTCTCCAGATATCTCTCCTCCAAAAGAAACTACTGCACCAGTTCACATTCTTACTATTGAACCAACTCCCGAGGCTCAGGGAAAAGAGAAAATGATTCAACCAGCTCAGACGGAAGTACCAAAGGAAGTTGCTGAAGACACCTCCAAGAAATAGATGGATGAGATCCTGAAGATTATTAAGAAGAGCGATTATAACATTGTGGAGCAGTTGGAACAAACCCCGTCCAAGATTTCCATGCTAGCACTGTTGTTGTGCTCAGAGGCTCATGCTAAAGCCTTGGTAAAGTTTCTGAAGAATGCTCATATACCGCAAGACACCTTTGCTAACCAATTCAAAAGTTGTATTGCTAGTTTGACCGCAGACAATGGTTTGGGCTTTTCTGATGCTGATTTAACTCCTACCAGAAAAAAACACGACAAAGCCTTGCACATTTCTATAGGGTGTAAGGGCACTATGTTGTCTCACATATTGGTGGATATTAGCTCTGCTCTGAATGTCCTACCGAAGAGTGCTCTTGACAGACTCGATGCTAAAGAAGTGGTCATGAAACCCAGTGACATAATCGTAAGAGCTTTTGATGGTTCGAAAAGAACAGTACTTGGAAAGCTCAACCTGCCGATCAAAGTGGGTTCCCAGAATTTTGACTCTACTTTCTTTGTGATGGATATTCGTCCAACTTATTATTTCCTTCTCTGACGTCCTTGGATACATGGGGCAGGCGTTGTTACCTCTACCTTGCATCAGAAGATGAAGTACCCAGTGAAAGGGAAGATCGTTATAGTGTGCGAAGAAGAAGAATATATGGTGAGCCATCTGAATTCATTCCGATATATCGAAATAGAAGGCGAACTTATCGAGACTTCCTATCAAGCTTTAGAAGTAGTTCCACGAGTCATGCCTGTCGACTCTCCTGTCACTCCTAAGATTACTAGAGTTCCACCGAAGATGGCCTCGCTGAAAGATGCCAGAGCTGTAGTTGAAGAAGGAGGTTGTACTATTTGGGGTCAGTTACCCGAATTTCCATTAAAATCTGACAAGATTGGTTTAAGCTTCATTTCCAAAGGTTAGAAGATGATACGCCATGAACGTGTTGGTGGACCTCTATTCTACATCAACAAGAATGGAGTTCATGCTATAGAAGATGATGATGGTGACTTCGACATCAACAATTGGATCTTCCCTACTACCAACGATGGACTCAACAATTGGATGGCTAAGGATGTTATGCCAATCTTCTTTAGACAAGAGTAATTGTTTTTTCTGTTTTATGCTTTTAAGCTTTATAGTTTCGAACAATAGGACTTTAAGCCTAGTGCCTTGCCCGGGGCATAATGGCTCATTTGTGAGGGTTATTAGTTGTCATTCACATATTTTCATTCAATAAATCATTGGACTTTTGCACTCAAATATTGTGCTCTCTATCTTTCCTTTACTTTATCACCTTTTCAAAAGCTATGTGTTCTTACACACACCCACGTAATAAACTACAGATCCACATTCACTCTGGATCTCGTCAATAATGACTCTACTATTGCTAAATATGACTTTGATAATCCGATCTACCAAGCCTAAGATGAAGATAAGGAAGATTTTGAAGTGCCATGAGAACTTGCTAGACTACTAAAGCAGGAGGAAAGGGCTATACAGTCGCACGAAGAACTGGTCAAGGTTGTGAATCTAGGTACCAACGAAAACAGAAAAGAAATTAAGATAGGAGCGGGTCTTGAGAACAGTGTTCAGGAGAGTTTGATCCAGATGCTGCAAGATTATATCGAGATTTTTGGTTGGTCTTATGAAGACATTCCAGGTTTAGATATCGACATTGTGGTACACCGACTACCAACGAAAGAAGGTTTCTCCCTGTGAAGTAGAAAGTTCGTCGTATGCATCCTGAAATGTCTGAGAAAATTAAAGCCGAAGTCATGAAGAAGTTCAATGTCGGTTTCTTAGCCGTTACTTCCTATCCACAGTGGGTTGTGAATGTCGTGCCCATACCTAAGAAGGATGGCAAAGTACGCATGTTTGTAGACTATTGAGATATGAATAAGGCGAGCCCGAAAGACGACTTTCCGCTTCCACATATCGATGTCCTGGTTGACAACACCGCTCAACACAGAGTTTTCTCTTTCATGGATGGTTTCTCTGGTTACAACCAAATCAAAATGGCTCCCGAAGACATGGAGAAGATTACTTTTATTACGTAGTAGGGCATTTTCTGTTACAAGGTCATGCCGTTTAGGTTGAAGAATGTTGGCGCAACATATCACCGTGATATTGTAGCTTTATTCCATGATATGATCCATCACGAGATAAAGGTCTACATCGACGACATGATAGCTCGATCCAAAACAGAAGAAGAACGTCTTGATCACTTGTGTAAGTTGTTTGATAGACTGAAGAAATACAAATTGAGACTGAATTCGAGCAAATGCACCTTTGGAGTCAGATCCGAAAAACTCCTGGGATTTGTTGTCAGTGGTAAAGGTATTGAAGTTAACCCTGCTAAGTTTAAAGCTATTCAAGAAATTCCAGCTCCCCGTACCGAGAAAGAAGTCAGAGGTTTCTTAGGACGACTCAATTATATTGTCAGATTCATTGTATATCTGACTGCTACTTGTGAGCCAATCTTCAAGTTACTGAAGAAAGGTCAAGTATTATAATGGAACGACGATTTCCAGACATCTTTTGACAAAATCAAGGATTACCTACAAGAACCTCCAGTCCTGATGCCACTAGTTGAAGGAAGACCTCTAATCATGTACTTAATAGTATTAGAGAATTCAATGGGGTGTGTGTTGGGGAAACATGACGAGTCTAGTCGAAAAGAGTATGCAATATACTACCTTAGCAAAAAGTTTACCAACTGTGAAATAAGATACTCACAGCTCGAGAAAACTTGCAGCGCTTTGGCTTGGGTTGCTCACCGACTAAGACAGTATATGTTGACTCACACTACCTTATTGATCTCTAAAATTTATCCGATAAAATACATATTCGAGAAACCTACTCTCTCCAAAATAATAGCAAGATGGAAAATGATCTTGACCGAATACGACATTCAGTATACTACTCAGAAAGCTATTAAAGCAAGTGTGGTAGTTGATCATTTGGTTCATCAAGCCGTAGATGACTACCAGTCTATGCATTTCAAGTTCCCAGATGAGGATATTATGTTAGTCACCGATTACGAAGAGCTTGGACCGGATGAAAGACCTATGCTAGGATCCCGATGGATCATGGTCTTCGATGGAGCTTCTAACGCACTTGGCAACGGTATTGGCGTTGTGATTACATCTTCTATAGGAGGACATACACCTTTCACCGTCAGATTATGTTTTGACTGCACCAACAATATGGCAGAATACGAAGCGTGCATAATGGGTATCAAAGCTGCTATTGACTTGAGGATCAAGTTCTTGCAAGTATATGGAGACTCGGCCTTGGTGATTAGTCAGATCAAGGGAAAATGGGACACGAAGCATCCGAATCTCATTCCATACTGCGAACATGTGTTGAATTTGATCCCCTACTTCGAAGAAATCACTTTCGATCACATTCCACGAGAAGAGAATCAGTTGGCGGATGCGTTAGCTACCATGTCATCTATGTTCAAAGTCAAATGGGACAATGAAGCTCCTCGAATTACTATTGAAAGACTAGACGAACCAGTATACTGTTGTGAACTTGATATTGAAGAAGTAGAGGAGAAACCTTGGTTCTACAAAGTGAAGAGGTATCTCGAGGCTCAAGAATACCCTGAAGGGGCATATGTCAATGATAAGAAGTTTCTAAGAAGAATCGCTGCCAAATTCTTTCTTAGTAACTGCATTCTATACAAACGTAACAATGACTTTGCCTTATTTCAGTGTGTAGATCAGAAGACATTCGAAAGAATTATGGAAGAGTTGCATGAAGGCGCTTTTGGTACTCATTCCAATAGACATACAATGGCCAAGAAAATTCTGAGAGCAGGTTACTACTAGTCCACAATGGAAGCTGATTGATATCGCTATTCCCGATCTTGTCACAAGTGCAAGATATGCATAGATAAAGTACATATGCCTTCAGTTCCATTGAATGTTCTGACCGCTCCTTGGCCTTTTGGTGATGTGGGGAATTGATATGATTGGAGAAATCAAACCTACCGCTTATAATGGACATAGTTTCATCCTTATTGATATCGATTACTTTACCAAGTGGGTAGAAGCAGCCTCGTTCGCATCTGTTACCAAGAATGTTGTGGCTCGATTCATCAAACATAATCTCATCTACCGATACAGCATCCCTGAAAGGATTATCATAGACAATAGTACCAATCTCAACAATAAGATGATCACCGAGCTATGCACGTAGTTCAAGATAAAGCATCACAACTCTTCTCCATATCGGACAAAGATGAGTGACGCAATGGAAGCCGCCAACAAGAATCTTAAGAAGATCATACAGAAAATGACAGTGACGTATAAGGATTGGTACGAAATGTTGCCATTTGCTCTCCATGATTATCGCACATCAGTACGAACATCTACAGGGGCAACCCTATTCTCTCTCGTGTATAGTATAGAAGCAGTTCTACCCGTCGAGGTCCAAATACCCTCACTCAGAGTATTGAAGGATGCAGAGTTAGACGAAGACGAATGGGTCCAAACTCTGCTTGACCAGATCAACTTGATCGATGAGAATTGACTCGCAGCCATCTGCCATGGACAGGTATATCAAAAACGAATGATCAAAGCCTTTAACAAGAGAGTCAAGCACCGAGTGTACCAAGTTGGCGATCTAGCAGTCAAGCGCATCATCCTACCATTAGGTGATCCCAGGGGAAAATGGACTCCCACCTACAAGGGACCATTTGTAGTCAAGACATTATTTTCTGGTGGAGCCATGATACTAAGCACTATCTGTAACACCCCAAATCTACCCAACGTATATTATTTAAATCAGAGTGCGGAAAAGATAATCATACAAGGGATGTCACAATTTCTTCGCAAAACAACATGCATTTAGTCACAACTATACAGATACATAACACTTAGATCAAGGACGAACTTATAACAATAATTTTCAATTGAATCAACTAATCAACTAACCATAGAATCATAATTCTTCAATAGTAACAACAATACATCTTTTATTCAACCTCAAAACATTTCACATTATTATTAATATTATTTAACTTCACTTAGCATAATTATTCAACTAAACCAACTTCAATAATCAACATGATCAAGTATTCACATTATTCATAAACTTCAACAATTTAAGCAACTACAACAAATTAAGCAACGTTCACCCCCCGAGTGTTACGTATCAGAGCAATGATACCAATTCGAACTAACAGCAACTAACAACTTCATAATGCTACTTCGAACTTCCACAGCTATCCTTGAGTACCTGCCCATTTCCCATGGTAGGGGAAACATCAGCAGAAGGGGTGAGATATCCAACAATATAAACAAGTGTATGATAAATAATATTCTAGGATTA
Source organism: Vicia sativa (assembly GCA_021764765.1). NCBI lineage: Eukaryota > Viridiplantae > Streptophyta > Magnoliopsida > Fabales > Fabaceae > Vicia > Vicia sativa. Next base: position 189,114,614 of record CM038794.1, read on the forward strand.
AATCATATAAAATCATCACATCGTAGTTAACACATCACAACAACTTCCCAATTAATCAACAACACAAAACCACTTCACAGTTAACAACAACATAATTCACTTCATAGTTAACAATAACACAATTTAAATGAGACACAATAATGCATATGCATGTGGTACCAGTGGAGCAAAACTCTCAACTTAAACATATGCCAGTTTGTCGAGGCATTAACAAGTCATAAGCCTTCAACATGGTGCCATCAAGGCTAAGGCATAAGCCTTCAACTTTCAACGTGGTGCCATTAAGGCCAACTAAATCATGCAATGTATGCCATGCGACCTCAACTTCAACAGCAAATACACAACAATGCAACAACAACAACTAGATCGACACTGGTCATTCGACTTACAACTCAAACATGTCCATAAATCAGAACAATTCAACTTATTCAATATTGGCCATAGGCCTACAACTTCTTCAACTGCAAAACAACTTATCAACGTTGGTCATACGACCTACAACTTTATCAACGTATCAACAACAATAATAGTTTATCAATAAAATTAATACGAGCAAACAACAACCAATTTCATCACAATCTGCACCTTCACAATTCATTAACAACATCAATACCCGCAAACAACAACAATTACTACACAATTTACAACTTCGCAATTTATTAACAACATCAATACCAGCAAACAACAACAACAATTCAACGAAAATAACACGACGCAATTTATCACTTGCAAATTCTCAATTTACAGCAAATATATATCACACCGAATCAACCAAAATAGGCTACAAACAAACCACGGGATTATCTGAACTATTTCGACTATTTCCGGTTAATTAGTTATCGGCTAAAAATTCTATTATTTCTTCTTTATTCCACAGTTCTTATTATGTATATGTTAAATTAATAATGCACTGCTATTAGAGTCTATATTGTCAATAATATGTTTCTACTATTTTATTAACTTCTAAATATATCAGAATTACACGAAATAATTAAAATATGATTCTTAATAATTCAAAACAACTTTGACCTTTATTGACAACTCTAGTAATTCTATTGACAACTCAAACAGTTCTTTGGACAACTCTAACAAAATTAAAAATAATTTAAATTATCTAAATAAGTCAAATATGTATTTCTAAACTCAAAACTCTTAAATATATTATACTAATAATATTAAATCATTATTATCATTAATATTTCTATTATTATTATCAATTATTATAATGAAATATGTATATATATAGACTATTAGAACTTGAAAAGTGGTTCTAGTTTAATTCGTAACTATTACTATGCCACAACTTACCAAAATATTTCGCCTACCCAACAAAATAACATGGTGATACAGTAATTATATATATTATATATATAAACTAAAAATGCTATACATATGTATGAATTGGAAGAAAAAAGTAGCGCTACAGTGTATATCAGATCCCATTCTCAACTTAATTATCATTCTCAATTAATATTACTTTTCATTACAGTATTGCACCCAATACTCACAGTGATTTTCAGTATACGCTAAATTATAATAGCTATCAATTTTTGACATATCACTTGTCATATCTATCAGAACAATTTGCGAGTATAATAGAGAAGCATAAATATGAATATGAATGTACTCAGTAACACGAAGCAACAGTGTCATGGCAAGGTAGTAGCAAGAAGTTACGGTTTATAAAATATCAAATTGGGTTCTCAATTTATTCCTCAATTTTACTAATATATCAATTCCAAACACAACCTAATAATTTCAAAACCATAAAAATAAGTGATTTTAACCTAAACATGTTTCTCACCAAACAGAACAACCACCAATGCATAGTTAATTCCCCATTATCCTAATTCTTACATACTACTCATCATACAACCCATTAGAAAGTCAGAACCATACCCTTACCTTGAATTGAAGGTCGCTCTACGGAATTCCAGTCGAATTTCAATTTAGCTTTCGGTCTATAATTCTCCCTGTCGACAATTTTCTCCAAACCCTTGTTTTCCTCCAAAAGTCTCCACATTCTCTCTCTACTGCAACTTCTATTCCTTTTTTTTTTTATTTCTAAGAAACCCAATATTTCTCTACTAATACTTATATAGAGAACCCTAATATTTTATTCTTTTATTAAATCAAATATTTTATCACTAAACTAAATATTATAATTAACTAATATTCTTAATGGACTAACTAAATGCACCTCCAATTCTACTTGTACCACCAACTAACCCAATATAATTATTCTACTAATTATAATAGTATATTATTATTACTATTACGAATATATTATTAATAAACCACTTATACTACCAATAAATCAACCCAACAAATAATAATACTTATATTAATAATAATAATAATAATAATAATAATAATATATTACTCAACTATCAACTTAGTCGCTCAACTAACATATTAATCCAATAGTGCCTCTTATAATAATACCGATAAATCCAATTATTCCGATTAATTCTCAAACTCGTCTAATTCCAACAAATAATTCCTTTAATAATTTAATTAAATAATTAATTAAATTCAGGGTGTTACACTATCTATGGAGAAGACTTCCCGCATCCTGTGAACACAAACATAGTTAAAAAATACTACGTATAAATGAGACCCTCTAGGTCGACTGGCCTAGGAAAAAATAAGGGCGTCCTGGTGAACCAAAAGGGTTCGGGCAAAAATTAGGGACCATATGTAAAACAACTGTACACCCGACAAACCAAAAACATGCAAATGCGGCTTGGGCAAAAAAGGGTATCCCGGTAGACTGAAAACCTGAAAGGGTGGTCTAGGCAAAAGTTAGGGATTAAAGCGTATGACTATGTCTCGTCAAGATCATCTACTTACAAACTACACTAATATCAGCTTCAAGTTCAAATGGCGCAGATCAATCCAATCACTTTCTTCTGGCAGCAAGGAGATGAGATAGTCAAAAATATATGAGCAATAGCATAGTTGAAACTCGTTGGGATTATTCCCACATAGCTTTTATTATTTTCCAAATATTTCCGACAATTTCCTCTTACTAGGATATTTTTATCTTTGTACACGAACTCCCTGTCTATAGGCTTACTTTTCAAAATTAATACAATTTCCTTTTTCCAGTTTCAAACTTTACACTTTATCTGTTTTGTTTGCATAATTCCAATGATTGCTTTGAATGATTGTATGCATCTGAAAATAAATATTTGTTCACAAATACACGAAAGGCGAACAGAAACAACAATTACTACAGGCTCTAGGAATTGAGATGACAATCCAAGTCACCAACGACTTCCCTGCAAAGTCAGTTTCATAGAAATATTCCCACAAAATAATCTATATAATCCCCACAGAGCCATCACTCCCTCGACAGAGACCAATTTCCTAAAAAAATTACTATTATATCATCTCCTTACAACAACAGTCACATTTCTTCTTGTTACAAGAAGTAGTAAGACAATTTCCAACTCATCACGTTAGTCCCCAAGCAGTTATTGTCTCAATCCATCACATTAGTCCTCGAGCAGTGATTGTCTCAACTCATCACGTTAGTCCCCGAGCAGTGATCATATCAAACTCATCACATTAGTCCCCGAGCAGTGATCATATCAAACTCATCACGTTAGTCCCCGAGCAGTGATCCTATCAACTCATCACGTTAGTCCCCGAGTAGTGATCATCCACATTATCACGTCAGTCCCCGCACAGTGAACGTCAACTTTGTTATGTTGGTCCCCGAGCAGTAACAAATCATCAACCAGCTTATTATGTTAGTCTCCGAGCAGTAATAGGTTATTCGGAACCACATCATTCTCCGGTGAGGGTTATACACAAGATATTCATCCCAACTGAGTATCACAAGGATTATCATTCCCTAACAACATCAATATTCAGACCTGAAACTTGGTCAGATTGTGCATCAGAGGAATTCACATCTCTTGTTCCCCAGTCAGGTTCTCCAACAACTATATCCCCAAGCAGAAGTCGAAGATCTCAAGTAGAGCATTCACATCTTTTTCAAGATGGATATGTTTTGAAATACCACAACATCTACATTCATACACCATTCATAAAAATCATAGCATGTGCATACATGATTCAAAAGCATTATTACACACTCGCATGCATCATAATGTGCATAAAACCAACCTCATTCTTTCAGTTTAAATTCTCAAACATGCGAAAATTATTCACAAATTTTCAGACATGTGGTCAAAGGTTAATGCTTGAAACAAGACGGGAAAACTATATGTACAACCATAAAGGTATGAAGGCCCGAGACCAAACGGGTATGCCAAACAAAGAAACGTGTAGATCAATTCCCAAAACCAGATGGGTTTACCAACAAACAGCGGGCTACAAATTAATACCCAAAACAAGACAGGGAAGTTATCTACGTCCTGCCGGATACTCATCTCAGATAAAAGCCAAGACGAAGGTTTATTCTGACTCTCTTATCATCAACTACTATGGATGGCATATTTAAGCCCATCTTTGAATACATATGGTTATCTCTCAACCTGTAAAATGTTGCATATCTGGTTAAAAAATCAATGCATACTAATAACTTCATTCAAAGACTGTCATTGAGTCTAACGTACGACTCACTCCCCAGCATCATCTTCTCCAAATGGCATCTATAAGCCCATTCCAGTACATCGTCATCCTACGATCTTATTCCATACACTAGCGAATGTAAATTTCAAAGGTACTCAAGTGTTCAATCATCTTCTACCTTCAGGTCACAAAAGGCAAACATATCAATCTAACCCTTCAAGTACAAGAAGATTGAACAGGGGCAACTGTTATACCCCAAAATTTTCCCTCCTATTTTCAAGTCAATACATATCTCCATACTCAAGAGCTCCCTAAGGGTTGACCAAATGAACCCTCTCCTAAGCATTAAACCCACAACTAGGGTTTTGTTTCTCTCAATTCAAGAATAGTTTCTATTGCCTCAAGTGAGAATCATGCCTCCCACATGTCTCAAGGTACCACCATGTCAAGTTTCAAGCCTCATAGCTCAAGTTTGCTCAGTCAATTGGTCAGATGGTTTAAAATCAGTTGTATTAGATAAAAAGTCAACTATGGTCAACATACAATCAAACTTCATCACTTTTGGTCAACATTAAGATTTTGAAGTCACATTCATAATTTGATCAAGGGTTGATCATGATTCATAAAGAAAATCAAAGAATTGATCAAAAGTCAAAGTTTCTATATTAGGGTTTTTTTGATGAAAAGTCAACAAAACTTTGACCAAGCATAACTTTCACATACTTCATCAAAAAATTTTCCACCAAAGCTCATTTTAAATGTAATTCAATTCTCTACAACTTTGTCTCTCCCAAGCTTTGCCCAAAAATGCTTCATTTGAGAGTTATGAATCAAGACATTATAGGTCCTTCTAAAAGTCAACAAAAAGTCATCTTTTTCCAAAGAAGTGTACATGAACATGGAAACTTCAATGAAAATGAAACCAAAAGGAGCATTTAAAGGACATCTTAAGATTTCTAAAAAGTCCAAGAACACTTCCAAATGATAAAAATTGAGCAAGTTATGGCTTGGGCAAAATAGAAATTTTGAAGAAATGCATGAAATGTCAATTGAGTAATTTGGACTTTTTGAGTTAATGGACCTAATTTTTGAAGTGTGAACGTGGATATAACATGTTAGAGGACCTCTAAGCCCATTGGTTCATGGCCATGATTTAAATTTCATTTATTTTTTATTTTTATTCATTTAAATTCAAAATAAATCAAATAAAATACTAATTAAATGGCAAGAGGCGCATGTATTTGTTTCTCAATCAGAAAATTAATCAAAGATTTGCCTTGGAGCTCAAGCAAATCATTGCAAGCTTGATTGGTGCAAGATTGATCCAAAAATAGCAAGTTTTGAATCAATTTTCAATCAAATATTTTCTCCATCAATGCAATATATTCTTGACACAATTCTTAACCTAATTCAGTCCTCTATATATTCACTAGAATTCTAGATGCCAAGGACGAATGTTTAGAGGCTGAAGAACCCTAATCAAACTTGAAAAAAACTGTGGCTTTCAAGCAAGTGGCAGACCAAATTTTTCTTTGATTCAGGCCATTCCAAGCATAAAAAAACATTCCTTGGAGCTCTCTGAATCGTTCCAGGCCATCACAGATCACCAGCACCTCTTGAAACTCGATTTCAAGATCACGGTTTGCACACTTTTCTTTCAATTTCGGTTTCATACGTACACGCATATTTAACATGTTTCGATTGTATATTCATGCTTAGAATGAGGTTTGCAAGCTATCTGGATGGTCCGATTTGAGTTTAAGTGTCGGGATCGAATTATGCCATTGTTAGGGTTTCAAAGCTTCAAATTAGGGAAACCCAGTTAGAGGTAAAATTGGACCAAATCGATGGTACCGCCGTGCTCAGAAGGAAATTTCCAGTCGAACCATGGTCTCACCTTTAATTTATATTGCGTATTCTTGATTTTTGAAAGTTGCAGGTGTTATAGCTACAAACGTGACCGTACGTAAAAGGTTTACCCACGGATTGGCCGTCGGTAAAGATACCAGAAATTTGAATTTAGGGACGAAGACTCCTGGCGCGCATTTTTTAAAAATATTTTTTGAAATTATGTTTTATTATATATTATTTCTTTTCCTTTCCAATAACAGCTAGCACGCATGGCTCAGATGGTTGGAGGCGTGCGTTGGTAACCAGAAGGTCCTGGGTTCAATCCCCATGGCTGTACATATTTTTGCCAAATTTCTCACTAACCATTTTTCTTCATATTTTCTTTTCTAATTTCTTTTTCCAATTAATCTTCTTTTCTAATATTTTTTAAAATACAAAAAAATATTTTTCCCTTTAGATTTAGGTCATAAAAATCTTTATTTTATTTTTTACACCAAAAAATATTCTATTTTTCTTTAAATTAAATTAATTGTTTAGTTAACCTTAAAATTAAACTTTAATTTGTTTTCCTAATTAAAATCAATCCAAAATTCACAAAAAATAGCGTAAATCAATCTAAAAATCGATGTATAGGTTGCAAGGTTATTTTTGTAATAGCGTAGATTTAATTTCTCGCACTTTACTTTCCGCACCTCCAATAGTGTAACTGCCCCAAAGCCTTGTAATAGCGTAGGGTTTATTTTCCGCACTTTTACTTTCTGCACCTCTCTTATAAACTATATATACACTGCTTAGATGTATGGTTAATAGGATTGTATGGCAAGATTAAAATCAACCGTTAGATAACTCTAATCTCAAAGATAACAAATCTGAATTGAACACACTCTTCACACTTGCACCCTATAGGGTATCCTATCTTGTTGCCTTACGAAACAATGGTCATGTCCCTCGAACGTAGGGGTACCATTAGCATAAGTCCCTCAAAAATCATCACAAAGATCATAGTTTGTTGATGACCCTCGATATTGCCTACGAATATATGATCTCGACCCTCGATGTTGCCTACGAATAAGTGATGAGCGTCCCTTCGAATTGCTAAGGTATCCTTACAATGTTTCCTTCAATGACCATACGATGACCCTACGCCTGTCCCTTCATATCCAGCGGATAGAGTTACCCACCAACTAATGGTATGGATAGTGTTGTCCTAAAGGATTAGAAAAATAACAAGAATGACCCTTTGAGTAGGTAATAAAGACTCTAAATTGCTTGCTCCAATCAAAACAAATGATTTTCACACCTCACACTCTTTCCAAAATATTTTCAAACAAACACTTTTGTATACATTCCAACGAGAATCATTACAAAGCTTTACCCTTTCAAAGAAACATTTCCAAACACTTCAAATACATTCTTGAGGACTGATACAAGAATCATTACAAATTCAAAGCGAAATAATTTTCAAATACTTTTCAAATCACATACACACAGAAAGAAAAATTTCAAAAGTGAGCTAAGAAATTAAGAGCCCGTAGATAACTACGGATGGAAAGGATGATAATACCTTCCCTTTTCATAATTACCTCCCATACTCAAAATCGAAAAAAGGTCTTTCCTGTTCTTTTCACCTTTCCTTTATTAGATAAAAAAAAAGTCGGTGGCGACTCTTGCTATCCGCAACATTTGCAATAAAACGCAAAACAAACAAGTCAGTTCTCCCACCGTGTTACAATATCACTCCAGCTTTTGTTATCTTTTGCACAGAAAAATGCGATGTTTCGACATCTTTTCAATAAAAGTTTTTGTTTCAAGACAAGCATAGGATTTGCATTAGGATTATCATTCTTAGGATAAAACATTCTTTTTCATATGAACATGTGTTTAAACATCAAGGAAGCTTGCGTAATGAGTATCGGATGAACATCTTGATTGTCCCGGGGGACCAATTACTCTAGGACTCTGTTGAATGGCCTTTTGAAAGAATCATCATAATCTAGGGCATGTCGTCTAGTGACTCTGTCGAGTAGAAGATGATCTGAAACAAATTGTGTGGGAGTTGTGATTGCCTAAAAATATTTGTTGAGTAGTGGTGTATTACTTCCTGTTGGTTCAAAGGGACCAATCACTTCAAGTATCTGTTGGAGAACGAAGCACTCAAACTTAAGAAGCACGGTTATGTGTTAACCAACTGTCACGATGTAGGTAAATTACCTTGAGAAGATGTTGTCATCCAAAGACTTTGTTAATTTCTCATTCCCCTATGAACATGTGGTGAGGAATTGTTTGCCGAGACTCCGTCGAGCAGAGGCAGTTAAATTAATGGTAGTGCTCCGTTGAGCAAAAAAGGAGGTATCAGAAGTTGATTACCCTGAAAGGAAAGCATGTGAATACTTTGTTGAGTAAGAGCTAAGCTAATCTTGGGCAATCAAGTTGAGAAGAATCTCGAGTTTAGCCTATCTGAGGCAACTATGCCGATCAATCTCAAAGTTTCGCCAATCTGGGGAAATTATATCGAGATTTGAAGAATCTCTCAAAGCATTGAGTAATCATGATTTGTCACTCCATAATGGTTGAAACCATATCAAACATTGGCTAGCCAGGGATAATGTTTCAAAGTTCATGATACTGGGGAAAGTTATCTTGATGGTACAGATCTCAGAAAACCCTATTAAATTGAATTTCTTCAAAGTCTCTACAGACTAGGGTAAGGCATTATACAGGGGCATACCCCCACTTCCTAGTTGATCAGGCCAGGACTATTCGCAAGGTAAATGATTTTTGAATGTAAAGGGTATGTCGGGAAATCAGGATGGTTATCCTCAGCTTGTTAGAGATTTAAGTACAAAGTGTTGGTCTTTCTTCATCAGAAGTCTTCTCGGGGTGAATACTTTCAAAATTCAATCAATCTAAAGCAGTTATGTCGAGATTAGACAAATCTCTATGTGGACCCGTTGTGTTGCTACACCTGGGGCATTCCACTAACAATGTGTTGTAAGGATCTTTGCATGTTTGCAGGTAGTCGATATACCAGCGCAAAACACTACAGCATTTCTTCCTCAATAAGCACTAACAATACGTCTCTAAGTGAAGCTCTACCTGTCAAAAGGGTCAGATTTAAAGATTATCATTGGCATGGTATCCTTGGTGAAATCCCTGATGCAAGTTGTTGGTTCCTATTCCAAGAGGAATTCCCCAGTGGATGTCTGTTGGATTTGCAAATTACTTCTAATAGAAGTCTCTAGCCTTTATTCCCCAGTGAAAGCGGCGTTTGAACCATTGACAGAGGATGTTTATCCCCAGTGAGTCTGAATTTCTTGATATCCCCAGCTGAAGCTATGTTGAGGATCTGTTATTTTCGGCAGATGTAACGGTGGAAGCTCTTCTTCAAGTGTTTCCGATTATTCCCCTAGGTGATCATTGTTTAGCGAATAATTCTCTAGTTGGTCATTATGCAGTGATTGATTTCCCTAGGAGATCGTACCCCCAGGAAGTCTGTTACTAAAGTTCCCCAGTGATCGTCGAATTTGTGGTGGTATTCTTTCCTCGATAGCACATCATGTGTTCTTCCCCCAGTGAATCTTGAAAATCTGAGCCTGATCGTGATCTTACTTGTGGTCACTGGTTACTCATTTTTTATATTTCGCAAACATGCATTACGCATTGCATTACCCCATTGCAAATTCATACATTGCATGGAATTATAAGCCAGGAACAATAATATTTGTCTCTAGTGATACTCTTGTAATCTTTTGACAAGTCTGGTGTGAATATCCCAATGCGGATAAGTTCCCTTGATGTGGTATTTCCCCTTGAAGTTTGGCCAATGTTTCCAGTCTTCTTTATCGTTGTGTTCCAGTCGTTCCCTTGCACAATATGTCTATTCTCTTCCTTATTGTTGCACTACCAGTCGTTCCCTGGTACAACATGTTTGGGACAGGTCGTTCCCCTGTGCCTCCTTGAAAGCAAGCCCGACACTTGTTTTCTCCCTAAGAATACAACATTTATTCTGAGAAAATCCTTTTGCACAAGAGTTGAGTCGCTACCAATTCTTGAACAGGTTTGAGTATCACACTCATTCCTATGCACATAGTGTAGTTGTTCCCTGCACTATGTTTCAAGTCTGGTTAGTGTTTCCAGTCTTTGTTTTTATTGCACTACCAGTCGTTCCCTGGTACAACACCCCTAGGTCAGGTCGGTCCCCTATACCTATTTGAAACAAGTATCACATTTGTTTCTCTCCTCAGAGTACAACGTTCTGAGTTTGTAAAGTTTAATTGGCGTTTCTAGTCTTTACTCCGCTAGCTCGTCCAGTCATTCCCTAGTACAATGCGGTTATCCTAGTCAGCATTCCAAGTCTTTACTTCGTGACATGTCAGTCGTTCCCTGGCATAACACGATCTTCTAGCATGATCAGTCGTTCCCTGACATAATGCGGTCGAATTGGGTCGAGGCCAATTATTTTGGGTCAGGTTTTCACTTGTTCCTATCAAGAACAAGTATTACACACTTGTTCTTTTTCGGAAAAAGTCCAAAACATGTTGTAGCAAAATCCTTAGGATTATATGAATCAAATATGTTAGGATCAATTTGTTACATACTAACTAAATAAATAGACATTAGATTTCATCAACAATAAAATATTCAAAAGGTAGAAAATTACTGAGTTTACTTCTTCTTTAATGTCAACCCCTTCAAGAACATCATTCAATTGATCCATCGTTGGTTCATCTCCTCACATTCTTCTAAATCCTTCAATGTTGAAAAACACAAACAAGGAATCACAATCCTGAAAGAGAGAACAAGAAGATCACTACAATAACATTACAATATCGCTAATAATATGGTTACTTGAAGATAAAAACGAAGAGAAAACTTACAGAGGCTGCAACAACCATCACACACAGTTCACACAAAACATCTAAGTTCACACAAAACAACAAAATAGATTCCTTGAGTGATTACAAACACAGTTGACAGATTAACAAACTTCATTTACCTGAGCTTAATGACAATCTTGATCTCTAGAATCTTGGTGGTTGTAAGGGTTTTCGATTGAGACAGAAATTGAGAGATAAGGTGACTCACGCTGCTTAGGGTTTAAGATTAAATTGGAATTTGAGAGAGATAGAGACATTGTTACCAATTGGAAAGGGTTATTGAGAAAAACCCTAATTTTTCAGCAGAGATAGAGGAAGAAACTAACCCTAATACTTAACATTTAAGGAATTTCAACTATAACGAAGGTGGCGAGATCCACTTCATCGAATCCAACTCTGCCTCTTTCAACTACTTTACAATCAAACACACCTTAAGATGTTAAAAGAGATAATATAATGTATAACTACTTATCATTTCTAATATAAGCACCGACTGTATATTTCATTTTTTTTCTTAAAGAAAGGTTTATAATGTAGATAATGGACGTCCATTTTACGTATTAATATATCTAACATATTTTTCTCATCGGTGCATAATTAATTTAAATTTATAAACTTATTGATTTGCTCCATGACAAATTTGCCATGAAATAACTGGGATACCTTGAGTATTTCTTAGGAATTGAAATTAAACACCTGCCTAGTAATTGTTTTCTTCTAAGACATAGTGAAACCAAAAATATTTGATATAAAATAGAATAACTAGTTTCATTAATCCGTTAAAATAGGAAACAATATGTAACTAAACCTAAATATAACAAAACAGCATCTTGTTGAAAAATATTGAAATCGCAATTCCAACATATCAATTTGTAACTTTTATAATTTGAGTTATAATTACATATATCGATATCTTTTTTAACTTAATAAAATTAAAAGGAAAACAAAGGACATATCTCATTCTTAGCTAATCCATTGCATTTGGCCTTAACCTCACTAATTATTTTAGTGCTATTACTAGAACTAGAACTGAAAAGCTTAACATAGAAAATATCTGTCATGGAAGATTCGGTAAATTGATCACATTACCTAATAGTTATATTACAACAATTGCTGCGAAAATGGAGGCAAGTGTAATCTTGATATGAACCCCACCATTGATTTTGGAAGAGATCACATTACAATTTTCTACTTATCTGATCGTATCAGTGATTACAATTTCCTTGGATAGGAAGAAGAACGGGACCACACTCACGTTGTAATTAAGAAGGACGTGAACATTTCAGCTTACGCTATGTGAAGTTATTTTCATGTTTTGTTACGAGGATGTGGTAAAGACACTTTTTCTCCATAGGCTTGCTTTTTTTGGCTTTTGAGGTGTAATTATCTTGTTTGCTATATTGATTATTCTCTATCTAATCATTTACTTACACCACTATCTTTAATCATCTTTGATCATACTCTCCGATGTTTCGAGTCAGTCAACTTAACAACACCAGTCCAATATTAAAGGTTTAATTTAGAATACTTTCACAGAGAGACGATGCAGAGCTAGACCCTTATTAAAAGACTGTATAATTGATCCAAATTAATTATCTTTCATGGTCATTTCAATGAAATATTAATTATTCTACTTGACGAGACTTGAGATGTGTTGTGAAAAATGATGTTGGAATAACAAAGTATATTAGGTTTATTTAACTGGCAAGAAACTCACAAGAGTAGGAAAGAGAGAAGCAAAAAGAACACAGTGAAATTGATTATAAACTAGTATTCCTTACTTTCTCTTTGAAACAAGATTACAAGTGTTACAAAATAACAAATAACAATTAGGCATAACAAACAAGTCCAATTCGACACGCTAACAAACCTAACAAATATCGACTAATGCATGTTATAACAACTTCGACTACAACATGCATTATTTCGACAACAGTATGTGAACAAACTTTGACCTCATACTTAATTTCTGTCATACCAGAAGCTACTCATTTAACCATACTATAGTTCGATTTAATATCTCACAAGATGTCTTCAAGTTTGGTTACCATCATCAGAGGTTTGAAAAGCTATTACCACTTACTTCAACAATAAGATGTATTGTCTTTATCAAAACATTAGGAAGCTTCTCAGCAGGACCATTAACTTAATATTTGCAAGCACATAGATCCACAATGATGATGATGAGGCTAAGTAGTTGTTTGCTTATGTTTTTGTTTGCTTGTTTTAGATTATTTCCTTTGTTGTTTTATTTTCCTTTTTCCATGTTATCTTCTGTACTCGACATGCTTTTTAATTTATGAAACTTTTTCTCGTTTGATTAAACGTAATCATTTACCATATTTATATGTATTTTCTTTTGTTAATCAAAAATCTTTTTCTTTTCTTAGAACATGTTTGACCTATGTAAAACATGTTCTTGAATATTTACAATTGTAGCATATTTACCCACCTTTTTAATTATGACAAAGGGATGAAGTATACTCTTAAGTGGACTGAAGTATACTTTCTAATCATGTGAGAGAGAGTTTAACCATTCCAAAATATATCTCTGTTTTTTTTACCACCTCTCGAGAGATGCGTTGTCATCATCAAAAATAGAGAGAATATGGATCTATGTGCTCGCAGGTATAGCCAAGAAGTGATTCAAGATGGTGAAACTTATCAATTATTAGGTGTTTAGTTTGATGATGACAACACTTGAAGTCAACCAACTGCTAAATATAACTCAAGTAGTCAAAGATGCAAAAGATTTTTGTTTAATCTATCCTCTGAATCAAGTCGTACTTTTAAAGATAAAGATAATTGTTTAAAGTCGACATTGTGGTCCAACGGCAATTAAGTGAAGACTCAAGTTTCAAAGAAGATTGGTGGTTCAACCTCTCAAACTCTTAGATGATGGTAATCAACAAAAAGTATCTCAATTCTCATCAACAAGGTTCAAAGGACTTGGATGAAAATAAAATCAAAGATAAAGATGTCAATACTTAAAGCTTCAAAGATATGCAAGTGAGGAAGTGTGAAATGATTGGTTATATATGTCTGAGTGACCGATTTTTTGTAAAGACGCAAAGGCATTTTTGGAAATATTATGGCTAAAATCACATACACACAGACACACACTAAAATATTGATAAACATATCCTTTTTAACTTAAAATCAGCTAAAAATGTTTTTACAGCCTAATTAATCGCTTAGGGGATCGTTTGATTGGTCTGAAGGCCCTTTCTAAGGAAATAATGGATTAGACCAAGTTCCTAATCAATTATTTTCACTTAGTAGAGTCTAGAATCGATTAGAACTGTACCTTAATGAATGGTAAGAGATAGGAATCAAAATATGCCATTTTGGAGTGATCTAATCCATTAGGCTAATCGATTATATGACTTTAATTTTCGCAAAAAACATTTCAAATTTATATCACACCTTAGCCTATAAATAGAGAGTTTCTCTATCATTTTGCATATCATAGAGAACTTTTCAAGTTTATAGAGAAATTTCTAAATTTGTACCACGCCTCACTTTTCTCTTTACTCACAACCTCTCTGAAAAATCCTGCATTTTCTCACATGTTTTAGCTATAGTGATTTTGAGAGCGTTCTTGAGTCTAGTGAGGAATTCTTGTATTGGAATAGGGCTAAAGTTATAATTTTCTAAAAGGTATTTTTCTCTTGTGAAACTATCCTCCTTAAGAATTTATTGTTTGGTTACAAGTTAAAGAAATAAGTAGGCTCAAATTTTGGTTTTGGGAAATTTTTCTTAGAAACATCTCTGTCGGTTCTTGAGCTAAATCAGTTAAAAGCTTGATTAATTTGAGACCAGCCTGGTTAAAATCTCACCCAGTTTCTGGTTTCAGTTTGTGCAAAATCTTATAGGTTTGGGATCATCCCGATAAGAATCTTGGTATGGTTCGTGGCCAGCTTGTATAAAATTATGGTTCGGTTCAATGGATAGCCAACTTAAAACTCTTTATTGGTTCAAAATTAGTCTATGAAAATTCTAAGTTTGGCTTAGAGACTTATCGTTTCAAGTCTATTTGTTATTTGATTGCAAGTAACCATGAGAGTTCATTTTCTTCTTTAAGAGGTTTTGTGGGCTTAACCTTCTAAAAGCTCTCAAGCATTATGGATACTCTCAATAATAATTCTTGGGGAGATGACTAAGTCACTTTATTAGACATAACCCTGTGAATGCATCTTTAGGATTAGGGCTTATAAATTCTTGAGTTTTTATTCAACATAGAAAGGCCTAGAAGCCAACCCCGACAAGCGTAAAATAATTATTAAGATGAAGACCTCGAGCACAACGAAGAGTACAATGTGTTGAATATGTGGCTCCATACACAAGAGGGGTGAAATCTGTAGGTTTGAAAATAGATGATTTAAAACAAATTCATTTGAAAATCAGAGTTTCAAAATATTTTATAAATTAACTGAAACTTGGCAGCAAAAATCCAAAGTAAAGTAAATGATTGGAAAACAAAAGGGATAAGGGAAAGCTTATTTGACCGATGTATCTTACAAAGGATCTTGAAAGCCTTAAAGTTTTGAAAGAAAGGAAGTGTGAATGTTTTCCTAATTGTGTCTATCTGAGTGACCAGAGTTTTACGAAAATAGGAGAGTAACTCTTCATATACTAAGTAAATACACACACAAAAGCTCTTTTGAACTTATTTTTAACCATTAAAACTCTTAAAAATGTTTTCTAGACAAACTAAATGATTAAGAGTTTGTCAACTTCTTTTTGAAGCATTTTTGAACTACCCAATCAATTGGGACCTTAAGCCAATCGATAGGAAGAATCCAAATTGATTATATAACTGTTTTTGATAATGTCTTAAGTATTGTTCTTGGAGGAAGCTTTGAAGCAACCGTACCCCTCGAAACCTGTAGGTAAGAGGCAGTACGTATTGTTATTAGAGGAAGCTTTGAAGCAACTCCAGGTTGTGTTCTTAGTTAGGAGCAAAGCTAAAAAATGGTGGAGTTTGGCTTTGAGACTTAGCTAGGTTGTCATGGATGTGTGTATTCCAAACTGTCTATCTGTGTGATCAGAATGTATGTGAAGGGCCATCGATGCAGTGGATGAGGTGTTGACTGCTATACATTATTGCAATGATTGGGAGTGAGAGGGGTTTCTAATATCTAGGGAGGACCTAGGTAGAAGGGTCATTGGGTAGTGATTAAGTGAGTAGATTGTCAACGAGTGTGTTAGCTGTAAGTTCTATGAATTGATACTGCTGATAGTGGACTTCATCCCTGGCTTGGTAGCCCCTAGAGTAGATGTGTGTCATCGAACTAGGTAAACAATTATGGTGTGTTATTTATCTTTTCAGTATTGTTTTACTTTGCCTGTGTATTTATGACATATCAGATGTCTCGACATCCTTATAGGACATCTGAGTCTGTTGTACTAGAATTTCAGACAAGTTGTTGCTTATAGAGCATAATAAGAGATTCATATATTGATTTAATAAAAGGGTATCGAATGATCGTAATGCCTCTAAGATACTTAAGTGGTTGTCGTAAAAGCCCAAATTCAATGTTATAACTTGGATTGCATACGGTATTGGTCAATATAACTTTTATACAAAATCAAAAGATGATAGTAGTACAATGAAGAACAGTTGGGTTATGGTTGAAGCCAAATCGATGTATTTCTCTAGTTAGAAAGATAAGAATCATGTATTGGCAACTACCGCATTCTATGGTTTCATTGAGGAAATTCAGGAGATTGATTATGTTGTTTTCAAAGTGCCTTTATTTAAATGCAAATGAGTTCCTAATAATAGTAATGGTGTACATATTGATGAATTAGAATTCAAATGGGTTGACATTGACAATGCATCTTTTATGACCGAACCATTCATCATGGCTTCTCAAGCAAAACAAGTTTTTATGTGACCGACTCTTCATACATATCAAGGAAATAATCAATAGTTCTCCAACGAAAACACGCTGCTCTATATGATGAAAGTCTTGATATTTCGTCCACTCCTTCTTACACGACACAAGTTCCTACCTCATATGATGAGGTTGATGGATATGCTGAGCAAGCTATTCGAATTGATCATGAAGAAGACATATGAAAAAATTAACAAGTATTTTATTCTTAATTCATAATATATTAATTGTATGTTATAATTTCTACGTATTTTTACTAATGCGAGTATGATTATTTGAAATCATAGGTATTTATATGTCAAGACGCTAAGAGACAGGACACGAAGAGACACGAAACCAAAACACCAAGATACAATTATGTGATGTTATGTGCAAATTGTAGGTTGTTTTGTGCCATTTTGATTTTGAAGTAATATATATATATTTTTATTTTTAATCCAATTTTTATTGTTATTATGATACAATTATTATTATTATTATTATTATTATTATTATTATTATTATTATTATTATTATTATTATTATTATTATTATTATTATTATTATTATTATTATTATTATATCACAAACGCAAATTGTTTGTTATGTTGTGATTGTGTGTGTTTGTTGTGACATGATCCATCAAAATACATGTTATAAAATGGGGAAATTATAAAAGTAGGATTAAATTTATTACTTAAGTAGAAAGTTTCACAACGGTTAAATAACACAGCCGTTGTAATATCTCGCGTGATGTTCAAAATAATATAAATACATAAACAGCGTTGTTGAGAATCGAACCTAGGACCTTTATGTATATCACAATGACTCTTTGGCTCAACAGTTGTGATAGGATGCGAGCATTCCACTTCTCTACAATGGTCACTGGGCCATGATTGTAAGTATGGCATATTGTTGTACCCCAAAATTTACCCTCTTCTTTTCTGCATTTCCTTGGCTCATAGTTTCATTGCATAAAACATACATGTAGTTGCATACATAGCATTCGTCATAAGGAGTATCAGGTTCCAAGTATTCCGAATGGCAGCCAAAAAGAGTTTACTCGCTCATTACTCGACGAAGCAGATTTCGGGTTTTCGGCGCATTTTGGGCACTCCAGACGGGGTATCTCTCATACCCTTGGGTATTTTCTATTTATTTTCGAATGGTGTTTCCCTCTCATTATTATCTATAATTTTCGTTTGAAATCTGAGAGCAGATTTTGTGAGGAAGGTTCTCAAAGGAGTCATTTTCCCCAGTAGATCAGGTTGAATTTTAGTGTTGAACCGTGTGTTATGCCCACTAAACAGTCTCTATCTCCTAGCTGGAAACTCGGAATTGGGCGAGTCCAATTTCTAAAATTCCGTACGACTCTCATTTGCAACTCGAGAGCTAATTCCTTATCGATCGGTACCAGAATTTTATTCTCTGACTTCAATTTTGAGCTGAACTGGGCAATTTTTATCTGATACGCGGAGTTCGAAAAATCGTATCTCGCTTGATTTTCATCAAAACAAGACGGGACCAGTACCAAAAGTTCACAAATTTCGTTAGCTTTAATTGTCTCAAAGATACGTATGTGCAAATTTCGATCAGAAGATCTTTGTTCGAGGCATTTTCCCCACAGAGCGCGAACGAAATTTTGTATGTGTCAGTGGTCCAAAATTGATGTTGAAACTTCAAAAATTCTTATTTCCTTGACAATTCATCGAAAGCAAAATCGCATTTCGGACACTTTTCGTTTACATTCCGACTCCGAATTTCGCACGGATTTGGCTGTTTTGGATTAATTACGAAAATTATTCGGATAATCATAATTTGGGCTTGATTATGGATCCAAAGCTATAAATACATTTTCCTCTTCACAAATCACAAGAACACATTCATTTGCTTAATTTTCCACTACCACACACACTCCAATTCTCTCAAATTCCAAATCACAAAAACTTAAAAAAGTTCAAACTGCAACTTTCCCTCCAAGCAACCACCACAGGCCGCACCGGACCTCCGTTCACCACCGGCTTCAACCACAGAATGCGCTAAACGCGCCCTCCGCGCTAAGCGCGACCTGCGGATTTTGGTTTTTCTTCATCGCAGCTTCTCCCACTTCAATCTATATCATCTCCTCCTCCTTCTATACGTGATTGACATGGAAGGAACGGATTCATCTTGATCTTTTCTCCAATTGCAAGATCCAAGGATTTCCCCTTCATCTTCTTCAATTTTCCATTGAAAACCTCAAGTTTCTTCAAGAATTCAAGGCTAATTCCACAGATTATCATCAATCCATCATTGATTTGGTATTTTCTTTGAAGAGCACAAGGAATTTGATTCAAACTTCAAGTTCAAGTAAGTGTTAGGTTCCAATAAGCACTTATTTTAAGCTATTTCTGATTTTCAGCTTTTCTTGAAATTGAATACTAAAATTGCATGCAAATTCGATGTAGATTCTGATTCTAGAACTTGTACTCTTGAATTCCTTGATTTAAGTTGAATTTGGCCGCCTTATTCGTGTCGGAGTGAGGATTTCTTTATAGATAGCATGTATATACACTTGTACATTTGCTTTCCTCTTTCACATAGGACATAGACTCATATTTTTTGCATCATCCATCGCATGGTCATGCATTGGTGAGTATCTAGTTTGATCGATTTACGTTGATTCATGGTGATTTGAAGTATAACTTGCATTCAACATGTAGACATCCAAGCATTAGTGCATTGTGCATGAACTTGTTGCATATGCACTCCAAGTGTTTGTGTCAATGCATGACTTAAATTCCTTGAAGGAAAACCTCTAAATGCCATGACTAGCTTGCACCACTTCACATTTGAACATTGGTTTTATCGTTCGATCCGCATTTCTTGCATGTTCATTCATCACTTTGCTATGAACATTGGTTTTATCGTTCGATTTGCATGCCTCACATGTTCATGCATCTTTACATGTATATGAACATTGGTTTTATCGATTTGATTTGCATTCCTCACATGTTCATGCATCTTTACATGTATATGAACATTGGTTTTATCGATTTGATTTGCATTCCTCATATGTTCATGCATTACTTTGATATGGACATTGGCTTTATCGATTCGATTCGCATTCCATGCATGTTCATTTAACTCTCAGTTGCTACTGGATTATGGCCTAACGGTATGGATTGGACTGTTGCATGCAAACATCATAATCAGGTGGTTCGGATCAAAAATAAAATTTCTGCATGTTGCAGGTCGCGCTTAGCGCCACCAGGAGCACGCTAAGCGCCAAATATTCTGACTTTTTGTGTTGCAGGTCGCGCTTAGCGCGGTCCACTGGTGCATTTTTCTAATTTTCTCGATTCTAATGACAAACAGTAGTCACCCTAGCTATGCTTGTCTACTGTTTACACTCTATTTCATGCAGGGATTTGCGTCGCACATACATGCGGCACATTTCTTCGATACTCGCATACCTTTCTTCTATTTGCTTTTTGGGTCTAACTCCCTCCTCGCAGGTGTTGTGGACTTGTACACCCATGTGTACGGTGTCTTTGTCTTGTGTTTGTTTGTTCTAATCTTGTTCTTGCAAGCATTGTTACTTCGGATGCGTATCGACGCACATTTCGCTTGTTTTAATGCTTTGAACAATTCTCACCGGTTTACTCTTATTGCATGGCGGCAGTACTTGAAGTTTTCCAGAGTATTTCTGTAGCTCGCAATGCTCTTCGGATTCTATATCCATTCGGTAGTTTCTACACTATTTATTGCATTCTCTTGCAGCTTTCCTAGATATCATGGATACCGTAGAGTACTACGGGCGCGTCGGGTGCTAATCCCTTCCCCTCGCGTAACTAACTCCTTTACCTAGATTCTCTCGATCTCACGGTCATAGGACTGCGATTTCTCCCCTCAGGTTTACTCGATGTTTTCCTTTCTCCCTCGTGAGATAAAAGGCGTTCGATGGCGACTCTATTTGATACCGGTTATCAGTCGGAGGTTCTGCCGGGTGTTTTCACATATACAACCACACACTACATAATAACGTCTAGTCCCGCGTGATTATTTATCTTTCCCAACCGTTGTTGAATTCCTTTTTCGTAGTAGTGAACTTAATATACATACTTGAACTCAATAAAATACAAGTAATCGATACCATTTTGAAAACTCAATCACACTCATATTCCCATTCAAATTCACTTCAACCATGTTACAATAAACCAAAAGCAACTCAAATCGAGAATACATGGACATACATTCATTCAACATTCAAAACAATGCCTAAGATCCAAAATCAAGTTCATTCAAACAAATTAAAAAAATACATTCACATCCAAATTCAACAGAATTGCAAATCGTCATCCATATTCATCCTTACCCAAGTCTACAAAATCAACATTTACATGCAATTCAGATTTTAAATCCACCATTCAAAACTTGAGCCAAACAATTAACCATTTCAGACCTCTAACTGTTTTTCTTTAACTTCCATCTAACTAGACTGCTCTTATAACCAACCCTTGACTAACTCCCTAAACTTTGACCTTCAAATTCCTTTTGACAACTGATCTTAAACTACCCTAACATCTAACTCAGTTCAACTAATAGTTAACCCTAGCGATTTAGTTATTCTAACGCATAAGGCAATGCCTTTATAATTAACTAACTTTATAATTAACTAACTTTACCCTAATGCCTTATTACATGACCAAACACAAAAATAACACAATCTAAAAAATCTATTCTAAACTAACACATTTTAACTAAACTTTTCACTCAAACTAACACAACTTCCAACTGATTTGGAGATTCAATCTAAACCAATATTTAAACCTCTCACCTATATCACAATTCTAAGGATCTAATCCATCCAACCCTAACTAACCATAATAGAATTTCCCTTAAAATCTTTCTATTTAAACCTCAACTTCACTCTTAATTATCAATAAACATCATCACCTAGAGATACATTGTTCAATTCTCCACTCAACCCTCACAAGAGCTCATTTCCCTCATTGATGAGAGCTTCACATTGAAGCTTTGAAATAGTGGTGTAACACCTTATTTTTCCCATTTAATAATTCAACAAAATCAGAGTGAAATAAAAGTAAAATCAACATCAAATAAGATGTCACATTTCATCATCTCAAAAATCATACCAATTTGCTCAACATTTAACATAATGATACATAACACACTTATTTCGGATGAACCAAAAACATCTTTAGAACATGGTTTTCAACTTTTCTTTATTAATGAAAAGAAAGACGATTTCAAGTATATTCAATCATTCACTCCAACAATTCATAAACAACGTCTTATCAAATAAAAGAGAGTTTACAATGCTCTCACAATCTTTTAAAATAAATAACAACTAAATATGCAGACAAGCGTTCATCCCCGGTGTTACGTATCAGAGCAAGACCCAACTTAATCTACGCAATATGAGGCGCAATTCCATACCTCAATCAACATTAATCCTGATCACCTGCATGTTACCCACGTGGAGGCAACATAACAACAAAAGGGGTGAGATATCATAACAATATAAAAGTGAGTATGATAACGGATAGATAAAGTATAGCATTCATAATTATAATAAGCATACTTCATGCATCAACATCAATACACATCACAGGTTCAACAATCACACCCAACGGTCAATCAAATCACATAATAATCATCAACAACATCTTGAATGCAATGAGACCAACTTCTCTAACTAAATACATGTGGTACCAATACAACGTTGCAATTCCATTTAGGACCACATGCATTTAGGCTACACTATCGCCATGCCATTCAGGCTTCATCGTTGCTATGTCGTTTAGGTTACAATGTCGCTTATGAATATGCAATGAAATGCAAACATGTCATAATACATCATGCAACAACACAACATACATCACAAGACCAGGGAATCAACACTCTTGGTTACACTTCGCCAATTATACAACCTCGCAACATCATCACATCGCAAAACTTCTCATTTTCTCTACACTCTCATTCTCTACAATTTTAGTCATACACCCCTCCAACATTCATCATCTATAATTTTAAGTCGTCTAGTCATTAACAACGCGCCACAACCATATCAATTTATAAAAATACACCGAATCATTTATTTATTTTAAATAAATAAATTCTAATTTAAATCGGGGTGTTACAACTCTCCCACACTTAAAATATTTTCGTCCTCGAAAATTCACTTGATACTAATAACTGCTGATACGACTCTTGCATCCTTCCTTCCAACTCTCACGTCATGTTTGTCATCATTTCAAATACCACTAATCAGTATCCTTCCTAGTCAACCACCATAATCCCACACGATTTATTCCTACCGGGTTAAGAATGCACCGATTCATCTCACTTCTACCCCATCACCCTAGGATACATAATCTATCACTTCATTACACCGCAACACAATTATAAGAACCTCCACATAACCGCAATATCAACAACATTAGTACCATAAGGCTACGTTTCAACAATCGAACTTGCAAATTAATACATCTATTAAAATGGCGGTAACACCAATAATACATATAATATTTCCCCTAATGATTCTATTATGGAATGTCTAATAGTTTCATAAACTCCACAACTTCTAATGTTTAATTTGTGACTCCAAAAGTCATACTCGTGTGTCACGCGCGATCGTTTACCTTAAGTCACTATCCTCATTTAATTTCCATCAACTACCAGATCTACAAGTTTCACATATATCTTTAGAATCTCTTTAATATCCATCGGAAGTCATTGTTCACCTTTTGACATTCTCAACCTTCCAATCTGCGGCATTAGCTCGCATACACACTCAAGTCTTTGACCTACTTAAATAATTTCCAAGTCTTTTTCATATCCACATTCCTCTTAGGTTCACGCCAACTGGTGAGCTATTATCCTCTCGATAGAACGTCAATCAATTTACACACTATCAAGATTTCAAGACAAGTCTATTTAATTAAACACGATCCTGTCTATTATCAACAAGAGATTGAGGGTGATCAGGTCCTCAATTTGTCAATAGATAGCCGACAATCATAATGGAGTATAAACCATCGTTACCAAACTATAATAGCGTTCCTTTAGAACTCATGCTCAAAGTCACCCAAGCACCATGGTCCAATAATCTTCTTTAAGGTTTATAACTTCTTCCACAATTCTTTCTCATTTGATCTCGGCGATGAGATACCATCGATCGAACACATTATTTAATCTTCTTCACACTCACTTAGCATCACACAAATGTTAAGTATTTTCCAACTCATGAAATGTTAACATACCAAATACACCATAATTAATTTTTTTCCAATTGAAGTCCTTATCCATGTAGAGGACTTTAACAATATTCACGTATTCTTAGTCTTCCTTTAAATATTGTAACCTCGAGGATCCATATATTTTCAAATTTGAATCTCAATCCAAACGCAATCTCAACAATAAAATCTCATCATCTGGTTGGTAAAAGAAACTTCCAAAATTTTCTTGACACATTTCAGTATTTTGACATCTTAGACATGATTTCATTTCCTCTCGAATTTATTTTTCCTCTAGCATTACTTATCTTCTCCTCAAAAACTAACGTCACTCTAATAATTCTTAGTCGGCATAAGCTGCATCTCTAATACTTTCACATCCTTACTAATACCAATATCTCATTTATTAACAACATATCATTCTTGACCTCGTCTCAAATGAACTGCGGCAATTACTAGTTATGTCCCAAAAAAATTCTAATACTCGTAGCTAATTTTGGAGCTTCCCACTGCAACACTGCATCAACCTTAGATGGGTCTACCGCAATACTGTCACTTGAAATAACATGATAAAGAAAACTCATCTTCTTATACCGTAATCTACACCTTGATAACTTAGCAAAAATTCTCCTCCCTTTCGAAGCTAAAATTCACGTTGCAACATTCAACATGCCTATACTGAGTTCTAGAAGCTTCTCTCTAACTATCTTCATCCTTAACCTGAATACGAAGGTAACTTAACCTCAATTCGACTATGCTGAAGACATACTCCCCTACCAATTGATCCATCAAATCATCAATCATTTGAAGTGGATATTTAATTTCAATCACCACTTTACTAATGACATTAGAGCTCCCAAAATGATACACTTGGTTTTACAAATCTATTTCTCCGCACATCTTCCAATAGCTTCTTCAATTTTCCTAACTCTGAAGGTGACATCACATATGGTGCCATAGGGACAAATCTGGTACCAAAAATGAGATCAACAATAAACTCCACCTCTCATCCAATATCATCACGTGACAAATAAATTAATTCCAGGTTCTGGAACCATTTTTAAAACAAAGTTCATTACATTAGCTTTCGAACGCTTCGAACGGGACTCAATCGGACGTCCAGAGCTCAAGTTATGAATTTTACAAGTTTTCAAAAATTGTTGTCAGCTTCGGGAAATCGATTACCCTATATAGTTAATCGGTTTCCACCCTTACAGTGGCCAATTTTGAGATTTTCGCTTCAGGAAATCGATACCTCATATGGTTAATCAATTTCCACCCCGTGAAAGTGAAAAATCTGTTGTTTTAAGTATGAAAATCACTTTTTCAACCTATCCAACAACCCTAAAACATCATAGAATACACAATTTGAGATCTCAACTTAAACATATCACAACACACATCATTCACCATGATTAATTGCATCAAGTTACAATTCCAACAACCAATTCACACAATTACATATTTTATAGCAACCATTGACACTGACACAATCAATCTTTTCAAGAGCACAAAGAGGTCACTCAACACCGACAACTTCACGATCAACCGGAAATGTTGCAACATTCCAACCACACGAGCTTCATCTTCTAAGAGATATCCTTCATTCTTACCAAATATCTTCTAGTACAAGAATCTGCATCAACTCATCAAAATAATTCATAATCCCTTGATTTAACTTCAAACATTCAACCCAAGGATAACCTCAAGCTAATCCAACATCTTGCTCTAACGACAAGTCGTTATTATTCCCAGGAAAACCTCAGAACTCACACCCAACTAGAACATCATTATCCATAACATCGTCCTCCAATCCCAGAGATGCGAACAACACAAGTACCTAATTTTTACCCCTTAAGAGCACTCCATCTGACCGTTAGACTTAAATCCTAAATCCGTACTTCTTCCGAATTCGGGAAACCACGCAGTGTCACCAACATTTGCACTGATGTAATTAATAGCACATCGATCCAACTCTTCACACCAAAACATCTCGGAGAAGTAAAGTTTCTCCCACACTTGCTTCAAACCCACTTGTGCAACCAAGTAGTTAGAAAAACAAGCAAGTATCGATAGTGTTTCACACACTTGCTGTATACATAGGAATAAACAACATTAGACAACTTGGCCGGACGGACCGACCTGCTTTGATACCAATTGAAACACCCTATTTTCCCCATTTAATAATTCAACAAAATCAGAGTGAAATAAAACTACAATCAACATCAAAATAGGATGTCACATTTCACCATCTCAAAAATCATACCAATTTGCTCAACATTTAACATAATGATACATAACACACGTATTTCGGATGAATCGACAACATCTTTAGAACATGGTCTTCAACTTCTCTTTATTAATGAAAAGAAAGATGATTCCAAGTATATTCAATCATTCACTCCAACAATTCATAAACAACGTCTTATCAAATAAAAGAGAGTTTACAATGCTCTCGCAATCTTTTAAAATAAATAACAACTAAATAAGCAGACAAGTATTCATCCCCGGTGTTACGTATCAGAGTAAGACCCAACTTAATCTATGCAATATGAGGCGCAATTCCATACCTCAAGCAACATTAATCCTAATCATATGCACGTTACCCACGTGGAGTCAACATAACAACAGGAGGGGTGAAATATCATAACAATATAAAAGTGAGTATCATAACGGATAGATAAAGTATAACATTCGTAATTATAATAATCATACTTCATGCATCAACATCAATACACATCACAGATTCAATAATCACACCCAACGGTCAATCAAATCACATAATAATCATCAACAACGTCTTGAATGGAATGAGACCAACTTCTCTAACTAAATGCATGTGGTACCAATACAACGTTGCTATGCCATTTAGGCTACACCGTCACCATACCATTTAGGCTTCATCGTTGCTATGCCATTTAGGCTACACTGTCGCTTATGAATATGCAATGAAATGCAAACATGTCATACTACATCATGAAACGACACAACACACATCACAAGACCAGGGACTCAACACTCTTGGTTACATTCTGCCAATTATACAACATCTCAACATCATCACATCGCAAAACCTCTCATTTTCATCGTCTTATTCACAACTTCGCATTTCACATTAACATCAATATAAAACAAGATCTAAAAAATCACTTCATATTGTTTTCAAATCATTTTTATTAGTTAGGAAATATTTTTAGCTTTCCAACGGTCAAAACGACACCAAAAACGGACTTACGGTTTGAAAGTTACAAATTTTTGAAAATTATAATTTTTCTGGATTTTGCTCAGGAAATCGATTAACCTATATGGTTAATCGATTTCCACAGCATAAAATGTCAATTTTTCAAAGTTTTACTCAGGAAATCGATTACCTCATATGGTTAATCGATTTCCACAGTCCAGGAGCCAAAAATGTGTATTTTTAGTGTAGGAAATCGATTAACCTATATGGTTAATCGATTACCACGCCTTGACAGCAGAAAATTCTGCAATAATGCAGGTTGCAATTTTGCCAATTCCAACTCTCTAAAAACTAATTTTCCAAGCATCAAATAGCAGAAATTTATCACCAAATATACCACATTCATAACCATCATTTGGGGTTTAATCTAAATCATTAAAAACACAAACTTTCGCACAACATCATCATCAATAACATCACACATGCAATTTTTCATACATCAACAATTTCATACATCATCAATAAACTGTAACGAGAGTACGGTATCCTGACTCCTAATAGGCTTGCTAAAATTTTGAGTTGGTATCACTCCATTTTTTTTTTACTTTCTTTGACCAAAAATTCGATGTCTTCACATCTTTTTAATAAATGTTTTTAACTTCAAGACAAGCATATGATTTGCATTAGAATTATCATTCATAGAATAAAACATTCTTTGCATATGAATAAGTGATTAAACATCAAGTAAGCTTGCATAATGAGCATCAGATGAAAAACTTGATTATCCCGAGAGACAAATTGCTTCAGGGATGTGTTGAAGATTGAACCATTGTTTGAAGAGTGTTCATAATCTGGGGCATGCTTTCTATTGACTCCGTTGAGTATAAGAAGACCAGTTTGAAGATTGATTTAAAACAGATTGTATGCAAGTTTCTGATTGCCTAAAAGTTTCTGTTGAGATATTGCGTATCACTTTCAGTTATTCCCAAGGGGTTGATTGCTTAAAATGTCTTCCTTAGCGCGAAGCAGATGATGTTGAGAAACACAATTGTGTGTTAGCCTGTATTCCAGATATAAGACAATTAACATGGTGAGGTTCGGTCTTCAAAATTTGTGAGTCTCTTACCTCTTTGAGAGTACGAGGTGAGTTACTGTAATATCAAAACCCCGCGAAGCAGGGGAAGTATCCCATTGATGTTACTCTTTTGAGAAGAATTATCTCGGTGTTTTATCGCCCTGAAGGGTAGAGAAACATGTTGATGTTATGTTCTCCTCGGTGGATTCTTGGATTAAATATTCATATTCTCGCGCAAGGATTAACTTCCCCATGAAGTTGTGTTCCCCAATGGAGTTTCTGTCAGAATTCCCCATGAAGTCTCCAAATTCCCCAGTGAAAGAAGGAGAATTCTCTAGAGAAGTTTTCCGTATCCTCGGTGAAGAGTAATGACTCTCTCCCCAGGAAGTAAGATTGGTTTAAAGTCCAATTCGATTCTCCCCAAGTGAAGAACGTTTTCCATATTGGAATCGCAATTTATTTTTGCAAGTGTTCTCCAAAATCCACTCCCCAGTGGTACCTCTCTCTTGGATGTTAATGGCTTCTCAATAGCCGATCACCGATATTATTACTTCTCATTTAATCATTCATGCATGCATTCATTACATTGCATCTACTCTAAACGCGTAGCATTCCCCTGATTGGGAGCATTACGCCATAAAAATTCAAACATGCATATTAAGTGTTTGCCAATTATGTATATCCAGAAGAAATATAAAAAAATCTATGTGGTTTACCCTCAAGATGTTTTCTCAATGGATTCATGCTTCCCTAATTATCACTTCGAATCAAGTGTCTTATGGGAACTCATTCTTTCTCCAGTGGAGTCTTATGTGACTTTCTTTATCTCGTCACGCCGCGTTTTCCCCAAGAAGTCGTAGACTTTCCTTGCGTAGCAAGCCTTCGGTTATGTTACCCGTATTTGTATCGTCGTTAGGGTGTGAGTAAGAGTTGGTGTACAACCTTTCTTACTTTTCAAGTGTTCGGGTATCCATACTTGGTGTGTGGTAATTTGGATAATTGCCACTCTTGAAGAATTATACCTCGCCTTTGGCCTGAGGGATATTATAGTTCTTGTGCTTTTGCAAGTACCTTCTGTTAGAGTCTGCTTCGGTCAGTCTCTTTACCCTATAAGTGCATCTTTGTAAAGATGTTCCTTTTCCTCTGTAAGTTGTAAACTTTCCTTGCTTATGCAAGCTATTGGTTATGTTACCCGTGTTTGTCTCGTCGTTAGAGTGTGAGTAAGAGTCGGCATTCAACCTTTCTTACTTTTCAAGTATTTGAGTATCCATACTTGGTGTGTGGTAATTCAGATAATTGTCACTCTTGAAGAATTATACCCCGCCTTTGGCCTAAGGGATATTATAGTTCTTGTGTGTTGCATGCACCTTTTTAAAGCCCGACATGGTGGCAATCTTTGTTAGAGTCCTCTCGATCGGTCTCTTTCCCTTGAGAGTTCGTCTTCGCGAGTTCTTCTTGTGATGTTTCTCTTCCCTATGAGTTCAGATAGCCTCTTTGTTGTTTGCGTTCTTCACGATATATTATTAAGACCATCTTCACCCGGTGGCCTCTTTGTTGTTTGCGTTCGCCTTCTCCCGGTGTTTTTCATATTATTAAGTCCATCTTCACCCGATGGCCTCTTTGTTGTTTGTGTTCGCCTTCTCCTGGCGTTCTTCATAATATTAAGTTCATCTTCACCCGATGTTCTCTTTGTTGTTAGGGTTCGCCTTCACCCGACGTTCTTCCTATTTCTTGAGTTCACCTTCTCCCAGTGCTCTCTTTGGAAAGTCTTGCCTTCTCCAGGCACTCTTTCTATGGGTAGCTCGTCTTCTCCCGACGTCTTACCCTCTGTCGAGTTCACCTTCACCCGGTGCTCGTTTTTTAGAGTCTTGTCTTCTCCCGACGTCTCTCTTTGGTGTAGATTTCACCTTCTCCCGGTGGTTTCTTCTCCAGTTAGTTCACCTTCACCCGGTGCTCCCTTTTAGAGTCTTGTCTTTTCCGACATTCTCTTGGGTAAAGTATCACCTTCTCCCGGTGGTATTTTCTAGATGGGTTCGTCTTTTCCCGACATTCCTTCTAGTTTTTCAGGTAATCATCGTCTCTCGATGTTTTTATCCTTGACAGTTGAGTTCGCCTTCTCCCGGTGTTCTCTTTGAGAATTTCGTCTTCTCCCGACGTTTCTCTTTGGTTGAAGTTCACCCTCTCCCGGTGGTTTCTTCTCCAGTTAGTTCACCTTCACCCGGTGCTCCCTTTTAGAGTCTTGTCTTCTCCGACATTCTCTTGGGTAAAGTATCACCTTCTCCCGGTGGTATTTTCTAGATAGGTTTGTCTTCTCCCGACATTCCTTCTAGTTTGTCAAGTAATAATCGTCTCCCGATGTTTTTATCCTTGACAGTCGAGTTCGCCTTCTCCCGGTGTTCTCTTTGATAATTTCGTCTTCTCCCGACGTTTCTCTTGGGTTGAATTTCACCTTTTCCCGGTGATTTCCTCCTTCGGTTGGCTCGTCTTCTCCCGACGTCCAATTATTTTGTTGAGTTCGCCTTCTCCCGGTGTCCTCTTTGAGAATTTCGTCTTCTCCCGACGTTTTCTCTTTGGTTGAATTTCACCTTCTCCCGGTGATTTCCTCCTCCAGTTGGCTCGTCTTCTCCCGACGTCCAATTCTTTTGTTGAGGTCGCATGTATACGTTTTCCCTCTTCATATCTCTATACATCATCCTTGATGGGTCATTTCAATACAATTGTTCTCGTGAGCGGAATGCCCGAGTTCGTTCGTATGAATTTGTCTCCTTTATTTCCCATCCATATTGAGTCGCTCTTTCGTGGGTGTCTCTCTTCATCATCTCTGGTGGGTCGCTTCAATACAAGTGTTCACGTGTGCGGAATGCCCGAGTTCGGGTGTATACGTTTTCCCTCTTCATATCCCTATGCATCATCCTGGATAGGTCATTTCAATATAATTGTTCTCGTGAGCGGAATGCCCGAGTTCGTTCGTATGAATTTGTCTCCTTTATTTCCCATCCACATTGAGTCGCTCTTTCGTGGGTGTCCTCTCTTCATCATTTCTGGTGGGTCGCTTCAATACAAGTGTTCTCGTGAGCGGAATGCCCAAGTTCGTTGGTATAAGTGTGTCCTCCTTATATGTTCAAGCAAAAATCCAAAATATAATAATTATCCGCCGCATTCGGCGCAAATTTTGGTTCATTTAAGTATTCAATCATCTTCACCTTGTTGGTTGGCTTGCCAATCTCACCCTCCGGTTGAAGAAGATTGAATAGGGCACCGTTGTACCCTAAAATTCACCCTCTTCTTTTTTCGTATTTCTGGCTTATAATTTGATTGCATAAATATACATGTAGGTGCATGCATATCATTGATCATGGGGTTACCAGTTCAAAACATCCCAAGCACGAAAGAAGCGTGTCTCACTATCTCGATCATTTTGAGCCAAAATTCAATGCTTCTCGGCGACTATTTGCAAGATTTTTGGTCGAAGCTATTTTGGCTTGGTTCCACAATCTCTGGAATCATATCAATATGTCCTTCAGATTATTTGTTCAGGTTGGAGGTCATTTCGTCAAGAAAACTGAATTTATTCGCTTATTTCTCAATAAAGTGGATTTTGGGTTTTTAGTGCGTTTCGGGCACTCTAGAGAGCATATCTCACAGCTCGTCAGGTTTTTTCTTATGAATTTTGACTGGCATGTCCCTCTCATTTTTATCTACAATTTTTGTTCGAAAGCCGGAAGCAATTTATGTGAGGAAGGTCCCCGAATAATTCAATTTCTCAAGAGGATTAAACTGAATTTTAGTGTTGAACCGTGTGTTCTTCCCACTAAAAAGTTCATATCTCTTAGCTGGAAACTCGAAACTGAGTGGGACCAATTTCTAAAATTTCTTATCAAACCCTTCTACCACTTTCATTTACAACTCGGTAGCTGATTCCTCACTGTTTAAGACCAATCTTTTATTCTTCGGACACAATCTTTTAAGACCAATCTTTCATCTGATACGCGAACTTCAAAAAATCATATCTCGCTTGTTTTTTATCAAAACGAGATGGGACCAGTGCCAAAAGTTCAAAAATTTTGTTAGCTTTGGTTATCTCA
The DNA here is from genome assembly GCA_021764765.1 of Vicia sativa. Lineage (NCBI taxonomy): Eukaryota > Viridiplantae > Streptophyta > Magnoliopsida > Fabales > Fabaceae > Vicia > Vicia sativa. Next base: position 189,147,348 of record CM038794.1, read on the forward strand.
GAAACACTCACTTGCAAATTTTGATTAGAAGACCCTCGTTCGAGGCATTTTCTTCGAAGAGCGCATTGAGAATTCTGCATGCGTCGGACGCCCGAAAACTGTGCTGAAACTTCAAAAATTCATATCACCTTGACCATTCATCCGATCGCGTCGAAATTTTGATTTACTCAAGCAAAATCACGTTCCGTACATTTTTTCGTTTATATTCCGAATTCAAATTCTGCACGGATTAGGCTGTTTTGGACTGTGTACGAAACTTATTTTTATAATCGCAATTTGGATTTAATTGTGGATCCAAGGCACTCCAAAGCCAAATTTTTTACACTATAAATATATTTTACCACTAACAAAATTGGTAGAGAGAATCATTTATTAAATTTGACCCAAGATCTCTCACCTTTCTCTCTCAATTCTCTCTCAACTCAAAGTTTCACAACCACCTCCAACCACCAACAACCACCTCAAACCATCAACAACCACCATCGAAATTCCAAAATTACCGCGCCGGAAAACTTTTTCTTATTTTTTTCTTCTTTTCTCCTTCTCCGGTACAGATCCATACTCTTCTATTCCCTTTTAATTCTCAAGGATCAAATTAAGCTCTTCATCAATCAAGAACATTGAAGAGCGTTTATGGTGTCGAGGTGAAGAGTTGAAGTTTTCCTCTTCATCAATTCTCCAAGGATTCAAGATTGTCCTCTCTTATTATCATCAATTCAACTTTGATTTGGTATTTTCTTAGAGAGTTACAAAATTTTCCTCATCAGTTTCAACTCAAAGCTTCAAGTACAAGTAAGTGCTTATTTACTTAAGTGCTTATTTCAATCGATTTTTCAATTGTTGAATTTCTTGAAATTGAATATTGAGATTGCTTGCAAATTCCGTGTGGATTCCGATTATAGCATTTTTTGTGTCGAATTCATTGATCTTGATCCATTTTTGGAGCCTTAAAGGTGTCAGTGTGAAACTTTCTTCACACTACACACACCTACACTTGTGTTGTGACTTTGCATTGTATTTAGGTACTTGATGTGAGCATTTTGGATCACAAATTATATGATCATGCATCAAGTAATATGTAAATTCTTTGACATGCATTGAATCATTAATTTGAGGCTTATTTCGTGCATTGAAATTGCATTAAAATGTAGGAACTAACACCTAGTTTTTAGGTACACTTGCACTACACCTACACATTGCACACAACTCACATGGACACACTTGAATTCATACATTATGATATAAGTTGCATCTTTGCATATCCATGCATTTGCATGTAAGATAGTTTAACTAATTTTATGTGGTGTTATTCAACTTTTATGACTTGAAAATATGTCGAAATTTCACTTTTCACAATACTTCACCACTTTGCACATCTAATTTCTTTCAACATTCTTACATGTTTGCATAGCATTTAGGTAGTATTTCATTGAGTAAGTATGTATCACTTGCACATGATATCACATACACTTGCATTTTTATTCATCTAAATACCACTAAAACACATTGGAAACAAGTTTATTTGAGTTTGGTGGAAAATAACATGACACTTTGAAAATTGATAAAGTTGGACATAATATTTGTTTTGGCTCTAACTTTTGATCCGTAATGAGTTTTTTCGACTTTTCTTAATGTAAATCATGTTTCTCGAGTCATTCCAAGCTCTCAGCGCGAACGTTTTCTTAATTTGGACATGTTTCGGTCAATTCTGGGAGCTGCTGACCTTTGTGCGAAAATTGTATTTTTGAACGAGATTTGACCGAACCGTTCGCATTTTTGAGACCGTGCGCGTGTGCATAGCTTCCGATATTTTTGATAAATTATTTTGATTGTTTTCTTTAGCTTGTGCCTTGTGTTTTAGTTCACTTTTCATATTTATCCATAATGGTGATTTTTAGACTCGAAAGGTGTCGGAGCGAACCTTTTTGTACACTACACACACATACATTTGTGGTGTTGATTTTTTTTGCATATAATGTCTAATACTTGTTCTATACCTCAACTAACCTCTTGACTAATATGTGGGCGTGTTTAGGTAGTTGGATATTTGATTTAGAACCCTTAATTGAGTCATATAATTAGGATCCCATGGTAGCTAACCGTTAGAGCGACGATTGATCGTTTTGGCTTCATTTTGTGCACGAATATGTTTGAAGCATAATTTTTCTTGTGCATTTCATTTGAGATCATTTATCATGAGTTATCTACTGACTTGTATGATTTTATATCTATTTGAATTCAATAGTTGCTTAATTCTCAAGTTTCGATTAACTTGTAATGTTTAGAAGCATGTTTTTCCTTTGTCGTTTGAATTGACTAATCTTAGGAGTGTAATGTCATGTTTTTATTTGAAACTTTAGGATTTTATTCTACCATCTAATTATAGTTAAATGTGTACCTCACCTTAGGATTGTAAATAGAATTTCAAAGCTAACCTTTGGTAGTTCGATTCTTAGGAACTAGTTTGTTAATTGTATAATTTTTCTAGCTTCCTTTCGCATGTTTAAGTTGTGGTTTTTTCCGCCATTTGTTTAAATGTTAGAAAAGCTTTAGAACATTTAGTTGCTTCCCACTATTAGGAACTTATCTTTCATGCTTAGATTTCATTGTGAATAATGCATTTTAAGTCATTTTAGTATAGATTTTTGATTTCTAACTACTCTAGGTCTCTAACTATGTTTAGCATTGTATTTGAGAACTATTGTGATGGACTTAGCTCGATTTTGATATCATTCATGAGTTATTTTGCATTATGTGTGTGTTGCTTCCCGGTTTTCCATTCTTATGTTGCTATACACATTAACATACCATCTCTTCACCTTTGGATCATATTTTGACATGTGATGTGAATATGCAATTATATTCTTGCCTCCTTGTTATTTTTGACATGTTTGTTGACTTGTGCAAGGTACATTGAAGATGTTTTGGTTAGGTACCTAATTTTGGTACACTAACATGCCACTTTTCCCGTGGTTCTGTTTGCGTTTTAAACGCGTTTTGCTTCATGTTTTCTCATGTTACGAAAAACACATATTCTGTTGTTTTGTCTAGATATGTACCTTTGTGCAGGTGTTCTGATTGTTATGAGGACTTGTTTGCTACACGCACATGTTGCACGATATTACTTTGTGGATTATATTGATCGAGCTGTTTCTTATCATTGGTTTGTTGATGGCAGTTTACTCGAAGTTTTCCGGAGTATTTTTTTTAGCTCGCAGTGCTCTTCGGATCTTTATCCGTTTGGTATTTATTTTACTTTGTTTACCGCATTTCTTTACTGCGTTTCTAGAGAGCATGAGAAGTAGGGTTTTACCGCTTTCCTTGCCATGAGAAGTAGGAATAGAGATGTATGAAGGGGCTTCCGTAGTTGGAGCATGTTCAGGAACCCCTCTGGTTTATTTAAAGACCCGTTTAGGGCGCTTCTGTTTGCTAATTGTGTTTGGTTTGTTTAAAATCCTCCATCTGCATAGGGAGGTAATTCTCAGTAAGTGTTTATATTTGTGCTTGCATAGGTCAAGAGTGGTTAGGACACCCGACGTGGCACCACCAAGCAAAGTCCCGCTTTTTATATTTCCTGCTATCGAGTCATGATGATATGATGGGCAAGCGGAAAGGGTCCGCAATCGACCCCCGCACAGTTCTAGTCCGTGTCAGCTCAGCACACGCGAATCGTGTTGCTTCCTTTATCGAGTCAATAATAAAAAGTGGCAAGAGTTCCCTATTCTAACTCTCCACGCTTTCCTGGGGTTCGCATTTATTGCAGAGCTCGCATCATTTTCTCTTCACACTTGACAATTCATGTCATGCGGTGATACTATTCACAGGAATCAGATGTGTCGGCTCCTGGTTGACTCACGGTATGCTCGTTACTGTTCGAGGCTATGGGACTTCCTCCTTTTCCTGCGCTTGTATGCCATTTGTTTGTTTACATTGCATTGTTTGTGTGCTTTTGTCAAAGCACTTGCTTGCTTCATCCCTTTTTGTCATCTTCGATTCTACATTATGTAGTGATTCGAGACAGACATAGATTTAGGTTACAAAACTGTTCCATTCCTTTTTGTCGTCTTTGATTCTACTTCTGGTAGCGAATCGAGATAGACATAGATTTAGGTTGTAAACCTTTGGCATGTTCCCTTAGGATTCTCTTGAATCTACCTTATGTAGCGATTCGAGTTAGACCTTAGGTTGTAATCCATGCATGATAACATTAGGGATAGCATTAGATAGTTTCCCTTGATTGTTTTCTAGTTTCTTTTTGCATACTTGCATGTAATAAAAATAAAACTTGTTTTATTTTCTTTTGCAAATAAAGATACTTAATAATGGTTCAAACTCCTTTTTCAAAGGTAAAAGCAATCAACCAATGTAAACTCTTTTTTTTGCCTACGGGTTTTCTTTTGTGTTTAAAGCTCTTTTTCATAATTAAAAAACACATAACCCACCAAAACAAGTGAGCCGAACTACGGCGCTCTGACTTTCCCATTGCACGAGGGAATACGTAGGCATCTTGTCACGGGGCTCGATCGAGCAAACTTTGTAAATACTTCTTTCTTTTCCATGTGTTTTCTTTATTTTCCTTTCTTTCACACGCATTCTCTTTCAGCATACATATATAACAATTGAGTAGTAAATAGATATAAACACACCCATTAGACAGAAAATGAAGTGGATATCATAGAGTACTACGGACGTGTGGGGTGCTAATACCTTCCCTTCGTGTAATAGATTCCCTTACCCTATCTCTCCCGGTCGCAAAACCGTGTCTTATCCCTTTTAGGTTTTCGCGATGCGTTTACCTTTCTCCTTTTAAGAGATAAAAAACGTTCGATGGCGACTTCATTGATTTAGTTATCGGATGATGTTCAACCGGTTGTTTTAGATTCTTGTAGTGAATCTTCTTGCCCTAACTTGATTTCTCTTCTCTGGTTTTCACGATCGAATAGCAATTGTGATTCCTATTCCTTATTTTTTTCCCAATAATAACCCTTGGACCCCTAATTCTCAATTCCCACCTTGCCCTTCATTAAACCAATTATTATTTATTAATAATAATAATAATTGTTGTACCCCAAATTTTACCCTAAGTTTTCACATTCATTTATTTACATCATATTTAAATAACGGCCAGAACTTCTGCTCCTAACAGTCAGAACTTCTGCTCCTAATGGACATAACTTCTTCTCATAACGGCCAGAACTTCTCTCCTAACGGCCAGAACTTCTGCTCCTAACGGTAAGAGCTTCTGCTCCTAACAACCATAACTTCTGCTCCTAACGGCCAGAACTTCTACTCCTAACAGCCAGCCAGAACTTCTGCTCCTAACGGTCAGAACTTCTGCTCCTAACGGGCCAGAGCTTCTGCTCCTAACGGCCAGAACTTCAAAATTCCAAGAGACCGAACATTCAAGATTCATCAATAAATCCAATCTTTATAGCCCATTTAATCATAAGGGCATTTTTGGCATTTTAAAAAAATTATCTAAACCTAATTTTCTTTTGTATATATAAGGGTTACTGTGAGGACATGGGGGGGAGGAGGAAAATTTGAGAAAAAAAGGAACTTTCACCCTCTGTCCAACTCTTCCACCATCCATACTCACTCATCTTTGTCCTTCCAGCCACCGTCTCGTCTCCTTCCTCTCTTCACCGTCGTGTCCCTTCACCTTCTGCCTCGAGAACCGTCACCCTCCACACCGTCGCTACCTCACTCTCTTCCATCTTCAACCTTCATCAACCATACTTTCGACATCCCTTCCTTATCCCTCTATAGAATAGCAACCCATTGCCATCTACTCCTTCCTGCAACCCAACCTCACATTCTCCGTCACCGGTCCCAGCCTCACCACCATCTTCAAGCTTATCCGAGCTCAACTATTCAAAACAACAGTCTTCTTCATACTTCCTACACGATCCAGCAAACTTCTTCAATCAAATCCTCTTAGCAGGTTATTTGGTCAACTCATATTTTTATTATTTTGTCTCTAAATGCAATTTATGTTCTGGATTGTTAATACTGCTGAATCTGTATTGATATTACTAAACTGTGTGGAATTCTGTTTTTTTTAGTTTGATATTATAAATGAATTTGTTGGAAATGTCGGCTCGATTACACTGTCCTCTTGTTTAAGAATTTTATTCTGCTAGGAAGTTTCTAAAAAGGGGTTGTTTAACATTAGATGTTTGGCTTGTATCAGAATTTAATGATAGGTTTGTATGGGTTACTTTTCATTTAGTTTATGTCGAAGTTGGTTTAATTCGATTAAAATTGATATTTGTTATTATACGTTTTTTTTGTGTTACTTGAAATTGTAATGAATTGATCTGTGTAGTTTCGATGAAGGTTTAAGTATCTATGTCGCGTTTATTCGCGTAAGATATCACCAAGAAACCATTTGGGACAGCCATGCTATTTCTTTTTGATTGAATTTGTGATAGGGATTCCACTTTCATTTTGATGAAGGTTTAAGTATCTATGTCGCAGTTATTCGCGTAAGATATAACCAAGAAACCATTTGGGACAACCATGCTATTTCATTTTGATTGAATTTGTGATAGGGATTCCACTTTTGTTTCGATAAAGGTTTAATGATAATGTCGTGTTTAATCGTGTTCGATCTAATCGAGAAACTATGGGGGACAACCATTGTTTTTCTATAGTTGCAATTGTTTATTTGAGATTTTGATATGATTCAAGTTTGAATTCGAAGGTTAATCAATAATGACACCGTTTTGTTGATTTTTTATTAACTGTGATTGTCGATGTTTGTATAGTTTCGATGAAGGTAACGATAATATCGCATTTATTCGCGTATAAATCTGACCGAAAATCTATTGTGGGCAGCATATTGTTTCATTTGTGTGAATTTGAGTGAAAATCGTTTTATCTTGATTTAAATTGGTTGATTAGTGGCTGCCCGATTTTTGTTCAATCAATTGAATCTTAGGAGGCATTGTTAAGATCGTGTAGTGGCTTCCCGAATTGGTTCGATTTAATCTTAGCTTGCTTTTGTGTCAATCCTACATGTTTCGAACTTGAATTAAATAATAGCTTGAACTTCTTCCGTTTTTAGTTCATTTGCTAATTAAAATGCTTGAATAAATAAACCTTTGCTTCTTGATTTGTTTATGTACATGATCTAAGTTTCAATTTGATTTTTATACTTTGTAGATTTTAACTTGCTCATTAAATCTTTAGTTTCGATCATGATCAATTGTTTGGTTCTTCATTCGTTCTTGTACATAGTTCATATTTCATTTCGATTTGTATACCTTGCTTACTAACCATTTTCCAAGTTGTTGCGATTCCATTTCGTTTTAATTTTTATTCCACACTTATGCTACTAACAAATTTGTTACTTGTGAAGGCATTCAAGAATAGCTCAAACATCATTTCCTCTTAGAATCTATATACCTTTCTCCATTTACATTTTTATTATTGTTACTCTACTACTTCAATATAATATTTAGTTATGTATTTTTAATTTTGTAAATATAAAATACATAATATCTTTGTTATTATATTTAGTATTGTAAATATATAATTATGTACATATTATTATTTTTATTTTATATACTTTACCATATTCTTGTAAATAAGTTATATTATAATCCTCCTTGTGTTGCAATTTCGAAATTGAAATTCAATTCGACTTTCGAATATGCATTGAACACAAATATATTATTTGACTTCTTAGAATTAATTTCTACAATCTATTCTAATTAATCCAATAAAATGCATTGGTCAATAGTCGATACTTGCTTTTCTGCATTGATTTTTGTTTGTATCCTATTCCGTTGTAATTAATCTATCATTTTCTCATTATTTATTTTTCATTCCCATTCGAAAATTGTATCTCGCTCCCTTGTTGCATTGTAAATATTTTATTGCTTTCTATTTCTATTTTTATTCTTGATCCTCATTTGTAATCGATGTATCCCTCTCCCAAAGGCTTGTAATAATTATTTAGCTCACATTTATTTTATTTTAATTTAATGTCACTTACACAAACCTAAAAAATATCATTTTTAAACTAATAATTGTGAATCATTTTAAACCTGTAAGTCGATAAAGCTTAGAAGCGTCGCGATGACCACATATGCACACATGTACGCTTAATCTTGGGCTTTCCTACAATGAGCCTATTTCGATCGATTGTTCCAATTGGTCGTCTTAGTAGACTAGCCCACTTTTCTAGTACACATGTAATTAATCGCTTCATGTTTATATTGGCCACCATGTATGGGATTTTCTCGATTTATTGATCTGTTTGCAATTGTTTCGTTTCTCCTCTATCTCTCGCGCCTTGGTCCACATACCAAGGTTCTCATTTCCATAAGGGTTTCATAGTTGGAGGTAGGAGCACATATCCTCACGAGATTAATCAAGTCCATATACTTGATTAATCATAACCCGACTCTCTTCTCTTGGTCCGTATACCAAACGCTAAAACACTTTCATAATAAAATCTTCAAACCTCGATCCAATGTTGAGTTTCTTTTTAAAATATTTTCTTAAATAACTACTCCACTTCTCTCTCTTCCCAAACGTATGGTAGTCAGTCCTGTTTCGACCCTCGATTGTACGTTTGGCTTCTTTAAATGAATATAATTAAGCGAACCTTGTTCCGCATCACCTTTTCTTAATAAAGATTTTGGGTAGAAAAAGATGATTAGGATGGTTCTGTCCACTCATCCGAGTACTTGGGGCGTTAGCCGTTGAACGCTTAGGGTCTAATGCGCGTCTCCCACATAGAAATAACTCAACTCATTCAAATCTTTTGTGCGTTCGAGCACCTTTTACCTTTAAAACCTATTCAAGATTAGACATTATTCATTTATAATTGAGATATTCTTCCTTTATCCCCATAGTTTCCGACTTCTCCACTTGAGTACTAGAGGAGTTCTCAAACCCTCCCTCATATTGATGCATAGTCCTTAACTCTTTACCACACCTTGTAGGCGTTTAGACGAGTCTTCTCTTTTAAAATCAATCAACAAAAAATCATTTTCAAGCTGAACTATGGAGCTCTGACTTTCCCATTGCACGAGGGAGTACGTAGGCACTAAGTCTTACGACTAAAGGCGAGCAAAAATAATAAAAACATCTCTTCTCTCTTTCTTTCTCCTTCCGCCTTAGAAAATCGTAAAATTTTCACACGAACACACTTTGAACTAAATGGGTACCATCGAGTACGATGGATGTGAGGAGTGCTAATACCTTCCCCTTGTATAACCGACTCCCGAACCTGTATCTCTTGGACTCGTAGACCGTCTTATTCTTTTATCTCGTGGGTTTTATTTGATATTTCCCCTTTCCTTCTTGGAATGAATAAATCTCGGTGACGACTTCACTGTTTTCGATTATTGAATTATTATTCAATTAATTTTTTTGATAAGCATCGACAATAATAAAATAAAATAATAATACTAATAATAATTGACTTAATATTAATATTATTACAAAATGTCTTACATTCTCTACACTCACATTCTCTACAATTTTAGTCATACACCCCTCCAACACTCATCATTTATAATTCTAAGCCGTCTAATCATTAACAACGCGTCACAACCATATCAATTCATAAAAATACACCGAATCATCTATTTATTTTAAATAAATAAATTCTAATTTAAATCGGGGTGTTATAAGTGAAGCTTCACCCTTAACCTCTCATATCTTTATACCTCAATCCTTCTTATCTCTGAAGGATGAAAAACACAAGAAAGGGGGGTTGGAATTGGGGTTTTGAAATCAAATTAAAATAGACACGATTATTTTTATCCTGGTTCATTTGAACTCAAACTACTCCAGTCCACCTGTCAAGGTGATTTGTCTCTCTCAACGAGGTCTTAATCCACTAATCAGAACTTGACTACAATCCACTAAGACCACTGCCTTAGTCTTCTCAAGAACACCACAACTTGGTTTCTCAAGGAATTACAATTCACTAAAACAACTATTTAAGTCTTCTCAAGAACACCACAACTTAGTTTCTCAAGGAATTACAATTCACAGACAATTATAAAAATGTGTTTAAAGATGCTTCTAGAAAGCTATATCACAATTGTGATTTTTACACAAGAATTTTCAGCACTTATGAACTAATGAACGATTTGGATTTTCTTTTGTTTTTGCGTGTGTTGATCTGTGTATGTTGTCTTTCGTTCACTTCATAGATGAATCCTTATATAGTTGATCATGGAAAGTATCTGTTGGAGACATCTTAAGTTGTATATGGAATGATGATAATTTGAGTTGATTTTTCTTTCCATAAAAGCGAGATCATGTTGGAATTAACCGTTGCTTCAAATCTTCATTTAATGAATGACAATGCTTCATAGCATTTCAGTCAGAAGATGGATATCAGAGTTTGTAGAGCGGTTTGGTGCTATTTAGAAGTTTATCAGAACTTCGTTCAGAGCGTGAATCTTTTAATATCTTCTAACATGTCAGAACTTTTGTATGTTCAGTTCAGAGTCTTCTTCTGACATTGGAACTTCTCTTCGATCAAAATCTTCTAATGCTTTTAGAACTTCACTTAGCTCGAACATCAGAACTTCTGTTCTTCTACTTTCATCAGAACTTTTGTTCTTCTACTTCCGTCAGAACTTCTGTTCTTCTTCTTTCATCAGAACTTTTGTTCTTCTTCTTTCGTCAAAACTTATGTTCTTCTTCTTTCATAAGAACTTCTGTTCTTCTACTTTCGTCAGAACTTTTGTTCTTCTACTTTCGTCAGAACTTCTGTTCTTCTTCTTTCGTCAGAACTTCTATTCTTCTTCTTTCGTAAAAACTTCTGTTCGATAAGTTAAAAAAACTACTTTTCTTTTTGAGGTTATAACTTTATCTGCATACTTTTAAAACAACCTTAGAAGCCAATAATGTTTCATACAAAATATTTGTTTATTATTGTCAGAACATGATAGTCACCAACAATACTTGTTATCATCGAAACATCTAAGATTGATGTAGAACCAAACTATGTTCTAACAATCTCCCCCTTTTTGTGTTAAAAAAGCATGGAAAAAATTATTTGTGAAATTATCTAATTAACCTAATCAATTAACCTAATTATTAATTAAATTACTTAATTAATTAAGATGGAAAGTAGAAAATAATAAAAAAAAAGAAAAAAAAAGTAAAGAGAGAGCTTCTGGAAGAAGCTTCCTCAGAAGCTGGGGCTTATGAGAGTGGAAGCATTTTGGGCATCCAGAAACTAGAGTTTCTGGTGGATATCCTGTTGAGCGTGTCCAGAAGTTGTGGTTTCTGCATCTGAAGGGGTCCAGTCAAGATTTTGAGGCGCCCACTGGGGTTCTGCATCGGAAGATCCGTGTCGGAGCTCTGGGGTGTCTGGCTGAAAGGGTCCGGTGGAGCTCGGAGATTCTAGATCTGGGACGTCTAGAAGCTGGAGCTTCTGGGGATTTCTCATCTGGGGCCATTCAGAAGATGGAGCTCCTGGAGGATTTTGGTGCTGGGGAGACCCAGAAGTTGGAGCTTCTGGTGCTGGGGATGCCCAGAAGATAGAGCTTTTAGAGGCATTCCTTCTGGAGACTTGAAAACCTGTAGAGAAAATAATGAAAACAAAAAGCAAAAGGTGGGGTTTGAACCCACGACCTGAGAGATAGAGAGTGACATAGCGCGCGCAAGGTGAACCGTTGGGGCGGTGATACATCCATTCATATTGTTGGACTCATAAACATGTAAGTGTTGTTGGTCCCTAAGTCAGAAGCGCCGGAGCAAGGCTCCGGTCGTCTTCTTCTACCATCTGGAATTTTAGATCCTGCAAAATAATCAAGATAAATGCAAATAAAGGACCCTACCCCTTAATTCGAACCCCAGGAATCCAATGGTGGTGTTTTTATAGCCTGAAAGTCTCTGCATCAGTGGGTTCGAAACTCAAAACTCTTATGCCCTAATAATGGCATCATGGGATTTAAGCCCTAAAGCTCACATGTAACACGTTGTACCTGTTCTAAACAACATCCTGAGATCATACAAACACAGAAAAACAGTTAATAATGCATGGATTGAGAGAAATGATTTTATGACATTTACCAAATCGGAGCAACGTGGGATGCTTGATCTGGAGTGTTCTGGGATCGTTTAATGATGTGAATCGATCCCTGGGAACTTCAAGAACACGAATGATCATGGTTCTGGCCATTTCTTGTAGAGTTCTATTTTTACGTTCTACAACTCCATTTTGTTGTGGAGTTCTAGGACACGAAAAATCATGAGAAATACCATTTTTATTAAAGAAATTTTCAAAGTCTTTGTTGTCAAATTCGCCACCATGATCACTTATGACTTTTACTATTCTGAACTCTTTTTCATTTTGGACTACATTATAGAAGTTAGCAAACACAAAATGTGACTCATCCTTGTGTCTTAAGAATTTTACCCATGTCCATCTTCTATAGTCATCTACGATCACCAACCCATACTTCTTGCCACTGATGGATGCAGATTTCACTGGTCCAAATAGATCAATATGCATAAGTTCTAATGGCCTAGAGGTAGAAACAACATTTTTTGATTTAAAATAAGTTTTTGAAATTTTTCCTTTTTGACAAGCATCACACAGAGCATCTGAGATGAACTTCAAATTAGGAAGTCCTCTGACTAGATTGAGTTTGTTAATTTGAGATATTCTTCTCATACTAACATGCCTCAATCGTCTGTGCCAGGCCCATTGCTCATTATCCACTAACATAACTTTGGGTCCTTTTTGGTTAGATTTTTCAAAGTTCTGTTTGAACTTAGGTTTATCATGAGATTTAGCATAATATGATTCACTAGTATATTTTATGTCATGTGGGTGACCATAGGTGAAGTGTGATTTCAGAGGTGTGTATTTAATGACCATATCATCTACTCCAGAATATGGTTTATCATCTTTAGAAGGCACATACCCTAAGCCTTTTCTTCTATTTCTACTTACTTTATAAATCATTGAAGCCATATTTCTTCTGTCTAAGCTCTTAGCAAGAAATTCTTGAAAACCAATATCATATTCTTTCAGAATATTATCAGTGTTACTCAGAACTTATGAAACAGGTTTTACTTGAGCTTTTTGAAGATTTTCTTTAAAAATAGAGTTTTCAATTTTTAGTTCTGAAATACTCTTCTTAAGCTCAGAATTTTTTGTTTCAAGTTTCTTAGTATCTTCGAATCGATATGTGGATTACTTTGATTCTTGTATTTGATTTTAAGCTTCTGGTAGTTTTCAAGTATTTCAGATAAGCTTTCTTCTAATTCAGCTCTAGAAAAATTAATAGCAAAGTTTGGAAATACCTTTTCAGTGTCGGGTTCAGAGGAGTCTGAGCTATCAACTATGTTGGCCATTAACGCTAAGTTTACTCTTTCATCTTCTGAGTCTGACAAAGCTTCAAAAGAATATGAGTCATCCCATGTTTCTATAAGACTTTTCTTCTTTTCTTTGTCAAACCTCTTCTTTGGCTTTTCTTTCAGAAGTTTGGGACAACCATTTTTATAGTGACCAGGTTCCTTACATTCGTAGTAGATAACATCTTTGCTTCTGGACTTTCTGTGTCCAGAGGATGGATCAGAGGAGTTGCTAGATCTTCTAGAATTTTTGAACTTCCTCTGTCTATACTTCCATAGTTGTTAGACTCTTCTGGAGAGCAAAGATAGCTCATCATATTCTGACGAGGATCCTCCAGAGTTTTCTCTTCTGCCTGAAAAACTTTAGAATCATATTTTTGTTAGATTTAAGAGCAGTAGTCTTACCTTTCTTATGGGGCTCATCTTCTTCTAATTCAATCTCATGACTTCTTAACGAGCTGATGAGTTCTTCTAGAGAGATATTGCTGAGATCCTTTGCAAGCTTGAGCGCTGTCACCATAGGTCTCCATTTCTTGGGAAGACTTTTGATGACTTTCTTTACATGGTCAGCAACAGAGTATCCTTTATCCTAAACCTTTAAGCCAGCTACCAGAATTTGAAACCTTGAGAGCATTACTTCAACCGTTTCATCTTCTTCCATTTTGAATGCTTCTTACTTCTGAATGAGGTCAAGAGCTTTTGTTTCTTTGACCTGCGTGTTGCCTTCATGCGTCATTCTTAAGGAATCAAAGATGTTCTTAGCTAAGTCTCTATTTGTGATCTTCTCATACTCTGTGTATGAGATAACACTTAGAAGGATGGTTCTGTCCTTGTGGTGATTTTTGAATTCCTTCTTCTGCTGATCTGACATTTTCTTCCTTTCAATCTTCTGACCACTTGCGTCAGCATGATGAGTATAGCCATCTGTTACCATGTCCCAGAGGTCACTATCATGAGACAGAAAGAAACTTTCAATTTTGTCCTTCCAGTAATCAAAGTTTTCTCCATCAAACATTGAAGGTCTGCCGCTGACTCTGTCTTTGTCATCATAGTTGTCATAGTTGTTCTAAACCTTTTCTGCCATAGTGTTTTTCAAACTGGATTTTTTTCTGACACGGTTAAGTGTTAGCACCCAGAACCAAACACTCTGATGCCAATTGAAGGATGAAAAACACAAGAAAGGGGGGGTTTGAATTGGGGTTTTGAAATCAAATTAAAATAGACACGATTATTTTTACCCTGCTTTGTTTGAACTCAAACTACTCCAGTCCATCCGTCAAGGTGATTTGCCTCTCTCAACGAGGTCTTAATCCACTAATCAAAACTTGATTACAATCCACTAAGACCACTGCCTTAGTCTTCTCAAGAACACCACAACTTAGTTTCTCAAGGAATTACAATTCACTAAAACAACTGTTTTAGTCTTCTCAAGAACACCGCAACTTGATTTCTCAAGGAATTACAATTCACAGACAATTACAAAAATATGTTTAAAGATGCTTCAAGAGAGCTATATCACAACTGTGATTTTTACACAAGAATATTTTAGCACTTATGAACTAATGAACGATTTGGATTTTCTTTTGTTTTTGCGTGTGTTGATCTGTGTATGTTGTCTTTCGTTCACTTTATAGATGAATCCTTATATAGTTGATCATGGAAAGTATCCGTTGGAGACATCTTAAGCTGTATATGGAATGATGATAATTTGAGTTGATTTTTCTTTCCATAAAAGCGAGATCCTATTGGAAGTTAACCGTTGCTTCAAATCTTCATTTAATGAATGGCAATGATTCATAGCATTTCAGTCAGAACATGGATATCAGAGTTTGTAGAGCGGTCTGGTGCTATTTAGAAGTTTATTAGAACTTCGTTTAAAGCGTGGATATTTTAATACTTCTAACATGTCAGAACTTCTGTATGTTCAGTTCAAAGTCTTCTTCTGACATTAGAACTTCTCTTCGATCAGAATCTTCTAATGCTTTTAGAACTTCACTTAGCTCGGACATCAGAACTTCTGTTCTTCTACTTTCATCAGAACTTCTGTTCTTCTACTTCCATCAAAACTTCTATTCTTCTTATTTCGTCAAAACTTATGTTCTTCTTCTTTCATAAAAACTTCTGTTATTCTTCTTTCATCAGAACTTTTGTTCTTCTACTTTCGTCAGAACTTCTGTTCTTCTTCTTTCATCAGAACTTCTGTTCTTCTTCTTTCATCAGAACTTCTATTCTTCTTCTTTCGTCAGAATTTCTGTTCTTCTTCTTTCGTCAGAACTTCTATTCGATAAGTTAAAAAAAACTTCTTTTCTTTTCGAGGTTAGAACTTTATCTGCATACTTTTAAAACAACCTTAGAAGCCAACAGTGTTTCATACAAAATATTTGTTTATTATTGTCAGAACATGATAGTCATCAACAGTACTTGTTATCATCAAAACATCTAAGATTGGTGTAGAACCAAACTATGTTCTAACATCTTCACTCAATAGAACAACAATCAATAACAACCCTGCAGAAATTATTAACAACAACTCAATAACAATTATACAACAACACCACCAAAGAAAACGAAAATTGAGAAAAGGGTAGAAGAAGAAGACTCAAGCATGCAAGAAGATGCGATGTACCTAAAAATTGATTCATTGGGTTTCTCTTCATTGTCGGTGTTAATCATTCAACAATCACCGAGGAACACATCCTCCTCCTGAGGTCGCTTCTATCCTTGCTTGGCCAAACTAGATCATTTCAGAATCTTAGGTTTTGAGTTAAGGCTTTTTTATCTGGATAGGGTATAATGATTTAGGTTATTTGAGGTTGAGACTTGGGTTGGGAACAAAAAGAAAAGAGATATGCCTATCGATATTTGGATATTCGAATATTTGCGACTCCGAAAGCCTTTTCATAAACGAGTATATTTTATCCACTTTGACGTGAAACAACACTACGCCAAAGAAGACTTTAGGAAGCGTTTTTTTTATTAGGCAGTGCTTTAAAGCGCTGTCTATACTACCGCTGCGTAATATAAAGCCAATGCTTTCTTTTTATTGAAAAGTGTTGTTATATGTCCCCTTTAGGCAACGCTCTCTATTGGCCCCTTTAGGCAGCATTTTTTGCTTGAAAAACGCTTTCTATTGTCCCCCTTAGGTAACACTTTTTTAGTTCTATTTTAGGTCCCTTTTAGGCAGCACTTCATTCAAAAAGCGCTCTCTAATGACCCCTTTAGGCAACACTTTTTTCTTGAAAAGCACTTTCTACAGTCCCCATTTAGGTAGCGCTTTCTAATGTCCCCTTTAGGCAACACTTCTTATGGATAATTTTTTTAATGAAAGCGCTATCTATTCTCTACTTTTGGCAACGCTTTTTGTTAAAAGCGCGGTCTTGTGCACGTATTTTTTAATAAATTGGCAGTAGTAAAAATGGCAGCATATATAAATAGTATATTTTTTAGAACAAACCATATTACTAATATACATACAATAAATAGTATTTGATATACACATGTATATTATATATATATATATATATATATATATATATATATATATATATATATATATATATATATATATATATATATATATATATATATCTCTAGGTAAAAACTTGTCTTCTGCACATATCTACAATTTTTAGTAACTTGTTATCTCTATCTTATGCACCTATTTGAAACAAAACCGACAAATTAAAAGACATCAAAAACATAAACATTATAATAATGTTTAATACCATTTTACCCCCAATATTTTTTTAAAAAACACCCTTGCCATTTCAAAATACTAACAATTTAGTCTCTAAAGTCAAAATTCACAGGTTACATGCGGATTTACTTGCGAATTTTGACTTTATGGACTAAATTGTTAGTATTTTGAAATGGCAAAGGTGTTTTTCAAAATAAATAAATTACAGGGGACAAAATCAAAAGTCGCCTATATGGCAGGTGTAAAATGATAATAACCCTTATAATAATTATAACCATAAACATAAACATTATAACCTTATAATCCAACACATAAACATAAACATAACAATTATAACCATAAACAATTACAAACATAAAAATATAACCATATAACCATTATAATTCAACACATAAACATTATAACAATTATAATTCAACACATAAACTTTATAACCATTATAATTTAACACAACCTCATACAACAAGAAAATCATATTTGTATCAAAATTTGTAAATGCTATATACCATTACAAACTCCATCAACTCTTAATTCACAACAACTTGCAGAACTATTCCAATCCAATATAGAACATCACAACAACATAAATCTCTAAGGACCATAAACTTCACACAAATGAAAGAAAGACAATACCTTATAAAATTCTCAAGTCAAGAATGTATTGACACTAATCCTCCTTATCTGCGCCATTATCGTTTGAATCATAGGTGGTACTATCCCCATATTCAACATTCTTGTTACTTATCTCACCATGTAATATCCAACATGTATAACTTCAATCAATTCAATTCCTTAGTAAATGTGATTTCAACCCAACTGCATCAACCCGACTCCCATAACAACAACCCAAGCAAGGACATTTCATTCGATTGGGGTCTTCGGCGTGTTCAACAACAAACTCAACGAATTCTGATACCCCATTCTCGTACTATTTTGACAATCGATTGGAAGACATCCATTTTTTATCCATAATTTTGCTAAAGTCATAGAACATAAACTTATAGGTCATAGAAAATCAAATTCGATGAATCCAATTTGAATATATATTCAATTAACTTTTCCTGTAATATTACTACAAAAACATTTCATTTTAAAAGAGTGGAATACATGCGCCCTAAAATCTTCATAATATCTTGAAGTTAACTAGTTGAGAATAATCAAGCTATAATAAAAAAATAATGAATAATACATAATTTCTTCATGTATAAATAAACACACTAAAATATAGGATAAGTAAACTTTAAATATTGTAAAAATAAAGACACCCATCATTTTAATTAATTGATCAATCATATTTGTCTTGAATACTTAAAAAAAGAAGTAAGATCAAAACAAATATATAACTATATCTATATCTAAAGTTTTTAAGATGTAATATAGTTCTTACGTTAAGTCTTTATAACATATATCTTCTTCCACCGACTTTTTATAAATGTAGGTATCTTTTGAAGCTGCAAGTTATTGAACAAGAAAAGTTAATGCCAATAGGCATACCCATACTACAAGAACACAAACCGAGTTACCCATCCATACTGACTAACTGACACATGATAAAATGGGTAACAACTATACATAAACAATTAGGTTCACTAATTCCATTTCAAATATGTTAAAAATAAAATAGGAAAGCAACCAATGTTGCAACTAAAATTATCATTTGAAACCAAACGATATAACACAAAAGATGTCATCAAAACCTTCGAAAATGACTCAAATAAAATGGCATCTAAATCAAGAATCTGATATAACTCACCATTAGAAATTCACAAATTCATACCAATAAAAACCATGATACAAATAAAACTTTAATGGTATCTAAGACAAATCAATTTGTATAGTAAAAACTCATAAACTTATGCCAACAAGAATCATGCTACAAACAAATATCATCATCTCATCATTTAAACAAACATAAACATTATCAACTTCAACACTAAAATACTAACAATATCATCGATATCAACTTCAACACTAACAATGTCATCAATATTATCAACTTCAACACTAAAACCCTAACAATGTCATGAATATCAAATTCAACACTAAAATACTAACAATGTCATCAATATTATAAACTTCAACACTAAAACCCTAACAATGTCATCAATATCAACTTCAACAAATTGATTATCACCCAAACCAAAATAAATTGATAAATTCTTAAACCATACTTTTTGATTCACAAGCAAATTATGTAAACAAAACGCTAACATAATGAGAGCTTAGATTCATGGCACCAAAGGCAGAGGCTGGAGGAAACCAGATCGGAGGCGAAGGGCAAGCGAAGGCAGAGGGTAGATGATCGTGACCAAAAATGAGAGGCGGAGGGTGGAGGAAACGATGGAAACAGTGGAGGGTGGAGGAAACACATGCAGGCCAGGGGAGAAAATAGAACCAAAGTCGTTTTCGATGAAGGCGTAGAAGGAGGAAACCAGATAGTCGTTTCAGAATGTTTAAATTTTTTAGGGATTTCGTAACTATTTAACCTAAGGCAGCGCCAGAAAGCGCTGCCTCATGTATTGTCTTTAGCAACGCTTTCATAAAATTGACCTTTAGCAGCGTTTTTTCTAAAATTTTAATTTTTTTGAACTCATAGCAACGCTTTGGTAAAAAGTGTTGCTTATGCAGTGCTATCTAAAAGGCTTATAGCAGCGTTTTTAAGAAGCACTTTCTAAAGTAATCCTTTAACAACGCTTTTTCTCGAGTTTTAATTTTTTTAAAACTTATAGCAGCGCTTTGGGAAAAAAGCGCTGCCTATTGGGTGCTGTCTAAAACCAGTTTTGGCGTAGTACAAACAAACACTTCATCCTCCAAGCGTGAGAAACAAGCAAGGTTTAACGCTCAATGTGTTGTAAGCATCGCCATTTAAAATAAACCAACAAATGTGTGGCTTTCTACTAAGAACTATGTAGCCTTGAGTTCTCCATCACACATAGAGCAGGATTTTGAAACTTGTCAAGTACAGTAATTAAAAACCCTAAGAAAACTTTTTATTTTTTTTGCAAAGTATTAAGAAGATTGTAAATTAACATCACACTACCACTCATTCGAAAAAATTAATTAAATGGGTCCCGTTGAGTACAGCGGATGTGAGATGTGCTAATACCTTCCCCTTGGATAACCGAATCTTGAAACTAATCTGGTTGCGACGATCATATTTTTTTGGGTGAGTTTTATCAATATTTTCTCTTTCCTTTGGAATAAATAAAGTTTGGTGGCGACTATGTTGTATTTTGAGTGTTCCTTATGCTTGGGTATTTTTTGCGCCATGACAATGGTGAACCATACGATCTACCTCTTTCTACAAAGAGTCGTCAAGCTCATATTTTTCTTGCAACTCGACTAACTCATTTTCAACCTTGAAATCTTCCCACTTAAGGGCCTCACATTTCTCCTTCAGCTCATCTCGCTCCTTAGAAAGCTCGCCAAAGCCCAATACATCATCTTGTCCGATAACTACCATCAAAAACAGGGATCTGAATCTAAATAGGGTATGAGAGGCATATGCAAAAGATGTAACAGCCCAGACTCCTCGCAAGGAAATTCCGGCATTACCACCTCATGATCTTCTCTACCCCTTTCCTCTCTAGTAGAGTTTTTGCCTTCCGTGAGAATCGAACTATGTACCCTAGGGTTCAAGTACATGAGGGTACAGGGTATGTAGCTCAAGTGGTAGTGGGAATGCGTTGAGCATGTACTTGAACCCCAGGGTACAAGGTTCGATTCCCATGGAAGGCAAAAACTCTACTAGAGAGGGGGTATAGAAAATCATGAGGTGGCAGTGCCAAAATTGCCTTACGAGGAGTCCTGACTCTTACAAAAGACCTTGTTTATTAGTTGCATAAAACCTCAAAATAAAGGTTATATCCTAATTGGCCACATCAACAATAAATTCCTCTGGGGTGCTTGGTATCTGTGGGGGAAGGATGGTAGAAAGTCAGAATAAAGGAGTAAGGACCTCCAACTCGACATCTTCTGATAAGCGATCCCATTTAAGATAACCTCTTTTAACAAGAGTGGACATATTGTCACCTCAACTCCTCTTGATATGAGAAGGATATGGTGAAGGCTCATAGATAGAGAAGTCGATCACCGTAGTAGTCACTTATTCTACCTCCGAAGTTATACTCAAGAAAGTAGTTGTAACTAATACCGGGGGAGCAATTGTAACTGGTACCTAAATCCCTATAATAGAAGTAACAACAACAACACGAATTACCAACACCCAACCAGATAAGCCAGTCATACGACCTTTATCCTTGGCAAGCGAATGATCATTCTACAACTGATCCATGTTATCTACAAGGAATAAGTTACACTTCCTAAAAAAAACCTCGGGTCCCCATCCTCACCAAAGAGCTTTTGCCTCTCAACATGACTAGGCACACTAATAACTGCATAAGTATCTATTTGTTTATTCTTTTGTTGAGAAGAAGGTATTTTGCCAAGATCAAATCCTTATTCTTAGAAGAGCCCTTGATATCAAGCGCACATATCCTCTTTCATTTAACCTTCTTGGAGGATAAATGATTTAGTTTGGAATGGTAAAAAGAAAGAGGTCGAGGGAAATAAGCTTTAGACTATACTTTAAAAAATCGCTTTTATAAGAGCGGGAACTCTCACCGGGGTCGAACACAAACAAAAGGCAACATGATCCTCGTGAGTAACAAGTTTCACCAGCATGAAACATTCGAGAAAATTACCGTAATTAGTTATGAAATGGTCGAACCAAGGCACCTGGGAAAAAAAGGAGACCAATCCTTGATCCCAGGCATCATCATGAGAGGTACGAGACACATAGAAAATATGAACTAATAGCTATAGGGAATGTTTCCAAGATTTATACATGATTGGAACACCTTCATGAAAGTCCAATATTTGGGATGAAGCTGCGAGGGGGTAAATCTCAAACGGTCCATCACAATCACCTCAAAATCGTAGATATGCAAACATATCCCTAACCTGGTGAAAAGACATTCATACAAAGGAAATGAACAAACATCTAAAGAGTTGTGTATCCTCTCCTTTTGGCCAACTAGGAGAATTCCAATTCGAGGGGTTGTCGATCTTAATGTCAAATTTTCAAATATTTTGAAAATTTAGAATTAATCAGATATTTCAAAATATATGATACACATTATATGTTACCATATTTTTTAAAAAACATTTGGTATACATGCCCTTGATATTTGAAAAAACATGTATTTTTTCATACAATTACAAAAAAATAATGCTTTTTTTACTGAAATTTTTAGAAATTTCCAATATTTCTTTAAATAATCTCAAAATATTCGATATTTTTTAGCAATATCCAATATTTCTTTATATGAACACAAAAATCAGGCACTATATAGAAAAATCCAATAATTGTACTTTTAAAAAATTGGAATTATTAATCAAGAACATAATAGTAAAATCTTTGTTCAAGTGGGGTTGTCAGGTTAAATTTTGTGGGTGATAGGAAAAATTCTCGAATTACTGTCGCTGGGCTACTTGAAAAAAAAGAAGAAGAAAAGTGGCAATGCCATTGGTAATTGGGAGTTTCTCAAGGCTCCTTAAGAATTTCTACCACACCCTAGTGAAAAACCAAAAATACTTATAGAATTCGAAGATACATCTTTAGATGCACCCCAAACACATACGTTCTTAAGTCAGGTTCTAAGACAATGCAATTTTTTATTTATGGAAATGCATCTCCATGTCAATCACGAATATGCATCTCCATACTTTATTTTAATTAAAAAAATGCTCCAGATCTTTTATCCTTCCCCACTTCTCAAAATACTCTTTCAAACTCTTAACCTCTCAAGTTTTAAACTCTCTAAAAATATTCAACTCACTTCAAAACTTCTTCCGTCAACTTCAAATTGATTAAAAAGACCAATCAACATCAAACTAACTTCACATTTCATAACTTTATGATTTTTTTAAATTTTTTTAAATTTCTATACACATTTGTAGAAATTGAGAATCAGGTTATGTAATAGGTAATTTATATATGTTATTGAAATGAGAAATGTGTTTGATAGGTAGTTTAAATGATCAATGCATTGGTTTGGATGTTGCCATGAACTTCATTTTCGCCATTAACGTGCTTTTGAGTTGCAAAACCTTACGAAGATGCATCTCTAAAATTCTCCAAGGTTTTAATTTTCAAAATCGAAGATGCATCTCCATAATTTATCAGTCTACATTGTTTGGCTTGATCTCATTGTGTTCCCCTGTAATGCTTGTTTAGTTTACTTATAGGCGTTATGGATGATAATCAAGATAAACTAAGGCACGAAAGAGTTGTGTAACATGCATTGGTTCAGAGGGAAAGATCTCAATCATCATATACACATGTTGTATTGACCCTGATTGATGCATACACGTGAATTTGTGGGGCTCATGCATCTCCGCCTTCGTTTTCCCGTAGGAGACAGGTGTCACCTACTCAGGCACTTGAGACACCCGATGGGTTTGGAGGAGGCCCGCCAGACTTATCATTTCGCTTCTATACTCATACCATACTACTAGTCATATCCGGTAGAAAGACGTATTAAGTTGTATTCATTCATTGAATTATCATTTTTGTTATAATATTCAAAGTTTCTGATGATGATTTATTTTTATTTAGGACCTTGATGCTTTAAAATTCATCAACCATGGCCAGAAGGTTGTACGTGGAAGACCAAATATGTGATAGACAACATCACACTGCTGACGATAATATTTTTTTGTATCTTTTAGTGTTTGTGTGTCATTTTCATAACACTTTTGCTACGTCCACTTCTGCATCTTTTTATTAATGATTCATATGTACCATCTTCAGGCTTGGATTCTCTAGCACTTACTACATATTTCTGGTTGATCATTTGTTCTAACCTACATCGAGGATATATCATGTGCTTATGCATTCGTCCCATTTAGAGAGAATCAGACAACAAAGCCATACATAATATATCTTGACCGCCGATAACTAATGATATACCCCTCCGGTCCTTTTTATAAGAAACAATTCAGCTTTTTAGATTCATTAAATAATTAATGTATCTGGTCTGTATCATAGACCAAACACATTAATTATTTAATGAATCTAGAAAGGTTAAATGTCTCTTATAAAAAGGACCGGAGGGAGTACACTTCTATACTCATGATGGTTGACTTGCGATTCATGTCTACCATATCCTTATTTGCTTCAACGCGCCATGCAAAAGTTCGACTACATGCAGTTTATTCCCAAAGACCTTTTTGAGTCTTCTTCTTCATCTATGACAAGTAAAGATATGAATACCATGTTTTATTATTATCTTAATTATTTGGCACTTGATGAGACACAGAGTATCATAGCTCATAACGACTGGAGTGATGTAAACAACTATATCCAATGGCTTTTCAGTGTGTCACATCCTTATATGATATCAGATGCTCTAAGAGATCCACCTAGGCCACCTTATCAAGAGATAATAGAGGAGGTGCAAAATAAGACATATCATATTGTTGATGTGTTGCTTAGATGTTGTCGTGTCATGTAAATTGGATAGGCGAGTACAGACAGATGACGATTTTCGAATGACTCTAAGGTGCGTCTAGAAATACATCTTTTGGATTTAGTCAACCAGTTCTGATCCACATAATGAACCAACTAATCTAATTTCGTGGTTTATGGGAATGAACCACTGACCAATTTTTGTTTCTACTGAAAATCGAACTCGAATAATATCCAAACAATTCGTCTTTAATGAAAGCCTCTTTTCCACTAGAGGCCAAATACTTCAAATTTTGATTGAGTACTTTTCCACCCTTTGTAACTTCCCCAAATAAACCCTCTTTTCCAAACCCACAAAAGAAGGGTCCGAACCGGGTCCAGAAAAAAACCAACGGAAACGTGAAATGAATTATGGAAACGGGCAGCACCGACCGCCATAACGGGACCGCGATCTCTGACAATTCTCACTCTCCGTCAGATCTCTCGTTCTCGCTCGTTCTCTGATATCTTCATCTTCCGAAGAAGAACGAGCACACCAGTATATCCGAACTCCGATTCCAAAACCCTAGAACCCTACGTTCCCGTCCGATATCATCGTCCAAGCACCGGATACATTTCCGGCATTCTCCGATCGTCGTCTTCAGCGCTCACATTACACGCGATACTTCGTTTTTGATCCTGATCGATCTGTTTCCACATCTGGCTTCGACTTCACAGTGTGATCGTTTGTGAGGTTTTAGTTGACTTTCATGCTGTTTGAAGAAATTTGAAGAGTTAGTTGTTCGAGAAGTGAGAAATGCAGCGTGCTCCAGTTACAGTTGAGGAACAGTTGTTGCAAAAAGCGATTAACGAAGAGTGTCCATGGGAGAATCTACCGAAGCGGATTCAAGCTACTCTTTCTACCAAAGATGAATGGCACCGAAGGTTAGCGTCGCTTACAATTCTTTTAAGCAAATTGTTTACTTCCTGCTTTATCAGTTTTTGTAATAATTGAGTCTTAGTAAGTAGTAGCAGGGTCTTAGAATACAGACGTAGCAATTTCGGTTAGGTGTCGCGACACTTATTATGATCGTCGCGATGTGAATGCGATGTGAATGTTCTTTAATATAAAAACGGTGCACCATTTTGTTGTGGTTGTTTTCGTGGTTGATGACTATTTTTTAAAAGCCCGAGTAGTAGTTATCTAAATTAAGTTGAAGATGTTTGAGGAGCGAAGTTTGTGTTCCAATGAGTTGTAGTGGAAAATGAAGAATGATACAGGTTTTAGTTTAGAGCTTCTGTAGCTATTGAGATAGTATTTCTATGTTGTTCAATTAGGTCGGAGAGGTTTTGGTAGTGACTTGTGTATTTTCGTAATAATTTGTTGTTGCTATCGTCTTGTGTCTTTTTACTTTTATTACATAAACCTCTCTTTTTGTAAGAACTGTACTTGTGTATACTGTTAGGTGGTATTACTGTTACACTTGGCTTTGCATGGTGTGTCAATGCAACTAAGGTACTGAGCTAGCTAGTAAAAAATGAAGCTTTTCTTGTGTAATGACACGCAGGAGTTAGTGTATCACGCACAACCCCCTTTAGGGTAGATTTGGAAGAAGGATTTTTTAGGGCTAGTCTTAAAAAAAATCGAAAGAGTAACATGATCGATGATCACGTAACATTTCAATCACCCTTAATTTGTTTTTAAAACATTTTATAACTTCTTAATTTAGAAAAGAAAAATAAGCATCCCCTCCAAATCCCCACTCCCACCCATTCAAACATACCCTTAATCTTCAAGTATGTGGTCTTATGCCATCTTATTTATTTCAGGTGGATTGGTGATCCAGTGAACGATCAAATCTCTAAGACCATGATCACTAGTCACAACCTAATCTTAGCAATTGTGATTGGTTAAGTACTTGCTGAGTTTCAATCATAGAAAACACATCTCTTAGATAACCGTAGGATAGAATGAGTTTGCACTTGAATGAGGTAACTTTTGATTTTGAGAGGCTATAGTGCATTCAACAAGAAATTTAAGGAACGATAACTTTTGTGAGCTAATTTTCAATGAGAAATAGTATTCTAGTTTGTATAACTTAGTATATATCTAGAGTAATCTACATTTTGCTTATTTCAAGGTTATTGTGTTAATGCCTTGGAAATTAGTTTTCTAGATACATATTCTTAATATGCTTATTCTTTTTGCCGGATATGGGAATTACATGCAGGATAATCGAATGCTGTATAAAGAAGAGGCTTCAATGGAATAGCTGTTTTGCCCGGAAAGTTTGTAAAGAAAGTGAATATTATGAAGATATGATGCGTTACTTGCGGAGGAATCTTGCTGTATGTTGTTTAGAGAGGGCTCTGTGACCCTTCTTTCTGAGCATATATATCAAATACATTATTCACTGATCAGAAAACTTTGATGCTGGGAAATTTTTGGGAGAACATTGAAGTTTTATTGCTTCATAACCAAAGTTGGAATTAAAAACTTGTCTCTGATGGTTCTCTTTTTCCACATGATTAGTTTTGATAAGTAATAAATAAATTAACCATATTATTATTTTTTTCTATAACAAAGAATTCATGCAATTTCCCATCCTTAATGAATGACATATTTAACTGCTAGAGGACCACTGTATGGATGCTGGGCACTAGACTTATGATTTGATTAATGCTGCTTGGCATATGCATTTAATGTGCTTGTTTCTTACTTGCAGCTGTTTCCTTATCATCTGGCGGAGTATGTTTGCCGTGTAATGAGGGTGTCTCCTTTCAGATATTATTGTGATATGATTTTTGAAGTAATGAGAAATGGTAATTTGCTTGTTGCATTTATATGTATATTCACCATGCTGGTCTGGATTTATTAACCAGGTTTGTCTAATGGTAGCTTGCTTGTTGCATAGTATTTGTATGAATATTTCTTACTGTGAGTTCATCTGTAACTTAAATGGCTGGAACCAGAAGAGTTAGCTAGCCATTTACATTATTCTTGAATTGAAATTGAAATTTGTTTATGTAGTGAAAAATTACGGATTGAGAGGGAGTCATATATCTAATGTAATGCTGATTTGTGAAAATTTTCTAAAGGAGATGCCCATTGAAATTGTGGAATTTTATATGAAAAAAGGAGAGAAATTATAAGAATTTGAATGTTATTGATAATAGTTTGATACTAAACTTGATGCAAAAGACTAAACACCAATCCCTATTTAATGGGATACATAGACTCAATTTTAACCAAATAGAGAAATTAGGAAATAAATCATAATAATACAACAACAATCAAGCCTTATTCCATTAACTGAGGTCGGCTATATGGATCAAATACCATACTTTTGTCCTGTTCATTAATCTCGAGATCTTTCTTAATAGTTTCTCTTAAAGTTTTTCCAGTCTTCCTCTACCTTTAGGGGTTTGACTACCTTCCATTTGATCTACTCTCCTTACTATAAAATCCACTTTTCTTCTCTCTACATGTCCAAACCATAACAATAAGCAATTGAAATTTAAAAACTAATCTTAGAAGATGATCTAATATGCTCTAAAATGATATAAAAGATATAATAAGATATTTTCTAATATTCTAACAATATCTATTAATGAGGTAAGCGCTTACAGCAGGATGAAACTTAATTAGTGGCTGCAGTAATGAGTGCATATGGGGAAGTAGAAAGCTAAATCACATGTGTAGAAAATTGGGTATGAAGAAGTGATTAGATGCTTGAGAGTTAAGAGTATACTACAATATCTATTGAACCTGATGTGGATCCACTTGAAATATAGAGAATGAATTCATTTGAATTGCTTGAGAGACTAAACCCTCAGCCTTGTGTAGTACTGTAGTTACATTCAAGATCTCCAAATTTTAGGGATACGAATAAGAGTTAATATCAGAAAGATGTAAACATAATATCTACATGACAACAATTCCGAGAACCAAATTACCACGTTTAAAAATTGATAGCAGGACAGAGTCAAGTGATCGGTGGGACAAGGTGAGATCGAGTCTTGATAGAGGAGGAGAGTGTTGAATATGTATTTGTGTTGTTGAAGTTTGTTTGAAATCCCACATTGCTTAGGTTCTCGGGCTGTTGATTGTATAAATATGTGAGGGTAACCTCACTATTTGAGTTAGCTTTTGGAGATGAGATCCAAGCATATTTAACATGGTATCAGGGCTAGTTTAAGTACTACAATGTGGGCATTTGACCCAGGCCTACGCAAGGCGTAAGAGTGAATGTTGAATATGTATGTGTTGTTGGAGATTGTTTGAAGTCCCACATTGCTTAGGTTCATGAACGTTGAATGTATAAATATGTGAGGGCAATCTCACCTTTTGAGCTAGCTTTTGGGGATGAGATGCATGCATAGTTAACAGAGACAATGAATCAAATGGGGGCAACGATGACATGAAATGTCGGGGGACACACCCTCAAGTGTTGCTAAGCTAATAAAACTTCTATGATTGGTACCTCTGTACCAATTAATCTAGACATGCCACAGCTGATGGAAGTGGCATGAGCTGTGTGAAATGCACATTGACAAGAGAGATGACAGGAGGGATAGGTGTGGTGGAGATAGGGAGAAGGCGACACGAGAGATGATGACTAGAAGGAATGGAATAATCCTGGAAACAATGCTACTCCATATTTCATATAACTTGGTAGTTGAGTTATTGAGGATGGTACCCCTTGAAATTATAAGTTATTTAGATGGAGAAGGACGACTTATGGACCGAATGATTTGAAAATGCTATAGAAGCATTTTATAAAATATGAATAAGGCACTGATCCTTAGTTTTACTAAAATTAGGACACCTATTTAAATTAAAAAACAATGAAATATAATAAAATATGGAAATCAATCGTATGAGATCATCTAAGATGCTCTTAATACTTACATATTATGATGCAATAATAATACTACCCGTGCCCCTACATGTAACACTCCTTCGATACATTAATACAAATTTAGAATTAATGTTAACTTGAGCTGTGACATTAAGTTTGTTCATAATTTGTATTAAGTTTCCAAAATTACCTTATAGTTATTGGTAAGGGGTGACTAATCAGGTCCTTTTCAGCCCACTGCTCCATCAACCTTCTATAAACGGGTCAGGTTGACTTAGCTAGGTGGGTGAAAAATCCCACTCCGGCACAGGTTGGCGGATTAACCCGTGAACGAAAAAAATGCAATAAAAACATATAGAAGACATTGAGTTTTAGGATGGCTGACCTGCAAAGAATAGTCTATAAATTAGGTAAACTATAAAAAATTCATATAATTAATAGAATAGTAAAAATAATCTGTTGAGCAAACCACTCTGCCCCTCTTTTTAATGGGTTATATGGTGGGTCAAGATGGGTTGACAATCCCAACGTGCTCTGCCAAAAGATGGGGTAAACTGGTCAACACAATGGGTCCAACCCATTTTGCAACTACTCATTATCTAACTCTCCATGTAATTATTTATGTATTGAGATTCGTCATTCCACCTCTTTTGCAAATCCTCACGATAGGTGATGAAGTGATTAAGTGTATTTTGGTAAAAAAAAAATTACTTCAAAATAGAGTTTGGAGAAGGTTATTAAAGGGACACACAAATTTTACAAAATAGAAGGGTCTTACACATAGGGACGAAAGTAGTAGTATTTGGCACTATGTTTTTACATATTTCAACTGCTTATGCCATTGAGTCTGATGCTAGTTTACACATAATGGAGGTGTAGATGATGATAATTTTATTTGATTTTATTTAACTATTGATTGTTGTATTTTCGTCACCACAATTTCTTCGTCAATTGGAATTTATAATTATTAAGGAACTTGATCTTTTACTTGTACTGGCTTCCTTGTGTAATAAATGTCTAACCAGTTCCTACATGTTTTTATAATTTGCAGAGCAACCATATGACAGTATCCCAAATTTTAGTGCAGCAGATGCTGTAAGACTTGCAGGAATTGGGAGAAATGAATTTATTGATATAATGAACAAGTGCAGATCTAAGGTACTGGGTAATTGACTGTATGGCTTACCTAAAACACTTTTGGCTTGAATTTCCTATATAATTAATTATAAGATAATTTGCATGTCTTTGTTTCATTCCTTGTTGAAGTCATAGTACCAATAAAAACTTCTAAGGTTTATCTTTTCTTGGCAGCAAGAATTTGATTCTAGATATATTAAACCAAATTCGTTTATCAACCATCTAATTAAATTTGACACTTCTGAAAATGACTTTGTTATGATCTGCTAAAGCTGTCATTATAGTTTGTAGGCTAAGCAACTGACATTTTGAAATCAAATTTCTAAGACATTACTGAGGAAGGTTCATTTGTATGTAATTTTTCATCGGTATCTGATGTGGAATCGGAAACCTGGATAATTAAGGAAGTAAAGGAAAAAGCTGAACTTTTTAAAGAGAAGATATTTTGTAGAGAAGAGAAAGTTTTGAAGGAGAAAGATTGGTTCCCTTGTTAGTTACCCCAATCACATGTCTTTGACCAGGCTTTCATTCCTGTCAAATTTGAATTTGATTTCCTTGACTTGACCTGAATTAGTCATGTCTGAAACTGGATAATGATTTCTTGAACATCATTGAATATCTTTAGCTTCATAAAGTTAGATTCTTATTGCATATAAAATTTTTCTGCCTTAAGATTTAGTTTAGATGTAATGCCTAGGATATGTTTGTATTCGTCCACATAGATAACGTAAATCTGCTGAGTGTCTCGCAAGCAATTAAAGCACAGGCAGTTTTTATGTTATTTTCATGTCTTTTTTCTCTGACCTTTCATGTCCTATTTTTGAATGATTCAGAAAATCATGTGGAAACTGAACAAGTCAATTGCAAAAGAACTCTTGCCTACACAACCTGTAGATTTTCTTATAGAATCTTGGTGGGGAGTTTGTCTGGTGAACTTTACGTTGGAAGAATTTAAGGTGAGGCCTGAATCACCCTTACTAAATGGAGGCAGGTTCACTTACAATAATGTTATTCACTGTGTTAATTTGTCACTGTGAATTAATTATGGTATTCCCATGGGGAATTTTTTATGTTAATCTTTTTTGCCTTGTCCTTTTCCTTTATAGAAACTCTCTGAAGAGGAAGTTGCCACTATAGACAAAATATGTAAGGAGGAAGCAAATTCATTTATCCTGTTTGATCCTGAAGTTATAAAAGGTCTCTATCGACGTGGATTGATCTATTTTGATGTTCCAGTGTATCCCGAGGATCGGTTCAAAGGTGTGTTTTGTGTTGATGTTTAATTCTGTATTTTGACTTTCTAGGTTTTACTTTCCTAAAATCATTTTCCTACGAATGATACCTAAGCAACTAAGTTGTCCCTAATGCATTATAATCTGAAGGCATGCCTTGGGGGAAATATATTACAGCAAATCAGAGTTGTTGATCAATTCATTTTTGTCTGTTTAAACTTTTGAGGAACCTGTACTTTTACCGACCCAACTGACCATAGTGGTTCCCCTGAAATTAAAACTAAACCGTTTTGTGTATGGTTTCACAACTGAACTAAGCCAAGCATTATCGGGTGTTGGTTTTAGTTGATTAGTTTCAATACAATTAATTTTTTGTTTCAGAGTCAGTTTTGCCCACAAGTAGATTATCTGCTGTAAGTGTTGCAAGTGATTGACTAAATTCTATCCAAATCAACTCAGAGGCAGCAAAGTATGTTTGATGTTCAATTTTGCAGTAATATGCTAACACAGTTGGCAATAATTAAGCATAAATAAATGACTAACTTGAATAGAATATACCATATCAGTAGGAAAAACCCTCAAATAGTAGAATAGATCAATTTCTTGCATCTCCTTTTTCAGCATTTCCTTATAAAACAACTTGTCGAAATATTTCTGCAAAATAGTAGAATAGATCAATTTCTTGCTAGAATTCAATCAAAAAAATTTAGCATTCAGTGACAGGCCTATTGCCCTGCCAAATGTTATGAAGGGTGATTGCAGTCCAAAACACTGTTCAGAAAGTCTTGCAGAGTAGGTATTAGGTAGGCTTGGCCAATTTTCAGATGCATAAGTTTTATTGCTCAAGCCCTATACATTGGTTTTCAGCATCCTTGATTTTTAGGATGGATATTTTGTTGTGCATGATTTGAATGAAAGAGTTAAAGTCTGCAGTTGGATGGAGCCAGGGAAGTCGTGTTCGGGGTATAATTGCTGACTTGAGTTGTCTGTGTTTTAGTCTAGGCTGACAGAAAATCAGTGCCGATACCTTATATTCTGAATATGGAGAGTATGATTTCACTAGTTCTTTATTCAGAGTTCAGATGATAAATGTACAATATAAGTAAAAACAAAAACACAAAATTGATCGGTACTTAGAATCACGTGGGAAAAGCTAAACTAGGACAGCCAATAGAAGGGTGCTGTATGTTTCATGATTTTTGGGATTTCTTTCCAAACTATATTATATGTTCAACATTTTTATTAAAAACTATGTTTAAATGGTTGAAGTGATTTTTTATATTTATTGTGTTTCAGTGTCAAGGCTTGAAGGTTTTGTATCCAACAGGGAGCAGTCTTATGAAGATCCTATTGAAGAGTAGTGCATTTTGCTCAAATTATTTTCATACATTTATTCCAAATATTGTTGCTAAAAAGTTTCTGGAAGTAACATAGTTTCTTTTTCTTCCAGGTTACTGTATGCAGTTTTTGTTGTTTCAAATGAAAATGCATCTGTTGCGGAATTGGCAACAACCCTACAGGCTGACTTGTCACAACTGCAGGCTGCTGCATCGTTTGTATGTCGATTGGGATGGGCAACAAAAGTTATTGATCCATCATCTATTCTTCAAGATACAAGTATACCCGGGTCTCCAAGAAGTGCAGTTAGTGATGAAGATGTTTCTCTTGCTAGTCGTGTTTTTGACAATATCCATATTGATAATGATATTCAAGCGGATGCTTCGGGTTCAAGCAACCATGGTCCTCGTTCGGCCTATACCCGTGTTGCCTTCATAGTTGATGCCAATATAACATCCTATCTTATGATGGGTTCTGTTTCACCAGGTTTATACTCTACTCTACATGATCCCACTTAAATTTTAATTCAAAAAATGTACCAAATGATTGTGTGAAACGCCCATGGCAACGGGGTTCTTTCCTCCTTTTTGCCAAAGCTATTGGCAACCATGAATTTTAAGTTTGTGATTATAACTTTTTTTTATCAATTAATAAATCCGCGTGTGTTTTAGTTCTATGCTAAAGCAGTATAGTTGTTCTTTTTGTCTATTCAGTTATGTGTTAGTTTGCTTATATCATTGATTTGTTTGGTTCTATTTCTCTATAGTCTGAACAAAACCATTCTTCTGGCTGAATTTTGTCAGGTCTTAAATCTCATGCTGTTACGCTCTATGAAGCGGGTAAATTAGGTCATGCCAGCATTTCTGATCTTTGCAAGGATCTTGGCACTCTGGAAGGTGCAAAATTTGAGGGAGAACTGCAGGAATTTGCCAATCACGCATTCAGCCTGCGTTGTGTATTAGAATGTCTACAATCAGGCGGAGTTGCTTCTGATGTGAAAGTCGAGGAAGGACTTGATAGGATGAATATGGCTACTCCAAGGAATAATGAACCAAGCTCTCTAACAGCTGAAATATCTTTGTCTGAAAAATTAGGAGACTCTGGGGTTACTGAAGCAGAAATAAATAATGACGATTTATTGAGTTTAGATTTGGAGAAGTCTGCCGAGGCTTCTGTTTCCTATGAAGTTGTTCCTAGTGATGGAACCAGTTCTGTTGCATTGGAAGGTGATGGCAATGACATACTGGTTTCCAGTAATGATGAGAATCTCCAAAACAATGAGAAACTAATGGTTGAAGGGTCAGATGTTGGAACAGAAGTGCTAAAGAGGAAAAAAAAATATCGTGTAGATATTCTCCGCTGTGAAAGCTTGGCTTCTCTCTCACCAGCAACCCTTGATCGTTTGTTTCTTCGTGACTATGATATAGTTGTGTCCATATTGCCCCTTCCTCATTCATCAATTCTTCCTGGACCTGGAGGTCCTGTTCATTTTGGTCCTCCCTCTTATTCTTCTATGAGTCCTTGGATGAAATTGGTATTATATTCTACTGTAACAAGTGGGCCTCTGTCAGTTGTTCTGATGAAAGGACAGTGTCTGCGCTTTCTTCCTGCTCCATTGGCTGGCTGTGAGAAAGCTCTCATATGGTCTTGGGATGGTTCCACAGTAGGAGGGTTAGGAGGAAAGCTTGAAGGAAATTTAGTGAAGGGAAGTATACTTTTGCATTGTTTAAATTCACTTCTTAAGCATTCAGCTGTGCTGGTGCTGCCTCTCAGTAAGTTTGATCTTGATAAATCTGGAAAATTGATTACTATGGATATCCCTTTGCCCTTAAAGAACGCTGATGGCTCAATTGCTCCTGTTGGAAAAGAGTTAGGAATATCCGAAGAGGAAAGTTCAAAGCTGAACTCTCTATTGAGCGATTTGGCAGACACGTTGGAACTGTGGACAGTTGGATACATCCGCTTACTTAGATTGTTTAATGATAGAGAGCCTGAGCAGTTTTCACCTGAAGAAAAGTATGATTGGGTTCCGTTGAGTGTTGAGTTTGGGATGCCATTATTTAGCCCAACGTTGTGTAATGATATATGTAGAAGGGTGGTGTCATCTGAATTGCTTCAATCTGGATCATTTGGTGAACACCATCATGCGATGCAAAGCTTAAGGAGAAAATTACATGAGATTTCTTCAGAGTACCAAGCAACAGGGCCTGCTGCTAAGGTACTTTACCAGAAAGAACAATTTAAGGAACCCTCACGACAGCTTATGAACTATGCTAGTGGAAGATGGAATCCACTTGTGGACCCTTCCTCTCCCATTTCAGGGGCATCAAGTGAGCATCAAAGGTTAAAACTTGCAAATCGACAACGATGCAGAACTGAAGTTTTAAGCTTTGATGGCAGTATTCTTAGGTTTGTATACTTCCAAACCCTCAATTCTTGAAGATTGATGATTTTCTTATCAGATAAATAAGTGAATTCCTTTAGCATGTTTCACAAACATGAAATTGGGTTTTCATCATAAATAATTGCCCATCTTTTATAACATCTAATCTAGATATGATTTTCCTATACATTCTAAATTTATAGAAGTATATAATTTGCGATTTCACGGTGCTTTTATGAGGATAATGTTTGAATATCTTATGGGTTTATATTTATGGTAGTGCTCATTTCCTTTTCACTTGATGTTAGGATCTTAACTTTGTGCAAAAAAAAATAAAAATACTAGAATAATGGTGTAAAACAGACTCAAGTGTATAAAGATTAAGATTTCAAATCGATGAAGTATTTCTTATTTCTGTACTGAGATTGAAATAAAAGATACAAAAGGTTTACAATGAAGAACATAACCTTGCACGCAAGGCTTCCCCAAAGGAGCACGCTTCTTTTGCCAGATAATCCTGAATGGTTGCCAAAAGGTTAGTGGCGTAGTGATGAAATCTATCCGTACCTGTGGGTCACCAATTGAATTCCATGAAGGGAGTCTGGAAAACATTAGAGTTTCTTCAAACCTGCCCGCCAACAAAGTTGAATACCAATTAGAAGGGTTTTTATCTCACCCTGAAGCACATTAGATATTCCCAAGCTACCATAGAAAGCAAATTGGAGTGATCCCTCATGGTTCTTAATCAAACCTCCAAAGTTGGTTTTTCCTAGGTTTGTTAGAGCACTACCATCTACATTAAGAACCATAGTCTTAGCGTCTCCATGTTGCCAGGACTGAGAAGGTCAAGGGACATGAGTTGAAGTCATAAGTATAACATCAAAAGCATTATAATGGATATAGATTCATTGTAATGAATCACAGTCTAAACTTAGTGTAGTCATCTAATTTTTGTCAAACTTTGTATAGCAACCCTAATCTACTTTCTTTTCTCATTGATTAATGACTGAAAATCTTGAATCATTATGGGGTTTATATATGACGCATCAGCTTATATTTGTGCTAGGTCATTTGTTTTTGCTCAAAAATGTCGTGTGTTTTACGATTCGAAAAATTGGTTTTCCAATTCAGGTTTTGAAACTGGATTTGATAACTTTGTGGATCCACTATCCAACTGTGTGGGATGCATATTTGTTGTTTCATGTTCCTCTGAGACTGATTCCTCCGCCACCAGTATTATTACCAGAATTTATAACTGTTATATTATGCGATCTCTGATTGGCATCCTTATTTTTAATTGGAGGTGGTTGTAGTGATCAAAAGTTATATTGACAATATTTTATACATCCTCAGCATTATAATAAGAAACCTAGTATGGTTTCTTTCCATCCGTATATTATTGATAGTTTTGGTTTCTAATCATGCCAATTCTCAGACACTATGTACTTTGGTGCATGCAGATCTTATGCCTTAGCTCCTGTTTACGAAGCTGCCACAAGGCCCATTGAAGAAGGCACTCAAGCCAACACGATAAAAGCTGAACCAGATGATAATGATAGCAAAGAAGTAATTCTTCCTGGAGTAAATCTTCTTTTTGATGGTTCTGAGTTGCACCCATTTGACATAGCTGCCTGCCTCCAGGCACGTCAGCCTATTTCCTTAATAGCAGAAGCAGCAGCTGCCTCGACATCTTTAGCAATCAAATAGTTGTGCAGTTGCTATAGACTACAGCATTCTGATATCATTACATGCATGGCAATGGTAGGGATTGCTAGGTCTAGTTTGTTTTCATCTTCAAGCTTGTTGATCAAGCTTGGCCCACAAAGTTTGGCAAAGGTTGAAGGTTAGTTTCAGTTTTTGCTTGCATATATTTTACATGTTCAACCTTCCAAGTATGCCACAGATTTACCACTGTCATCCTTGAGACTTTTTGGCCCTGGTTTTCTATTTGAAACAAGGATGCATGAAATGATGCCCTGATGGATATATGCCAAACATGCTTTTCTTTTATCTACTTTGTTCCACAGTTTTTATCCATTCTTGTGCAATCTCTTGCTATAAAATACAGTACAATCCTGTTTTTAAACCAGGTTTCATTTGTTTTGGATTTCACTTGCCAGGAGATTCAAAACAGTTATTTGATCTTGTGAAAAGTGGAAATATGTAATTCTTTCTCTCTCTCTCTCTCTCTCTATATATATATATATATATATATATATATATATATATATATATATATATGTGTGTGTGTGTACACACACATGTATGAATGTATGTATATGTGGCGGAGGTTTTTTTTACTCCTGACATACTTGCAGCGAAATGCATATGAATTGAAACAATTTATTAATATACTAAGATCCACTTAAAGTTAGTCTAAGAAATTAGATTCAATCTATCCACTAAACATAAAACTCAACCTAGTGTATTCGTTATTACTTTTTATTATATATTTTGTGTATTTATATTTTTGCATTCTAATAAATGATAGATACAATAATAAACGAAAATATTTATTTAGACAAAATGTATTTTTATTCATTATTTTAAAAATATTTATTGTCCTTTTTGTTATTAAATAAACAGTTTTTTATATTTCTTAAAAAAAATAAGTTTTTGTTATTATTTTGATAAACTAATTTTTCATTTACAATTAGCTTTTTATTATTTTATAATTATATTTATAACTTTTTTGGTGAACACTTCAACACAGTTTTTAATTGGGTACTCAACATGAATTTATAGAATATAATGTTATATTTTTATAATAATTTATTTTTAAATATATTTTACATGTGCCTAACTAAAACTCATGTATACTTAACAATTTACAAACTTTTTTAACTCTAAATTAGTTTTCTGATGGAAGATTGCATGAGACTTAACAAATAGAATTGGTTTATTATTTTGTTAATTAAAAAACTATTTTTTTATTATGTTTAAAAATCATATTTCTATATTATTTATATATTTTTTTATTTTAAATTTTTTTATCTTAGTTTTTTTTTTCAAATAAAATAAGATAAATGTAACGGCAGCGGTCAAAAGTGGGAGGGACTGAGTAGAATTTTTTCAAATTTTTGAGAGTTCTCACTAAGTAGTTGAAATTAGTTTTTCAAATTTTTGAGAGGCTCTACGTAAGTAGTTGAAATTAGTTTCATTTCAGTTGTAAATTTTTTGGGAAAAACATTTTCAGACATACCATTTATATTACACAATATGACAGAGTTACCGTCACCTTATAGTCAAAGAAAATTTTATTCTGAAGATATCTCCGTTACATAGTAGGCAATAATTTTATGTTAAACATTTAAGTGAAGTTTCGAAGATGTATCTCCGAATATTCGAAGCGGGAAT
This sequence comes from Vicia sativa, assembly GCA_021764765.1. Lineage (NCBI taxonomy): Eukaryota > Viridiplantae > Streptophyta > Magnoliopsida > Fabales > Fabaceae > Vicia > Vicia sativa. Next base: position 189,186,148 of record CM038794.1, read on the forward strand.
TTGATAATATGTCACTTTTGTATTTCAGACTCCATATTCAATTTTTTCTCATAAACCTTCCAAAAATCATACCCTCAAGATTTTCACTCCAAAATTTAATTTTTGTGTTTCATCAAATCAAAAGGAACTAAAATAAGTTGGAATTCAAGGGAAAATTCATTTATTTCAAGTCTCATTGATCGAATTAATCTTGTTTTGAAGCTGAAAAGAGTTACATTGTACCCATAAATGTATTTTTGAATTTTCTATAAAATCATTCATAAATGAATTTTTGGATGCTGTCTCTTTTCAATTTCTAGCAACTTGTTTTCAGTTTTAGATGTTTATGAGTATTTTATGTTTTTGAGTTCATTAGATATGAAGCATCTCGAAATTTTTCACAAATCTATTGTGTCTTTAGATGCCTCATGTTTAGTTGTGAAAAAGGCAGATGTTGACAACCAATGCTTCAATGGATTCGTACAAAGACATCTAAATTGGGGTTTGGTGTTGTAATCGAAAGGTCAGATAATGGTCCAGATAGAAGAAGTGCATTTGTGACATTGACATGCAAAAGAAGTGAGAAATATAGACTCTCTACAAAATTTCAAACGTGATGAAATCAGTTCAAGAAAATGTTAGTGTCCCATTAAGTTGTGTGGTTATCAGTTGACAAATAGCAAATGAAGATTTAGTGATATGTGGTTTATATAACTATGATTTGTGTATAAAGTTAGATGATCAATCAATTGCATATGACCTCATGTCGGAAGAGAAGGAATGTGTTTCAGACATGACATTGAGTTTGGTGCAACCGAAAAATATACTTGCAACCTTGAAATGTAAAAGACCTAGGAATATTGCAAATATCAGACAAGTGTATAATATCCACTATTAAACTAACTAAGCGAGGCGGGGGATAGAGCTGAAATGCAACACCTCTTAAAACTTTTAGATGATAACAATTATGTATCTAGGTATCAAATGTCCGATGATGGAGTAACCATTAGAGATATATTTTGGACTCATCTTGATTCCATGAAGTTGTTCAACACGTTTCCCACAGTCCCCACCATTGATTTAAGGTATAAGACAACCAAGTACACACTTTCATTATTGAAAATTGTTGGTGTTACCTACTTCGAGAATAATTTTTTGTTGTGTTTGCATTTGTAGAGAGCGAAAAAAGAGGAGAACTTTACTTGGGCTTTAAAGGTATGTCGGGAAATGATGAAGAATCAAGAAGAAATGCCAAAAGTAATTGTTACCAATTGTGGTACCTCTTTGATGAACTCAGTTGCTAAGATATTTCCTACTTCTTATGCATTATTTTGTAGATATCACATAACAAAGAATGTGAGAAGTCCGGTTAAACCAGTGGTAGGGACAAAATAGATAGAGGGAAAATATGGTCATGGCGGGCAATATAATGGAAACAATAATGGATGCATGGAATGCTATAATAAATTCTTCTAAAAAAGAGTTATATGGTGATGTTATACAATTCAGAAAGGTGTGTGAGAAATATACAGATTTATTGCAATATGTTGAAAGTACAAATTTGGACCAGGTTAATGAGAAGATTGTATATGCTTGGATCGATCATGTTAGACACCTTGTAAATACAACAACAAGTTGATTTGAGTCTGCCCATGCTACTCTGAAGAATTGGATGGGAAATAGTAAGGGTGATTTGTGTAGAGATTGGAATTCTGTGAACCAATTGATCCAAAGCCAGCATAATGAGACACACACATCATTTTGTCGTAGCATCATAGTGTTGGAATATAGGTTCAAGAACAACAATATGTATTCTCATGAAGCCAAAAACGTTGATAATGTAGGTTCTGATAGCTCAAAGTGTGGTTGCACACGTGTGAAAATCTATGGTCTCTCATGTACTTGTATTATATCTAAGAAGGTGAAACTTGATAGTCCGATATGAATGGATTAAGTTTGCACTCATTAGAAAAGGATTAGTTTTAATGATGATGGTGTCATGAAAGAGGCTATATTGAATACCTCTATCTTGACTGAATCGGAAGTGATACAAAATATATTTTTAAAAGTCGATGACAATATAAAATCAACATCAAAGAACAATTGAGGAAAGTTGCATATCCGAAAATCACAAACTTGAAACCATTCTCTCAACCAGTTAAAACAAAAGGAGTTCCTAAGAAGTTCAAACCTACACTGAGTGACAATTTAATGACACAATCTCTTTCATATTTTAAACAAGTTAACAAATTTTTTTCAGATTCACCAACTCAAAAATATCAAAAAATGTTTTTAAAGGAGCTTGCATTAAAAAACCACCTCCACAAAAAATAATTCATCGAGGAGATGTCGGTTTTTATGCACAAATACATTGAATAAATCATCAATGTAAAAGGTGACGATAACTGTAATTTTTGTGTTGTTTCTACTTTTCTCGGTAAAAGAGAAGATGATCACACACTTGTCCGCCATCAACTTATCCAAGAGTTAAGGGGCAATAAAGAATCATACACCTGACTATATGGGAATAAAGAAAATTTTGAAGAAATTTATCACGCACTTGTTCCTTACATTAGTGGATATGCCCCAGAGGATAAATGGATGAGCTTATCTGAAATGAGTCATCTCATAACAAGTGCGTATGATAAAATGTTTATTATCTTACAAGATATGGTTTCTTGGAAACTTTTTTTCAACTGCGCACTACACCACCTCCAAATCTGAATGATTATATTATATGTGTTGGGTGATTTTCAAATTCGTAATATTTTGTTCAAGCTTATTTGAAACTGGGATGTCATATACCACTTACATCACTGGAGTGGACAACTCATTCAACAACCTGAGACTTGGTCAGATCATTTTGTTGAAAGGATGCAAGAGTTCACCAAATTGAACGAGATTGATATAGAAACAAATAAACTAAAGTCAAGTGGGGGTTAACACCAATAATTATAGATTTGGCAGACGACAAGTCTTTCAGTTCATTTTAGTATTTATTTATTAGTTTATTGTAAGTAACATTGTATTAATGTGTCATGATGTCTAATATATACATTTTGAAGTTTGTCAAAAATAATTATGTGTTGTTTACATGTTCTGTTTCTGTTTAGTTCTGTTTAATTTAGTTTTGTTCTTCCAAGGGAGGTTAAAGAAATACATCTCTGAAATAAGATAACAAGGTGGTACCGGAGATATATTTCTATAACGTCCCTTAATACAAGATAAAATTTCAGTGGTTCATATTTGTCTACAATTACTATAAATATTTGACACTTGTCTTATTGTTTTATACCAAAACACATTACACTAGAATGGACATCATTTTCCTTGTCGGAAATGTTTATCCTAACGATGTTAAACCCTTAAGAGAATTTGAGCTCCTACCATATGTCGACAATCACAAATTTGTGAAGATCGAGCATCGCTCCCTATCCATTGATAAAGAATGGAAGATTTAGTTCAACAACCACTACTATAAAACGCACATACAACAACGCCAAAGTCACTACAGTTCGCCCCAAAACTATGGTGGCATCTCGAAACCAAGGCTCTGACATTATTTTTAATTGAAAATGTTAACGTTATAATTATTGTTAATTCTCTAACTATGGTGATACAATCCAGCTTTCCTAGGTTTGATCCTCAGCTCCCTCAAATAGTTTATCCTTTTTACGTTAATGCACACCTTTTCAATTATATTTATATTTAATTAAAAAATAATAGGGATATCACTACGTCTCTTTTGTATAACCGTTGTTACATACCGACGCTTCTTATATATATATATATATATATATATATATATATATATATATATATATATATATATATATATATATATATATATATATATATATATATATATATATATAAACACTAAGTACCCATTCTTCCATTGATAAAAGAAACGATCCTAACACCAATGTCGTCGACACCGTCGGGAAGAAGGCAATAACACCCCCACTCATTTTTGTTTGTCCAGTTTTGTCTCAATGTCGCATTTGAAGAGTAACTCATCCAATGGTGTTAGTATGTCTTCTTCCACTGTAAAATCTTGATCTAAAAATTTCATTGATTGTGACACTCGCATGGTTTCGTACCAATGCAAGAGCGGTCAAAATAAAGGAAGGTTTTTTTTGGAGATTTCCATTTTGGTGGAGTAAAACATGTAATTTGTTCATATGAGATGAAGACATGAGAGGAAAATAGGAAGATGGGAGTAATATGATGCCAAAGTTGGAAGTTATTGGGTATTTGAAGGTTATGTATCAAGATTAAAAAAACAATAACAAGAATTTGAAGAACAAACTGAAGTCAGAGAGATTTTCTGGAAATTTGAAGATGTTATGTTTTCTTATCTCCTTTATGTTTAATAGTTACTTTGTTATGAAATATAATAGTTGAAGTAGGGTTTGAAATTTGAAAATGTTATGTTTTCTTATATCCTTTATGTTTAATATTTACTTTGTTATGAAATGTAATAGTTGAAGATGCAGTGAACTTGACAAGAATGCAACTAACAGGAAATTTCTTACGAGTAAGTTCATCACAAACTGTTAAATTTTCAATTACAATTATGTGTTTTTATATATTTTCTAGTTTAAGGTGATAGGTTAAGTTGATAGTTTAAGTTGAATGTTTAACTTGATAACCTTAAGAGAGTTAAGCAGATTAGAACTTCATTACATGATCAAAAACCATAATCAAATCTAAATCCTCTCATTGAGATAAAGTTAGATAAATCATATTTATCCTCCTCCTCCTCCTCATCATCAGAATAAAAAAAATCACCATTCTTCTTCTTCTTCTCGGAAGTTAGAAAAATTGCGTACCTCGAGCTGTTCGAATTTTGATGTACTTAATAAAATTTAGTACTTGTAATACAAGTTTTAATATCAATTCAAAATTGGTTTAGTGCTGAATATGATATGAAAATTTGACATTTATTCATATACAATATCACAACTGTTAATAGGAATAACCATTGTTGTAAGTAACGCATATACAACCACACGCTACATAACAACGCTTGATCCCACGAGGTTATATATCTTTCCCAACTGTTGTTAAATTCCTTTTCCGTAGTAGTGAACTATGAGCTGAAGACGAGCGCTAATTTAAGGGCTATATGGAACACTTTTTTTTCTTTAGAATCAAATGTTCTGATCGGGATGGATGTGAATATTTCGAGATCGATAAATGATATTATCAAGCTATTGCAAAGTCCACCTGGATATTGAAATGTAATTTTGATCTTTGATAAATTCCCTTATGCATTGCGGATTTTATGATATCAATGGTAGTTTTATTTGTCAACACGCTACTTTTTGCTTCTATTTTTTAATTCTGCTTTAATATTCTCCGAAAATACATCTTTGTAACTTTTACGAAGATACATCTTTGGAATAAAAGTTGGCACAAATTTAGGGTCTGACTCAAAAGCAGACTAATCAATATGCATTCGGTGTGTCCGAAGATGTATCTCAGGAATATGGGGTCCGTTGTACCCCAAATTTTGCCCCTAAGATTCTCTAATACTTCATACCACTGCATTGTCCAAAGATCACAAATTGACTCTTTCTCTCTCTCTCTCTCTCCTATCTTTGGGTTTGCTCTTGGGAGATCACCCAAGCACCTTTGAATGTGTGTGATGATTGATACTTGGCTAATCATGATATGTGTATACTTTGCTCTCTAAATGTTTTAGGTGAATTATGCACAAGTTCCTCATCCAAGAAGTCAATAGGTTCATGTGTTTATTTCCATGCCTTCTTTCCTCTATTCTCAAGATTTTGAGAGCATTGTTTCTCATTGAAGAATTTTTTTGTCATCTACCATGGTTTCTAATCTTGAGTGTATGCTTCATGTTTGAAGAGGGTCATCAAAGTTGAAGAATTCTCCATGTCATGGCCATATACTTTGAAATTAGGATTTTGGGCTTCTGAGGACCACATCTTGGTGTTTGTGTGAAGTTTATGGATGATTTTAAAGTCATTTGACTCTTAAAAAGGACTTATAATATGAATATTCTTTGATCCAAGGAGTTTAATTGATGCGAAGATTATTTTGGAGGTCTATGATTGCAAACTCTCTAGATTGATACTTCATCTATCTTGTATGAATTCAAAGGATCATAACTTGGTCATCCCTTGTCTCTTTGAGCTCATTCTTCTTTCAAAATGAACCTAAGAATGTATAATACAACTTATTTCAATTGGTAGGAAGAGGAAATGCTGGGAAATTGTCCTAAGAAGTCAAAAGATTACAAGTCCTTGATGAATTTCTCAATTTTGATCAGTCAACTTCAAGAGATCATATCTTGGTCATCCTTTATCATATTGAGGTCATTATTTTTGCATAACAATCTTGAAGATGTGAACTTTATCTCCATTTAAGTTTCAAGGATTGAAAGTGTTTGGAAGTTGCTTGAAGAAGTCAAAATATTATAGGTCATTTCATGATTTTTCATCAACTTCACAAGGCCATAACTCTCTCAATTTTTGGGGTTTTTGGTTGGTTCTTTTTGCAAAATGCCATTAAAGAGGTCTATTTCATATCATCTTGGAAAGTCAAGAGCAAATTTTGAGTGGAAGAGCAAGTTTGAAGAGAAAAAGCATTATAGGTCATCTTTAGAAAGTGTGGCATGCTTGACCAAGGCCTGGCCTGAAAATCAGTGTTTTTTCACAAATCCTAAAGGCAATATTTCTCAGCTCAAGCATCCATTGGAATTGATTCTTTTTGCATTGTTTTCTACTCTTTGAATACTTCATTTGTCTCAAGGAAAATTGGAAAACGCACGAGGGAATTTGGTTTGGCCTCAGTTCAAAGTTTGTGCCAAAATCTGTTTCCAGCACACATCAGTTTGTGCATTTTGCGCTACTACCCATTTTTAAGCCAAATTAGGCCTTGATTTCATGAATAATCTTGTTTAGAAACTTCCTAGGATTAATTAGCACATCAAAACACAAGGAATGATTGAGTTTTGATGCACATGAAGTCACACTTTCTTCATGACCACGGGTGTGCACGATTTTGCTCCAAATTGCATCATTCACCCTCCCTTTTGATCCCATTCACTTCTCCTATAAATAAGCAAACCATTCCACTCATTTCCTCAAGTTTTGAGAGCTAGAAAACCGCTGCCAAACTTACTCGAAACCTCACGTTTCTGCAACTTCGTTTTCACTCTTAAAGCCATTCCAGTTTGAAATTAACCACTCATTCTTCTTCCTTGAACCTCACTGAAGCTAACAGAACAAGAATCATGCCTTGAAGCTTCCTGAATCGTGCTAACCAAGTCGAGTTTTAGAGCTCCGAAAGTGAACTTTGTTCAGGTAGGAATCATCATCAAATCGTTTCAAATAAAGCATCATTGCATTCTCCTCATCTCCCCGATCCTTGTGATCTTCATCGTTTGCATTTTCATTAAGAATTGACTATGAATTTCTGAAAACAAAAACTCGTTATTGTTCTAGTTTTCTTCAAATTTCTCTTCATTCAGTGTAAATAAATTTTTCGCGAGCATGTGGTTGAGATCGTCTTGAAGAGACGAATCCAAGGATACCACTCATGTATATTAATTTTACAATTTGAGGAACTCGAGTTTGAGAGGGCTGGAGATTAAAGACGACCTACATGTCCGTTTTCAACCAATGACAGGCAGCCATGTAATATTTTCAAATTTGATCCGGTGATAACGTTTTACCATACGCGCATCTCCAGAGCCATTGGACCTGATTACTTTTGTGAGTCAGACTCGATCCAATGTGTGACATTATTTCTGGTTTTATTTTTTAAAATTTAATTTAAATTATGATCCGATATGAAAACCAAGAAGGTCCATATCAATCACAACGCGTCTGATCCATTGGATTATCTTACTAACATGTTTTGACTGTGATCTAATGGTCCATATTTTTTTGACTTTTATTTTATTTTCTGATTTTATATTTTAAATGTTTTAAACTTCAAAAAATTATAGAAAATTCATTTTTTGACTCAAAAATTATGAAAAAATTCACAAAAATATTTTGAAATATTATGTTTCTGATTTGTATTTTTTCATAATTTTATTTTCATATTTGATATTTTTTTATGATTTTTCTCTTTTATTTAGTGTTTTTAATTATTTTAAAATACATTTTGACATTTTTTAATTCTGAAAAAATTATGGAAGGATTCACTGGTCATTTGACAAATATTGGTGACCTCATTTTGTTTTTATTTCTGATTTTTCTATTTTTGGAAATTTTTGGTTTATTTCACCTTTTATTTTATTTTTAAAAATTAGTGTCTGACTTTAAAAAAATTTGAAATTTTTTGTCAACACTTGTTGACCCTTGTTTGACCTCTTAGATAATTTTCTTGGAATTTTATTTTGATGTATGAATACTATTTATGTATTTCGTCAATAAAATTCAATTAAATAATCTAATTTCAAATTATATTTTATTTGTTATTTTAATTGTATTATTATTATTTATTTTTTTTACTTTGCTGATTTTTGGACTTATTTGGAGTCATAGGCTTCCTCAACATCAACGGAACTTGGGTGTTGATAGGCCTTGTGGCCAAATCTACCAAGATGGTTGGTTGATTTTGACGAAGCTAGACCGAATAAATTCATCTGATGCATTATTGACTTTGAAACTTGTTTTCCTCTTTTCCATCTTATTCTTTTTTTTTATTTTTGTCCCGAAACGGAGAAATGATCAATTGGTGGCATGGAATTTAATGTTCAAACAAAAGCCCCAAAAGATGACTTGAGCTTTGATCTTGGTTTAACACCTACGACGCTTGTCGTGTGGCCACTATGATTTTTTAATCAAGCTTCTGACAAGTTTTTCACTAACCTTGTTCATTTGAAATTCTCAATCATTTTTGATCAAGTGATGATTGTTCCAAAACCGGTGATATACTTGACAAGTTTCAAGATGGTCACCTTGCTAACCTTACTAACAACTGACAATTTGATGATATACTTGACAAGTTTCAAGATGGTCATCTTGCTAACCTTTATTAATTGCCTTTTATTTTCCGCTCTTTACTTTCTGCTTTTATTTTATGCTCTTTATTTTTTACGCACTTTATTTTTTAGCATTTATATTTCATGCCATTTTTCTTTGCTCATTTGAGCATTTATGTTCTATGTCTTTTTTTTTTTTGCTCACTTGAGCATTTTATTTTCTTATCATTTTAAATTTGCTCACTTGAGCTTTATTTTCCTTTCTCAAAATACTTAATAATTCAACTTGAACATAAAAAACTTTTAATTGGACTTGGTTACTATCCATATGCTCGGAGTTTGATCTTTGGACTTAGGATTAGGACCTCTACCTCAACTCAGAGATTTCTGTGCCCTTTGGTGTTATTCTGTCTTGTCTGGTTATTATCTTTGTATGCAGGTTAATCTGTATATACTCGATTGAGAGTGAATTTTCTCTAAATACACCCGTTACTTTGCCCATTTTTCTTGAGACAAGAGTTCATCTGAGACATTGATTTATCTGAAGCTTGTTTTTTTGTCCGGTTATCTGTTGCTTGTATGGTAGTTCAAAGGATGGCATATGGTATTGGCTTTTTGATGTCAAGTACTAGCTTCCTCACCCGGTTAGATCTTTCTTTACCCTTACCTTTTACATTATGCACTTAGGTTAGCCTCTTCATCTCCTCCCATATTCTTTAATTTTCAAAATCCTCACTTTTTTTTAAAGAATTCTTGTTTTCAAAACTCGAACCGCTTTCATAAAAAACTTGGACTTAGGTCCATGTATTTTCAAACTTATTTTCTTAATAAACTTTCAATTCATTTAATAATACTTTGACTTTTTTTTGTTAAGATTAAAAAACACCTAACCTCATTCAAACTTTTTGAGCCCTTTGTGGCTTTCCTCTAAAAGCCATTTTCTTAAAATCACCCAACACACAAATTTTAGTCTTTTTTACCCGAACTACATTGGGTTTTGATTTCAACATTGCACATTGTTTGTATGTAGGCATGGAACTCATTAGAAGATCCATCAAATAAAAAATTGTAAAAAATACTTCTTTTCTCCCCCTCCATCCATTTTGTACACATACTCTTTTTAGCACATACATACAAATTTTCAAAAAAAGGTTCATACGGAGTACCATAGATGCTTTGGGTGCATAACATCTTCCCTTTGCATAACTAACCCCCGGTCCCAGATCTCTGATTTTTTTAAAGGATTTTATTCGCTCTTTTTCCTAGTCCTTTGGATAAAATAAAAGCGCGGTGGCGACTCTTTTGTTATTTTTCGAGTGAAGTCAATTCAATGGCTTATACTCGCAGTTTTTGCCGCTACAAGTTCATAATCGTATTATCACGCGGTGTGCTAGAGATGTCTAGGGTGAATTAAGAAATTCCAAATTTATTATAACTTAATCATGAAAAGTGTGTTGTCATGTTCTATAAACCGCCTTGCACGCCCTCAAAGATGACCCTGAGGTTGAACTCCTCCTTAAAACACTTATTATATACACTGTATTATTTAATTCTGCTTATACATAGATATATTATATGTAATTGATTCATAAATTCAATGTCTAATGAAATACGAAGAAATCTTTTCTATATAGAAATTTTTTTGCTCAAAAAATAAATAGCTTATAGGTTATTTTAATGATTTAATTGAACAATTATAGTGGGTAATCAACTTAAACCTTTTAAAATATGGTAACCGTAATAAAAAACAAAAACCTTTAAATAATTATACAGTTTAATCAATTAAATTTTTTCTCTGTCTCTCTTTGTTTTTCACGATTGTTACGAATGAGGTCATGTGAGTGTTTACTGTGAAATTTGGTAAATTACCGCTGGTCTTTCAAATCGAAGAAAAGATTAGTAACTTGTAGGATCGACCAGATTGATCCTAAGGACATGTGTATAGATTTCTATATCTTCGTTAGAATCTTCTATGTTTTCGTAGTAGATTATAATTCGAAATAATCTAGTAGAGTGATCTAAAGTAGAAAACTTGAAAATATTGCGACTTTGACTTAAACTTAATAAGAAAATAAATGACTTTAACTGGTATAAAATGACATTGAATGTAAAAACAGTGCATTATACATACATTCTCACAACTCATTTCTCGAACACTGGCACTTTGAGTAATTTATAATAATTTGTACAAAGATTTGAGCATACTGAATCCTAACATAATGATTCTACTTTATAATATTTCGACTCTGGCAGTCTTTCTACAATAGAATGCCATGTTCGTTGTTTTACATGCTCTTCATTTTTCCAAGCCTCTGCATGTCCTTTTGGATAAGAACAAACTTTTGAATTTGAAATCATTTATCTTTTGAAGCGCCAAAACAAATAACGCAATGGTCGAAGTATCTTTCTTCGAAGCTTTGAATATCTTAAATCTTACTTGTAAAAAATAAGACCTTTCGCCTAACACTTAGCAAAATAAACAACATGTCAGCCAAAATACTTGTCTTTTTGAGCTAACATCCATCCAATACTCATTTAAAATCGGTATCCTTATACTGTAGAAATTTCCAGCTAACAAATTGCCCCAATAAATGTTTATTTTGAAACATTTAAACAAATGAACCTTTTTTACGAAGTAATAATTTCAATGCCTGAATCTTCTAATTATAACTAACATTGTTATGACGTCATAATCATGATGGCCATATCCTACAAATGTCTCATTGAAACATGTGTACATGTCTTTGATGATTACCCCTATGAACTAGGAATATGATGGTCAATTATGTAATCACTTGCACAACTTCTTACTCTCTTCCATGTGCCCCACTCACTTGATACTTGGAATTCAAAGAATTTAAAAATGGTTGATTTCTTCCCTTTATAAATAGCAAAAACCTTCACACTTCAATTTTTTTCCAAAAACTTTAACTTCTTCAGAACCTTTTACTCTGCATTTCATCTTCTCCATTCTCCCAAACTCCAAGCTTGCAGATTCAAGAACAATGGCATAAAAAAGCAAATTAGAGAAGCAACAACGAGACGTTTCTCAACCTATTACCCAAATTTCCAATCCAACATTGGTGGTAAACCAGGAGTATGTACCACAACCTCCTCTCCTTGAAGAAAAAGCGAATATTTATGCTTCTCAGGTACTCATTCCTTTATCATTTTTTAAGGAAACACATGCTTTTATGGGTCCTGTGCTTGACCCTAAAACGCATGTCATACAAATTTCAACATTCTTCCCTGTGTGCCACAGAACTAGGGCCTTAGACATTAAAAAGAAAGTAAATGATAAAGGCATCCAATGTTCTTCGCTTTGTGGTATTTGAGGCAAAAGTGTGGAAGATGTTAAAAAATTCTTTCTCCATTGCCTAAAGAGTATCGAAAGTTGGGGAAAGTGGGATTGTGGTCCATGTTGTAGAAATGAAGAATGTTAACTCCTTTGTACTGTTAGACTACGATAACTTATCTACAGGGGGTGTGAATAGATCTCCGATTAAAAATCACCTTTCTATGTTATTTAAAAAACTTGTTTGTAAAAGAATTTTGAGCGGAAGATATTTGGCATAGATCAAAATAGTAGTCTAAACAAACCTAGTTATTGGAGACTCGGATATGCACAAGCCATATGGAATTAAGATAATGATAAAATCAATCAACATAATAATTTCTCAACTAATAGTTTCATATCAAATGCAATGGTTTCCTATTTGCACTGAAATCATATTAAAAACATAACTTGACAATTAATCGAACATGCGGCGAGCAATCAATTTTTCAGAATTTTCTTTGATCTTTATTTATATTAAAAAGCACTTACAATCAAAGTGATTATAAGCTAATCAACAAAGCAATTTAAAATTTAACTATCAAAGAGAAGTTCTATATGAATCGATCGATCAAACAACACATTCAATAAATTGCATATAGAGTAAATGAGAGTAGGAGAGAGAACACTGTAATTTGTTAAACACTTGGTGTGCGTTCGACTTTTCAGAACATTTCTTTGAGTTATAATCAAAGTGAGTATAAGCTAATCAACACACCACTTTAAACAAAACAATTACAGAAAAATTCTTACTAGTCAATCGATTAAACAATGTTATTCTACAAATTACATAATGAAAACAAAAACGAGTAAAGAGATAATAGAGAGTGACACAAGGATTCATATACATAATTCCCCATTTTTGTCCTCACGTTTGGGTACGTCTGCGCCCAATTCCAATTTGGAATTGGGATATTTTCTTACTTTGCAAAAGTATGATTACAAGAAAAATGTTTAAGAGAAACCCTATAGACCATAACCATTTGATTGTTGATTCAACCTATTCTCTTCTTTTGATCTTCTTCAAGACCAAGACACAATAGTTGCCAATTGATTATCCGGATCTGGCTAATCCTTTGCATACTCTATCTCCAAGGCTTTTGCACCATCAATTGCACCTATTGCAACACAAGACTTCAATTTGATTTGTTGTTTATGTGCTACGTCATTTGCATTCTTTATCTCCAAAGGTCCTTTGTGTTCTTTATCTTTAAAGGCTGTCACTAGGCCGCAATCCTCTCTTGAACGTCTTGCACGAAAATAGAACTTCTCAGAATTAAAAGAAAATAGAAAATTTGACCCATGAAACTATGAGTCAGTCTGTAACTTGCATATGACGGCTCATAGTGTTAATTTTAACAACATGAGCCGACCTAAAATGATTTATGAGCCGGCCAAACTAAGGCTGAGGAAAAATGCTTATTTAGGATAGTACATGGGCCGACCTGACCAAGACAAAAAAATTGCTTATTTAGGTAAGTACATAAGCTGGCCTGAAAGGTTGCATGAGCTGACCTATACATGGATATGCATTGCAGAAAATGATTATTTGAGATTGGGACAATTTTTACTATGTTTCAAATGATTCATAAGATCTCTAAATGCGTAGGGTGCCACACAGATTCAGAGACACCGCTCAATATACATAAATATTATATTCTTATAGTTTTGACATCATGCAAAATACATCTAGAGGAAAGTTGCACTCACAGTTTTTACAATAGCGTTTTCTTTTTTCTAGGTTACAAATCAAGATCAACAAGTTGTGTTCACGATCTGCTTCTAGAGTATCAACAAATGTAGAAATAATAAAATCTAGAACCAGGTAGAAGTCTATGCAAATACTTTTTTACTCGAGCTACTCATTTTTTATTAGGTTGGAGGAACGCACAAAACATCCTAGCCAACAATTACAATCAATCTATAATGCCTCTAGAAGTCAAATGGAGAAAATTGTCGATTGGTCGTCTCAAATTTAACATCAATAATTCTTTTGCTGATAATAAGGTAGGAATGTGATCTTGCATTCGAGATGATGATGGTTGGTTTATTGCAGCTCAGACCGAGTGGTTCTCTCCTATTACCGATGTAGATTTGGGGGAAGCCTCAGGCCTGTTGACATCCATTAAATAGGTTCATGAGTTGGGGTTTGAGTTGGTAGATTTTGAGATGTGATAAACCATCAACCAAATGACTCTGACTTGGGTGCTATTACAGTTGAATGTAATCAATCACTCATTCTCTATTTTCTTTAGGAACTCTCATGTTAAGTTCATTAGGAGACACAAGCTAATGAGGTTGCTCATGCTTTGGCACGAGTGACTCTATCTCTTGCTAGTTTTCACAATTTTATCGATATACGAACATGTATTCAGAATATTATCATTATCAGTATGAAATGATTTAAGTCCTTTTCACAAAAACATATAATATATAGAATGATTCAAAAGATATAGGCAAAAAAGCTAGAAGTGAACAGAAAAATCCATAAAATATTTTTTTAATATTATAATTAAAGAGATGTAACAGTTTGCGACACTAATCCGATATCCAAAATATTAAATCAATTTTTTTTCCCAATTCTATCATAAAATTTTGAAATCGTTAGAATTTTTTATATTTTTTTTGAATTATTTAATTTTAAGTTATATAGTTAAAAAAGTATATAGTCATCTCATGCTTCGTTTCCTCGTCCCTATAGCTATATTTTCTATTGTTTTGGTCATGAAATGTTTAATGTGCTTGGTCAAAGGTTTTACTTAAGTCAATTTATTTGACTCGATTAATTTGACCTTGGGTATATTTATTTTAAAAGTGGTACATTCGTAGAACTTATTTTGTACGTGTTGGAGCATACTATATTTATTCAATTTTGTTGATTTCATTCCTTAAAATCTTAGTCCCGCATATGAATAACACACTTCTCTCTCACAAAAAAATATTCTTCGTTCTGTCACTGAATTAAGCTATAGTTACATAAAATGGATGTAATCTTTGAAGTGCAAAGAGGAACACCATTCTCAATTGAAGTGGGTTTTTTCGACACTATTTTGGAAATCAAAGAAAAAATTCAAAAGTATCATGGAATTCCAATCTCGAAACAAACCCTAATTTTCAATGGCCAAATTCTTCAAGATGATGGCGACATTTGGAAGTGTGATATTTTTCAAAACTCCCGCATTCATCTTATGATCACCGCTGCAGACTTTGATCATTCAAAACTACCAATAGATCCTGATAACAAATTTTACTTCAATGTCAAAACTCCTTCGTCCGAATCATACACTCCTAGGAGGAAAATTCATGATATTGATCAAAATAATGTCCCATTGAGAAAAGTCATGTTGCATGCAACTAAAACCAAATTGCATGTTAATCATTTCTTATGTGATTGTGGTACTTTAGAGAAGAGTGAAATTGAGGTGATTTTTAAGCCACAGGAATCGACAACACCTACAATGACTAGTGGCAAAGGCAGAGGAGGAAGAGCTTACAATGACTAGTGGCAAAGGCAGAGGAGGAAGAGCATCAAAGAAGTTGAAGCTGATGGTTTTGCCTAAAAGTTGATTAAAGAAAATAGTTGTTGAAATGAACGCTCCTAATAATGTGGGAGAATTAGGGAAATAACTTCATAAATTGAATAAAATGCTTCAATTTCATCTTCTACCATAAGGTTATTTTCTCATTTACAAACAATATTATGGATGATGTTAAGTCTTTTTTATGGCACCATATTTGTAAAGGTGATACCATTGAAATATTTAATGGTAGTGTCACTAGTGGATCATTAAAAATGTTTGTGTCTTTAATTGTATTGATCTTATTTTAGCTTAAATAGTGTACTTTACTAAGTTATTAATTGAAAAAGAATTTTGGATTTTATTATTAAGGGTGAAATTTAAATATGCGAGTGAGAGTGACTGCAATGTTCAGCAAAATTATTTATAAATGTCGTGATACATTAAAACAAAATTAATTTAAAATGTATATGCTTAGTGTTGTAAATGTTTTTTAAAAACTTTGTTGATGAAGAGAAAGAAAACATATTTTAAAAATGGTCAAAAATCAAGAAGTCAAAAAGCAACAAGAATGTCTTGTTTGGGCATTTCACGATTTTTTTTTTGGATTTGACCGATTTAATTTGCAGATCCGTTATTTAATGTTAGAATATTAGAAATATATTAATTTAAAAATAGTCTAAATTAATGTATAATATATTATAAGATGTTTATAATATTTTATTCTAATTATTAATGAGTTGTGTTTTTAGACTTGAGTTTTTGCTATTATAAATACGTATCTCTTTATTATGTTTAAGTGTGACAATCTTAGAGTTTACACAACCAAGGGAGAACAAGAGTTTAAAGGCATAACATATGATTTTGGCTATTCTCAAGGAAAACCTTAGAAAGACAAATATTTTGGAAACCGTTGGAGTTATCTATGGTTATTAGGAATTGGAAAACACTTATTCACACTGGGAATTGGAAAACACTTATTCACACCTTAATTTTGAGTTATTTATATATTAAAGGTTGAAAAGGTTAGAAAACATTTGGGTAGAAAATAAGATAATTCTTGGGCAACTTCAAGGTTGTTCTTGAAAACTTGAAGGCGAAGACTATTTTCTTGTAAAAACTTTCTGTGCATAGTTGTCATACCCCAAATTTGTCCCCCCTTTAGCAAGGATCATCTGGTTTTTGCATCTCACATTCTTCAGGTACATGTCTTCCATTAGGGTTTCTATATACTTTTAAGCTCTCATCTTCACTCAGGCTCAAATCAACAGTTTTTCTTTGACTATGGTTTGTGAGCTAGAGTTTTGTTTCAACAGGTGATCTCATTAATCAGGGATAGAGATTTATTTTTTTATCCTAAAAGAGTTTGGATCATTGACATATGCATCAACACCAGAGAGCTCTCTCTCCAGGTACGATTATGATCAAATTCGCTCTTCTCCTTGTTATTTGCTTCTTTACTTTCGCCAGTGGTTATCAGATGGATCTTAAGGTTGGTTTCATGGCCTTCATGTGACACATTTCTCACATTTAAGGATTCATTTGTGGTTTTATAGATTATTCCAAGTTTGAAAGCATTGGATCGTTTCAAGGTCCAATATAAAATGAGGGGAAAGGTTATCAAGAACCTGTGTGGGAAGATTATTTATAATAAAAGTTGCATGTAAAGTAGCATATGATCAAAATCTATTGGGAAGTTTAGATTGAAAAATGATAGCTCTACCTACATTTAAAAGATGTTGATGCTTACTCTCTTAATCTCCACTCTCTTTCATGTTTAATAACCATTGTTTTTTTTTGTTTATAGGGGGTAACGGATCCGTCAACAAAATTTGCAATTTTACAACAACAAATTATTCATTCAGACTAGTTAAAAATTGAATTACATGTATCAATTCATGATTAGACCTAGCATTATGCATAGCTTCGCAAAAAGACTTGATACGACATGTGCACATTGGCAATGGTAAGTATAAATCTAGCTCTTCCCAAAGAATCTTGAGATCATAAAAAATCCAGTTATCGATCCTCTTGTTTCTTGGTTGAGATTGGAGATTTCTTACTGCAATTCAGAGATACGAATGAGATCGCCTTGATAGAATCTTTCTTTTAGACCGTTCCACACATCAAGAGCGTTTTTCGTGAAAACAATTGATTGAGCAATTGAATATGAAATTGAGTTCCTGATCCAAGAATGAACCAGCATGTTGCAACGATTCCAAGCACGAACTGAAGGATCGAGAGAGTCAACTGGGACTTAGAGAGATCCATCAATGAACTCGGTCTTCATTTTTCCACAAAGCGCCCTCTTCATTAATGGAGCCCAAGAATGGCAATTGGATCCGGTGAGCTTGGGAAATCACTGGGGTGAGCGAAGAAAGAAGATGTTTAATTCATAACAGGATCAATCACTGGTGGTCACGGAGGAGCCATAGACACAAATAAAGGATTTAGGTGGAGAACAACGAAAAGAGGATCGGAATGGCGAGTGATATCATATTATGACGTAGAATATGAGTAGAAGAACGAAGGCAAAAGAAATCAACAGTGATAATTCATTGATTGCTCATAGAGAGATTTTGAGATTATATACATTGCAAATTCAACTTGAGTCTCGGAGGGGAAAGTAAAATTATCTACTTATCTCTTAACCACCAATAAGAAGCTAGATATTCTAACTAACTATCAATAACATACCAACTAATCTAACCAATCAAAAACTAATGTGATTAATTAAACTAATCAGTAGATTAATTTGATAATAACAACAATAGTAATTAGATGCCAAACACATAGGAAAATTGATATTCATGTTAATACCACCACAATGTGTATAGAATAGCAAAGTTAGTAGTTGCTTTGTTGGTCTGAGTTCTCTGAATTTTGCCTGGATCCGTATGTCCAGCTTGTGCTACCTGTTTTTTGGAATGATAAAGTTAATCTTTCTCTCCAAAAAAGTATGATGATTTTGTTTAATTATTTTAAAACATCATAGTTATTTGGTTAAAAAAACTATTGTTTAGATTATTTAATTTAAAGTATATTCAATTAATAAACACGCCAAAGCACTGTTTGCCTAGTAGAATAAAAAATAGTATAGTCTCATCCATGTAACTATATTTTCTATTGTTTTGGTAATGAGTTGTTTAATGTGCTAAGTCAAGGGGTCACTTCACTCAATTTGACCTAGAACAAAAACTACTAACACGTCACAAAGGTATGCATGTGTACCCTATATTTATGTTCAAATTTTTTCGCACGGTTGAAACATATACAAGATTCATTCCTTTAATTATGCTGATTTCATTCCTTATATATATATATATATATATATATATATATATATATATATATATATATATATATATATATATATATATATATATGAATAGCAGCACCTTTCTTCACTCACAAAAATAATATTCTTGTTGGTTATGCATTCTTATTATCACTTCCATTGATATTATTCACTGAATTTAGCTATACTTACGTAAAATGGATGTAATCTTTGAAGTGCAAAGAGGAAGATCATTCTCAATTGAAATAGGTTTCTTTGATACTATTTTGGAAATCAAAGAAAAAATTCAAAAGTATCAAGGAATTCCAATCTCTAAACAAACCCTAATTTTCAATGGTCAAATTCTCCAAGACGACGGTGACATTTGGAAGTGCTCGATTTTTCAAAACTCGCGCATTCAACTCATGGTTTCTGCCACAGAATCTGGTCATCAGAAACTACCAATAGATGGAGACACCAAATTTCACCTCAACGTCAAAATTCCTTCGTCGAAATCCTACATTCCTATCGAAGTCGACAAAAATGATACTGTTTTAAAGCTTAAAGAAAAAATTCAAGGCTTTGCTCAAAACAATGTCCCATTAAACAGTGTCATGTTGCATGCAAGTGGAACCGAATTGCATGATAATCAACTCTTACGCGATTGTGATGTTTTGGAGAAGAGTGAAATTGAGGTGAGTTTTAAGCCACAGGTACCAGTGGCTCCTGCAACTGTTGGTGGTGGAGGCGGGGCTTCGAAGAAGTTGAAGCTGATGATTTTGCCAAAAAGTGGAACAAAGAAAGTAGCTGTTGAAATGAATGCTTATGATAATGTTGGAGAATTGAGGAAAGAGCTTCAAAAATTGAACCAAAGGCTTCAATTTCATCTTCCACCAGAAGGTTATTTTTTCATTTATAAACAAAATGTTATGGATGATGATAAATCTTTTCGATGGCACCGTGTTTGTCAAGGTGATACCATTGAAATCTTTAATGGTAGTGTGACTGGTGGATCATGAAAAATGTTTGTGTTTGATTTTCTTGATCTTATTTTAGGTTAATTATTTGTACTTTAATAAGTTATTTATTTGTCTTTGATTTTCTTTACTTATGATGGAATGTATACTTTAGTGGGAATGATTAGAATGTTGAGATTTAATGGAGAACTTGTGTTATTTGGTTGTTAAAGGTGAGTTTATTGTCATGGACTCTATAACTAGTTTTGTTTTGTAGGTTGTTTTGCTTCCAATATTTATTATAAGTATGTTTTTGCAACTTCCAACATTTTCAATATAACACATTTTCTAGTGTTGATGAATTTAACACAAACTCCCCAAGATTTGACATTTCAATCTCCTTCCTGCATCATACTTTTATTAAACTAGAAGAACATTAACATAGAGGCATAATATTAAAAACTCACTTAATTTCAAAACGTCGATATAAGTTTATTATTTTTTACAAGAGTGATACATATAAGTTTTTATTTTGATATGGATTATCATTATGTGATATAGCAGTAATAGGAACATTGAATTAACATACAGCAATGAAAAGATTACACCATGCATACACCATAAAAGAAGTAGGTGATGAGAAAGAAAACAAAAATGCATACACCATAAAAGAAGTAGGTGATGAGAAAGAAAACAAAAATGAAGGTTTATTATCTCTATGTGGGTTGAGGCAACTCTTTTAGTGTGAGAGCAGGCGCTGCTCTCTTAAGTCAGCTTTCTATTTCCAGAATGCGAGTGGCATTCGAGTGGCATTCCAATCCTACTCTCACATATGTGATTGATCAGTTCAGATCAAGACTACCCACGGGCATTCCAATCCTACTATCACATATGGGTTCAGTATTGAACTCAATACACACATAATTGATAATATCCCATCAATTTATTACCCCCACTAGGGTGACAAGCTCGCGTTACCAAGCCCGGTGATACAACATTTCTAACTGCTCATATATAAACACCAACATGTATTTTCCTTCGATCCATGTGGGACTCCTTTATTTTTCTTTCTAATAATATTACCATGATAACTGTGATTCTGACATATGAAATGTTATTACTTTATACATAATTTATTGACAGCATTATTTTTTCAGTGTCTTGTGAGCTTTATAAGGATATATGGCTTACCATGTTTCACTAGGTGTATGAATATAGGTAATACTCAAGTAGTATTATGTATATGATGTGTCGGTTTTGGTGTGTGAGAAATTTAGAAACAATTGAAATACATGGATTAGTTTTGTTATGTGTTTATAATCTAAAATAAAACTATTTGGAAAAAATAGTTTTGTTGTCCAAGAATTATTAATTCGGTTAAGTTTTAGTTTCAGTTTGACTTAATTGTCATATGATTTGGTTTTAGAATCATTTACACAATATAATTCGGTTTATTTACCAAACATAATGATTCTGTTTATTTTAATTTTAGTTCGACTCAGTTCTATGATTCGGTTAAAGGGTCCTTATATGCAAAATCATCAAACAAAAAGGAAATAATTCATCACTAAAATAATGAGAAACTAACAGTTGAATGGTCAGATGTGATTTGTTATTTTTAATAATATTACCATGATAAGTGTAATTTTGGCATATGAAGTGTTATTATTTTTTTATAAGCAATTCTTGCATTAGGAGAAAATGAATATTAAGGAAATTCCAACCTTTATAAGAAAAAACAACTGATCAAGAAAAAAATCTGAAAACAACCATGGATCAAATACAAAGAGAAGGGTTTTTAAACCACTTATAAAAATTACACGAAATCCTGTTTTTTGAACTTATTGCAAGCCGCCACCAAGTGTTATTATTTTAGGTTAATACCTTTTTACCCACTGTAAAAAAAATCACATAAATTACCTCAACATTTGAAAAAAAGTCACTCATAAAACCTTTGTCAGGCCAAGTCATCAAAATTGCTTATGTGTCAAAGTTTTTCTGCTATTTTCATTAACTTTTAATTTCACATGTGTATTACTATTTTGCTTGGACAAGAATACCCTTTGGGTAGAAGACAAAATAAAATTCCATAGAAGGAATAAAAACGTGGAATCCCTAATCTTCTTCTTCTTCTCCCCACACTGTAACGCATCAGTCACGACCCATGGTGAAATTCACTATCCTCTTCTTCTCGCTACACCTCTAACGCAACAAATCGTATTCTGTGTTCGACTAAATTCTCTCAATGAAAAAATATGGTTGTTCACAGTCAAGCATGTCCCGCATGGATACAAACGTTAGAAGAACTCCTATATGTGATCACAATCTCCCCATGAATTTGTTTGTTTTAAAATCGGTTTCAAACCCCGGTAGGAAGTATTGGAAATGTAAGTTTTGGGGTAAAGAAGAGGATTGTGACGTTTTTATTTGGCATGATGATTTTCTGGTGAACGGGTAGGAATTACAGATGGAGATGTGTTAGAGCTCTTGAAGCAAATGGACAAAGAAATAGTTGGAAAGATAGAGGTACTAAAGAATGAGGTTGAAGGCTTAAGGAAGAAGATGACATTTCTGATTATTGTAATTTTTTGTACCTTGTTGTTCTTTGTTTTAAGGTAATGTAATTGGAAGTAGGTTATGGTTATGTGTTGAATTAATGGAAGAATGATTCAGTTACTAATGGAAGAATGTTTTGAATTATATGTAATGTATTTGTGTTAATGCAATGAAATATGTTCACTTTGTGTTATATCAATATATTATGTTGTAGTTGCCAAGTCTCATTTTATGCTATACCAATGTAATCTTTTGTGTTATGTCAATGTAGTATGTTGTATTTGCCAAGTTTGATTTTGTGTTATGTCAATGTATTATGTTGTATTTGATTTGTTTTGAAGTAATGAAAACCATATGTAATGTAAAAACATATCAGAATTTTATCATACATAATTGTGTCTTACAGAATGAGGTTTACAAAATAAGGCACATTATGTGCATAACAGACAATTGTTCCAAAAAGGGCACATTATGTGCATAATTTGTTCCAAAACAATACTAAATAAACATACAAGCATAACTTGTTCCAAAACAATACAAGCATAAGTTGTTCCAAAACAAAACAAAATAAACATAGTTATGTCTACTGAGTCATTCTCCTAGAAATATCTTCCCATACTCCTTTCCCTTAACAGTATCCTCTTCTTCTTCATCAATAACGAGTGGTGCATTAGATTTTGAATAAGGCACATCATATTTCTTAGCCAAACCAATAGCTCTCAACATGTCACTGCTCCTTTTAGGTGCTTGAGTATCAGCCTTTTTCTTCTTATCAACAGTTTTGCATAACTTCCTTTTCTTCTTCTGACTTGGCTCAGGTAGTGTAGTATGTTCTTCAACTGGTGCAAATACAGTAGAATCAACATTCTCAGTTTGTGTATTTTCTCCTTCATTTGGTGCGAGCGCTGGAGCTGGGTTGCAGACTTGAGATTGTTGAACTTCATATGTTGCCATCATCTCATCTAGTAGTTCATCAAGCTCAGCTTCATTTAATGGATCCACACCTGCTTGAATTAGGTTCACCATCAGTAGTAGAGGTTGATTTCTTGTTCCTTGGTGTTTTCCTCTGCACACACAAAAAAAGTCAAATTCTGCAGCATAATTATGACATTAGATATGTAGTATACAAAATTACCTTTCTCTTCATTAGGGAAAATGAATATTAAGAATATTCCAACCTTTACAAGAAAAACAATAGATCAAGAAAAAAATCTGAAAACAACCATGGATCAAATACAAAGAGAAGGGTTTTTTAAACCACTTATAAAAATTACACGAAATCCTGGTTTTTGAACTTATTGCAAGTCGCCACCAATTGTTATTATTTTGGGTTAATACTTTTTTACCCCTGCCATATAGGGTCTTTCCGAAAAACTCCATTGTAAAATAAATCACATAAATTACCCCAACATTTGAAAAAGTCACTCATAAAACCTTTGCCAGACCAAGTCATCAAAATTTCCTATGTGTCAATGTTTTTCTGATATTTTCATTAAATTTTAATTCCACATGTGTATTACTATTTTGCTTGGACATTAAATTTTTCTTGCGCTCTTCGGAGAGATTACCTCGAACGAGGGTCTTTTGATCAAAATCCGAACTCGGTGTCTCCGCGACAAATGTAGCCAACGAAATTTGTGAACTTTTGGCACTGGTCCTACCTCATTTAGATAAAAATCGAGCGAGATATGATTTTTTGAACTTCGCGTATCAGATGAAAATTGCTCGGTTCGTCTCAAAATCAAGTCCAAAGAATAAAAAACTGCTTTTAAATGGTAAGGAATTGGCTCTGGACTTGTTCACGAGAGCTGTAGAGGACTTCTAGGACTTCGATACGTAATTTTAGAAATCGGTCCCGCTCAGTTTCGATGTTCCATCTGGGAGATATGAATTTTTTAGCGCGTCGAGAACACGGTACAACACTAAAATTTAGTTCAATCCACTTGAAAGATCAATTTCTTTGAGGACCTTATTCACGCAATTTGCTTTCTGCTTTGAAACGAAAGTTGTAGATAATAATGAGAGGGACTTGTCATTCGAAAATCATCAGAAAATACTTGACGAGCTGAGACATATGCCTTCTGGAACGCCCGAAACGCACCAAAAACTCAAAATTCACTTTATTGAGAAATAAGCAATTAAAGTCTTTTTTTTTTACGAAACGGCCTCTGATCTGAACAGATGAACTGGAGAATATATTGCAATGATCCCAATGCTCATGGAACCAAACCAAAATAGCTTTCTGACCAGAAGATCTTACATCAAGCATATGAACTGAAAAATATCGATATCAGTTTCGAAGTGATCTGAAATAGCCGAAACGCACAGTTTCTTTCACAAATTGAGATGCTTAGAACCTGGTAACCATGCGATCAACCCTATGCATGTATATGCATGATGTACGACAATACAATTATAAGCCAGAAATACTGAAATGAAAAGGTTAAATTTTGGGGTACAACATATATACGAGAAACGTTTTTTTAGTGATTTTATCAAGGAGACGAGGTTTATAAAAGCATTTTGTGAGTGTGTGAGAGTTGTTTTAGTAACTTATGAATTATTCTAACATTCTTACAATAGTGTGGTCATTCAGACATTGCGCTAAGCGCACAACTGACCTAACAAACTTTCACACTTTCTCATTTTCACAAATTTGAAACTTTAACATATTTGCTACATTATCTTTGACTTTAACACTTCATTGAATTCTTGAATCTTCTCTCTGACGAGACTTGCGATAGCTTTAGGATGAGCAATGTTATCATAGATTGTTTTAACAAAATGTAAGTCTTATTGATATGTCTGACACTGTTCCACCATGCATCGTAGTAAATAGATTGTTTCCATGATCAACCTCTGACATAAAATGAACTTAGTTATGAGTAATTTGAGTTTCTTTTATGAGATTGAGACTAATTTGCACAAGTTTTCATTTTTAATCCCCCTATAAAAGTGGTGGTGGGGGTTTCAACTGTAAAAGATTTTAACAAATGTGTAACGGTTATAGAATCGTTGGATCTGAATGTATTTTTATGATGATGAAGATCCAACGACTATGCAACAACTTGACAGAAACTAACAAGTCAAAGACTTGTCGGACAATTAATATTAACAAATTTATAGTTTATAAAGAAGATACATTCACTTTAAGCCAAAATGTTACTTACATAATAGGGAGAAATAGATTCTATGGAAAATTTAATTGACTTGTAATACTAATATACTATAGTTCTTTCACTCTATATATAGTATTTATAAAGAGGCATCTAAAACTGAATCAGAATCCTGAACCAGACTTCTATTCCCTATTTGCAAGAATTTTGCAAAAACTCCAACTAATGGAGCAGTATTATAAGTGCAAGCCTCAGTTTGCACATAATTGTTCCTTTGATCCTCAAAATTGTCTTCATTATCAGGTCCTCCAACCAAAGCTCCAACCAAAATATTAGGATTTGGTTCTTGGACTCCATACCAATTATCATAACCTTGTGTGCACCCTATGAACCCTTTATTCTCTTTATATGATACAATGGATGCACCTCTATGATGCACCCTTTTGGGATACTTAGGCCCATAGCCCACTAAGTAACTCATGTTAAGTGGGTTTGAACCCAAAATGTAATCAGCTTGTGACTTTGCAAAACTTAGAATTTCTTCATAGCCCACAATTCCATTTTGGCAATTGAGCTTTTGATTTTCACTTTTGAGAAAGTCAGAGTAAACTGTGAGTAGAAATGATGCAGTTGAAACATATTGCATGTTGTTCCATTCTCTTACATAGAGTAATCCAGCTGGTGTTCTTTCCACATTGCTGCTTCTATTGTTTTTGTTGAGACATGAACAAATATAGTACTCTGCTTTTGATTTGTACTGTTCTAGTATAGCAGCATGTTTCTTGTGTTTTGCATCCATCAAAAACTGCAAAAGATAATCACAACCACTTGAGAACACAACTCTTAAAGCCCAAAATGAAGGCCCGTTATTCAAACAAAATAACAGGTGGATCAATGACAGGGCATGTGAACAATGTGTCACATGTTTTCATCCACCATCAATCATTGTGCATTACTACTAGCAACATAATGAATGAAATGAACCCTGAAACTTTCTTCTTCTAAACATGCATATAGACAGACCTTTGTAAATAAGGGAAATAGTACTATTCCAAGTAACCAAAATATGCTCTATCAATTTTGCAATGGATCTAACTGATTTATTGCAAACACTTGGAAGAAAACAAGAAAATATGCTTTACTTGAATGTGGGCCATACATTACAGTAATAGGTTGCCTCATGATAAGTTGAAAGGTTGAGAGATGAGATATACTATCAATCAGATAAGCAATCAATGGTGTTCATTATTACATTTTTGACAGTCAATGCATGTATATGTAGGTGAAATCTATACATGCATGCTTTGAGTATTTAACAAACAGATAATAGAAATTTAAGACAAAGATTTTGTTGTTTTTATTTTATTTTGTTTTTATAAGCCCTATTCATATAATAAATATTAGTTATAGCATGTTCCAAGGGATGCATTGTTGCCACCATTGAAATTTCAACATTTGGCACAAGCATAGCCTTAGCACTTTAATTGAAGTGTGATCAATTGCACATGGCTTTGTTCTTGCATATACTTTTCAAATTTTCAACTCCTATTGACAATGTACTGGTACACCATATATATTGTGTTCCATCAAATCAATGATAAATTAATGACTTTTGAAAATAAAGTAAAAAATACAAAAATATTAAGTCTTAATCCCATCATTTAAGTTTTGACTTCATGTTAGTAAAGCTATATGCAGGCAATACTACCGAGAAATAAGCCATTGATTGAAAGATGAAGACAAAAAACAAATAAATAAAGTGTTTAGAAACAAAAACCCAAAACACATATTCAAAAACAAAAACATATAAAAGCAAAAGGCACTGGACCATAAACCTTGACTTGTTTAAATTAGAGCTACCTAGTGGAATGTGGAATGTGAAATGAGACAAAAAGGAGTGATTAAAGGAAAGCCTTTTGTTTTTATTAGTACCTTTGATGCTATTATTTGAAGACCAGCATATTTAACATCCCAGCTAAATTCTGTAATGGACCAACCAATACCACCAAAGGTATGAGCCTTAGAAATAATGTAGTCAAAATAATGTTCTCTGTCGGTGGCTTTATACAGCCACATAGCTCCCCACAATAACTCATCCATGTATCCACTCACCGACGCATAGTAGTTTTTCACTACTCCAACACTTCCATCATATTCTCCTCTGTACTTGTCCCCAAACTCAAACACCTACACAATTGTACACACATAAATAACTCATTAATCAAACATTGCTCTCAATTACTAAAACAATCTAAACACAACCAAATTCATTACTCATGTTTTAATTAATTGCCACCTCTAACTACTCAAACACGTCTAATTACCAAATTAGCCACTGAAAGATGCGTACAAGACAAAGAATGAGTTTGACAAAATCACGTTCGAAACTACAAATATAATGTAGCTTTTACAAAATTACGGCGTCTTACAGTAATTTTATCAAACACAAAACTAACAATATTTCAGTAACATTTTTTTCAATTTCGATAGAACTATAAAGAGAACAACTAACTCAAATCAAAAACATAAACAACTAGTATTATTTTGCATACTTTACTAATCTCCTAGGTACTTAAAATGGAGAAGTTAAAGCAATTATTGTTGATATTTAAAACAAACCCACCAAACCAAACACTAGTACTATACTATACTATACTATACTATACTATACAATACTATACCTGATGAGCATGGTGCAAAAGTAGTTGAGAGTAATGTGGATTAGTTTTCCTAAACACAATGGAAGCAGCTGCCATAGCAGCAGCAGTTTCACCAGCCAGATCTGAACCTGGATTCTTCTCATCTATCTTAAATGCTCTTCTTGAAGTTGTCATGTCCTCCGGACGTTGCCAGCAGTAATGATCAGTGTCTCCATCACCCACCTAAGTAAACCTTAAATTAGAGATATTTTTGGTGTTATTACATCGAAATTGAAATGAGTAATAACAATAACTATTATACCTCTGCCCATAACACATTAGGGCTAGTATGAGCTTTGATGAAGTAATCAGTTCCCCATTTAATCGCTTCCATTACATGACGAAGCTCGCCGGCTTCTATAAGCTCTTGCCTGTATTCAATAGCACTCCATGATAACATTGTGACAGTAAATGCCATTGGTAAACCGAATTTCACATGATCACCTGCATCATAGTAACCTCCAACCAAATCCACCTGAACAGTTACAAAGAATCACATACATGTGTCAGTAGAAATTATCAAAAAAAAGTAAACAAGGTTAAGAATGTGATCTTACTCCTTGTTCTAGACCGTCGGTGAGACCGGAATGGTGACGCCAATTGACGCGTTGGTTATACGGTAACCTCCCGGAGCGTTGAGCTTCAAAGTAAAGGAGGCTTTTAGAGAGTGCATCAGCATAATCAAAGGAGTGAGATATGCAAAATGAGGTGAAAAAAGTGAAGAGAAAAATGTGATAATGAGGATTCTTCATTGAGTTGTTGTTGTCTTCTCTTTTCAGTTCCCTCTTAAACAAGTCAAGAGAAAATTGAAATGAGTTAGGCAGGAGATAAAAGCAGGGGAAATAAGTTGAAAAAAAGTGATATTTGAAAGGTGTGTAGCTTATGCGTATTTATATTTATAGGGTCTAATAATAGGAAGGGAAGAGAATATCAGGTGAGAATTTCAAGTGTGTTTTTGACACAAGTTGAATTTTCATTTGATGATCAAGTTTTCTAAATTTGAATTTGGCAAGTAAGTTATTATGTGGGGAATTGTTTTACTGGAAATTCAATTCAATGGGAGCTATTGTCCACTATTTGTTACATGGATCGATGGATACCCCTACATATTCGAATTCTAATAGCAGCCATGTGCCGTGTTATAAACTCAAAAAAAAAAAATTTAATTGTATTTAAGAAAATTTTCTATGTTTAAAAAATGTGATTTTTTCTTTTTGTAGTTTTTTCTTTCACTAAATTAAAATAAACTCATATAGAACCTCCAAGAATTAGTCTAGCGGTGGATGTTTGGATCTTAAAAATGTGACGGTAGAATTAATTCTTCTTAAATTAGTCGATTTTAAACGGTGGAATTGATCTCATCTAGATTAGTTAGTCATTCCACCTTCTAGATTAGTCAGACATAAGATCAGATACCAAAATTTTTATTTACAATAATTTCATATATTACTGATCTACTGATCAAAGAGTACTCTATAATGAATATATCAATTTTTATTTTTTTCTAACCAAACTAAAATTAGTTCATACTATTAGTTAGTAGTATTATATACTAGTAATTTAATATTTTTCTGTTATCTAGTATTTATATTTTATTATAGATTTTTGTTTAAAAATTTAGAATCTTTCTTTTTTTTTTTTTAAAATGGTATCAAAGAGTTTGATTGATTCAATGGATTATTTGTAACAATAAAAATTACTCTCTTACTATGGTTTTATTATTTGTTTTCTCATTGGTTCAATTGATTAGTTTTAGCAACTTAGTGTTTATAATTTTGTTTCTCTCCGTACAAATAAAATTGATATATTTTTTTTAGAGTTTTGTGTCTGAATTTTAAATTCTTAGAAAATTAGTCATGATGAGTGAAAAAGATTATTCTCTTTGCTCAATTAGTGTTCAATTTAATAGACTATTGAAGTTTTGGAATGAAAGGAAAAATGATGGGGATGTTGATATATGGAACTTTTGTTGAACCCGCGTATAAAAAAAAATGAAGCTAACATATGCAAAAATGTTGGAACATGAAATTATAGTAATTTAAAGATCTTCACTTGATTTAATAATTATGTTTCTTAGTCAATAGGTGTGCATGTAACTGTCAAAATATGATATTATTAAAGATGTTTGGGATTATTTGAAATATTTGTATAATCAATCTAATTTTACAAAATGGTATCACTTGGAGAGTGACATTAAGGCTCTTAAACAAAATAATATGACCATTCAACAATTTTACTCTGTCGTGATTGATTTACGGGATCAATTGACTCTTATAGAATAAGTGGAATTAAGAATTGTGAAAGCATACATCGAGCAAAAAGAAAAGCATCGTCACGTTCAATTTCTGATGCCCATTTATGATGATTTTGAGAGTCTTCATGGAAGCAATTTTTCTTCGTAATTCTGATTCATTTGTTAATGAGGTATTGGCATAATTGAAATCAAATTTAAGACTCACTCTGATACAGTTCCAAATAAAGGAACTCTCTATCGTCCTCCATTTGTTTTTGTTGCTTATGTTCACAAAAGAAATATCAAGGTAGAACTATACTTGTTATTGTTGTATGTGTTTTTTGTAACACCCTAATTCTACCTTAAGTTTAATATGTAAAAATCAGAGTAATTTAAAATTTCATAAATTAAATACTGAGGCGTCACACCAACAAAAGAACTCACTTAAGATGGTTTGTTTTAAAGTGTAAATTTCAGATACATAGCTTCGACGGAAAACATAAGGTGATTCATAAAAATCAAAACATCTTCTTTATTAAACTTCCTTAACCAATAATATTTTCATAAAGTATGATTCTTCTTTACAAAAGGAAAGCAACAAAAGAACAACAACAATGACAGCATAAATATTCCTCCCGAGTGCTACGTATCAGAGCGACAACGACACTAACATATAAACTCCATCTTCATAACCTGCACGTTACCAATATATAGGTAACGGCGAAACAAGTAAAGGGTGAGATACTCCAAAACATATAATTAAAGGCATGATACGATATATATATATATATAGTTTCGGAATTATAAAGGGTATAGATTAATAAGTGTAATTCCAACACATAATCAAAACTCACTTACTTTACTAGTCATCCTATTGTGTATAATCTACACTTTATCACCATAACCTCATCGGCATAAACGTCACAACAACACATAAACTTCCATCACCACGAAATCGTCACGAGCTAATACATCACTAATTAACACGGCAGTCTTAAACAACAACATTAAATCATACTAATAACTTAATCATCATAAATAAATCATCACAAATTGGCTAAAGCCCATCTTCGCTTTTGGCATAAAGTCCATCTTCGCTTTTGGCATAAAGCCCATCATCACAACATCATCACAAACATATATCATCGCAATTCAATATCATCCATCAATCAACAAAAATCCAACGCCAAACAACTCAAACATAAACGTAACCGACTCCATGAGACACGACTATGTTATGCATGTGGTACCCATCGCTTTGTCCGTAATTAGGGACACTTGGCATAAAGCCGATCTTCGCTCGGCATAAAAGCCATCATCGCTTGGCATAAAAGCCCTCTTCGCTTATGAAATATATGTGACTCGACAATAAAACAACACAACACAAAAACATCATCATCGCTCATCCAAATTGGCATAAAACCCACATCGCCATAATTTATCCAAAACAAGATAAATATATAATCGCATCATAATTGCATTATGCAAACATCACTAATAAATTCACCAAAAATCATGCATTCACAAATCAGAAGCATTTGTTAACAACATCAATTTAATCATCACATCATCATGTGCAAAACATATATCATCGCATTGCATATCAACAAGTATTCATTAATAAATACATCATCGCAAATCTTACGTTTATTCACACCGTATCATCATCAATTAATTCACTAAATTCCGAAAACGGGAAAAATAGTCAAACACCTAAAATCGTCGCGAAATCCGTTCCTAATAACCGGTATTAGTCATAATCGTCGACGTCGAAATCGGATTGTCCATACGTGCCTTAAATCTACTAAAACACAATCCGATTCAATTTTACCGTAAATTCGCCTATTTCGGGTCGTCTCGTAAAAACTCGTAATTTTCAAAAACTAACCCCACCACTACGTTCTACACGTCAAACTTAGCTAGCACGTCAATTTTCGTTGAATTCGGAGCAACTTGCTCCGTCGTCGAATTTATCAAAATTGGAAAATCGGAACATAATCGGGTTCTAAATTTAATCGGCTGTCTTATCCCCTAATTATATTTTATGGTTACCAAATGCTGCTAGGTGGAATTGGGATAATTGAAATAAACAGAAGCTACCAGCAGAAAAATTATGCAGAAACTCATTTTCTGCAAAGAACAGCAAAACTACTTGCATACAGAAAATGAAAGCTACAGCATCGGAAATTCCACA
The DNA here is from genome assembly GCA_021764765.1 of Vicia sativa. Lineage (NCBI taxonomy): Eukaryota > Viridiplantae > Streptophyta > Magnoliopsida > Fabales > Fabaceae > Vicia > Vicia sativa. Next base: position 189,218,978 of record CM038794.1, read on the forward strand.
AGTCCATTGCAGGACAAGGGGACGGACGTCCCTGGCTACTCTTGCCAATGGAGGCGGGGGCCTCAGTTAAGGGGGTGGCCGCCCCACACTTGGAGGTGGGTGCCTCCCCCATGAAACAATTCCCATCCAATTTCCTTGTGTTCCCTACATTTTTACTGTATATCATTTTCTTATTTTTATTTTCTGGTTTTCTATTCTACTGCTATAGTCTTCTTCATTCCAAACCTTCCATTTTTGTTACTTCTAAATATGCAAGCTAGCACCAAAACACTCACACTCTATATTTCTAACTCAAATTTTCCAAATCCTTTCAACCATCATACAACCAAAACTCAAAAATCAACCTATTAATTTTTCCCAAATCTAACATATATCATCAAACCCTAACTATAATGAAATGGAAAATCAAACCCCTTACCATGGAAGCTTGGATGATTCTTGATGATCCTACAACCCAACCTCAAGCTCTTGCTCAAGATCTTCCTCTTCTCCTCCTCTTGTTCTTCTTTTCCCAAACCCCTTCTTTTTCTCTCAAGTTTCTATTTTGGTTTTGTGTTCACAATAGAAGGAAAGGAAAAGAAAAATGGTTTTTATAACTTGTTTTCTTACTAGCTCCCTCTCTTGCTCTTGTTTGGCTTAGGTATTTGAATGGAAGGAAAGTGAGGAGAAATGGTTCTTATAATGGTATTTTCCCCTACTAGAAGCCAAGGGTGAAAAACCCAATTCTAACAAAATGTTCCCCACACCCCTATCTAATTATATCATTACTTCAATCAATTAAAATAATTTCGGGGAATTAAATATCGGATCCGAATAATATTTTACCGGAACGTCGCCTAATATATTAATAGATATATTAATTAACGCAATTATTCTCGTCGCAAAATAAACATCGATCGGAAATTCGAAAATATTAATATAATATAATATTAATTAAAACGGGCGTTACATTTTTTGTAAGAAGAAAAGTCATTAGAAATCTCAATGTTCTAAATTGTTGAGAGCAAATAAGAAGAATTTTAAAAGTCTACTATACAATGTTGTAGTTGCTCCTACTACCATTGGTTTTTGTTCTAATTATAATTTATGTGTGTCAATCTAAGGAATTTTTTTTTGGAATAACCAAGTTTTAAAAAAAAATACAAAAATAACCAATTTTTGAAAAAATTTACGCAAATAACCAACTTTCAGGTGTAAAATATAAGCAGGAGCCATCTCAGATGGCTCCTGCATTGATTTTAACAAGCGAGCCAACCAAAGATGGCGCCTCTTAATTTTTGTTCTAAAAGCCATCTCAGATGGCTCCTATGTGTAAATCTAATGAGAAAAGCCATCTGAGATGGCGCCTAGGTCTAATTTTTTTTTATTTATAAAAAAATTCAATTTAAATTAAAGTGCATGGCAATGTTGTGAAATAAATCTTGTATTATAAATTTTCATTACAACGAAAAGCGATTTCATAAGTTTATTCCCGACAACCCGGGACTCGTAGATGACCATCGGTTCCACATGCGCATCCTCTCCTAACTCATCTGATGCGAGGTTCTGGATCCAGCTGTTGATGGATCCATATAGGGGGTTGGACATATGCTCTTTGTTCGGTGTATTGAACTTGGGTGTGTGGCATATGTGAGTATTGGAATTGTAGGTCGGACATTTGGTTGGGTGGGTGATGAGGTTGTTGTTGGGGTTGGGGTTGGGATTGAGTGTTGGTGGTTCTGTGTCGTCGGGTTGGTTGGCGGGAAGTTGATGGACGTTGATAGTGTTGTTAGGGTGGTTGTTGGTAGTGTTGTTGGGGTGGTTGTCGGTAGTGTTGTTGGGGTGGTTGTTGGTATTGTTGGTGTGGTTGTTGTTGGTGGTGGTGGTGATGAGGTTGTTGTTGGTATTGTTGTTGAGGTTGTTGTTGGCGGTAGCGTTGTCTTGGTTGTTGTTGGTATTGTTGTTGAGGTTGCTGTTGGCGGTAGCGTTGTCTTGGTTGTTGTTGTGGCTCTGAAGGTTGCCCCCACTAGGTGCGAGGGTCGACCAAATAGCGGGGTTGAGAAACATGCATATCTGGATTTGTGACTGACCGGTACCAAGCAATGTATTGACGAGAGTGTTGCATAATCTTGTCATCTTCGTAAACGGGACATTGTAAGATATGGTTTGCTCGGTTTTTCCACATCCTACAATACTCCCTGGCAAAATTTCTCCAATTATTAAGTCCCCATTGCGGCGTGTGCACATGTTCATCAAGATGCACTAGTACTTCTTTTTCCAATTTACAAGTCTCAGACCTTGCTCAACGTATACAACAATGCCTTTGAACCAGTAGCAAAAGCAGATTATTGGCCTGCGTACGAAGGGGAAGTAGTTTGGCATAACAGTCAAATGCGGAGAAATAAAAAGGGTCGTCCCAAGAGCAAACGTATAACAACTGAAATGGACGACGTTGATAAACTAGAAAGAAAGTGTGGTCTATGTCGTTAATCTGGACACAATCGAAATAATTGTCTCCAACGTGCTACAAGCTCAACATCCTAAAATTTGTATTTCATTTATCTGCACTTTTAATATTGTAACAAATCTTCTTCTTTCCATTAATAGCATTTATTACAAACACCAATACGCAGACAACAAAATTAAAAACTACACGATTAAAACAACAACATGAAAAATGACGCATCAACAACACAAAAAATTATTTAAGACACTACAACCGTCAAAACAATCTCATCGGAACCATACATCATCGCAATAACGTCGACGCTGTTTTGACTTCCTCCAACCAAATTCGAGGTTGACCAGTTGTGAAGTTCATGGTTGTTCTCTTCCTCTGGATCCTTCTAATTTCTTCACCAACTTCTATTTCTCCCTCTAACCAACGCATCAACTCTTTTTTCAGTTTGGCCATGGTAAATATGTGCCAAAATTTCATTTTCATTGGAGGTTTTTAGGTCGAGAAAACAACGTATCCATCTCTGGTATGGATGTATGGAGATGTCATGATAGAAAAAAGAAAGAAAAAAAAGTAACAGAGAATAAGAGAAAATATAAGAAAGAATATGAGATGAGAAGTTGAAAAAATGTGAAAAATGAAGGAGGGATGAGTGTGCATTTATAAATAAATAAATAAAAATACATGTAAAGTACTAGGAGGAGCGTCATCCTAGATGGCTTATTGATGAGCAGGAGCCACATGGGATGTCGCCTATGTGTTAGAGTTAAGAGTAAGAGAACAACCTATGGCGCCATATTTGTCCTGAAAATTAGTTATTTGCGTAAAAAATTTTTAAAAGTTAATTATTTTTAATTTTTTTTATAAAAATTTGGTTATTCCAAAAATAAATTCTCAATCTAAAATCACTTCTCAAATATATGATATTGCATAGCAGTTTCAAAAGATTCTTGTCATCATTTAGCCATGTGACATGTGTACTTCTTCTATCAAATGTTTGAATTCTTTAGTCTAACAAATATGTCTCCCTCCATATGGTTCCTTGATTCTAGAGTATCAGATCATATGTCATATGATGATAAATTATTTGTTTCTTTAAATCATTTTTATCTATGTCAATTATGATTGTTGATGGTACATCAATCACTTCTTGTTATGTGCAGGATCCATATTATAGAAGGCTGATTGTGATATGTTATAGATATGAGGAACTTTATGTATTGGATGAGTTGAAAGTCTCAAGATATTGGAGCTCAACTTCTACTTCCACAACTAATTCATTAGCTTCTTTCCATTTTAATTATTCGTCTTCTAGTTTTTAGTTATGGCATTTCCATCTATGACATATATCGGCTCCTAGATTAATAAAAGTACTTAACTTGTATTTGAGTCCAGTAATATTTCAAATTATTCTAGTTGTAACCTTGCAAACTTAAAGAGTATTTTTATTTTAAATGCACTCTTTAATTTAATTCACTCTAATGTATGGGTCCATCATCGATTATTATTAAATGTGGTTTTAAATACATATAATTAAAATAAGAGTTAAATATTTTCACGTTAAATATCTATGAACAATTAATTGTACAAAATAATACTTAGTGTATATTAATTAAATTTATTATAAATGTATAAAAATTAAAGTATTTGATAATTACACTTCAATGTTCAATCCATAAAAAATAAAGTAAAATAAAACCTTAAACTAATCTAATTTCAAAGGGTAACACATATTTTTTATTAAATACTAGTAAATAATTCGTGCTGTCGCACGGGGCTGGTCGAGATTTCATATAACGTGAAACTAATCTTGTCATGTAACAGAAAATTCGTTTTTAATTCGGCCAAATTTAGTGTATCAAACTTATTTGACAACATCCAAAAATGTAAATTGAAAACATGATTGTATAACAAAATAAGAAACTGTCATTAACCTGTGTAACGTTTTACGAAATTATTTTTAATATTATAACTTATTTCCGTTACTAAAATAATTATATAAATATAGACTTCTTTTGTTTATAAGTGTCATTAACCTGTGTAACGTCTTACGAAATTATTTTTAACTTATTCATGTTAAAAACAATTGCATCAATAGTTGAATTTTTTTTATTATAAAAATATTTGTAACTTATTCCCGTTTATAAAAATTATAACTTCTTTTTAGTTTATAAAAAATAATTTTTTATCATGTTATAAAATTTTATGGATAAAAATATAATTTATTTTTTATTATGTTATAAATATGGAAGTAAAAAAGAATAATAATTTTAATAATATAATTATTTTTGTTTTAATATAAATGTATTATTGATAATTAAAAAAATTACAACTATAAATAATAATATAACATTTATTATTATAGATATCCGTAGGGAAAGAAATAAAAAATTAGATCTAAGAATATCGAAAAATCGCTTAAAATATTAAATAGTAATTTAACATTTATTATTGTTGATATTAGTAGAAAAATAAAAAATTATCAAAAGAGAGAAAGAAAAGATATCTTCTTTATTTAAATAAATCATAATTTTTAATTGGAATAGAATTAATGAAATGACAATGTATAACCACTTTTAAATTATTTTTTTATATATCATATTTACAATTTTTCCAAACCTACAATATATAACAACTCCTCGTCAAATTGTAGTCTTTTAACATTAGCTAAATTGTGAATATTGCAGGCTCTAACAACTAATATTATATATTTTATTTCAATAACATTCAAAATCATATAGTTTTTTCTTAAACTACTTTCTAAATAATATTTAAAATTATACCAATATTATATATTTTATTTCCATTATTTACATTAAATTGATTTTTAATGGATCAACTAATATTTTAAAAATAATTTAATTGAATTAATTGATCAATTAACTCTTTAATAAAGTTACTATACATATAATCGAGTAAATGATTAGTTAAATAATTATTTCTTTAAAATACATCATTTTTATTAATATTTCATAAAAATATATGATTTTAAATATTTTTAGTAACAAAATAATATTTAAACTATAACAAAATGTAACTTATTCAATTTATAAAAAGGATTGTATGAATAAATTTATACCTTTTATTATTAATTTTTATGATTATCATTTTTCATTAAAATTTCATGACTACAATTTAATATTTTTTTATCATGATTACAATTCTAAAGTTAATTTAAAAAGATTGTGATATGCTTTATTGATCATACATTTTTGAAATCAAATCATGCATAAAAATAAAATGTATTAATGTTACCATTCAAAATAATTTCTATATATAATAAAATTAAATAATATTAATACCTCCATTCAAAAGATATATTTGTAAAGTTTTGATTTAATTATTTTTATATTTTTATATATTCTAATGTATAAAATATTGGTACAATATGAAACAGTATCAAACCTATAATATTAAAAGAGAATTCAAATTTGATTGATCATAATATTTTACAAAATCAAATCATACATAAAAATTAAACATATTTATTTCACCTTTAAAAATAATTTCCATATAAGTATAATAAAAATAAATTATAATAATGTCTTCATTCAAAAGATATATTGGTAAAGTATCGAATTAAATGGTACTCAAATATTTGATTAAAAAATTGTAATATATGTTTCTAATATTGTATAAAAATATATTAATTAGCCATACTTTAAAAAAATAAATCATAAATATTTTATTAAAAATTATAATATTTATTTCTAAAATTATAGCAATTAAAAATAAAAAAATATCAATACAAAATAGTATTTAAGATCCCTATGCTTTAAATATTTAAGATAAATATTAGAGTTCTTATTTACTTTACCTTTTATATATTTATAATATACTTTTTTGTTAATTTTATTAACAATATGTTTATAGTTAGCAATACATCGTTTAAACTACGTTAATTTTTTCAAGAATATAAATATAACCTTTTAAAAAAAATATAAAATGATATTATATAAAATTAATTTCATGAAATAAATTTATTAATTAAGTGTTATATAAATATTTAATACATTATATTATACCATTAATTTATATAAAAGTTATATTATAACATTAATTTATATAAAATGATTTCTATATAATTCCATTCAAAATTCCATTCAAAATTTATTGATCATAAATTATAATTCCATTATCATAAATTTTTGAAATCAAATCATGCATAAAAATAAAATATATTAATGTGACCATTCAAAATAATTTCAAATGATAATAATGTCTCTATTCAAAAGATATATTAGTAAAGTTTCGAATTAAATGGTACTCCAATATTTGATTAACAATATATTTATAGTTAACAATACATCGTTTAAACTGCGTTAATTTTTTCAAGAATATAAATGTAACCTTCCAATATATTAACCATTTCTGACAAAATGTATTAACAAAAGTTGGGCTAAAGAACCGCCACTTAAATCCATAATTCTGAAATCGTAGACAAAACAAAAAGTAATGCATCAAAGATAAAGTTTAATGCATCAAAGATAAACTTAAACTTAAGTGATTCAGGGTTCACAAAAATAAAACAATTTGAATTTAAACAGGTTTAACACCTTCACAATTTAATTTAAATCTTGAATATCTCCCACAGCATTATCATCTGGAACAGCTGAAGTATTCAAGTCATCATCACCATCAACAGAATCCTAAATATAACGAAATTCACAAATGTCTCACTTAAATGTAAAATTTTGAAAAGGAATAATTTTGAAAAGGAATGTTTGATCAACAAAGCCACCAATTACTTTAGGCACAATTGTTGGCTCTGATTCCTAAAAATATTCAGTTGAGATTAAGACAAGTAAGACAGGTAACCAATTACTTTAGGCACAATTGTTGGCTCTGATTCCTAAAAATATTCAGTTGAGATTAAGACAGGTAATATGTAGTTCAATAGACAGGTAATATGTAGTTCAATTACTTTAGGCACAATTGTTGGCTCTGATTCCTAAAAATAGAAAATTCAGTTGAGATTAAGACAGGTAATATGTAGTTTATATTGTGATAGTTGACATGAAGGAAATAAAAGTCAAAGTTGCAGTAGATACTTACCCTGTCGATTTCAGCAATCAAGTCCAAATATGACATTTTTGTAGCAAATAACAATCAGAAATGATAATTACCAATCAAGTAGTCCATGTCAAATTTCCAGGAAAGATACAAATGAGTAAGGGGGCATGTTATAAGATCAGCACTAACTTCTGAAACCAGTGTGGAATTTTGCAAGTTCAACTTGAACTGGTGCTGGTTCTTAAAATTATAAACATTCCCCTCAAGAATCTTGTTGTCAAATCGAGACAACGGATATTTTCGAATAGAAGCTTGAATCTTGTCACCCTGAAATTCAGAAATGATAAAACATTAAAACAAAATCAATTGAAATCTAATATCACATCTTGCATGAATATTTTAATAAGATATTGACATTGAATAAAATGAAGAAAAAAATCTTATACAACCAAGTCACCTGTATTTAGTGACATTGAATAAAATGAAGAAAAAAATCTTTAAAAGGATGAACATTTGAGGAAGAAAATACCGTCGGATTAAAAACAAAAATTCAGAGGAAAGAAACAAAAAGGATGGACTAACGAACTATTGAGAGGATACATTCACTTCATCGAGTGTTGTTACAACTAATCCTTGAGCATGCTCATGTACAAATGATTGGAAAATGATTGGAAAATGATTGAAAAATGATTGGAAAATGCATTTCCTCCATTAACAAACTCAACTTAGTCTCACCTGAATCTCCACAGCCTAAATCCACAACTTAAATCCGTACAAATCCATCAATAATTATAAAAAATAATTATCAGACCTTTTCATTGATGCAACTTTTATTTCATTGGAATTAGCTGCAGTTATTATAAATCCAGAACAATATCTCAAAGTTCAAAACCTAACCATATCAAATACAATAGAATAAGTTAATAACAAAACCTAAATCAAAAAGTCACACTGAAACCTTTTCGAATTCGACCACCACCACAATCATCACTGGAAACCCGTTGCCATCACCACCACACTGTCGTCAGAATTTGTTGCCTCCACTACATATTTGAATCTTAAATATACTTACAGGAAAAGGAAGAAACCCTAAAATATAATTCCACAATAACAAACCCTATCATCTGCACATATAAAATAAAATTTGTAAAATACCTCCTCCACATGTAAACAACATCACAAGAAAAATTTGAAATCAAACCTCCTTCAGAATTACAGATTTGGAAGAGTTAATTGTTGTCGATGACCTCGACATCTCTTACATGGCTTTGCAGAAAATTTATCCAAATCCATTGTTCCTAAAATAACAACAACCCGTCAGATATGATTTGTAAAGAAGAGAAAGAAGGAAGGAGAACATGAAGAAGGCAGAAGAAAGAATCAGTTGGAGAGAGATAATGATAAGGCATGGGAAGGGAAACCGTTTGGTATTCCCAGAAATTTTGAATCGTTGGCTTTTGATTAGGTTTTTGATTGGTGTTCCATTAGAATTTGAATTCTGATGAAGAGATGCATAATGAATTGGCATGGGAAAAGAAAGACGTTTGGTATTCCCCATATGGTTGGTTATGATCATCAAAAGCAAATATTCCAAATGGTTTTTTATTGTAAAAACAGTATAAAATTAATAAATGGGCAAAAAATTGTGGGATTTATTGCTATAAAAAAAATGAAAAAGTGGTGAAAATTTGTGGGAGTGCCACATCAGATTCAAATGAATGTGGTGCAAACATTTAAGGAATTTACAATTTTACCCTATTATAATAGACCAAATAGGATTTTTATCAGTTGGGGTATTGTGGTAATATCCAGGTACTTTTGTTTTTATAGATTTATAATAGATAATAGATTATAATAGACTTGATTTGTATTGATTTGGTAATTAATATCATTGAAGTGGAAAATCAAACAAAATTGTTGCATTTTTTTATTTTTTAAATTTCATATGCTCATTAGTCTTCTCATGAAAAGTCAAAGAGTTTTATCCATGACAAATTACAACTTCCAATATATCATTTAAGCCCACCCAAACAGTTTCCCATGCATGTTGCTATTCTACAACCACTTCTCCTCCTTCTTTCAATCCAACGCTACAAATTTCCTCTCTCTCTTCAATCAACACAACCCTCCACCTCCACCTCTACCTGAACAACCCTTTATAGTCTCCCTCCCTCTCTTTTGCACTACTGTTATCTGTTGTGACGTTCAAATTCATTGTCGAGCCATTTCGCTCTATGTTGAAGATAATGCCACCGAGAGTTTTAATTTTTCGTAGTTAAGGTTTTTGATATGGTATATCCAATTTTTGTTTGATATTTTTCAAAATTTACTGGTTTGTTTGTTATGAAATACTATTGTTTTTGTTTTGTTCGATTTTAGATAACTGGAATGTGAAGGGAATCAGCATAAAGTTTGATTTTTTTGTTTATTTTGGAAATTCATGTTTTAATGTTGTTGCTTTTGTAATAATGTTTCTTTCACTCATGTTATTAAATATGCAGAACTTGTTTTCTATACCATATTCTCTTCTGTTCTTAGTGATAGGTATTTCTTCTGCCATAAATCAAATATTTACTATCTGATTTACCTGATTTAAATCAATTATGTACAATTCAATGAATTTTGAAGGCTTTGAAGACATCAACCATGTTTCGTATGGAGGCTATGAAGAGCATTAAAATGTTTATTCACTGAAGTTTCTAACTTATTTCATTTTGTAAGTTAGGAATTTTCAGTCATCATATTAGCATTTTTTTTTTTTATAAGCAACTTGGATAAATAAAGGAGTACTAGGGGTACTCCACAACCCAAACAGCTACAAAAAATTTTGGAAATTCAGAAACTTATAAACATAATTATGGTTTTTTAAACCATTCATAAAAGTTACATTGAATTCTTTCTTTAGCATCAATTGCTAACCACCACCAGGAATACCATAGAATATCGTAGTACAGTTCATCGAGATACTTACTGTGTTAATAAAAATTATTTCGTTCCTTTGTTTCCAAATGCACCAGCAACATGTCAACCAAATACTCCTTGCGTTCTTTCTTGAAACTTTTCCTTTCAAAGCTTCTACAAACTTTACCGGTTGATCATTACAGTCATTTTGTTGCACAAATTCCAGTTCCCACCAATTGTAAATCTTCCTCCAAAGCGGATTCAGACTTGAACAATGCACAAAAATATGATTTAAATCTTCCTGTTGTTGTTGGCAAAAAATGCAGGCTGCTTGTTGTTGTTGCGTTATGATGCCACTAGAACTCAACTGTTTCTTTGAAGGGAGCCTATCTAGCACTAACCTCCAGCTGAATATCTTTAATTTCGAAGGAGCTCTTGCCTCCCATACTATGTCCAGCACCTCTTTACTTCTATCGTCTACTGGTTGAGTATTCAGAACCTGCATAAGAATATCGTAACCAGAACTGACAGTATATTGCTTTGATTTATTATAAGGCCAAATGATTTGATCTTGTTGATCTGCATCTGGGGCGTTACCTTCCAGAATTTCCCCAAGCTCCAAAATCTGGTTTGTTGCTGTCTCACCCCAGACTTCACCTCCTTTGTACAGATTCCATCTCCACACCCCTCCCTCCCAACAGCCTTTACTGCTCACGAATTCCTCTTTGAACCAGCATTCCTGGTACAATGTTGGAAACAATTCTGCCAAGGTATGTGCTCCAAGCCATCTATTCTTCCAAAAGAGTGCAGTATCTCCATTCCTTAGTTTTATCGTGATTTTCTTAGAAACCCCTTGAGCATCCTCACACAACAGTAGTATATCCTTCCACCAAAGAGATACATTCTAGTTAGAGCTCTTTTCTACTTCTCTCCACTGAATCTTCATTAGGTCTCCATATCTTGCTTGCATTATGCCTCTCCATATTGCTTCTTTGTCTACCATAAGTCTCCAAATCCATTCCGAAAGTAACGCTTTATTGAATTTTGTTGTATCCTTGATCCCGAGTCCACCTTCCTCTCTTATCTTACAAATGTTTTTTCCAGCTCACCCAAGCCACTCCCTTCTTGTCCTCCGCTCCTTGCCATAGAAAATTTCTTTGGATAGTTGTGATTTGACGAACGATCTTTACCGGTTCTCTATAAAAAGCAAGCTGATACATAGGGAGATTTGACAATACTGATTTCAATAGAGTTACTCTTCCACCTATTGATAGAATTCTGCTTTTCTAGGATGACAGTTTGGATTTGAAATTGTTGAGGACCGGTTGCCAGAAGCTGAGACAACAATGTCAATTTTGTTTTTGTAATTGTCGTTAGGGATCCGAACTCAAATCCTCTACAACCGGCTTCTCCGTGCAGTCATATTAAAATAATTTTCTAGTTTAGTTTAACAATCTACATTTGACTACATTGTGAAGTTCAACTATAGAGTCACCTCAACTCACCATTGTTCTGCAATATGCAGTAAACATGATTTTAATATAAAGTCAAGTGTTTGTTAACAATGTAAATCACTACAATTGAAACTCAATTTTGGCCAAATTAATAGTTTATGTATGTGATTGGTTCAGCCGATGTTGCATCTTGTTTTGGCAGATCCGCAACATTTCTACAGACCAGACTGGACTCACAAGAAATAACATTTGTAACTTGTAAGTCATCTTCTGCATTTGTTAAACTCAAAAGGAAACTTGACGTAAGCCAAAAAAAATCACTCTTGTACGCGTCAATAAACAACATCTACAAATACGCTATAGGAGATGGGGAGCTTTTGGAAGAGTTTGCACCTGCCACGTACTATTTCAGTTGCCATAGATATATAGATATATGATATCAGTGTAAGTCGTTAAGATCAATGATGTTTCGAGCTGTATTAAGCCCTAATAAGACTGGTCCAATTAAAAGGCAACCAAGACGTCTGCTACATAACAAACAAATGCACCTTTCCTCTAAGACATCACTAACTAGTTCGTTGTCCACAATCCACTTCGGGCCAACCGAGAACAGTTTTATCATCTCCCCTATATAAGTGTGACCTTGAGTCACTCCCAAGTTCCCCACACTTGAGCTTTCATAAACTGATTTGACTTGTCTTATGTATCCTAGTGAATCATGTGTTCTAGAGAAAAGCTAGAGCCCCTCTCTCGCTAACTTATCGTGTCACCCACGTACCTTAGGGTTTCGTGTTTCTCTATAGGCTTTTCTGGCGAAGCAAAATTAGGATATGAAGTTATCCATCGAACCCCGGTGAGGAAACTTTGGACGGACAACCCTTTCAACTCTAAGGCTTTTAAGGTGACTATGATCCAAGCATGACAGTTGAAGACAATGTGTAACACATGATCTAGGGAAAAATCTGTTTCTCTTCTGATTCTCAAACAAAAAGGACACTGAAATAGTGTTAAGAGGGGTCCTTAGAACTTTGATATGAACCTTCTTATCCTAGAAAATATATCAGGGTGAGATCAACCACCGGGGTTGCAGATGCATTGTGGGTCGTTCTAGACCAGAAACTATGATCTTCCTCTAAATCTGAGATCTGAGTTAATGGCTAAACAACTCAGAGATGTCGTGGAGGAGTTTATAGAAATAGATCAGAAGGAATTTAACAGGATGGGTAGGTTCTTGAGAATAAAAGTGAAAGAGTATCTTCAGAAACCTCTCAAATGAGGCACAGTTATGAAGCACCAAGAGAAGAGGTTGAAGGTTTCAAATACAAATGTGTCCCGACGTTCTATTTTGTGTGCGGGAAAATAGGTCATCGACTCAAAGATTGCGAGGAAATAGAGGAAGGTGAAACAGAGGGATATAAAGAAATAGAAGAATAAGACTTGTTCTTCGGGCCTTGGTTGCATGCAGGCATCTCTGCTACCTAGGAACGTGGATGAGGGAAGGAAAGACCAAAGTTTGAGTAATGTTAGTAGAAATTAGTTTGAATCCCAAATCAAAATAAATGCAATGTTACAAACAAAGAAGTAGAAGAGGAACAAAATTGGAAACAGCCATTGCGACAAAGAAGTTGGAAGCAGATATGAGGAAAAATCAATTAGTATAGGTTAGAACAACAAGTGGAACTCCTACAGGTATTGAATGTGAAGAAAAGAAGCACATGCAAGACATTGTGGGCGGTGATATCAACAACAACAAAATCAATTTATCAGAGGTGGTGTTGGAGGGCCAACACCGCCTAGCTCAATAAAACTCTTGAGTTTGAACTGTATGGAGTTGGGGATTCCTCGTACAGTTCGAGCCTTGTCAAGGCTCACAGAAATTGAATATCCCAGTGTAGTTTTCTTAATGGAGACAAGATTGAAGGATACTGATATACGGGGAATTAGGCTCAAGTATGATTATATTTATGGTCTAGGATGGATTGTAGTGGAAATAATATATATAGAGCTTGAGGTATATGTCTGGTGTGGAGGGATGATGTTGATATAACTATTTCTTCCTACTCCAAAAAACACATCGATGGGTTCTTTATTGGTGAAGGGGGCAATGAAAAGGTTCACTTTTCTACTGTGCACGGCTATCTTGATGAAGGTAATAAACGTCATACTTGGCAGCTTCTTCAAAGCTTATAGCCTGTGGGGTAAGTGGTTCTGTTTTGGAAATTTTAATGATGTGGTTAGTGTTGAAGATGAGCAGAGAGTCATAGCTAGAACTGATTATCAATTGTTGTGGGGTAGACAAACTTTTGATAAATGTGAATTGTTGGATGTTGGGTTTGTGGGGGCACCCTTTTACATGGACCAATGGAAGAGAGGGTAAGGAGAACATATAGTGTAGACTGGATAGAATGTAGGGGAACTCCAATTTCATAAACTCGTTTCTCACATATCAATTAAACATATCTACAAGTGCAACTCTGACCATGTTGTTTCGTCTACTGAGTTGGAGGAAAAACAACTCCAAAATAAGTAACTACTGGAAATTTCATGTGTACGAAACTTCATGCGTATTGGAAATTTCTAAACTCATATCAGAAATTTCGTTCAGCCATTTTATTCTTTTTTTATCAGGAACATTTGTGACATTATGAAAATATTGGGGGTGTCAAATTCAAATTGTAGGGTGACATGTTAAATTCTCTAACAATTAGCTTTGAGTGGCCCAATCTAATTGAGCTGAACATTAGATGTTTTACGATGATGAAAAAATTATTTTGTACTCCTACTTTTAGCTTTGTACCTCTACATTTCTATGGGAATTCGTTTCAATGGACGGGTATATAGCATGTGTCGTGTTACGATCCAAAAATTTTATGGGTGTGTTTGGATTGACAGTACACATAATTGATTCTAGCAGAATTGATTTTAATAGAATTGAGTTTATTTATGTTTGGATACATTGATACAAAAGTCTATTGAATAATAAACTTCAGTGTAAAAATCATTCAGAATCAATTCTGGAGACAGAAGCTACAAATTCTAACTTCAAGTAGAATCAATTTTAGAGCCAGAATCAATTCTATTTTTAATAAAACAAACACCTCAAAATTATCCAAAATCAATTCTTCACCTCTAAAATTGATTCTGGAACTTCTAAAAATCAATCCAAACACTCTGTATATTTTTACTATATTTAAGACATTTACTATGTTTGAAAAATATGTGTTTTTTTTTTCAAACCCTTTTTCTTTGACCAAATGAAAATTAATCTTGTAGGATCAACTCTCGCTTTCAATGTAAAGATTTCTTTAGTAGGGTTCTGTAAGTAAATTTATGTGCTTTATGATGCAAAATCTGAAGAAAAAAAAGTAGTACATGAGGCACTAGATAAAATCATGATAAACAGAACTACTGTTATTTTAGCCCCTGGCTTAAATTCAGTAAGAAATGCCACCACTATCGCCATTATTCATCAAGGAATAATTGGCAAATAAGGTAAAAATGCCTTCACGCTGCAGCTAACCTGCACTTGGGTAGTTGGGTTCATTCTTTTCATTTTACAAAGAAGAACGCAGAAATACAAAATGTTGTGACTGAATCTGACATATACCAGAAAGTATTTATGATTCTACAAGTCAAAGATCAATCTCAGATATTTTCCTTGTAAGTCATGCTTCAAGCTTTTTCACTCTCAGATTTGCTATGCTTTGTCACTTACCCCATGTACTTTCAACAAGTTTATAATCTCATGAGCCATAGAAATGACGTAGTTAGCACTGATTTTTTTGTTGGTTGATTTGCAGGTTTTCTTTGCCCTAAATGTGGCAGCTGTTGGCCCCTGATTCGGTGAAGGCAAAATGTGCCGCAATGTCTATCTTAGCTAATTATTGATTGAAAATCAAAAATAAATCCATGTGATGGCTCTGGATTGACACTGGAAGAAATGAAAGGAGAGGTAGGGTTTCACCATGTCGGTTTCAAGTACTCCACCAGACCTGAAGTTCAAGTATTCAGAGATCTTTGCTTGACCATTATGAAAGTGAAAAGCACTATTCTTTGAGATGAAAGCAACAAATAATCTGTTTGTAATGATAGAAATCAGACAGAAAGTGGAAGTGGAAAATCAATTGTGATCTCATTACTGCAAAGATTCTACGACCCGGATTCAGGTCACATTACAGTTGATGGAAAAAATCCAAAAGCTTCAAGTTAAATGGTTAAGGCCAAAAATGAGCCTGGTAAGCCAAGAGCATGTATTGTCTAATGACACGTACTAGCTAATATTGCATATGGAAAGGGAAAAGATGCAACTGAGACAGAGATAGTTGCTGCAGCAAAAATGGCAAATGCTCACAACAAGAAGTTCATTAGTAGTTTGCAGCAGGTATAACTAGGGGAACAATAGGTCAACAATCTTTCATAGGACTATTAGACTAGTCACCCTAAGAACAAACACACATATATTTGAGTTCATTGTAAAAATTATATGCAGGGCTATGACACCATTGTAGGGGAGCAAGGATCCAGATTATCGGGTGGACAGAAGCAACGTGTGGCAATTGCAATAGCAATAATGAGAATTCAAAAATGTTACTACTAGGTGAAGCCACCAGTCCCTTGATGCCGAGTCTGAAGAAGTAGTTCAAGATTGACCGGATCGAGCTATGGTTGATCGAACCACAATTATAGTGGTACATAGGTTATCCCCTATTATGGGTGCAGATTTAATTGAAGTGGTGAATAATGGAGTCAATGCAGAGAAAGAAAATCATGAAATGTTGATCAACAACAGAGGTGATTATGCTTCCATAGTAGATTCAAATCACTCAGAGCAGAATTACACAAAACAGAGTACATTAAGTGGTAGATTCAGATTGCAACTGTTAAGAGTCTCACATCGGATAATATATGGCCTGAACATGTGTTTATAAGTGAGAGCAATCCTCACCTTACAAGCCGGTTTTGTAGGGTTGAGTTAGGCTCAATCCACACATTCTAACATGGTATCAGAGCCTCATCTAAGATCCATTGGGCCACCCACCATTTAGTTCCACGCTCCAGCCCTAATTCCTGGGCGTGAGAGGGGGTGTTAAGAGTCCCACATCGGATAATATATGGCCTGAACATGTGTTTATAAGTGAGAGCAATCCTCACCTTACAAACCGGTTTTGTAGGGTTGAGTTAGGCTCAATCCACACATTCTAACAGCAACCAAGTCTTAGACGGAAGGAAAGAAATTTATATACATATACATATATGTATATATATATTGCTTTTACATTAAACTTACACGTCACAAACTTTCCCACCTTTAGACTCCTTAAAGAGACTGCATATTTCCACAGGTAAAAGAAAGCCTTAGCGTCTCCAACATCTACGAACAAAAGTTCTTAAAATACTCAGCAAAAACTATTTGCAAATACAATAATCTAATATTACTACTCAACATATAGACTAAGCAGTAGTGCTTGAATATAGTTCATCATACAACATTGAAAATTAAAAAGAAAATAAGCAATTTTACTGGCTAATAGTGGTCATAAGGTTGCCTAACCAACTAAATTTGTAGTGCTTGTTAAAGGAACCCGCACTTATATCATTTCTCCAACACTAAATGCACTATGGTGTATGAAGAATCCCATTGAAAAAGACAACATGTTTATACAATACCTTCTTTCGGTGGTTGGTTTAAGGAGAACGATCCAAAAGCCCGTAAACTGTAGCTAGCCAACCTGAAGATTATGCATTCCCGGAAAGTCATTTGGAAAGAAACCTTGATTGTCAAGACCAGAACCACTCACAAGTTTCATTTCCACTGAAATACAATGATATTTTAAGCAAATAAATATATACCAATCAATAGCAGTTAGAATCGGACCAACTTTTATTGGAAGAAAAGTCATTACATATTTCTAATAAGTTAGCCCGTTCACATATTTGAAACATTTTTCCAACATCTTGCAAAATACAAGGCAATATAGATACATTAATAAATTAATAGTGTAACTAGTTATGTGTGTATATTTTGTAATAGTTCTATTTTTTCATTCTTTTGCATCTTCCACTCTAGTGGAATCTAAGTCCTGATTTTAAGCTTGAAAAAAAAAAAGTTTAGACGCCGAAAAACATAGAAATACAATTCAAGATGAAGGAGAGTACCTTAGAGGGAAGAGGAAAATCCAACGGTTGAGTTGAAACAAATTTTCTGACAAATCAATCAGCCCCATTGATTTACAAGGCTCGTTGATCGACATTCTAACTGCCAGTGCTGGTAATGACAACGAGAATGAGACAAAATCTAACAATATAAGTTCTTTTAAAGCGGTCTAACAATGATTTAACCAAACTTTTCCGCCGTTTTCATCCTCATATCAACAATACAGTGGCAAAATCAGAGATGTGGAAGGTTCCCCGCAGACACCTCTACAGCATAAGTGCACAGCCTGCACTAAGGCATCAAATTGCCTTTCATATATTGCTTATGCACATCTAAAGTTCATGCTTCCACCCAACTACAGCCAGGATTTTTCCTTGCTCCACTAGCTAGCATGGCTTGCCTCGTCTCATTGGCTTCTACAGTGCGGCCTGCAGCAACATAGATATCACGAAGGAGAATATAGTATCCCCCTTCATCTGGTTTCAACTCCAACAACTTCTTTATAACCCTTTCTCCCATGGCAACATCACCGTGAATCCTGCAGGCTCCAAGTAAAGCTCCCCAAATAACATCATTGCTTGGAATTGGCATGCTTGTAAGCAGATCATATGCCTCCTTTAATCTCCCTGAACGTCCTAACATATCCACCACGGCACCATAATGCTCGATTCTAGGTTTCACACCATATTCCCTCTGCATGCTCCCGAACAATCTAATTCCTTCATCAATCAACCCCTTATGAGCATATGCTACAAGAAGTGACAGAATTGTCACCCCATCAGGCACAACGCCAGAACCAATCATCCATTCAAATAACCTAAATGCATCATCCGCATAGCCGTGATTCGCACACACCATCATCATCGCATTCCACGTGATCAAGCTCTTCCTCTTCATCCTATCAAACATATGCCACGCCTCCTCCAAGCATCCACACTTTCCATACATATCAATGAGAGCATTGCAAAGCGCAATCATCCACCCAAACCCATTCTCCTCAACAAACCTGTGCACCATCCTACCCATTTCCACGTCACCTAACTCTGCACAAGCCGAAATCACACTCACCATCGTAACCTCATCTGGCCACACCCCCGCAAGCCTCATCTCCTGGAACAATGCCAAGGTCTGACGAGGCTGCTTGGCTTGTGAATAACCAGACAACATAATGGTCCACGAAACAACATCTCTCTCAGGCATTTGATCAAAAACCTTCCGTGCAACATCCAGTTCACCAACTCTTAAGTGCGCAACAAGCAACCCAGACCATGACACAATATCAACATCCAAACCCACTTTGATGGCATCCTCAAAAACCCTACGAGCCAAAAGGGTCACTCCCCCAACAGCATACATATGTATCAACGCGTTCTGAACATGCAAGTGGCGGCAAAAACCAAACTTGAAAACGGCACTATGTGTATCATGTACAAAAGGGGTGGTGAAAGAACGTGACTTTAACAAAAAGGTGAAGGAAAATTCATCTGGAGCGACGTCATTTTGCCTCATGCTGTTGAAGAAGAGTGAGGAGAGGGAAGGGGTGGTGGAATGGGAATGGGCACGGATGAGGGTATTGTAGAAGAAGGTGGATGGGTGGGGCATTTGGTCGAACATGTGGTGGGCGTAGGATAAGTCGCCGAAGGGAGAGACGGCGGCGAAGCGGAAGAGCTTGCCGAGAACGACGGTGTGTTGGTGGAGGCAGGTGCGGAAGGCGTGGGCGTGGATGAGCTTGAGGTGTCGCATGGAAGTGCACCTCTCTGCCATGTAGACAAGTGTTGATGCAACATTGGCACTTCCCATTGTCGTAGTAGTTGTTTGTTTTTTATCTTCTTTTTAACGTAGTATTATTTTTCATGGGAGATTGATTAGCATTGTGTTGAGACTGAAATTGATCCCAAATTTGGATAAGGTTAGGGAGACAAACTCAGATCATGTAACTTTCCCTCTATTACAACTACTTTCTCTATTCATGTTTTCCTCCTTTTTCTTCTGTTTTTTTTTTTTTCCTCTACTAAAAGATATCTAAAGTCACTCATGGTAGAGAAGGCAAAGTTAGAGAATCATAGTCTACAGAAAACACTCTAATGAGAAGAAAAAAATATGGGAGAGTGCAACAAGCAAGAGTAAAACAAGAGATAACAGTAACAAACTATAGGATAAGCAACAATTGGAGTATGGAGAGATTTTAACTTCACACATCTCAATTTTGACATGACACTCCATAATTTTTATTTTCATTTGGTGAGTTGGAAAGAATTTAAGAACGAAATTTTTAGTTGAGGAAAAGAAATTTCAGTACAAAGTAAATTTTTGGTCAAATCAAATTTTGGATACTTCATAATTTTTGACAGTGCGTGTGAAATTTTTCGTATATCAAAATTTTGAGTTAGTGTTGAAAATGTTTAATACATCGAAATTTTTTGTAGTTGATTAATTCAAGTTTTTTCATCATTAGGATTTTTGCCGACATCTTTTGAGGACTTTGATTATGCCGACAAATTTGTATGGTATAGAATGCATCGCCATTTGTATAAATATGGATATATGTTATAGAGAAAGACATCTTAAAAAAGTATCTTTCACAATTTCTTATTAAATTTCATATTAATGGAACATTTGTTTAGATATTTTTTCCCATAATTTCATAATGCACTCATAAGTTCCCAACTTGGGGTCTATTTAGGCCGTAGGAGTAGGGACATCAACTTTCAATTGTGCCGGGAGATCATTATCAGTACCCTAGAAATTTTATCCACAACCTAAATCAATCATACCCCTAATCCTTAACAAAACTCCAAGTATCAGTTTATTGACTTTTCACGGTTGAACGCTCCCATTTCTACAATGATTAAACTTTTGTTAATTTTTGGAACCATAGTGAAAGTAAAAGTCAAAGAAACGTTAAAAGATGCATATCTTTCTCCTATCGTATGTTCTTGTCAGAACGAGCTACCCAGTGACCACGCTTTCCAGTTTCCACGTTACCCAAGGTTCACAAAAGAACACGTTTGAGAATAATGACAATTGAGAAGAAGAAGACATGCAATCTCAAATTATATTTTCCTTGGGTTAACCATTGTATTTAAATCCTAAAATGTTTCAATTAAGATAAATAATTGACACTTGGAATTAATACAGAACCAAAACATTGGAATCTTAAAATGGTAAGGTGGGAATCTAAAAAACAATTACGGGATTTTTTCGAATTTCGCTCAAATGATAGAGGAAGAAATAGCTATTAACCCTAAAAATATATTATATTTATTGATTCAACCATTAGTTATTTTAATCAACGACAGTAAACAACTTTTATTTTGAGACAGAAGAAATAGTAAAACAAATTTAAAATGAGAATTTATTTTCCCATTGTATATTGTGGAAAATGATAAACAACCGTTGGTCCTCCCAAAGTCCTAAAACTAAGGGTCACTCGCAAGATCGACCAGTTGATCTTAAGATATGTGCTAAGATTTTTGAAATTGTACTGATTCTGTCAAAATCCTTGCCTAAGAAACGGTTTCCTAAGACTAAGGGAATAAGTACAACAACTTTCCACACAATGGTTCAGGTTCGACCGACAGGTAACTCGTGACCGACGGAGACAAAAACTTAAATAACTTGACAAATCTGAGTGTTCACTATGATTTTAACCTGCTATGGTGACTCGTGACCGACAGAAGGCTGTGAATTCAGGTTTGTTCTAAACGAAATAAGGGTCGACCGACTCTTTTGTTAACTCAGAACTTGTAACAAAGAGGGCATCAACATACACAAAGACACAAAGTGATTGCTGAAAAGTAAATAGAATGCAAGTAAAAGTTTCAAAGAAAACAACTGACATGTAAAGGTTTTGCATTGAAATAAAGGCGGTGATTCACGTACATCAAACACTTTCGCAACTTTTTTTTCCTGACGCTCGAAATTGGACAGAGTTTTGGCAAGTATTTTGAATATACAATTGAACACACCAAATCTACATTGAGATGACTTATTTATAGTATTTACAAAATAATTGCCTAAAAGCAATCTACGAATGATATTTAAAACTTGAAGAAACTGCTCCACAAGATTTCGCCACCTGTTTGGCGCTTAAACAACACACGAAGCTTTTGATAACTACCCACGACTTTGAATTTTGAATCTTTCCCGCTTCTGACTTCTAAGAGTAAAGTGCTCCCAACTTCGACGCTTTCCTTCAATAAGAGCAAAATAATGAAATTTCTCTAAGTCCAAGTATCATAAGTTGAGGCATTAGAAATCATCTTTGACTTGAGAGAATCAAAATCCTAGTTTTGTGGGTTGATTGCTTAAGAGAGAGTTCATCTGGTCAACCTTTGAGAAATTCTTGAGTATGGAGATGTGGATTGACTTGGAACACAGGAGGGAAAATTTTGAGGTATAACACATAGGTATTTGTCCAAACCATAACACATATTATTGTAAACGGGAAGTTGAGGACAACGCAACATCTTGATAACATCTTCTGCTGATCTACGAAGCGTCGCATCCATCTCAATCAGACCTTTTGTGGAGTATTATTGAAAGGTCTCCCACATAACTTCTAAGTCCTCGTCGTTCTTCAGCTGAAATGGGGTGAAGTTGTCATTTCCTTCAGTATCAAGTGAAGGTGAACGATACACAAGCTTGATCATCTTGTGATTATCTTTATATTGCAGAATATAGTGTCGTACTGAGCTCGGCGTGCAGGATGTCCTGCGAGAGCCTGAATTGAAGTGGCGCAATCGCAACAGTGAAGTAGACAAAAGTAAGGTGTGAATATGTTTGTGTCATTTATGATTTTGGTTTGTAATGGAGAATGAAATGAGTTGTAGATTCAATTTATAGGCAAGTTAGAGTAATATGGACCAAAGAAATCTTATCAGGTAACATTTCACAAGTGCACTTACGAATTACATAAAATAAATGAATTCGTAAATGAACTTGCGAAACACACTGAAAAGTAAATTCGTAAGTGCACTTACTAAGAGTATTTTAGGGTTTCATTTAAAATACTATTCTTGGATCGCTAGTAGTTGTTTTAAGAAGAAAAAAAATAGAATACTATTCTAGTGTTGGTTGTGAATGATATTGACATATGGAATTAGGATTCAAATAATATTCACAAGCAATCTATTATAAATATATAAAATTTAAAGTACCTGGAAAAATCAGGTTTAACCCCTCTAATTCAAGTTTAAACTATTCTAATTTCATGGGCAAAAGAGACTCATGCATTTAACCATTAATACGGCTGATGTGTCATACCACCATTTTTATCAATATTTTTAATTTATTTTTATCACAAGTAATTAGTGAATGGTGTGGGTCAAATAAAATTCTAAGAATGTGTGCATAGTCGTTCAAAACAAATGAATGACCATTTATACAACTTCCCATGAAAAACCCATTATTGCAGCCTTTCAATTTTCCATGTTTGATGTCTTCCATAAAAACAGCCTCAAAAGATACGTTCTCATTGTAACCAACCATACACACTTCCTCACTCTTTCTCATGTTATTCACTCTTTCTCCTGTTCATTGCAGCCATTGGAGAACCTTCAGTTTCTCAATCAAACCAAAACAACAATAACAAACCCTAACCACAAAACAAATATATAGCAACCTTACATGAATTATCTTCTAATTTCAGATTCAAGCCCAGGGAGAAGAGAAGAATAAAACTATGTTTGTTGTTGTGTTCTTCCCTCTTTCTGAATGTAGTGGCTCAACAATCAGAAGTTGGTTCATAAACTGAACCCCTTTTCAGATTGAATGAACTTAAAAAAAGTTGCTCTGATATTTCCTGCAAAAGTGTGCGGAGCAAAGGGCCTCAAGAGTCTTGAAACTAAATATGGATCTAATTGCAAGTTCCACCATTCCGAAAGAAAGAATAGGCCAATTATTGTCCATTAATCCATTTGGCCTTCCCATGCGACCTGTAAGTCATTTTCAGTTTGTGAAAAATCACTTTTAGATGATATTTCCATCAAATTCACTTTTAGTTACTTTAAAAAATCTGATTCTTATTTTAATTCTCTGCAGTGGAATGCTATTTTGATTCTCTGCAGTGGAATGTTATATGTTCATATTACAGAATCTATAGAGTATGCAAGTTCCAACATGCAAATTTGATCATGCAGTTGTATAACTATCCCTCAGAACTACGCCTTAACTAGCCTATTCTATCGGTATTACATGAATCTCTTGAATTTTTTACCACTATGCCACTCTTTGGAATAAAATACACCATAGTGTCACCTTTCTAAAACTAAAATGCTAAAATGCCACGAAAAAAACATGCACCAATGGGTCGTCCCACTGCTGGACGCACGTGTCCACGTTGAACCATGCATACACCGGTTCATTCAAGGGAGGGACGACCGGGTTAAGTTTTTTTTTTTTTTTTTTTGATTATAAATATAAATTTATTTAATTAAATTAGTTTTTATATATATTATTTAATTGATTAATATTATTTTAATATAATAAAAATATTAAAAATAGTTTTTTTTATTATATTTTAAATTTGTATTAATTATATTTATTTGTAATAATATAATTGAATATTTCAAAGAATATATTTTTTAAAAAATAATTTATGTATTTTATTATTATTTAGATACAATTTAAAAATTTGTTACGAAAATGCCACATATTGAAAAAAGTGTGTTAGATTCGCCTATCCAACGGACGAACCGAATAATATTTTAATATATAATTAATTGAATATTTCAAAGAATATTTTTAAAAAAAAATTATTTATTATATTATTATTTCGATACAGTTTGAAATTTTTTTACGAAAATGCCACATATTTAAAAAAGTGTGTCAGGTTCGTCCATCCAACGAACGAACCGAATAATATTTTAATATATTTTTATTTGTTATAAAGAGGTCAAGCGTGCTCATCTCTTTCTCGCACCAAAATAATTATCTCGCTTGTAAGTATGTTTGAATTCTTGAGACAAACATGTCCATCATCAGGGTCAGAGGAACCACTTCCAACTTTTTCGTTCATGAAAAGAGATGCTTATGTGATTTATTCACCAATAAAGTCTCTGATGAAGATGTTGCTTTGGAACACGTAGACGTTGGAGCATTTGAAGAGGGAATTGAATCGTTGGTTAGACGGAGAGATTGCTGATGGTGAGAAGTTGGTTAAAATTGAGAGGAAAGTTATTTTTGCCGGCCCAAATGGAGAAACTCTGTCTTTAAGACTTGTGCATAATGACGCCTGTGTCCTTATGATGATGCTAACACTGAAGGATCCGATTGTGTTGATTGTTGTAATCGCGTAGATCTGTTGTGTTCTTGGTCGTTTTATCAGTTTATTGTGTCATTATTTGTTCTTAGGTTGTTGTTGTTTGTTGTTCTTGTTGTTTGTTGTCGGTTGAATTTGAAATGAAAGGAACCATTATAAAGACATGACATTACATTGGTTGATATTACATTGCTAAAATATTTATGAAAACACTGAGGCCTATTAGACGGGCCAGCTACATTCGGACATTTGCTACGTATATGACCTACTTCACGACAGATCTCACACAACCTCTTTTATTTTTCACATTCATCCATTTCAGTTCTAATGCGAGTATTATTTGGGCGACCTTTCTTTTTCCTTCGCATATTATCGTCATGGCAGAGTGTAAGTCCTGTATATTGTGGCCAATTTTCCTCATGTGGTAGTCAAAGGAAGCTTTCTTGGTAGACTTTAAAAACATTAAGAATTGTGAACACCTCAGGTATGTACATGGTATAGTCTTGTCGTATACTAGCACATGCTGCGATAGCATGGGAGCAGGGTAAGTGAAAAGCTTGAAATTTTCCACAATCACATACTCGCTTCCTAAGATCAACACTAAAAGTACCTAATGGTCGACCGTCGCGCAAGTTTATTCTTTCGGCATTGCATGACATTATGACTGTTTGCTTCAATAACTTCTTGTGTCAATCCCTTGATGCATGTAGTTGTATGGGTTTGACCAGAAGCCAACAGTTGTGTCCACTGATGACCTATTTTCCCAAACAAAGATCTCATTCGAAAGTATGTTGCCTTAACCAAAGCTGTGATTGGAAGATTACGAGTATCCTTAAGAACCGAGTTCAATGATTCTGCAAGATTAGTTGTCATGCGTCCCCATCGTTGTCCACCGTCATATGCCCTTGCCCATTTCTCTCGGGGAATGTTGCATATCCACCTTATGGCATCCTTATTTGCTCTACGTATTTCACCTCCGTAGTAATTAAATGATGCCTCCGTCAATGCATATCCTGTTGTAACAATTGTCAAAAAAAAAATCCAAAATATTGAACTACAAGTAGTAAGTTTAATTGCAGATTCTTACCTATGTTGATAAATTTTTTGCGAAGTTCGTTGTCCTTAATCTCACGCATGAAGTTTTGCGTTATGTGTCTTATGCAGTACACATGTGTAGTTGGAGATTGTTGCCATCCATTTTCAGGGTTTTCATATGCACTCTTGATTGATGCATGTCTGTCAGATATAAGACACAAGTTGGCTTGAGTGTGCATGCGTCCTGGGGTGGGACGATCCCCTATGCTTGCGTCCTAGGGTGGGACGACCCATTAATGCCCAGCATGCAATTTTAAGCTTCCCATGCATTATCCTGCAAACCTACGTATTGTCCAATCTGTCTAAGAAACATGTTCATACACAATAGGTTTTTGTATGCATTCTTAGGAATTTTTCCCTATAAAAAGCCTCCTCATTACTATAATCAATCACACAACCATTCCTCTTCATTATATTCTCATACACTCTTTAAATTCAAGTTTTACTATTTTGTTAACTATTTCAATGGAGCAATTGTTATGGATGGGAGATAAACACCGTGGAACACCCGCTAACGTCGCCGAATACGTAAGTTTTTTAAATTATCAATGAGGTTTGAATTTATATATATCATTGTGTTGAGACATTTTTTTAAACATTTTTTTCAACAGGAACAAGGTCACACTAGGTTTAGACTTCATTCTCATTGTCTTGAGGCACCTAGTGCTCGTATCATTCCATATTTAAATCAAGCCGGATTTGGCAACGTTGCAAAAATCCACACAACTAAGGTGGACTCAAAGCTTGTTGTTGCTCTGTTAGAACAATGGAGACTGGATACGCATACGTTTCATTTTCCAACGGGTGAATATACCATCACTTTGGAAGATGTACGTATGTTATTTGGTCTTCGTATTGATGGCCAAGTTGTTAATGGTCCAACACAATTTGGGAGAAGTGTATATATGGAACACTTGGGTATAAAACCGCCGACCGAAGATAGAGTGAAAAATCAAGTAAAAATAACATGGTTACAAGAGGTGTTAGCCTATCTAAAAAATAGGGAAACACCTACCGAAGAGGAAAACATCCTCCACGCAAAAATCTACATTTTACTTCTTATTTCTTGTTTTTTATTCCCTGACAAAAGTCAAAATTTGATGCATTGTTGTTGGATACAGTTTGTTGGGAATTTAGAAACATGCAATAACTTGTATAGGTGTATGTGCAAAGCGTCCTATAAAGGAGTCAAAAGCATTGGTGGTTGCGTACTCCTCTTGAACATTTGGGCATTTTGGCATATACCGTTCATTGCTCCTATGAGTAACCAAGTACCCGAATATCCATACGCCACTAGGTAACTTTAAATTATATTTGCATAGTTTAATACACAAAATTCTATATGCATATGGATAATTTATGACATGTGTTTGTTTTCAAAATGCTAGGATCGCTCAAAGAGGCATGGAGTACGAAACAAATCCCCGTAATTTTTTACGTGGATATCGAAATCATTTTGATCACATGATTCCTTCTGATGTAAGTCGTATAACCACAAAATAACTATTTAATTATATGTATTAGAACACTTAATTAATTTTTTTCATACCCTGCATATCCAGAAGTTGTTCGTGCTAATAGGCGTGTGTGGAGTGCGACGACTCCGATTATATGTCTTCACATTGTTGAGATGCATCAATTGGATCGGGTTAAATTCATGTTTGGATTTGAGCAAGATATCCCTTCTCAACCAAGATGTCTGATAGAACAACACGATACCGACATGCAAACCAATTGGGGTGTCCATTGGAGTACCGTCAATGAACAAGAAAATCAAGAGTGGAATAATAGAAGAAATCTGGTTTTGAATGGGAACCGTTTGAATGGAGAATTCATCCATACCAATGAATATATTAATTGGTTTAGAAGTATTCCTTTTGTGTTTCCTTCTTAACCACAACTTTTAAACGACCCCTGTCAATTTTCCTCTTATCCAACCCAACAACCCAACATGCATCAACATATTCCACAAACAATGCCCCCACCTTTCCAACAACATATATCACCTTTCCAACCACAAACATCACCATTCCAACAACAAACATATCATCACACCCAAACCACACAACACAACTCATTCTATGCCACCTCTTCACAACAACCCCTAAATCCGTTTCCACCACATCAGCCCTTCCAAACCACAAATCGACCAACCTACCAGTACTCTTCAATCCCTCAACCAAACTTCGATTACGCTCACTCTCACTCTCACTCTCAACAACATACCTTTACCTCATCCTCCTCTCAACCTAACTATGACTTTTCATCCTCACAATTCCAACAACCAACCTACAACCCATCGTTTGAAAATGTATATCGTCCACCTTTTGAATCTAATGTTCCACTCTCAACCATACTGGTGCCTCAACACATCTCCAAACCGGTGCCTCAACACATCTCCAACTTTGATCTAACAGATGAGCAACTATTGAGTATGTCGGACTTTGGTGTTGATGACATTGAACGCGGTACTGAAGAAGGTCCATCAAACCAAGAGGAAGAAAATTTATCATCCGATAGTACTCCTCCAAGTGAAGATGATCCTCCAACATAACCGCGTGGAAGAGGACGCCGCCAAAAATTCCCAACTCGATGCTACACAGGTTCACATATTTTTCAACCACCAAGTAGAAAGTGAAAGTGAACTATGTAATGCATCTTTATTAAATAAATAAAATTTTATTATTGTTGGATGTTATTATTTAAATATTTAATTATATTATTACAAATAAATATAATTAATACAAATTAAAAATATAATAACAAAACAAATATTTTTAATATATTAAAATAATATTAATTAATTAAATAATATATATAAAAATTAAAAAAAAATCATATTAAATAATCAATTAAAATAATAATCAATTAATAATCAATTAAAATTTATAATATATAATAATCAATTAAAATAATAATAATCAATTAAATAAATTCATATTTATTATAAAAAAAAATTTAACCCAATCGTCCCTCCCTTAGAGGAACCAGTGTATACATGGTTCAAAGTGGATCCGTGCGTTCAGCAGTAAGATGACCCATTGCTGCATGTTTTTTTTTGGCACTATGGTATATTTATTCCAAAGAGTGACAGGTAAAAAATTCGAATCTCTTCTTAATACTCCAAGAAAGATATCGATTGTTCAACAAGCTGACATATCTCCATCAAATACAATCAACTGACAAGCTTCAACATTCGATGCAAAAGTTGTTTCCGAAGAAGACTCATCTAAACAAGCTGCAACACTTAATCAAATTCAAACACACACCTCTGTCCGAATCTTTACACGAATAAACTGCTTGAAATTTGATTTTTCTTTTGGATCTTTTCTTTTTTCTGTGAAATATATATACCATATATTCCGGTTTTAATCTATTCCGTTTTAATCTACAGGGTTGGAAGGAAAAAATAATATATTATTTTATTTGAGAGGCAGGATTGGTTGGTGACTTTTTATTTCATTTGGTATTTATTTATTTGATAGGCAGGATAGGATAATACCGAAGAAAAAAGTAATATATTATTTCATTTGGGATGTATTTATTTGATAGGAGAAAATTTAGAATCTGATATTGTTGAATGGTTTAGCTCAGTAATTTGACATAATCCTAATTAGTTTAAGATAATTCTTATTTCATTAAATATTATTTATTGATAATTTAATTTATTATTATTATAATTGTTGATATCCCATAAGAAACTCTATCTCTTAAGAACCTCCCAGAATATGTGTTTTATAAATTTCTCAAATATTGATAATTTATTCAATTATTTTTGGAATAATTTTTAAATAAATTTTTAAACAAATATACCTGATTTCAAAAATAAGTGTCACATTCAGAAAATAAATTTCTTATTAATAAATATTTAAAAATATATACTTTAAAGAAATATTAATAAAAGTAATTTTATTTTATTTTATTGCTTAGCAAAATTGTGATTTGTTTAAAATTCAAAGTAATTATTATTATAGTTTAAACAACATTTTATTACTAAAAATATTAAAAATCTAAGAAATACTAATAAAATTCATATATTTTTTTGAAAAATATTAAACATAAGGACTAAAGTATTCGGATTCTAAGTTTAAAATTAAACATATTAACTATGATTATCCTTTTTACTATAAATTATAACTTTTTTTATTCTAAGTTAAATATAAAAATTATTTTGTAATTATTTAAATCTTCATTTGAAACAAAATGTATTTTGAAATTATTTAGATTTTAATAGTAATGTTAATAAAACAAAACAAAATCAATAGTGATTTTGTAATTATTTTAAACTTATAAATTAAGTAAATCATATAAGAATTTCAAATTACTTTTTGTAATCATCATAAAAAATATTAAAAGACAGTTATGAAAATTTAATAATAATTATAAAAAATTAATGATAAAAAGTAAAAACTTATTGATACAGTCATTTTTATAAATTGAATAAATTACAATTATTTTTATAAAAGGAAATAAGTTACAAATAAGAATTTATTATATATATTTTTATAAATGGATACACGAGTTCAAGATGCATATATATAAATAATGGATTCACGAGTTGAAGATGCATATAAACGAAAAAAGTATAATAATTTTATAAATGGGAATACGTTACAACTATTTTATATAAAAAAAAATTTTTAATCAAAAAAAATTATTTGAATCAAAAAGCAAGGAAGAATTTTATATAAATTCTTGATATAATATAATTTTCATATAAAATTATTGTATAATATAAAGTATTAAATATTTATATAACATTTAATTTTATAAGTTTATTTATGACGTTAATTTTATATGATATAATTAAGATTTAATTATCGAAAAGTCACACTAAATTGAAAAATATTTATTAAGAATCGGATATGACAAAATATAAAAAATAAAATACATAATTTTGAAATATTATGTATCACTCATTGTAATAATAAATGTTAAATTATTATTTAATATTATAATTGATTTTTCAATATTCTTAGATTTAATTTTTTATTTCTTTCCCTAATGATATATACAACAATAAATATCATATTATTATTTAATATTTATAATTTTTGACTGTGAGTAAAAAAATTATTTTAATTGATTAGAATATTTATTTTACTTGACAACAAATTTACTAGACATTAAAATGATAAATTTAATATATATCACTAATATGTGAGATATTTATTTATAAACATAATTAAATATGAGACACATATTTATCACTATTGAATAAATAAATTTAAGATGATACGGTTAATATTTATTTTTATAATTATTTTTATAAATATTTATAACTTACAAAATTTTTATAAAAGATAAAAATTTAATTATTTATTCAATTATTTTAAAATATTTTTATAAATTATTACACGGGTTCAAAACACTTATAAACTAAAAAAATTCTATATATTGATATAATTTATTTGTAGAAATAATAAATAGAAAAAAGTTACAAATATTTTTATAAACAAAAAGTATGGAAATCCTTGTGCCATTTATGCAGATTTTTAAATTTATTTATCATTTTCATATGTTGTAATTCATTTAAGACATGTTCTATATTTTTCTGACTTGAGATTGACTGATTCTTAAAAAATCTTTCTTTTATGTATTTTTTAGACCAATAGTGGCAAGAACACATCAATATTATGCCAGGGTAATTTTGTTCTTAGTTCACAAATAAATAAATTTTATATTAAAATGGATGGAAATTGAAAGCAAAGTATTTTATGTTTGTATGCAAATAAATTTTGAGTATAAAAACATTTTTTTACCTCTTTTCAATCAATTAGTAAACAAAATGATAATCAATTATCATTATGTGTAGTGTTAATTCACTTTCCCTTTAAAAATACTACTATCAAATACTATGGGCTATTGTTTTAGTTTTCAAGGCTGACAACGTGAACAAACTATTGTGTTTGGATGAAATTTTAGATAAATTATTTATGTTGTTCCAAGAAAAGGTTGTTCTATATAGTCCATACTATTGAGAGATATTTAGAAATAATATTCAAATATTTAGAAATGAGAAAAAGTTGAATTGTATTTTTTCAAATCAAATAATGTTCGCAAACAATTTTTTTTTTATGCTACAATTTTAATTTTTATCTTTTAAATCTTTGGTGCTTCATATAATTGAAGTTAAAGAATTAATTGTATTGATTTTAAGTTTGTAAATATGTGAATGTTAATCGAATGAAAAATGAATTTAAACTTGACAAATGAGAGTAATGAATCCAAACTTGATAAATGAGAATCGACAATATGTAATTAGTATCAATACGGATAGATATAAACGTATCTATTAAATATTAACTCTAGACTATTAATTTTAATATTTATCTTTATTGTTTATATAATTAAAGATAGAGAATCAATTGTAAGATTTACTTTAAATATGAATCAATGCTTAAAAATTAAGATATCTTATTAATTTATTTATTTATAACTATATGAATGCGACCGATTGATTTAGATAATTAGATTCTTCCACCGATAAATGACAGTTCAATAAAACACACGCACACTGACGTGGACGTCAACAACTTGACTGAGGGTGTTGCAAACCAAACAAATATTGAGGCTGCTTCTTTTTCACTCTACTTTTTTTTTTCTTTCTTCTTTCAGCTTTGAAGGATGAACACCATAGATTTTGTGTCCTCAGCGATCATCTCCACTCACTCTAACCCCAAACTCCTTTCATTCTCCAAACCAAAACCCACATTCAAAATCAAAACCAAACCTTATACTCTTAATCACTCCTTTCGTCTTTCTAACCTCACTGTTTCAGCCATCAAGGATCACAATCCTGACTCACACACTCCCAATGTTGCAGACCAAGCAACAAAACATCCATTGGATGAAACTGACCTTGGATGGCTACCCGCTTTTCCTCACGTTTTGATTGCTTCCATGTCCAATTTCACATTCGGTTATCATATCGGGTCAGTCAGTTAGACCCTCCTTTGAATTTGGTTTTTGATTTTCTAGCTTCTTGTCAACTGTTTGAAACTGTATTGCTTATTTTGCAGGGTCATGAATGGTCCTATTGTTTCAATTGCTCACGAACTTGGTTTTCAAGGAAACTCGTTCATTGAGGGACTTGTTGTTAGTATATTTATTGCTGGCGCCTTTATTGGAAGCTTAGGCACTGGTTCTTTGGTTGATAAACTTGGTTGTCGTCTCACATTTCAAATTGATACCATACCCTTGATCCTTGGGGCCATAATAAGGTAGTACAATACATGATTAATGAAACTTGGTTTTCTTGCTTTCTATTTATACTGTCTCATTTTGTCTTTTTCTTTCTTCCATTTCACTTGCATTATACCCTGGATTTGAGAATAAAACAAACAAAAGGCTTGTTCTTCCTTTTAGTCGAGTTATTATCTGTATTTTTTTGTCCTTTGTATCTATAGTCAATGTTGTTCAGCATCACACATGTTTCTAATAATTAAAACTTTTATTAGGTAATTTGAATATCTCAACTCATTTATTTCTAATAAGGTTAATAGTGTTTTAGCGCACAATGTTTCTCTATAATAGTATTGCTAAATGCTATTTTTATCCTTTTGTTCTGAATTGTCTCACTGTTAGGCATAGATGATTTATGATTATAACAGGGTTGGCTTTACATTCTTGCTGATCATCAATGCTTGTATTTCCCAAAGATTGCAAACATTTTTGTTAAGATTATAGTTGATTTGTTAAAGGATATTATTATCACATCTCTTCCAATTTCTGACAGTGCAAATGCCCACTCCTTGGATGAGATACTTTGGGGAAGGTTTCTTGTTGGTCTTGGTATAGGTGTGAATGCTGTTCTTGTTCCGATATATATATCCGAGGTACTTTAAATGATTAACTTTGGGATTAATTCTTATTCTTCTTCTCCAAGTATCATAAATTGACATATCTGATTTCTAAGACGCCAAATCTATGTAATATTTTTCGTAAGTGCTGCTTCTGTATGGGTTTCTCTCCCATGTTGAGAGAGGAAAGAAATTTCAGGACGACAACAGGAAGTTTTTCTCACGTTTGTTCACTATCATTTGTGATGTAGGTTGCTCCAACAAAATATAGGGGTTCCCTAGGGTCCTTATGTCAAATTGGCACTTGTCTTGGTATTATTGCATCACTATCTCTTGGAATTCCTTCTGAGAATGATCCACACTGGTGAGTTTCTTTGTATTTTCTACCTCACAGACTCATGGAATTAGCATTTAATCCAGGGATATTCACTTGTGTCTGTATGGTATATTGAGGTAAAGAAATAGATTTACTTTATCCAATACCTCCAATACTTTATCCACTTTGAATTTAATGTAACAGACTAACAGGAACATACCTTTTGTAATGTTTACCAAAATCAAACCTGCACTTATAATATAACTCCATATGGGATTATGTTGGGTCTGTTTTTGTTTTGATTCGTCATCAATTTTATGTCATATATTCTTTATTCTTTAAAAACAGAAAATTACTTTTCAGGTGGAGGACAATGCTGTATATTGCAAGTGTCCCTGGTTTTATTGTTGGTTTGGGTATGCAATTTGCTGTTGATAGCCCACGCTGGCTTTGCAAGGTATATCACTTCAATGTTTCATTATCTTATTTGTCTGCTTGTCTGCTTTTCCACTGTTTCGTAAGATTTGACATTTCTACTTAGGCTGGAAGAATAAATGATGCGAAAAAAGTTATACGGGAGCTTTGGGGAGCATCTGAAGTTGACGGTGCAATTGAAGAGTTTCAATCTGTCAGCAAGAATGATGGCAGTGATTTGGACAGTAGATGGTCAGAGATCTTGGAGCAGCCACATTCTAGAGGTTGTATCAAGGTGCTTTTGGCTATTACTTTGAGACAACATTTTGTACATAGAAAGTTATTCTTTTCCCTATCTTCTATAGATTGAAAATTTAGGTCACTAGAAATATAAACACATTAAAGGGATGGTTTCTGTTGGAGTTAGGACTTAAGATTAAATTTAATGTCATAACATATATATTTTATAGCATACTCATCATCATTACCTACATGCCACATGAGGCAAACAATCCATAATGGGCTTTCTTCTGTGTTTACAGTTGCCTTCATTGGAGGTACTCTTTTTGTACTTCAGCAGTTTGCAGGCATAAATGCAGTTCTTTATTTTTCATCACTGACCTTTCACGACGTCGGAATACAAAGCAGTGCTTTAGCAAGCTTGTTTGTCGGGCTTACAAACTTTGCAGGTTTTGCAGTATGCATTGCATTTATTTATCTCAATATAAGTTTCATCTTGAACTCAGATCCTGATTGCTGTGAACTGGTTCTTTCCTTCAGGTGCACTTTGTGCTTTATACTTAATCGATAAGGAAGGGAGGCAGAAACTTATTATAGGAAGCTACTTAGGAATGGTGAGTTTGTACACGGTGTCCATAACTTCTTTCTCTGTATATGCAAACAGTATCATGCTTGCGCATGCACATGCTGAATTTGTTTAGATCTTATCCCATTGTAACTCTTGGTTTTCATTTCTGCTTCTTTATAGGCGGTTTCAATGTTTCTTGTGGTGTATGCTGTCATCTTTCCATTGGATGAGCAACTCAGCAACAACTTATCAATATTAGGAACTATCATGTAAGCATATACTTGCTAATTGCCATTAGGCTTCTGCAAGAGCAAGTTCTTTTTCTTGCTCCTTAAGTAACTTAGGCGACAATGCTAACGCTTGCGCTGTTGTGCAGATTGATATGCCCCCTCCTCTTCTTTCTCTCTTAATGTTTTTTTTTTTAATACATTTGTCTATTAGCAAGGCTATTTACTTGACTTGGATGATTCAATTTCTCTTATACAATGTTATAGGTATATATTCTCTTTTGCAATTGGAGCTGGCCCTGTAACTGGCATCATTATACCAGAGCTTAGCAGCACCAGGACACGAGGGAAGATCATGGGGTTCAGTTTCTCTACCCATTGGGTGGGTATTAAAGCATCATCAGTGATATTTCCTCTATGAAAAGCTCTTTTTATGTGTCACGTAGCATCGTTACCTGTGATAGAATTTTCCAGTCTAAATTTTTTAATTTTTATCCTTTACATAAAGGTTTGCAACTTTGTGGTGGGTTTGTTCTTCCTTGAGTTGGTGGAGAAATTTGGAGTTGCACCGGTATATGCTAGCTTCGGAGCAGTTTCCCTGTTAGCTGCGGCATTTGCTCATTACTTCTTGGTAGAAACCAAAGGGCGCTCTCTAGAAGAAATTGAACGTTCCTTAAACCCAAAAGCTTGAGCCAGACATATCAATTCATGCATTGCATATAGAACTGATTTTTTTTTCCCTGGTTAAGCTTCAATAAGAGCATGACCAATAAAAAACATAGGATATAGGAGACTCCATTTCGAACTGGAATGCTAAAAAAGCAGCATGAATCTGCATCTCTGCAACCTTGGCTATTTCTTCCATTCAATGTATAATAAGATTTTGATTCCTGAATATATTCCCTACCGTATGTAAATTATATGTAGCATTGTTGTTGTTTTTCCTGAGTAATAAACTACTATTGTTGGTTTATGTTTATAAACTACTATCAAAGTACTTTTTCTTTTCCTTTTCCTTTCCTTTCTAAGCTCCTGAACCACTTTCTCTATCTCAATGTTTGCTATATGAATGGATCGGTGAAAAATTTCTGAGAGAGCTATCAAACTTCTGTTACACACAGGCGTTTAACATTTTAATTAAATCAACAATTGTTTTAAAAATTTGATTAGACATATCACAAGACATTAGACTCATTGTTCAATCTGTTTAAATGGTTAAACCACATGTAACGAGATGGTTAATGGTTAATAAATAAGCAAACAAAATGGATAATTGATGTATTTAATTGTTAATGGTCGGATCATTATAATTCATTAGCCTCCTAATAATCCACTAAAATTTTTTGAGTTTATAATTCATTAGTCCATTAATAATCCATTAACATTTTTTGAGGTTTCTTAATACACTCTTATATGAGTGGAAAAAAAACCTTTGAAAACTCCAAAATACCTTGTAGGGACGCGTATCCAAACAAATTTTAAAATCAATTTGTCGACACCAGTGCATCTTGGGGGTTCGCCTTTTAACCCTCATTATTTCAA
Source organism: Vicia sativa (assembly GCA_021764765.1). NCBI lineage: Eukaryota > Viridiplantae > Streptophyta > Magnoliopsida > Fabales > Fabaceae > Vicia > Vicia sativa. The sequence continues at coordinate 189,256,402 of CM038794.1, forward strand.
GTGGGATGCATGCCCCCTCCGAGATATTATAAATACGACATGCCTCAGCCAATGATGGCTGACCTTCAGTCGAACATGTCAACGTATGTTGATAACATAATGGTCACCAATGCTAGTGGTCGACCAGAGGGGGTTAGTTATGTGACACCCCAATAATTCAATTATTGAATAATTGGAATTTTAATTATTTATTTAATTAAAATTTTAATTATTGGTATTTTCGGGATTTATGGAATTAAATAAAATAAAAGTGAGATTGTTGGTGGTGTGAAGTGTAAAGTGGGGGTGTGAGGAGTAAAAGGCACTACTCACACTATTTGTTTTTTTATTATTATTTTTAGAATAATAAGAACAAAAGGAAAGGAAAAGAGAAGTCAATTGGGAAAAGAGAAGTCACCGTCTGTTAGTGGAATCTAACGGCAATGATGTTTTGTGCCAACGTAAAATTTTAGAGGGACTAGAAGTTCAAGAAAAACTTTGTAGGGACTAAAAGTGCAGAATCGCCTATTTGTTGGGACTAGAAACATATTTAACCCTTAAATTAATATTTTAAATCAATTTTGATTAAACACAATATTCAATTATTTATCATAAATACTTAAAAATTTATTTTATTTTTTGTTTTGTTGGTACAAAAGATAAGACAATTTCTGTTAGAATAAGAAACAATTTCCAAGCCCCGACAAATTAAACACCAATGAAATTAAATCATTTTAAACAAAGAAGAAAACTTATATTGACTTGCAATTATTTCTTAGAAAAAAAGAAAGAGAAACGACATGGCTGGCTGCTAATTAGGTCCTCTTTCTCAGTCAGTCCTTCTCCCACCTTTCTCTCATTCCACTTTTCCAAATCTGAATGAAACCATGACATCTTCCGAATCCAACGCTGCAGATCACGTCGTCGAACTCATCGTTCACGACTCATCACCACCACCACCACCACCACCGTCTTCCTCCGACGACTCTCACGATAATGTTAATGCCCAAATTGCCCCTCTTCTCTCCCTCACAGATAGACCTAAGATCAACATCTTCACCGCTTCTTACCCTAGAAGAAAACCTAGAGTATTTTTCTTCCCTTTCATTTCTATTAATTTCTATATAAAACTTCAATTCATATGTTAATTATTATTTTTTGAATATACAGATATCATAAACTTCAATTTTTATGTGTTGGAATTTTTCATGTATTTGGTTGCAGGATGAAGTAACAAGATTACTTGAGTCTGAGTCATCATCTCCTTTCACTCAATGCATATTGTGGATATGGAATGGATCAAGATACTCTGGTTTACTCTGCATGGCTTTATCATCCATTGTTTATTTTCTTATGGGACTTCTTTCCAATCTTTTTTCTGGTAATCCTCTCTTATTTTAGGGACACTACTCTTTCTATTTCATTCTGCATTGTGATTGACTACAACTATAATGGATGTTCGGTTAAATTTTATAAATTTTTTGATTATTTTTTGGTTGTTTCTCGTTTTAATTTTTGCGATAACATTTTTGACTTGGCAGTTCAGGCTATTCCTTTGTTCGAGACTGCTTTTACAAGATGTTCGATTATCTTGATAATGTCGTATTTGTGGTTGAGAAGGAGTGAACAGCCACTGTTTGGAACATCCAATGTTAGAATCATTTTGCTTTTAAGGGCCCTTACTGGCTGTATATCAATGTCAAGTTTTATATATTGGTAAGTAGTTTTTGAGTTTATTTTGCTTCAATATTCAATCTTTTCAGCACTTAATTTGTCATTTTGCAATCGTGTTTTCCTTTCATGATTTATCTCTGTATGTTTTTAAAGTATCATTGTTTTAGGATATTAGTGGATTACATTGTTCTTCAATGTTGATAGTTTTTTTTTCCTGCACTGGTTTGAACATTAATTGCACTAGTTACTACTTTCTAGTCTAATATTAAATGAAGGTTTTAGAAATGCAAATAACATTGCATTGTGGTGTAACTAAGAAATTTGTAAAAAAAAGTTTAGTATTTTATAATCTTTTATTTTTTAAATATGGAAGTAACTCTATTCTGAGTTTATGTGCAACTCATTCATCCTTTGCAATCTTTTGCTCCCGAGTATTGTTATAAAAGAAATCTGTTCTTTTTCAGCTTTCAGAGGTTGCCTTTTTCTCAGGCTATTGTGTTGAACTCAACAACTCCAATTATGGCTTCAGTAATGGCACGGTTCTTTTTGCGTGAGAAATTGAAAATTGCAGATATTGCAAGTAAGATTTTATAGTTCTGTTTGTAAACTATCTGCTATTATAAAACTACGATGGAATGGCGGGAATTTTTAGTCCTATTTTATCCGGTCTAGAAAGCTGAAGTATTGTGGGCTGTTGTTCTATCAATTGTAACTACCAGTTAAGCGTATGACTTTCGCTGCTTAAGAAGTAAGATGGAGTATATGAAATGCAAGTTTAACAAAAGGAAAAGTGTTTCTAACCTAGAGGTTAAAGTTGGAGATCATATCATACCACAAGTTACTCGGTTTAAATATCTTAGATTTATAGTACAAGACGATGGATAAACAAAAGGAGATGTAAACCATCGAATTCAAATTGAGTGGTTGAAAAGGAGGAGGGCCTTGGGAGTTTTATGGGACACGAAAGGACTGCTCAAACTAAAGGGAAGATTTTATCAGACAACGGTAAGACCAGCGATGTTGTATGGGACGGAATGTTGGGCGGCAAAGAACCAACACAAAAACAAAATAAGTGTAGCAGAGATCAATTTTATCAAATATCCGCCATAACGGATATACTTGGCGATTTTTGGGTTCACCGCACTGGTAAATATCGGCCGACATTGTGCGGGGTTTTCCCCCATAATCCCTCTATAACAGTGCCACAAAGCGCCTGACACAGTAGAATTTTGGCTCTCCACCCTAGAGAGTCATCCGCCATCAACAACACTGGTAGAGACGAGGATGTTGTGTTTGATGTGTGATAAGACTAGACACAATAAGATTAGAAATGACAATATTAGAGAGTATTGGGGTAGCACCCATAGAGGAAAATATTGTAGAAAATAGGCTTAGGTGGTTTGGACATGTAGAGAAAGATGTGTGGATTATGTAGGAAGAAGCGTAGATCAGGTGGAGGGTAGTCAAACAACTAGAGGTAGGGGAAGATTTGATAAAACCATAAGAGATACTATTATGGAGTTGAATAGAAACATGATTTTTGAAATAACATTATGGCATAGTTTGGTCCGTGTAATGGACGCCACTTAATGGGATAAAACTTGGTTGTTGTTGTTTGTGTTATATAGAAAACTCAACACTGAAAAATACTAAGTGGTTTCATTCATAAGTGAACTCTATTGGTATACTAAACCTTGTATCAGGTAACCCAAGTAAACCTTATACTACCCGGACAAGAATGTTGAACTTAAAATTAAAGCAATACTAAGATACATTAGGAAATAGGATCCTAAACCAACTAGAATAAAATATACAACCCAAACAAGAAATAACTAAATTTAATATTCTTAAAAGTTAAATCATAATTCTTGAATTACAAACCTAAGTTTCATATTCTACGTACGAGAAGAATTAATTTAATGATTATAAAAAACTGTATTCATCATTAATTACAATTTGCATGCATTGTTAATTTAGTTAATTTTACATATTTTGCAGGTCTTGCTTGTAGTTTCTTCGGTGTGCTCTTTTTCTTCCGAGAAATGCTTGCTACTCAAGGTATAGTAGTTTCCCTCTCATATTCTTGTAAGTGCAATATCTTTTATATAATGTACTGGTTGTTTTTTCCTTTTAATTTATAATAATAGGCTTACATTATTTAATATAAATAACACATGGTTTTAAGTGGTTCCGTTTTCTGTTTTTACTTCTAAAAGATTTCCAGGCATATAAGCTGCATTATATAGGTTTCAGAAGAATAGTTAATATACTTTAACTACATTTCCTAATTTCGGAATGTGGATTTTCCAGAACAGGTAGTCAAAGTTGCCGAAGTAAGCAATGCAAATGCCAAGCCAAGTCATCATATATTTGAAATCCTAGTAGGCATCTTTTCATCAATAATTGGTGGAACTAGTTACTGCCTTATAAAGGCTGGAGCTAAAGCATCTGATCAACCATTGTAAGATTATACAGTTATTTGTTCTCATATGCTCCATTGATCAAACTTATAGATATTATGCTCCCAGTTTATGTTTTGTTTATTTCTATATATTTATATTTAATTTAATTGTTACAAAATCTAAGATAGAAACGTATGTCTACAAAATATTTTCCATTTTTTTGGTTTAGGATTTTCCCTGTTGCAAATTACAATTTTTTTTATCTGTAATACTGGGCTTGTACTGAAGTAATTGGGATGTCAGCACAGAATTTTGAGCTTTCCATTTTAGTGCATAAAAATGCAGAGTTCTAGTCGTTGCAGAATATTTACTGTAACTAGTGACTCAAATATTCATAAAACTTAGAGAAGACATGTGAAACATAAGCTAAATAATCTATGTTAGAATCTGAATATTATATATATTGAGATTCTAAGATATTATCAGAGCCTATCCTAGATCACTTGTTGGGCTTCCGCATTGTCTACGCTTCGGCCTCATTGAGGTCCGAGCGTGAGGGGGTGTGCTGGAATTTCCGCCTTAACTGCGGTCTGCCCCTAGTCGCCTAAATTGTGGCATTTGACTTGCATTTATTGCAGCCTCCAATACCTTCATTGTGTTAGATTTGAAGGGGTGTGTTAGTCCCACATTGCTTAGAGATATGGTCAGTGTTGTATTTATAAGTGAGAACAATCTTCACTTTACAAGCCGGTTTTGTATGGATGAGTTAGGCCCAATCCAAATTCTGAGAATCTACAATTTCTTTTCTGAGTATATTTTAGAGATGCAAAATATATTTTCTTAGTTTTATGAGTTTATGTTTTATTGCAGGTTGACTGTCTTTTCATTTGGCATACTGGCTAGTCCTGCAATGGGATTATGCACTTACATCTTTGAGGTAAGTTTATGCTTGGAATGATTGAATTTGCTTTTTTCAATCACTGGTTGGTGTTTCAAGGAAAAAAGTATTAATGTTGATCTATGCACATAACCCTCTATATATGAAAGCAATCAAAAGTTTTACGGTTTGTTTTGATTTTAGAAAACATTTCATTTTTGTTTTGGCATCATGTTTTCACAAATTTATCAACAAAGTGGTGATAGGAATATACCTAGGAAAATCTGTTACTGACAAAATTGTAATTCCCAAAAGAAACCTCTACTTTTTTAATTGAAGACATAATCTAAATCAACCTCTTCCTCATACTCTGCTTACAACCTTTGCTACTATAGGCAGACATTCCTTTGATGCCTATACTGATTTCATAAATTTTGGATTTTTAGCAAGGGGTTATTTCAAACTTGTTGTATCAAACTTGCTTTCTCCAGTGAGTTCATCTCTAAACATAATTGTAAAAGGGGTTATTTCTTTAATAGTTTTATGAATAACCTTTTTTGCAAGGCATGATCCAGAAAGAAATCATACGATTGCTTGTCTGAGTTTATTAGCATTTTATATATTTTACAAATGCTAATAAGGATTATTCTGTGTCATATCTATGAAAAATTCGGAATGCACCTGTAAGATATCAGATGTTGGTTGTCTAAGTAATTTTTATTAGCGTTTTATATCTTTTACAAATGCTATTAAGTAGTCCATGTTCATGTCATATCTATGAAAATTTAATGTACTTATAACATACTGTCTTCTTGTACAGGATTTTGTGCTACCAAGAGTAGAGTCAATTTTGCTTATGCTTGTACTTGGTGTTCTGGCCTTCTTTGCTGAGGTACAACTCAAAGCTGATTATCATAGCTTTCAGTTTATTCGTAAAATTTGATAGTCATGGTATGGACAATTAATATAGTTAAATGCTGTAGTTGAAATGAGGACTGTATGAGTTTTATTTCAACAATGATATCCAAAAAAGGTAACCTGGTGCAATAAAGCACCAACCATGACAAGAACCCATTTCGGAGAGTACCATAGGGTATATTGAATGACTTGATGTTGCTCTTAATTACTATATGGTTCTACTCATTATAGTCAAATCTGCAGTGACTGGCACTGTATCACTTCTGAAAACTTTTCTCTTCTACCCTATGCCTGAGAGACTTGTGAAACAGTAATTTTTATCGAACATTGCTTCATACCAAGTTTATTTTAGCACTTGAGAGGGTTCCATGAATGTTCATAACAATGAATCATGGGCATATCCTTCTTGTTGAAATTATAGTGGTTAGGTAGTGAAATTGGAAAGAGAAATAAAACACTTCTCTGAGCATTAGTTTTGTACTGACATATGTGCAATGATGTGATCCAAAATATAAGTTACCGGCCCTTGTTTGTCTGCCTGACTGAAACATGAGTGACCTAGATGATTTTCTCTCTCTCCTTTTGAAAAGAAAAAAAAAACACCATACATAGGAATATCTTTTAAAAGAATAATATTAAGAGAAAACAAAAGCGAGCTTACGCAAAAAGTTCCATGGGCTCAATTATGCAGAAACACAGACACAGACAAGTTATGGTGTGCCATAGAGCTTTAATATTACTCATAGTTATGGATTTAAGAGAAGACAGAAAAGAGAGAATGTTTTTAGGTCTAATAAACTGAAAATATGGTTGATATAATGTATAGTTCTAAGTTATAACCTAAAATTCCTAATCATACTATAATTAGGTCAACTATACCATTACTACTGTTAAAAGCCAATGAGACTAACTCAGTACTGCCACACTCATAGGAAAATGCCTTATTGCATCTCTGTATTCTAGCTTACCACCGTTGTTTTTCTCTGTTGATGAAACATACTTAATGTTATAGTATTATACATCAATCTGTTACAGGTCTTGTTAGCACGAGGACTACAACTTGAGAGGATGGGTAAAGTTGCCAATATTCAGTACATGGAGGTATTCTCACTGTACAGCTTTCACGCGTGTTCTCTTTTTCGGTTGTCTTGTTAATTTTGACAACTTAGTTTCAATGTGTTTGATACTATAACTAGTTGGGAAATCAACTGCAATGTTTGCATTTTGTCACTACCATGTGTTTACTCAAAGTACTTAGCTTAGCACACTTTTACAAATTCAAAACAGATCTAAAGCACACTTTTATTGGTCTCCTGAACTTAAACAAATTGACTATTCTCCATATGATCAACCCTCCTTATTGGGGTTTCTGATGTGCTTTGAACATTTCTAAATTGTAAAGAAGACTTGAAGTCTTAGAAAACCCCTCATATGGATAGTAGAAAGATAACCATGAAAAGTTCTATTTGGTATCGGTTTGGTAGTTTTTCCATGACAGTGTTAGAAATGAGAAATTTATATTTTTTTTATCAACCTAACCCTTAGTAATTCTTCCTGCGTAGTTATTAGTGAAGTATTCTATTTTGTATGTTGCAGTGTTTTCCGTATTTAGTCTCTTCCTGGTTACACATGTTGGAACGATGGGTTATTTTATCTACTCGCATGCACCTGTGTTGCTAAGCAATTAACTGATTATTACTACCTTTTTGGAGTTTTATATATTTTCCATGGCACTTGAATTTAAATACTATCCCTCGGGACTGATATGAACCTATATGTTTCGATTGTTTCAGGCAGGACTAAACCAATTTTGGAGAGTTGCTTTGACATTAGTGAGTCCAGCTTTAGATCATCTGATTGGAATTTTACTTATTGTTGTCTCTGTATTTTTTACCATGTACACAGGACCCGACAAGGAGACAGAATGATATGAGTTAAGATTTGATTTGAGTTGTATTGGGTTAGCGGTTAATATGCTGCGAGTAATTCATTTGTTATATTCTAATTTGTTTATATCAAAGTATAGTTTAACTGAAAAGCCATTTCACTAGGTTTTCGAATCCGAATAAGCTCCTTCAGAACCTTGAATCCAACTAATCTTCAAGACCAAGAGACCAAGAAAATGACTTGATAAAGATAATTCCAATGCTTAGCAATTTTTCGATCTTAGTGTGCACATGTAAACCCCCAGTTTCTATTCTTCATGTGACAATTTTGCATCAAAGATTGGTAAGTTTGTATAATTCTAGCCATACAGAGGGTTTCATGATATGATTTTGATGCCAACAACTTTACTATTTTCATCCATACCTGGGTTCTAACTTTCATTAGGTTACAAATTGGAACCACTTGTGTTGGGAAAATATAGCAACACCAGCAGAAGACATTTTAGCCTTAACTTTTCCAATAGACGTTAAGCATCAATGAGCTGTGAGAGCTCAATATTTGGGAATGAGAGGGGGACCACACGTTCACACATTCAAGTCATTGGTGTCCGTTGGATTACAATCTGATGGTCTACAAAATACAAGTTTTAATTTTTGATTTATCAATTTAAATATGTAATTTGCATTTCAACTGTTCGGTGTTGATCAACCAATCATCAATGCTCTACTGCGTGAATGCGTGTTGCTGTAATTGCACAGAAACCTGGTTTTTTTAATAGTACTTTTTTTAACAAGTTACTATGAGATAACGGGTACAATAGGGGTACAATAGGAGCACTCTCGAAACGGATGAAGAACAAATGTTCAAAAGGCTCTTTCCACATTCGCTATTGGAAAAAGTAAATGACTGATATCTTGATCAATCTACTCAAATTATGACAGATTGGAATTTGCTAGAAGAAAAGTTTCTTGAAAGGTTCTTTTCGCAATCAAGATGGCTATCTCAATATTTTCACAAGGTGGAGTAGAATCTTTAAATGAGCCTTGGGAGAGGTATGAGCCTTGGGAGAGGTATAAAGTCAGTGCTTAGAAAATGCTCAAGTCATGGGTTTGATGTCACTACTCAAATGCACATTTATTGAAATGGACTTTTGCCTCGACTGAAGCTTTTGTTTGACGCAACTGTGGGTGGCTTGCTATTGACAAAGACTGCGGAGGAGGCCATTGAAATCATAGAGAAAATGGCGAGGAATAACTATCAAGTCCAACACGACCGACAAATTGCACAAAAAAGTCGGGGGTTCTTGAATGGGGACAAATGACGCTCTATTGGCTCAAAACAAGTTGCTCACATAAGTGGAGGATCTTAATAACAAATGGCCATACTTCCTCAAAAAATTAAAGTGTTGCAAGAGATTCCTCTTAAGCAAAAACAACAAGTTGCTTCTTGTGAGTTGTGCAATAGAGATCACCAAATCAGATTTTGTCCTCCGGTTAGTGAGGAAGCAAATTATATGGAAAATCAAAATCAAAGGTATCAACAAAGACAACAACCTTATCAAAATAACAAATGTTACCAACAAAGAGGAAATAACCAAGGTTATTAATAAGGTTGGAGACAAGATGACGACACTTCAAGCCGTCAAAATCCTTATCAAAATACAACTCAACCTCCACAACCTCAAAATATAAGTTCAAAGATTGAAGAAACTCTTACTCAATTCATGCAAATTTTGATGGCAAATCAAAAAAGTAATGAAACAGTTATAATAAATCTTGAAAGCCAAGTTGGGTAACTTGTAAAGCAACTAGCCGAGCAAAAAATATGGCCATTATTTTCTACTAACACTCAAACCAATCCAAATAAGCATTGCAAAACTATCGTGACTAGGAGTGGAAGAGAGGTGAGAAATGGAGAAAACATAACAAGGGTGATGAGGTTGTAGAAGAAGATATTGTGATAGAAAAAGAACATGATGAGATTGAATTCGAAAAAAATGTTGATGAGGAATTAGTTGAAGTCAAAAGAAATGGTGTAAGGAATTATGACAAAAACATCACCAAGTCTAGCAGACAATCTACATCCTCAAAAGTAGATGACAAAAAGAACAGAAGATCAAGACGTTCCTGTTATAATTGAGGAACATTTGGCCATTACAAGCTCATTCCTTTATAAAGATAATGAGAATGGTCAACGCAAGAAATCTAGCAAGTCTAGAAGAGTTTATGTGCCTTGGAAAAGTGAGAGTGACTCCTCAAGTGATAAAGACCAAAGTGATAATGAAGAATTGACAGACGTTTGTTTCTAGGCCTATTATGATAAAAAGAAGAAAAAGGATGTCAAACTTTCAAAATATGATGGAGTTTGTCTCTCGCCTCATTATCATGAAAAGAAGAAAAAGGATGTCAAACCATCGAAACATGATTCGATTTTTCTATTGGCTCATTATCTTGAAAGGACAAAAAAGAATGTAAGTGATCCTAAACATGAACATATTGATAGATTGTCTCATTCCGAATTACTTGATGTTTTTGAAAATCTACATAGAGAAGCTATAAACTCTTTTAAAAAGTTAGCTTCAAACAAAAATATATTTTCATACTTGGAAGCCAACGTTGTTGAAACCGAAAAACAAATGTAAGCTCTAAAGTATTCTATGGTAGATATTCAAAAAGTAAAAGATGAACATGAAAGATCCTCGTGGTTTGACTTTGGTTGTGATACTTGTCACATTTTCCTCTAGAACTAAAGGTAACTTTTGTCACTGATACCTCAAAATACAAATGACCTTCTCACAACCTTTATAGGAGCTCTTCTATTCACCATGACCGATAATGGCTAGGTGCAAGAGTTGAGGGTACTGTAGGAAAGGTGCATGTAATTAAAATAGGTGTGACTTAGGTTAGTTTTACTGAGAAACCCACTATGGACACCACTGCATTGGTCAAAAGAACGTGTGTGTGTGTGTGTTTCCCGTGCAACAGTAGGGAGACTCTGATGCTTTTGTAAGTATATAACACGTTTTAGCATTGAGGATTTGCTCACGACAGTGAGAAGTCCTGTACGATGGTTTTTTAGACTATTTAGGGGACCGGCTCACCTGAGGTGAGAGCCCTGTTGGTGGCCGGTGCTACTAGGTTATAGGTGGACGGTTAGGTTAGTTATGTATGCTACAACGGTAATGATCATGATGCTCTTTGAGTAATAGAGAATGTGTAGATTTAAGTCGGTCCTTTATTCTCTTGAGGGGTGATGTGTTTATATGAGTCTCTCTGATATAGAATTTTCTCCTTTTACGTGGTCTTAACTGCTCTCTTCTTATTAGGGGAGGTTATTGACGGCCTATCTTTTAGGAGTTAGTGAGTACTGTTTGAATCCAAACTAATCGATTCAAGACACCCTAGTCTAAGATTTTATCAAATATAACGGTACATATTCAACTTATCTATATAAAATATAGTTAAACTGAAAATCCATTTCACTAAATTTTTGTATCCGAATAAACCCATTCAGAAACTTGAATCCACTAATATTCTAGACTAAGAACCCGAAAACTACTTATTAAAGTAAACAACCAATTATATCCTTCATACGACAAATTTGCATAAAAGAGTATTAAATCTGTGTTGTTCTAGCCAATCCATACATGGGTATTATGATAAGATTTTGATGCCAACAACTCTACTATTTTCAGCCATAACAGAGTTTTAACTTTCACTAGCTTACAATATTTTAGCAACACCGGCATAACACAATTAACCTTAACTTTCCCATTTGACATTACGCATCATTGATCTGTGAGCTCAAAATTCCAATAATGCAAGCAACTTCCAGGTTTTAATGTACTAGGAGGAGATTAAAATAAATCTTAAAAGATAGATGACATTCAACAAAACAGAAAAACTCTTATAAAATTTCAAGGTATCTTAATTAAAGGGAAATGCTAACTAGTCCCCTCAAGATACTCTTTAGGACCTTCAAATAGCAACAAAAAAAAAAAATAGAAATCTGTGTATTCAAACCAGAAAAATCACATTCTTGATGTTTAACAAACCAAAAAATCTATAAAGAAATCAAAGTCACCATAAAATTAAAACATGAACCACATTCTCGCCGAGAAGTCAATAGAATAAAAAGTTAAATATCCTAGCTTTATGTGATCAATCTAGACTAGTTTACATCTAAGTTGTATATATCAAGAATAGCTTAATTGAAATGCCATTTCTCTAGGTTTTTGAATCAAAATAATCTCCTACAGAAACTTGAATCCCACATCAGAGAGCTCAGCTCATGTTCTTCCATATCAAGATCGCATAATCCAAGAGCAATGAGGAACAAAGTTGTTATTTTTCCCATAAAAGTTGCTCTGTTAACCTTTTATCATTAAAAAATAATTTTGATATAAAATTACAATATGCTTAATGAGTTGTACTTGAGATATAACATAAATAATCATTAATCAGATATTTCAACTACATCTCAAAAAGATTTTCCAACATCACACATTAACTGTTCTGAAGCAATGTGACCAGAGTCTTGTCTGTATTTTTTTCAGTTAGTTATTTACCAAATTTGCCCTCAACCAACAAAGTGGAAAAAGGTGGGTAACCCCACTGCAAGAGTTTTCAGAACATATTCTTTCCCTTCACACGAACAAAAAAGAAACAAGGAACCATCTCATAAAGACACTGTAAGGAAAGAGCCATCTCAAAAGAGCTTTGCTTCATTCAATGTGTCAATTCTGCATCTGCTCATTTATTTAATGACATTAATATCCTTATGACCAATCTACCTACACCTAATTCAAACTTCAAGTTAATGATAGAATTCATATGTCTTTTTCAATGTTTTTAGCTACAAAATCTAGACCCTACAAATTCAAATGCACTAGGAAAAATATCATGTATAAAAAAGTAGTATGTTTAATTAATTGTATTTTTAGTCCAAAAATATTGTGATTGTGTGATTTTAATTTTTTGGTCGTATTTCTTTCCTTTTGTAGTTTTGTAGTTCACGTTGTTGGTACCAGATACGGACGTTGCATTCAGCTTATACAATTTAAAGCGAATGAAATTTAGTTTTTTAGTTGAGTTGTGTATTTTGAAACTTTTTTTAGTTTTTAATCTTTATTTATTTTTAAACAACACTGGATATGAGAGTTACATATCACTTCAATTAAAATAGGTGAGGCCTAGAGGTATACTCTCTGTAACGTTGAGAAAAAATGTAAGAAAGACCATCGTATCACAAATGCAGAAAATACACTCAGAAAGTAAAAAGAAATTATACAAGTTTGAAATTTAAGATCCTAAAATACAATTAAGACAATGTTAATAGAGGTGGGATCAATTGATATAAGTCTAGAAGACTTACACCAAATCTCAACAGTAAATAACACTACTTAATCAAACAGTCATATTAAATAAAATAAATAAATAAAATATATAATTTAATTTTTCTTCTAAAATATATAGAACCTATATATATATATATATATATATATATATATATATATATATATATATATATATATATATATATATATATATATATATATATATATATATATATATATATATATATATATATATATATATATATATATATATATATATATATATATATATATATATATATATATATATATATATATATATATATATATATATATATATATATATGGTAGAATCAATATGTAGAACCAATATGAAGGTCTAATAGAGGCAATTCAAGATATATAACAAGCACACGTAAGATCTAAGGTATACTTTGTATCTACTTTTTATTTATTATAATCATTTTGGACTTTTAATTGATTAGACGTTCAAGTGTTAGTTTTGGAGGTCCTTCATACGCCACCGTATTATATATCAACATCGTTGATTCCAGAGTCTTATGTCATCAATCAACACCAATTATAATTTCAGAATGAAACAATGGCGCCGTTTGTGAGAATTGCCTCTTAATTCTCGTGGAATTCCACAAATAAATCATCTTTCATCCAAAGCAATATCTCTGCCATTTAAGAGATGGAAATGGTGACCTCCTACATCACACTAAGGAACTTGATTGAATTTTGTGATCCCGGTCCATTAATCTTCCACTAGATCCACGTGAAAGTAACGTTTAGCAGAAATCCACCACCAAAGCACCTCCTCTAAGTAATGATCGATGTTCGATCGCAAAGTGAAGATCAAATGATGCTATTGGTCGCGACTTTATCGTCTATTATAATCGGGAGACTGCAAGTATACAACCCTATCGCGTAGTTTTAAAAGATATCGAACCTAAGGGACTATAAATCGAACTAACGTAACCTAAAACTACAGTGTAAAGCTAAAGCTGTCGAATAATTAATTTGGGGGAATTTTTGGGTAATTAAACTTAATCTAGTTGAAATGATAAGCGGATATCTATATGTAATTCGTTAACCTAGAGAATCCGACTTTCCACTGGCTTATTTTCTCAAATTGATAATAATCCTTTTTCAGCAAACGGTATTTATTTAAAAATCCTATCTCAAACTTTCACTCTATTGAATCAGACTATAAATTTAAACTCTAACGTATGCTCTCGCTATCCCGTTGATTTTAAAAATACTTTTTGAAAATAAATAAAGTTTAATCAGTTTTAAAACGCTTTCGCAGTCTTTAAAATTAATACCTAGTATCCACTATCCGGTTTTAAACCTCAAACTCTCGCTCTGTTGGTTTCTAACCTTAGTCCAGTTTATTAACTTCAAACTTTCGCTCTATTGGTTTCTAAGCCTTCTTTTAATAAATTAAATTGGATATCTAAGTCAGAAAAAGTGTTTATTTTACGAAATAAAACTAAGCCAGTTTGTTCCGGATCCCTTCAGTTTAACTAGTTACATACCGATATCAGATTTATTTAGCCAGACATATTGATAAATTCAGACATGCATAAACCAAAGTATTCAACATGCATAAATAATTCCATAACCAGGCAGATAAATTTCATGCAATAATAACTTGTATAAATTAAAACAATTAAATAGAAAACCTGAAATAAATTAAATCCTTGAAACAAACTTTGTTCTTCAGAATAACTGGTACACCAAGGTTCTTGAATCTCCAAATGAAAACAAAACAAAGCTGACTAAAACTTGAAAATAATAATGACTAGTACTTAGAAGGAAAAGAAAATCCACTGGAAACAAATGCTGAAAGTAAATTACTAGAATTCTGGAAAAAACAATATCGCTGAGAAAAATTAATAATACGAAGCAAAAGCAGAAGAAGGACCCTTGGCTTGGTCACTTTGAGTTTCTTTTATACTACTCCTTGTGTAACTCCTTGTTGCCTTCTTTTTCGTTAAATCAAAATATCTTTGACCGAAAGTATAGGAACTCCCTGAGACGTGCGTCCAATTTTTTCTCTCTTAAAATCCAACTGCCTTGGAGACGGTCGTCTCAACAAATTATCAAAGTTGTTCAAAAAGGGCTGACGTGGCTAGCTACAAGGGCGGACGTCTCACTTGCATGCATGGGAGTTGAGGCGGTCGCCTCAAGTGGGGTAGACAGACTTAGGCGTGCGCCTCACGTGTGGTAGTGGGAGGCTGCGTCTTGGGCTTGCTTCTTGGTTTGGGCTTTAGATTGAAATTGATAATAATCTCCTATCTTCTTAATTCTTCCTTTCGCTATACACCCCTATTTCATTTCTTTAACACTTTAACTAATTTTCACTTCAATTTTATTTCTTTGCTCAATTGGTCTTTATTTAATAGGAATACCTGAAACATTAGAAATAACAACGTAATACAAAAATAAAACAAAATAATTAAATAAACATACCAACATTATCTATGAAAATTAAATCAAATATGCTATAGAAATTCGTGTTATCAGCTATGACTTCTAAATTGTGAAAAGGTAAATAGAATCTCAAACACATAATCACAGTTAATTATATTGGTCACTCTCACACATCACACCGTAACAGGATTCCTTGTATATAGCAGAAGCTCGTGTAATGTCCTATACACTAACACGCTCGAGAAATTAGTTCTCCGACAACTAGATATGCGTCCATATCGTGGAGGAGATCCATTGGTCTTCAGCAATATAGTAACTCACCCTTGTGAGATGATAGGTCTACTACTACTAACAAGTGAAAAAGATAAATTGCAAGAGAGACGAAGGTCTGGAAGGAGTCAATAGGATCAGCCACGACGTGCATGAAGAAGAAGTTGGACCAATGCTGAAAGGGAATTCTAGAGATGCTTAGTTTGAGGATAATCCACTAGGTCCATGAAGATATGATCCATATTACCTTCAAAGATAAATAACACACTGGTTATATGACTTCATTCCAAGGAGGAAACACTCGGTACCGACTCCACCATAGCGTGTCATCAACAAAACGTCAATCTTGACACTTTACACATTTCACAATGAAGAAAGACGTAATCTCCTAAGAAAGTCGAGGCCATAACCAGTGCATTCAAATGGATATTATATGCATATGCACAACATGGTTCTCCAAATGTCGGACTAGTTAAGAAAGTCTTGGAGAAACTTAAGACGAGTGTGCAAATTACGTTGACCTTAGCCGACCGCACACTATCAATCGTTATATGCATTTACTCCAATTGTAGACAAACATGTACGACCATACTTGATGGAAAGCAAATGACATTCATTCATGATTAGGTAAACTAACCATGAGAACACCAGCAACATGACCACACACATATGCTAGAGATTCACAAATAACCATAAGCGTGCTAGACGGCTGGGCGCAAAATTCTTGGAGCTGATTATGTTTCCTTATGTTTTATAGTAATTAATACTTAATTTCATAATTTTAAAGCTACTTGCTTGGTGTATTTTGGAAGGCTATTTGTGAATGACATAAAGCATGTTTATATGGCTATAATGTGTTTTGCGAGTATTGATGTTGGAATGTAATGATACCTTGTGTATTACTTGATATATGTTATGGTGGTGTGGTATAATGATACTATTAGTGTGCGTGCGTGTGTATGCAGTTGTGTGGAAATTCAATGTGATGAATTATTGAGATATGCATGAATGTTAATATTAGAGAGTGTTCTTAATTGCATATGGTTGTTGATGTTGGGAATCAAATGCCTTGGAAACAAAATATAATCTTGTTGCTCAATGTAAGGAAAAAGAATGAAGAACACGATGAACACAAGGATTGGTTATTAACTGTTATTCTTTCCTTTATCTTCAAAACAAGATTACAAGTATACAAGAATAACAAATAACCCTCTCACCCTAAATTAGGATTTGCAGTATACAATGATGAGAGACTAGTATGCTATTTGTAATAAACCTAACATACTAAACTAATGAGATTTTATCACAAATACCCCTTACAAGCTAACTTAGGGTACAAGCTAACTTAACCAATTAGACATAACAAACAAGCCCAATTCGATGCTAACAATCCTAGCATCCTTCGACACTACAAGCTGGAACACCCTTCAACTACAGCTTGTAACACTTCGACAACAGCATGTGAGCAACCTTCGACACTACAAGCTGGAACACCCTTCAACTACAGCTTGTAACACTTCGACAACAGCATGTGAGCAACCTTCGACTACATGCTAAACTTTGTCGAACCAATATACTCCCTTCGATCCAATAGAGTTCGATCCAATATCTCACAGTTGAGATTGCACATTCCTCATTGCTGTCAAGAGGCAATGCTTGTTAGTTTTGTGGGAGCTAGTCACTTGTCCTAAACCTATAGAACGAGCTTTGGTGTGTTATCGGTTTAGAGACAGACCCACGGTTTAAAGTAAAAAACGAAAAAATGATGACACGAGATTGATACCACATGCATGAGTATTGCATTTGAGTTGCATTGAGTCACATGGTATTTATGTTTTCAATATGGAATTATGTGTGTAACACCCCCCGAATATTGAATTTATTATTTGATAATGTTGTTGTGATTTATGTGATTTAATTCATGGTTTGATGGCATGTTGTGGGGTAGTGTTGGGCTAAATAAGATTATTAGAACTATGGATATATTTGATAATTATGATAATTTGAATTTTTTAAATAATTAAATAAGGATAATATGATGTGTAGAGATGATAAGGGCATTATGGTAATGTTGAGTGGATTAAGTAGGGATAAGATGATAATACCATATTAGGGGTCCACGAGATAAAGAGGACTTAAGGTAAAAGTTGGAGTGGGAATCATATTATTGGAACGATTGAACTCTAAGAGAAGCTGACTCGTGTAACACCCATTTCTAATTCCCAAATAATTTATAATATAATCAGAGTAAGATAGCATGCAAACATTTAAAAAAATGTCACATGTTGTTTTCCACAAACATAGAAAACCAAATAAACAATATCAACTTGCACTTGGTCATAATTATAACATGTATTTAAACTTCATGTTTCATCAGACTATGCATGTCACAACAAAAATAAATCTTTTCTTGAATATTATTAATGATTATATCTCGTACTATAATTATTCATCCATATATCAAATCTCATAATCCAACATTGGGCACCAATGTCACTCATCATACAAATAGCAAATCAAAAAACTTAATAATATATTTCAATAGCAAACATGAGCTCAAAATATCCCCTCCCAGTGTTACATGACCAGAGCATGGACTCACTACATAAGAAAACTGATAAATCGAGTTAAACTCCTCAACTATCCTCGTGTGAAACACCACTATCCTCAGAACCTACACGATATCGCATAGAATATCATATATAACTGAAGGGTGAGAATTCAAATCATTATGAAAATATATATAATAAGAAGTAATGTAGAACAAACATTCATCAAAAGAATTCTCCATTCTTCATATGATCATCCATACAACATAACTTGGCAATTCAAGTATTAAATAAAACTATTATACAAAAATTCTAAGTAACATACATACATTTATAGCATATAGTACAATTACCACCAATAATTTTCCATGAAATCAAATAACCAATTATCACATATTTCATTTCAAAGAAAACAAACATTCTTTAACGACACATGAGACTTTCAATGCAACTCAATGTAACTCATGCATGTAGTACCATCGTGAACATCAAGATCACCTCGCTCTCAACTCTATATCTAGAATTAGAGTCATGCTTCCTATCTGGACAAGATCAAAGCCCATTAATATGATTATATAGTCCACTGCTTTTATTTCCACACAAGCATCGAGCAACCAATCAGAGTTCGATCTCCCCATTAATGCATGTGCAATTACCAATAAACATATGCAATTAAGAATATCCCACAATCTTAATTGTTCAATCATATCACAATAATTCAACACTTTAATTTAGAAAAATTCTACTGCGAACAACTTATGCCCAAACATGAATTTCACCATAGAAACATGTTCTAATACTTATTTTTCACCAAATAAATGTATTCTAGCATGTATCTATCATATAGAAACTATTTCTAACATAAAAAACATTATTTCCAATCATCAATTTGGGATTCTAATTTCAACCTAAGTGAATCAAAAACCTAGAATTCGAAACACCCAAACCTAGTTCATGTTACTAATCATTACCCAATCACATACAAACCCATAATAATAAGGATTCTCCCACTTACCTCTTCATTGTAGGATCTTCTAAGGGTTTTCTCCTCTTTTCCTCTTTCTCCTCTTCTCTTCTCTTCTTCTCTTCTTTTGTTTTATGACAACATTAACTCTAATCTCTCTTATTACTACTTATTTCACTAATTAATGGGTCAAACTCATTTATTCATTCTATTTGTTTTACCAAGCCTGATGCCAATTAATTTTATTTCTACTCATAAAATCAATTATTCAAATAACACACACACACACACACACACACACACACACACACATATATATATATATATATATATATATATATATATATATATATATATATTCAAATATTCAAATATTCAATTTAACACATAATCACCAAATTAAATAATTAAATAATTATCACACCATGTGATAATTAAATAAATAAATAATTAATAAAATAGCTAATAAAAATCGGGATGTTACAATGCGCAAAAGTGAGAAAGCTAGGGCAAGGAGAATCCATCGAAAGAGCTTATGAACCGTCAATCCAAGGTAAGGATGTAGTTTCAACTCTCTAAGGATTTGTGTAATGATGATTATGTATGAATAAAATGTTTATCACCATTGGTAGAAATTTAGGTTTACTTTGGGGTTTGTGATAATTTTGTTGACATGATGAATTAATGATGAAATTGATGAATTTAAAGTGTGAAATTCATGTGAATTGATGCCTATAACATGTATAATGATGTGTTGTTGTGTGGTATGATAAAATGTTGATTTTTGGTGAATTGAGGATTGTTCTCATGTGAAATCATATGCAATTTGGAACTGGTTCAATGCAAGTTCGAAACAGCAATGTTGGTGTAAAACATGTTTCTCCGAGCAAGCTGTTGGATTAAAATTATACAGCGTCTCCCTGAGGGATTCGTAAAGGCTTAATATCCTCCCATGGGCGCCTACACATGTGTGCTAGGTGGGCCAGGTGGGCCTCTTGTTGGGTTCACTGTAAGGAAATAGAGTAGCACCTTGGCTACTAGCAATTTCTTTTGGCCTAGTGGTAAGCGCTTGATCCAGCATTTACGTGGTATCACAGCAAGGTCATGGATTTGAATCCCCCGACTGACACTGGGGGGGAGATTGTTGGATTAAAATTATTCAGCGTCTCCCTAAGGGATTCGTAAAGGCTTAACATCCTCTCATGGGCACCTACACAGGTGTGTTAGGTGGGCCAGGTAGGCCTCTTGCTGGGTTTGCTGTAGGGAAATAGAGTAGCACCTTGGCTACTAGCAATTGCTTTTGGCCTAGTGGTAAACGCTTGATCCAGGATTTACGAGACTGGTGTTTATTCATACATAAATCCTTGATTAGTTTGAGTTCAAATGAACCCGGATAAAAATAACTTTGTCAAATTATTTTATCTCAAAACCCCAATTGAACCCCCCCCCTTTCTTGTGTTTTTCAACCTTTAATTGGAATCAGAGCGCCTAGTTCTGGGTGCTAACGCTTAACTGTGTCAGAGAAAAGATCTAACTTGAAAAACACTATGGCAGAACATGTTCAGAACAACAATGATTACTATGAGGACAAAGACAAAATCAACGACAGACCCCCAATGTTTGATGGAGAAAACTTTGATTACTGGAAGGACATAATTGAAACTTTCTTTCTGGCTCATGACGCTGGTCTTTGGGACATGGTAATAGATGGCTATACTCATCATGTTGACGCAAGTGGTCAGAAGATTGAAAGGAAGAAAATGTCAGATCAGCAAAAGAAGGAATTCAAAAATCACCACAGAGCCAGAACCATCCTTCTAAGTGTTATCTCGTACACAGAGTATGAGAAGATCACAAACAGAGACTCAGCTAAGAACATCTTCGACTCCTTAAGAATGACACATGAAGGCAACACATAGGTCAAAGAAACAAAATCCTTTGCTCTCATTCAGAAGTACGAAGCATTCAAAGTGGAAGAAGATGAAACTGTTGAAGCAACGTTCTCAAGGTTTCAAATTCTGGTAGCTGGTTTAAAAGTTATGGATAAAGGATATTCTATTGCTGATCATGTAAAGAAAGTCATCAGAAGTCTTCCCAAGAAATGGAGACCTATGGTGACAGCTCTCAAGCTTGTAAAAGATCTAAACAAAATCTCTCTGGAAGAATTCATCAGCTCATTAAGAAGTCACGAGATAGAATTAGAAGAAGATGAGCCCCAGAAGAAACGTAAGTCTATTGCTCTTAAATCTAACAAAAAAATTGATTCTAAAGTTTTTCAGGCAGAAGAAGAAAACTCTGGAGGATCATCATCAGAAGAAGATAAGTTATCTCTGCTCTTCAGAAGAGTTCAATAACTCTGGAAGAATAGACAGAGGAAGTTCAAAAATCCCAGAAGATCGAGTAACTTCTCTGATCCATCCTCTGGACACAAAAAGTCAATAAGCAAAGAAGTTGTCTGCTACGAATGTAAGGAACCTGGTCACTATAAAAGTGATTATCCTAAACTTCAGTAAGAGAAGCCAAAGAAGAGGTTTGACAAAGAAAAAAAGAAAAGTCTTATGGAAACATGGGATGATTCAAATTCTTCTGAAGCTTCGTCAGACTCAGAAGATGAAAGAGCCAACATAGCTTTAATGGCCAACATAGTTGACATCTCATATTCCTCTGAATCTGATTCTGATACTGAAGAGGTATTTCCAAATTTTGCTGTTAATTTTTCTAAGGCTGAATTAGCATAAAGCTTATCTGAAATACTTGAAAATAATCAGAAGCTTCACATCAAATACAAGAATCTGAAACGGAATCATGTATCTGGTTCTGAAGATACTAAGAAACTTGAAACAGAAAATTCCGAGCTTAAGGAAATCATTTCAGAACTAAAAGTTGAAAACTCTGTTTTTAAAGAAAATCTACAAAAAGCTCAAGAAAATCTGTTTTAGAAGTTCTAAGTAATACTGATAATATTATGAAAGAATATGATATTGGTTTTCAAGAGTTTCTTTCTAAAAGCATAGGCAAAAGCAAGATGACGTCAATGATCTATAAAGTCACTAGAAACATAAGAAAAGGTTTAGGATATGTGCCTCATAAAGATGATAAACCATATTCTGAAGTAGATGTTATGGTCATTAAATACACACCTCTGAAATCTCACTTCACTTATGGTCACCCACATAACATAAAATATACTAGTGAATCATATTATACAAAATCTTATGGTAAACCTAAGTTCAAACAGAACTTTAGAAAATCTAACCAAAAAGATATAGCTACCTAAGGACAAAATAGTATATGTTGTAGTTGTCTTTGACAACAAAGTTGAAACATCAGTCTTGGTACCTGGACTCTGGATGCTCTCGACACATGATAGGAAGAAAGCATATGTTCCAAAGTCTGGAACTTAAAGCTGGAGGTTACGTAGGTTTCAGAGGCAACCAAAAGGGTAAAATCATTGGCTCTGGAACTATCAGTAACGGTTCTTTATCCTCTATTACAAATGTTCTGTTAGTAGATGGATTAATGCATAATCTGTTATCCATGAGTTAATTAAGTGATAAAGGTTATGATATTATCTTTAATCAAAAGTCTTGTAAAGTTGTTAGTCAAAAAGATGGAACAATCCTCTTTAATGGTAAAAGGAAAAACAACATTTATAAAATCAAACTTTCAAAACTTAAAAGTCAGAATGTTAAATGTCTTATGTCAGTGGACAATGAGCAATGGGCCTGGCACAAACGATTGGGACATGTTAGTATGAGAAGAATATCTCAAATAGTCAGAGGACTTCCTAATTTGAAGTTCAGCTTAGATGCTCTGTGTTAAGCATGCCAAAAAGGCAAATTTTCAAAACCTCCTTTTAAATAAAAAAAATGTTGTTTCTACCTCTAGGCCATTAGAACTTCTGCATATTGATCTGTTTGGACCAGTGAAAACTGCATCCATCAATGGGAAGAAGTATGGGTTGGTGATTGTAGATGACTATAGCAGATGGACATGGGTAAACTTCTTAAGACACAAGGATGAGGCACATTCTGTGTTTGCTAACTTCTGTAATGTAGTCCATAATGAAAAAGAGTTTAGAAAAATAAAAGTCAGAAGTGATCATGTTGGTGAATTTGAAAACAAAGACTTTGAAAAAAATTTCAATAAAAATGGTATTTCTCATGATTTTTCTTGTCCTAGAACTCCACAACAAGGTGGAGTTGTAGAACGTAAAAACAAAACTTTACAAGAAATGGCTCGAACCATGATCAATGAGACTAACATTGCTAAAAATTTCTGGGTAGAAGCAGTGAACACAGCGTGTTATATCCAGAATATAATCTCTATAAGACCTATTCTGGAAAAGACTCCTTATGAATTGTGGAAGAACAGAAATCCCAACATTTCTTATTTCCATCCTTTTGGATGTACCTGTTTTATTCTGAATACCAAAGATTATCTGAATAAATTTGATTCTAAGGCACAAAAGTGTTTAATGTTAGGATATTCTGAACTCTCAAAAGGCTACAGAGTATATAACACTGAAACACGTACTGTAGAAGAATCTATTAATATCAAATTTGATGATAAGCTTGGCCCTGAAAAGTCAAAGCAAAAAGATTCTCTTGCAGATATAGAAGTTCAATTTATAGGATCAGAAGAGAGACATGACAAAGACAAAAGTGTTGAAGAAGCCACCAAAGAAACTTCTGAAGAACCCATCTAGAAAAAGCCATCCAGAAGCAGCTTAGCTCATCTTGAAGAAATGATTCTGGGAAAGAAAGATGATCCAATCAGAAACAGATCTATATTCAAAAATTCTGAAGAATCTCTCATTGGTCTTGTGTGCTTGACCGAACCAACTTCTGTAGATGAAGCTCTTCAAGATAATGATTGGATTATGGCAATGCAAGAAGAACTAAATCAGTTCACCATAAATGACGTATGAGATCTTGTGCCCAAACCAAAAGGTTTCAACATTATTGGAACCAAGTGGGTCTTCAGAAATAAGCTTAGTGAACAAGGAGAAGTAGTCAGAAACAAAGCTCGACTGGTAGCACAAGGTTATAGTCAGCAAGAAGGGATAGACCATACAGAAACCTTTGCTCCAATCGCCAGGTTAGAATCCACCAGACTTTTAATTTCATATGTTGTTAATCACAATATCACACGTTATCAGATGGATGTAAAAAGTGCATTTCTAAATGGTTAAATTGATGAAGAAGTATATGTCCATCAACCCCCTGGCTTTGAAAACTCAAAACATCCAGAATTTATTAATAAGCTCAAAAAACTTCTATATGGTCTTAAACAAGCTCTAAGTAATTTTCTATTATAAAAAGATTTTACCAGAGGGAAAATGGACACAACCTTATTCTGTAAGACATTTAAAAATGATATTTTGATATGTCAAATTTATGTTGATGACATAATTTTTGGTTCTAATAAATCCTCCCTTGGGCGAACTCAAATTCTTTCTGGGAATTCAAATAAATCAGACCTCAGAAGCAACTTACATACATCAGAGTAAGTATGTTAAAGAACTTCTGAAGAAATTTGACATGTCAGATAGCAAACCTACTAAAACCCATATGAATCGCTGTTGCACCCCAAAATTTACCCTATTGATTTAGGCTTATGTTTCATCATAAACATCATATTGCATTGCATTCATATTTCACGATAGGATCCAAGCTCTTTGGGTTCTAAAGACCTCTACAAGCTGAGGAGGTTGATTGTGTTAGCATACCCTCCTGAGGGAATTTCAAGTTGCCATATCTGTGTATCTTTCAAGTCACAATGGTGTATTATGCCTCAAGACATTCCATTTGTCACATGGATCCCCCAGGAAGTGAAGTTTTGAAGAGGATTGGTGAGAAATTCATTTGTGGCACTCATCTGATAAAATTAGGGTTTTGGTCCTCTATGGAGTTTGAAGCTTGGATGAGTCATTTTCTTGGAGCATTATATTCTTATCATCATATGAGTTATCATGGTTCAAAGAATTGCTCAACACATTCAGAGGATTTGAGGTTTTGAAGCTTGGTTGGTTACCTCCTAGCACATGGAGCAAAATTAGGGTTTTGAGTAAAGTCAGGATTTCTTCAGATTTTTCACTCAAACTTGATTTCACTTGTTTCTATATGTTGTTGGACATCTATGAGTGAAATTTTGAGGCTCAATTTTGAGTAGAAGCAGCCAATTGATCACAAGGGGCAAAATGGTCATTTTGGTCAAAATCAGTCAAAATCAGGAGTTGACCAAGTGGACTTTTGGTCAACCATCAATTCAAATGTCACATTTTCATTTTTCATGATCCAATTCATCATTGAATCAAGAAAATTGAAGAAATTGGAGTTAACTTGTCCTTGAAGTTATTTGAGGTTTGAAATTTTTTATAAGTGTCCACCTTATGGAACTTTGACACTTCATAACTCTCTCAATTTTTATCCAATGATTGCATGTCATACATTTCTGGAAAGCTTGAAAAAAATACTACAAGATTGTCAATGTGTAAAATTTCTCAAAAATGTACCATTTGATAGATATTTGAGTTAGAAGTTTCATGCACAAAATTTGACCAAGGCTGGGCAAGCATGCACGTTTCTGGGCATTTTCTGGGCATTTGTTTGAGTAATTTTCACAAACAGGTGGTGGGCATAATGTTGAAGCTTATATCTTTTGATTGGAATGGAATTTTTAAAAATCACTTCGTGCATTTTGAAGTATGCCATGAGAGCTTTAAATGGAACTTTGAATCATGTCATTTGGTTCAAAGTTGATCAAGATACAAGGCTCACAAGTTGAGGCCATGAAACTGAATTCATGCATGCCCATGCAAGTCAGAACGCGCGCGTGGCTGCCCAGATTGTGCCTTGTTTGTGCATGACTTTGAAGAATCATATCTCACTCATTTTTGCTCCATTTTGAGTGAACCAAAGCTTGCTTTGATCCTCATGCTATGAACTATTGATGTGTATCAAGAGGCCAAAGAATGCCCAAGCCATTTGTGAGAAATCTGAAGAAGAAAAAGTGACACAAAGCTGATTTTTTTGGATAGTTGTGTTTTATGCATTTTCCAAGTTATTTTGCAAGTTTGTTCTAAGCCAGCAAACCAGGGATCGAAGCAGCCAGCTAGCATGTATTTCTTGCCATAAAAAGCTAAACATATTTGAGCACATTTTGCTCACACACATTTCATGCACTTTCTGATTTTTATCATTTTTGGCAAGCTTGAGGATTCTATCACGTGAGCCAAGCATCCACTAATGATCCAGCTCACCGAAACGCAAGCAAGCAAGAGTGTGTACAAAACGCAAGCCATATCCAAAATGCCGTTTTTACCATCTTTTTGCAAATAACGGATTTTGATTGAAAGGACCAAGCTACCATCTCTATTTTCACACAATATAAATCAGAAGCTTCTCATTTTGCAAGAGAGCTCTCTCTCTCGTTTTCCAGATCCACTTTTTGCTCTGCATTTTCTCAAAATTTCTCATACATGGAAACTCGCACTTGCACGAATCGAATGCATTTCTCTTGAGTGTTTTGCTTTAGAAAATCTTTGTATGCATTTTTAAATGTTTTTGTTGATAAAATAACATATTTTCTACTGTAAATTGTGTATCATAACATTTCTTAACTCATTCCTTTTCATCTTTTCCTTTCCATGGCTTCTTTTAGATTTTCAACACCTTTTAGGTTCAGCATTTCAACTAGTTTTCGCACCAACGTTGTAATTGCATCCTCATGGCATTTCTTTTATGATTTGATCATTAGTTCATCCCTATGATGTTGGTACTGTAATACTTTCATCTCGACACCTTCTTTGCATATCATAGACCTCACACACTTAGATGCACTTCACCACACGCGTTTGTTGCATGTTTGCGCACTTTTGATAGATTTTTGCTCTTGAATTTTTGTGGTTTATTTTGTATGATGTATATGAGCATTGACATGATTAGCTACTGACTTGTATGTCTTGTTATTCTTTAATTGTCTATTAACTTCATCTAAGCCTAACACCTCGCACGATTAACTCTTTGCATGTTTTTAGGATTAGTTTTGGCCTAGTTTATGAATTAACTTGTTTGTAGGTGTTTGTAATGATGTTTGATGTTTGTTAAAGTTTTGTATAACTTTGTAAATGGATGTTGTAATGATGTTGTCAATTCCAAACTTGTGGCAATTTCATATGTTGCTTAGAGTAGAGGAAGGGGTCGTGATATGCGACAAGTTCAATGTTTTTCTTGCAAACAATTTGGGCATTTTTCTCGCAGCTACAGTAAGAAGTTTTGAAACTATTGTAAACAACAGCTCCCCGACCAGCACAACATCCATCCCAAGCATTCCATGCCACTACCAACTCTATAGTTGGTCCTCTCAGTACTGGTGTATCTAATGGTGTTGGCACGATCTGATTGGCTCATGCATTTTTGAATTTTCATTTTTGTTATTTTATAATTAGCATTTTGCATCATTTAATTTTGCATTAAAATATCATCCAAAAATTCCAAAAAAATATATCATAGGCCCAAAATGATTTTAATTATTTTGTGGAATTTTTTCCAATTTTTTCAAAATGTTTTGACCATTTAAATAAATTCTGACTTTAATTAATTGCATTTCAATTGAAAAATTCCTAAAAAATACTTTCCAATGTTAAAAAATTCCACAAAAAATATTTTGAATCTTTCACAATATTAATTTTGATTTTATGAATTTTATTTTATAATTTTTGCAATTTTGCATAATTAAATAAATTCATGCATTATATTGTATTTCATGCATATTTAAATCATTGAAAAATACTTCCATGCATACAAAAAAACATATAAAAAATATTTTGATCCATTAAAATTATTTATCATGCATTTTTGAATTTTATTTCAGCATTCTTTCATTTTTTCCATTTTTTAACAATTTCATGCATTATATTGCATTTCATGCATATTTAAATCATTGAAAAATACTTCCATGCATACAAAAAACATATAAAAAATATTTTGATCCATTTAAATTATGCATAATGCATTTTTGAATTTTATTTCAGCATTCTTTCATTTTTTTCCATTTTTTAACAATTTCATGCATTATATTGCCTTTCATGCATATTTAAATCATTGAAAAATACTTCCATGCATACAAAAAACATATAAAAAATATTTTGATCCATTTAAATTATGTCTCGTGCATTTTTGAATTTTATTTCAGCATTCTTGCATTTTTTTCATTTTTTTAACAATTTCATGCATATTTAAATCATTTAAAAATACTTTCATGCATATAAAAAATGAATAAAAAATATTCTGGCCCATTTAAATCATACTTCATGCATTTCTGATTTTTATTTTACAATTTTGTCATTTTTGCATAACTAAATCAATTTTTGCATTATATACATAATTTGCATTATCCATTTTGCATTTTATTTGTTTTTCACCATTTTCCTTAAGATTAAAAAATGCCAAAAATATTTTTCATCATGTTTAGGATGTTGAGTCGCCATTTCCCATTTTTATAGGTTTTTATTTCTGATTTTTACAATTTGTATTATTTTTTCTTGTTATTTCGCCATATGGGCATAAATATTGATAGTATTGACTTCTTGAATTTTGTTTTGATCATTCCATGGATTTTCAACTTGGGCAAGGATACGTCCTTGACTTGTAAGGAATTTGAGCCCCTTATTTCATTCTTACTTGAATTTTATCTTCCATTTTCCTCTTTTTATGGAATTTCAAAGTGAGCATACCTTTGCCTAGTGTAATTGAGTCTACCTTCAATTGTGAAGTTTGTAGACATGATTTAAGGTCAAGCTTTGGGTATCTGATGATCATTTGAGTGCTCTAGTGATATGTGATATGTTTTCATTTATTGAAAATCCCATGTTAGTCATTAAGTTTCTACATTGAGCACCAAGTTTTACATGGTTCTTAGAACCCTAGATTGTTAATGCATTGGTTCTTAGACCCTTCTCTTGTATAGTTTGTGTTTCTAATTGATGTTCAGGGGGAATGATAACCTCAAGGATAGTCTTCTAAGGACTTGAGAGACATTTGACCTCAAAGGATCACTTTGATCTTTAGTTAGAAGTTTGATCTTCATATCATTTGTTGCATCTTTGTGCATGGATTGTAAGGTGAGGTATGCATTCATGCAATTCTTTCAGAATTTACTTCTCGCTGCCTTACTTCATCCTTATAGCATACTTAGGGCTTTGATTCCAGTATGATTGATTCATTTAAGCCCCTAATTTACTCAAGTACATGCAACTTTTGTTGATTAGAATGTTACCAACTTTTGTTTATGGTTCTACCACTTGTATTGTATGCATCATGCATGGTTCTAGCAATCCAATTCCAATTGGATCTTTGGGTTTTACTTATGACCTTGTATATTATGTAATCAATAACCCAATGCTCTTTGATTCATTGACTTGCATTTAATTGTAATGTCATCATGATGACCTAGAAGAGCTAGATTTTTTTTTTCTTTTTTTTTTCTTCTATTGTTTGTTTGAAGCATACCTTGAGGGACTATAGGATCATGACTTTTGAGGCATGTCACTTCAATTGACATTACCTCAAGCTCATGACAAGCATCTTGTGAGGGTTCTATAATCACCCTATGACATACAAGACATCTTTCCCTTCCTACAAATCTTAATCAAGTTTGTTCGATCTAAGATGGGTGGTATTTTGCTTTGGATGATTTCGTTCATTAAATAGGTGATTTGTTTGTGTATGGAAGCTTTATCTTCTACATTTGGTTTCTCATGAATCATATCTTGAGTTAAACTTATGACACAAGTCACACATGGTTTTAATTTCCCAATTAAAACTACTTTGTTTAAATATTTCTTAAGTGTCATGTTTAACTAGTTTAGATACTTTCAAACAAGGAACTTGTGTGTGTGAGTTTTTCTTAGCTTGAATTGCTTTTGTTTATAGTTTACTTAGGTATTAAGCTACTGACCTTGTGTGATACATTACCTTCTTATCTTTCCTCTCCATCATGATTGACTCATTAACTTGTTTGCTTACTTACAACTAACCCTAGGGTTTAGGATCACTCCCTTCCACTACTAGTCTTTGCCATGAATAATTGTGAAGCATGATATTTGGTAATTGTTTTTGTGTTTATGTGAGCATCATTTTTATGTTCTTGACATACATATCATTTGTCCACAACACTTGACACAAATATTTTAGGACACATTCATCTAAACACATTTCACCACACATTTCTAAGTGCATGCTTAAACTTTTCCTAGTTGTTTTTGCTTGTGCATTGTAAATAATGAACATGTATATGATGATCATGCATTCTTACCATGCTAGATACTGTCTCCCATGTCTTCTTATGCTATGAGTTTCACCCTTTTGCATTCATGCATTAGCCATGCTTCATTCAAACCTTAGTTGCATTCTAGGTCAAACCTTTAACTAGTTTTTGCCTAGGTGTTGTATATGTAAGTTGAAGCATATTATGACTTGATAGTGTATAACTTGAGTATCTCTTTATCATGTGTTACTTCTGATTCCACCACCACTTGACACTTAGCACATGTATGCACAAGCACATACACACATGCATGCACATGTCTACTCGCACTTGCACGAATCGAATGCATTTCTCTTGAGTGTTTTGCTTTAGAAATTCTTTGTATGCATTTTTAAATGTTTTTGTTGATAAAATAACATGTTTTCTACTGTAAATTGTGTATCATAACATTTCTTAACTCATTCCTCTTCATCTTTTCCTTTCCATGGCTTCTTTTAGATTTTAAACACCTTTTAGGTTCAGCATTTCAACTAGTTTTCGCACCAACGTTGTAATTGCATCCTCATGGCATTTCTTTTATGATTTGATAATTAGTTCATCCCTATGATGTTGGTACTGTAATCCTTTCATCTCGACACCTTCTTTGCATATCATAGACCTCACACACTTAGATGCACTTCACCACACGCGTTTGTTGCATGTTTGCGCACTTTTGATAGATTTTTGCTCTTGAATTTTTGTGGTTTATTTTGTATGATGTATATGAGCATTGACATGATTAGCTACTGACTTGTATGTCTTGTTATTATTTAATTGTCTATTAACTTCATCTAAGCCTAACGCCTCGCACGATTAACTCTTTGCATGTTTTTAGGATTAGTTTTGGCCTAGTTTATGAATTAACTTGTTTGTAGGTGTTTGTAATGATGTTTGATGTTTGTTAAAGTTTTGTATAACTTTGTAAATGGATGATGTGTCTACTTACCTTAATTCACATGGCACTTTGCATGTGCATAATTCATTCAAATTTCATTGCATTTTTTTTTCTTCTTCCTCTTCTTTTCTTGTTAGCACTTGTTAGTGCTTGTTTTGTGTGCTTTTTCCAAAGAAATTTACTTGATACTACCCCTCTTCTCACTTGGTTTCCCAACCAATATGATTGATTTTATAGGTTCCCCTTAAGTTTTGCTCGATTAAGTTAGTTTTTGAGTTTAGACACTAAGTTAGGCATCCATGCATGATAAGTTTAGGTAGATCTTCCCTTTGTGCATATCCATAACTTAGGATCAACTTTGTATGATAACATTAGGATTTAGAAGTATGTTAGTTTCCCTTAGCCATTTTACCTTTATCCTTTTGCATCCTTAAAACTAAAATCTTGTTTTTGTCAAGTGCATTAAAACATTCTAATAATCTAAAACTTTTTCCAAAGTAAAAGATACAAACCAATTAGTCTAGGATGTTTCATCGTCCTGTTTGCTGTTGATGCTTCGCCGTCCTGTTGCTGATGTTTCGCCATCTCATCCTTTGATGTCTCGTCATCTCGTTTGCTGATGTTTCGTCATCCCGTTTTTGATGTTTCGTCATCCCGTTTGTAGCTGATGTTTCGTCATCATGGAGGTGTTTTGTCATCGTTTGTTGTTTCGTCTGCTAATCTAAAAAACACAAACCAACCAAAACAAGTGAGCCGAACTACGGAGCTCTGACTTTTCCATTGCACGAGGGAATACGTAGGCATTCTGTCACGGGGCTAGATCGAGCAACCTTTGTAAATATTTCCTTCTTTTCCCCGTGTTTTCTTTCTTTTATTCTTTTCTTTATTTCTTTTTCTTATCTTTTTTGCATGCATTATACCATATACAGATATAGTTATTATACCTTTACACCCATTAGATAGAAAGTAAAAGCGGATACCGTAGAGTACTACGGACGTGTGGGGTGCTAATCTCTTCCCCTCGCGTAACAGACTTCCTTACCCGATCTCTCGGTCGCAAGACTGTGATATCTTCGTTTCAGGTTTACTCGACGTTTACCTTTCCCTCCTAGCGGGATAAAAAACGTTCGATGGCGACTTCATTGATATATAGTTATATCCTTTGATTTTTCGGCCGGGTGTTTCAATCCCACATGTATCTTGGAGAAGGAAGAGGTAAGCAAGAAAGTAGATTAGAAGATCTACAGAGAAAATATAGAGAATACAAATTTGTAGGATACCGTGACACTGACTTTGCTAGAGACATAATAGAAAGGAAAAACACTTCTGGAAGCTTTCAGTTTCTGGGAGAAAATCTGATATCTTGGTGTAATACCGTGAACTGACTTTGAGATTTTTGTATCGCAAATATGCGGATAGCAAGAGTCGCCACCGACTTTTCTTTTATCCAATTAAGGGAAGGTGAAAAGAACAGGAAAAGACCTTCGTTAGATTCTGAGTAAGGGAGAAGGTTTTGAAAAGGGAAGGTATTAACACCCCTTTCCATCCGTAGTTATCTACGGGCTCTTAGTTTCTCTTAGATCATTTTAAAAATTGTGCTTTCTGTGTGTTTGACAAAAATGTTTTGAAAAGGCATTTCGCTTTGACTTTGTAATGATTCATGTAGGAATGTATACAAAGTGTTCGGAAATGTTTTTATTTTGAAAAGAGTTTGAACTTTGACAAAAGTGTGAGGTGTAAAAAGTATTTTGATAGAGCAAGCAACTAAAAGTCTTATTACCTACTCAGAATGGTCATTTTCGTGTTGTTTTACGTTCCTTTAGAATAGTGTTATCCGTACCATTAGTTGGTAGGTAACCCTATTCGTTGGATGTAAAAGGGACATTCGAAGGGACATCGGATGGTCATAGAAGGCAACTTGTAGGAAGTATCCTAGCACATTCGAAGGGACTATCATCATTTTTCGTAGGCGACAATCGAGGGTCAAGATCATGTATTCGTAGGCGACATCGTGGGTCTATGATCTTTGTATCGAAGGGACTATGATGATTTGTTTTGAAGGCGACGGTGCTAGAATACCTCTACGTTCGAGGGACATGACCATTTGTATTCGTAAGGCATCGAGAGAAAATTACCCTAAGGGGTGCATGTGTGAAAAGAGTGTGTTGATTTCAGGTATTTGTTATCTTGAAATTATGAGTGATCTATGTCCGATTTTATCTTGCCATACACGCCTAATTACTAGCAGTTTATAGGGTGCAGAAAGTAAATAGCGGAAATGTAAAGTGCGGAAAGATAAAGTCCTACGCTATTACATGGCTTTGGGGCAGATACATAATGAGAGTGCGGAAAATAAAAGTCCTAATTAAACTATTACATCCCATAGGCAGTTACATAATTGAAAAAGAAAAGCAGGAAAAATCGTCCGAAACGTTACAACCTGTGAACAGATACAAAATCGGAAAATACGAGAAAATTGCATAAGAAGAAAATGTTAGTAAAAATAAGTATTTTTGAATGGAGAAAAAGGTTTTATGTTAGTGATGACATAAATATGATAAGATAAATTTTTGATAATTTTCTGAATCGATTTGGTAATTTAAAAACAATTAAAAGTCATTTAAACAATTAATTAGTAATTAAATTAAATATGCATGAAAAAATAATAATTTTAATGCTAAAAATTAAATAAACATTTTTCTGATGATTATGCAAAAAATAAATATTTTTGGTGTTTTTTAGATGCATGATAAAAATATTTGTAGATAAATTAAAATGCATGGAAAAATATTAAAGAAAAATAGAAAATAGAAAATATATGTTAGTTTTCTAACTTGCAAAAAAATATGGTCCTGGTCAGGCTCGAACCGGTGTCCTCTTAGCCACACGTCACGCTCCCTCTGTCTTAACCACTGGGCCAACGCGCACTTGGTGTCATGGAATTGAAACGGAACCGTTTTAAACAAATTTGATTTCTGGGAATTCAAATCACGCGCGAAGAACACCTTCTTCTTTGTTTGAATTTCTGGGAATTTAGCGTCGGCTGAGTTCGACGCTATGGCCCATGCAACTTTCAAAAATCAAGCACAAGCAATATAAGTAAGTTTTGAATCCATGGTTCGATTGGAAACATCGTTCTAAACATGATGGTGGTCTTAGATTTGTCCAATTTTACGTATTTCGTGAGTTCCCAATTCGAGCAGTGAAACCCTAGCCATGGTAATTTCTGATTCAGGCCACTAAAATGCAATTAAATCATCCAGAAAGTTTGCAAACTTTGTTCTAAACACAAAACAAACATCAAAACATGTTAAAAATGCATGATAAATAGAATTCGAAAATTGAAAAAAGTATGAACAAACCAAAACTGGATTTCATGATTCTTGATGTTTTTGAATGATGTAAAGGTCTGGAATGATTCCAGGGACTCCAAGGAATGTGTTTGGATGCTTAGAATTGGTTGAATCGAAGCAAAACTAGGGCTGCCACTTGCTTGAACTCCACGGTTTTTTGACTTTAGGTTAGGGTTCTTTGAGGCAATTTTTTTGTCCTTGTTCATGTGGTATGCATTGTACATTTATAGTGGATGGATTTTGGGCTGAATTGAAGAACAAATAATGATCAATCAATGTAAAAAATATTTGATTTTGTATGAAATCAAATCTTCCTTTTTTGATCAAATTTCAATCAAATTCTTGCCAAATCTATGCAAATTTCGAAATTTACCAGCTTGTGTGAGTTCCTTGGATCTCAAGCATGAGAGAAAAATCAATTTTGCATTTAATTTTGATTTTATACCTTATTTTTTAATTTAATTTGTATTTAAATGAATAAAATTCAAATTAAATAGAAAAATAAAGCTAAAATTCGTGGCATTGGGCTTGGATGTTCCAAATTGTCTAAGGAACAAGTTTGAATGAAGAAAAACTAGGCCCTTTGCAAAAATTTTGATTTTAACAAGTATCTCTCTTTGTGCACTTCTTCAAAAATGCCCAACTTGTGCAAGGTGTATTTTGCCCAATTTTCCACATTTTTGAGTGTTCTTGGACTTTTTAGAAAGATCTAAGTGTCCTCTAAACAACCTCTTTGGTTTCATCTCAATTGGAGTTTCCATGCTCAATAAATCTTCAAAACAAAAAGTTGATTTTTTGTTGACTTTGAAAAGGACCTGTAATGTTTTGATCCATACCTTCCAAATGAAGCATTTTTTGAACATTCTTGTGAGACATGAAGTTGTAGAGAATTGAATTCTCTTCAAAATGAGAGGTGGTGGCAAAATTTCTAATAAAGTATGAAGAAGTTATGCTCAGTCAAAGTTCAGTTGACTTTTCACTAAAAAACCCTAATTTGGAAAGTTTGACTTTTGAGCAAATCTTGAGTTTTCTTGATGAACTGTGATCAACCCTTGATCAAATGATGAATGTGACTTCAAAATGAGGATGTTGACCAAAAATCATGAAGTTTGACTATATGTTGACCACAGTTGACTTTTTGTCCAATACAACTGATTTTCAACCATCTGAGCAATTGTCTGAGGAAACTTGACTTATGAGGCTTGAAACTTGACATGGAGAATCTTTGAAGCATATGAGGAGGCATGATGACCATTGGAGATTATGGAAGTCCACCTGGATCTGAGAATTCCCAAACCCTAGTTTGGGTTGATTGTCTAGGAGAGAGTTTGTTTGATCAACCCTTGAGAAATCCTTGAGTATAGATGTATGAAATGTCTTGAGAAGTAGGAGGGCAAATTTTGGGGTATGACACTTGGTCCAGCAAAAGACAATCTACTATTGCACTATCAAATGCAGAAGCAGAATATATAGTTGTAGCTGAATACAAACTTCGTGTACGGTGAAGTGAGTATAGGTGTGTGACATACATAACATGCAAAGAATATGTCAAGATGAAGTGATTACAGCAGCAACATCACATAAAAGAATTCACAATCAACTCACAAAGAAAATATCACAAGGGTACAAGTCAAAAGAAAGCCAAAAAAAGGAAAAGATGAAAAGAAATGAACCTTGCAATGTCAAGATACATACAATACAGTATCAAACACATCAATACATCAATCAAAGCATACAAACATGCATAATAAAGATTCACAAACAAATCACTTAAGGAAAACACATTCAATTCATACAAGTGCGGGCAAAGGTGTGTACGTGTGTGCGCTTGAGCATCCTTGTGTTAAGTGTCACATAAGAGTGAGGCCAGTGATGAACATATAGAGATAGTATTCATACAAATCACAAGAGAAATTAGCATGCATCAATACCACAAATAACACGCAACTATCAAAGGAAGAAGTCGTGATTCCACCCTAAAAGTTTACTTAAAAAGAATTTACAAATCAAGAATCTAATCATGGCCAAGAAACAAAGTGAAGAAGAAATAAATCATGAAAGGTCAGTAGCTAAGGTAAGATAAGTAAAACATGTAAACAAAATTCATTCAAAGCTCTTACATAAAGCACTTAACAAGCTAGAGCAAAACTAGCACAAGCAAACACAAACAAGCCTTTAAAGGCAAAACAAAAACAAACCAAGCACCTATGAATAGAGGTTAAAGCTAAATGATGTTAGCACATACAAGGTCAGTAGCTTAAGAGATAAACAAATCACAAACAAAAGTATCTCAAGCAAAGAAGAAGGATTGTACTCAAAGACACACAAAAGTAGGGTTTGAAAACACCAAAACTTATGCAATTTCAAGACAATTGATAAAGATTAAACAAAATGGTCTTAGTTAGATAATTAAGACATGTGTGACTTGTTTAATAATATAACTCAATATGATACTCATGAGCAACAAATGTAGAAGACAAAACTTCAATACACAAAACAAGTCACCTAATTGATTATCAACATCACAAGAGATAGAAAACACTTGCCCAAATCAATCATGGATGATATAAATCAAGTGTGAAAAGAAGAATTGATGCTTATAATTCCCAGGGCAGAGGCATCTCCCCATCATAAGTATCTATCATGATCTTACAAATAACTTCAAGCAATGTTATCAAATTAACAAGTTAAAGTGTCATGACAACATATAAAAATGTAGTCTCTAATGCATAAAGGCAAAGGTGATCATGAAGGATCAAAATTAGGGTTATCAAATGTTATGTACTATAGACAACACTAATTAAACATTGAGTAACCATAAAGAGATATAGCATAAAATCTCATGAGCAAACATTAAAGAATTAAGCTAAAAAAACAACAACAAAAGGGACCAATTTAGCTTCTCACATGATACCAAAAATAGATGACAATGAAATGTCACTCTATGGTTCAAAGAAGCATAATAAGTAAGATGAAAGAGAGGAATGGAAACAATATTCAAACATCAAAAGAAATGGACATGAAAGTCCTCAAGCAATCTCACACATACAATTAGGTCAAAACTAAAAAGTAACTCCTAACTTGTCACAATGATGGGTGGACAATGCAATGTCAATCAAGAATCATTGGAGCATGAGAAATAAAATTAAATTGAGGTATGAAACAAGATTAAAAATCCAAAAATGAATGGACATGAAAGTCCTCAAGCAATCTCAAACATACAATTAGGTCAAAACTAAAAGATGTGACTCCTGATTTGTCACCATGATGGGTGGACAATGAAATGTCAAACAAGTATCATATGAGAATTTTATGATAGCAATCTAATCACAAAAGATCAGAACCAAGATAGGTCATATTTGAAAGAGCTTCACATGAGGTTTTCAAGGTGGTGCACAAGAGCTACCTCTTAAACCTTGATCATGAGCAAACATCAAACAAAATTGAAGAAGAAAGTATAATTAGGGGAAGTGAATTTTTCATTGATGAAATCAAATCCCTAAATCAGAAATGAGGATGCAAACAAAAGAGGAATTGATCCCTCAAAGGTTGCATAAATGCATTCCAATATGCCTATAAGTCAAAAGAAACACCAATGCATCTATGGAAGAGATGCTTGGTTCAAAAATAAAAGGATAATAAAATAAAAAAAAATATAAAAACATTTTTAAGACAATTAAAATTCAGAAACAATAAGCACAAGTCAAAATTGGCAAAGTTCAAGCAGAGAATGAAAATGCACAAACAAGCAATGTTCACAAGATGATCAAACTTGAAACCCTAATTTAGCAATGTTTGGAAAAATATCAAATCAAGTCCTAAAATCTAAACAAAATTAGTTCTAAGATCCTAAGGGAGCATACAACCTAATCTAATCAAAAGTTGACTTGAAAGTCAAGAAAAGTTAGCATACGAACCCTAACTTAAGGCCTAAGCAACCCAAACCACACAATTGATCAAATCAAATAAAAAATTCCAAAAAACTATGATCTATTCAAGAAAAAATCAAATCAAAATTCAAACATCAACGTATGAACCTCAAAAGGTCAGAGAAGTCAACTTTTGGCATTTTTGATTAATAAAAATATTAAAAATTAAATCTAGAAAGATTAATATATCAAATAAGCCATGAAAAATATTCACAAAAGAAAAAATGTTAGAAAAAAATTCAATGTTAGGGACCAA
Source organism: Vicia sativa (assembly GCA_021764765.1). Taxonomy (NCBI): domain Eukaryota; kingdom Viridiplantae; phylum Streptophyta; class Magnoliopsida; order Fabales; family Fabaceae; genus Vicia; species Vicia sativa. Next base: position 189,295,439 of record CM038794.1, read on the forward strand.
ATATATATCACGAAAATGGACCAAAATAAAATTGGTGAATTTTTTATACTAGAAAAAGTATTTTAAAATCAATTAAATTACCAAAATAAACAATTATTCATATATTTTCCAAAAATCAATCATAAATTAGAAATATATGAAATAAAAACTAGAGATCATAAATAATCACATCAAAAAGCCTAAAATAATTTTTGTGTAATTTTTGTATGAAGGAAAATATTTTTAATAATGATTAAAATGCATGAAATGCAATATAATGTAAAGAATTAATTTAATTATGAAAAAATGCAAAATTATGAAATAAAATTCAGAAATGCAACCTATATGAATAAAATGATTAAAAATATTTTTTATGAAATTTATGCATGGGGTAAAGTATTTTTAATAATAATTAAAATGCATGAAATGCAATATAATGCAAAAATTTATTTAATTATGCACAAATTATAAAATAATTGAATAAAAATAAGGGATGCATCACAAAAAAATCAAAGGACTCAGAATAATTTTTGTGGAATTTTTTATGATGGAAAAATATTTTCTCAAGAACTTAAAATAAAAACTAATTAAAACAAAATTAATTAATCTCAGAATTTATTTGACCAATCAAAACATTTTTAAAAATTCCAGAAAAATTCTACAAAATATTAGAGGTTGATAAGAGCCCATGATATTTTTTTATATTTTTTGAGAATATTTTGAGCACAAAATAAAATCAGATGAAAGAAATAAATAAAAAATGCATGAAAATTCAAATAGACAAATCAGGAAATGACACCTCACTTCATCCCTAACCTCTAGCAGCCCTAACATGTGTATTTCGTGCAACCCATACCTCAAACTTCCAAACCTAATATCTTGCTCAATTCTCAACCAAAATTTGTGATTCAAAGCTCATTTTAAAGATATCATGGCAAGGAACATCATGTAATTCGTGAATCTCAAAATAAGTAACTATACATCAAGAAATCACACCACGAAAAGTGCAAAAAACATCTATATTCAAATTTTCAAAAACTTCAATCATGCATATTTGATCAAATTGGAAGTTGTAAAGCTCCAGAATCATTCAAACAACATCAATGAACATGAATCTAAACTCAAACACACATCAAGATGAGCATTGGAACTCATCTGGAGTGAAGAAGAAAGTAGATTCTCTCCAGATGAGTTCCAATGCTCGCTTTGCCTTCCTTGAGTCTTGAGGATAAAGAATAAATAAGAAAATCTCCAAATGCACGGTTGAAACTTGAGATTTGAAGAAAAATGCAGTTGTGGAGTTTTGTGTTCAGATATGAATTTAGAGTTTGTGAGCGTGGAAAGAGTGAAATGAGGCTTGCCTCGTCTTATATAGAGTATGGAGAAGAGATTAGAAAAAGAAATGGGCCTTGATATTCATCCAAAAGTCCAAACCAAATTTGCTCTCTTATGAAAAATAAAAATGAAAATTAGGCATTGGCTCGTGCTCTTCTCGTGCTTCCACTTGCCCTTGAAGCCTTTTATTCTCAAATTTTGATCCTATGAATCTCAACCCTTGATTCTTTTTAAATAAAAAGTGTTGGTGTTTTGGCAAAAATGAGAAAGTTTGAGAATTTTGTGTACAACCAAGTATAAGAGCACAAGGGACCGAATTTGCTGACATTATGGGCTTAAGTACACTTCAAATGAATAATAGAATTGACTTGGGGCGAAAGGAATGGATGGAAACTGAGTTTTGTAAGAAATTGCATATTTCAAATTATAGCCTAATGACCTTACTTGTGACCCAAATTTCTCACAATTGGCTCGTGCATTTCTTGGCCTTTTGGAGCCTATCAAAAGATCTCTCAATGAAGTTCACCACGAGCTTTGGTTCATGTAAAATGGTGGAATATTGATTGAGATATGACCAAAATAAGTTGCAAAAAAACAAGCCATGACACTCCAAAGTCTTCGCGCGCGTGGGTCTGCATGGCATACATGGAAATCAGTTGCGAGACAACAACTAAGAGGATTTATATCTTGATGGATACTTGGCTAAAATGGATGATTCCAAGCTTGATGAAGAGCTCTCATGGGCAGCTACAGGTTGCACACTTCAATTTTCAGAATTGATGCTTGAGGAGGAAGAAATAAGCTTGAACATTTGGCACACCACCTGTTTGTTGAAATGTCACTCGTGCCTGGCAAGGGAAGGCAAGCCTGACCATCAATTTTGCATACCTTGTGCATAAAGCTTCAAACTCAAATATCTTTTAAATGGTGCATTTTTGAGAAATTTTACACATTGACAAACCATAGAATTTTTCCCAAGCTTCCCAAAAATGTATGGTATGCAACCATTGGATAAAAATTGAGAAAGTTATGACATGTCAAAGTTCTGTAGGACAAGTTATGACATGTCAAAGTTATGACATGTCAAATTGAGAAATTAGGGTTAACTTTTCAAACTTCAAATAACTTCAAGGAAAAGTTAACCCTAATTTCTTTAATTATTTTGATTCAATGATGAATTTGATCATGAAATATGAAAAGAGGATATTTGAATTGATGGTTGACCAAAAGTTCACTTGGTCAATTCCTGATTTTGATTGATTTTGACCAAAATGACCATTTTGCTCCTTGTGATCAATTGACTTGCTTCTAATCAAAATTGAACCTCAATCTTTCAAATATGGATGCCCAACAACATATAGAAACACATGAAATCAAGTTTGAGTGAAAAATCTGAAGAAATCCTGATCATATCCAAAATGTATTGAAAATGTAACAAACTATCAATGATGAAAAATTCAGTTATGATTTCATCGTAACAAACGTATGGACACTTAAAAGTATGCCAAACTAAGCTAACAACTAAGAACATCTTCTAAAAATGCTTCTAACTAACAACATCACTAACTACTGATTTTGGCTAATAAGTTCTGAATATGAATCACTTATAACATATTTTACCGTACTTCTTCACAACCTTTGATGATGTTCCACCACTACACTCAACATATGGTGTATCAACTTCATAAGCTTCACACTTCATCAAATTACTTTTACCAAACCTATTCTCCAAATCAAAATTCTCTGAAAATTTCCAAACCCGAGAAATGGGAGGCTTCATCATGAAACAACACATCAATGTGATTTTTCTCTTACCAAATAAGATCAAAATGATTGTTATTAAAATAAGGTTGCATGTCTTTTCCCTATAACAACATAAAACCACGACGTAAATAGGATGTGGGGCGCTCAACAATAAAATTTCTAGAGTACATGACTAAACAATTAAGAACGAAAGTGTCCACAATTAAGAACGAAAGTGTCCACAAGAATTTTTGGAGGAAAGGAGAAAAGAAAGAGATGAATGAATATGTTTCCAAATCTCAAGGTAATCACCATGTGAAAAACAAGTAATGATATATATTTTAAATAACAAAAAAATCACGTCAAATAAATATATTCAATTAAATTGCCACATTTACATAATTTAATGATTTTTGACAAAATTTGACAGAAATAACTCAATCAAAAGCGAAATATTTTTAAAAGACTAAAGTAAAACACTTTTTAGTTAAGACACCAAAGTGAAATATTAAATTAAATTAAAAGATTAAAACATGTATCAAGTCTATTTAAGAATACCATCACCACAATAAAAAATATGAGCATTATGAATAAAGGCAGAATTAACTTTATTCTTAATACTATATATATATCAAAATAATTTTTAGATGATTAAATAAAATAATATATGGTCGTTTGTTTTGATTTTTTTTTTAAAAATAATTTTATTGTGTTATCAAATTTTGTGTAAAAAAATTTTACAAATTTTTTTTTATAAGTTTTAATTTAAAATTTTGTTTGAATAATTGTTCTTAAGATGTTATTTTATGTATTTCATCTTTTTACTGAAATTATTTTTGGATATCAAAATTTTAAAATATCAATTAATTTTGAAATTATTTCAAATAGATTTTCATGAAAATCATTTTTGAAATACATTTTTTTATAAAAAATAGTTATTTTGTCTGTGTTGGTCTTCAATAATGTTATAAGATGTCAAAATTAGTATGTCAATTTAAAAAAAAACAAATATAAAAACTTTTAATATTTTAAAAAACAGTTTTAGAATATATTTTACAAAATATAAAAAAAAATTCACTTTTTTAGAGTTGAAATAAACAGCCTCAGTTTGCATAAATTTAAAGCATATTTAAACAAAAACTGAATGAGCAGTATGTTTTCCGTGTGTCACCCAACAATAACTTCCACAATAAAAGTGTGTTTGGTTCTAGTAAAAAAATTATTTTAAATAAATCAATTTTATAAAACAATTTTTTTTGGGAATTTTTTTTATAAAACTAATTTTGACACTCATGTTTGATTTTATAATACAAAAATAATTTAAACTAAATTAATTTTGGAAAATTATAATGATCAGAAAGAAATTAGTTATATTTAAATATATTAATATAAAGTCATTTGAATAACAAATTTTTTTTAAAAAAATTACATATGAATTAAAAAAAATCACAAATTTAACTTTATAATAAAATCAATTCTAAAATCAAAATAAAATCAATTCCCCATAACAGTCAAAGATATTAAAAATGGTTCCAATGACCCATTAAAAACTTAAGGCCCCACAAGCTACAGCTTAAGGGGCAATTCAGTAAATCACCACCGCTGAAAATATAAACCTAAATAATATTGAAAAGGAAGCTTATAGATGAAAGAATAAGAAGAAGGCGTTACAGTGTCACTGGCACATTTTATTTTCTCACCTTTTAATTACTTTTTATTTAAAAAAATATTCACTCATGCTTTAATTGTTCTCTCTTTATAAATATAACTTCACTTTACTTTGTTCTGAATTCTTCTTCTTCTGTTTCCTCCTCCTTTCTTCTCTTTCCTCTCAGTTTTTCTTCTCTGTCAGACTCATCAATAACAATGGCCGACATTACTCATCCTCCTATGGAACAGCTTCAAGACCTTGAGTACTGCATAGACTCCAATCCTCCATGGGGTAATAATCTCTTTCTCTTTCTCTCTTTTCAACTTTTCATATTCCACACACATTCATTCATAAACATACCACTTTCAAACTTCCTTTCCCATTTCACACTTTTTTTTTTCTATTTGGGCTGTTACTTACTTATTTAGCTCCTGAAGTTTTGTACTAGTTTGTTACTTTGCTTCCGAAAATGGAGACTAAAAGTTCAAATTTTTATAGTAACGTTGAGATAATGTGGGACTCTTAATAAAAAATAAATTAATAACTTGTTTTCCTTGTTTTGTTTATTTATTTTTATTTAAAAAATATACACAAAATTTTAACTATCCTAACGCAACATGTGTTTGTGTAAGCCCTAGGTCAATTGTTTATTAGATCAAGATATTTGTATCGAATTATTTATTAATAATAAAAGATATTTTAAGAACAATAATTTATAATTTACTCTTTATTTATGTGAATTATTTAAAACATGATGTTTGTATTTTAGTACTATTTTCCCTGGGTTATTGAATACTGTGAGTAATGTATTTGAAATGAAGTTGTTTACTGGTGGTAGAAAGTTGTGAGACTGAAGATAATAGTTGGAACTAGGAGAAACTAGTAGGAACTGAAGGATACTATATTTGAAGACTTTTATTAAATGCTGGCAAGTAGTAATTATTAGTACAGTAGAAGAAGTAAAGGCACATTTTTTATGGTGAGATGACCCACCATTTAATAATGTTGGGGTCCAACAGTTTAGAATTTTGTGTCTTTCTTCTATGCTAAGGAGGACCCTCTCTGCTATCTGCTATCTTTTTATTTTCACTATCATAAGAGAAATTGGGTCCATCTTACATGTCCTACCCTTGTTTCTAACTCTTGTTACACTAAAAACTAGGCACCTTCACGTTTTTTTTTCTTGCTCTTTTAGTACTATAGAATAGTATACAATTAAGTTACCAACTGGTTTATGTCTAGTGGAAGGAACTAGACTCCAACCACGTGGCAAATCAATGTTAGATCGAACTTTGGCCGATAGACGTGCCTGCGATTTGTGTCTGAGAGTGTTTCAGTTATGATTAGTTTTGGTGGACAAGTGTATTGTTAATGTTTAACTAAAGCAATATAGAACGTTGAGTATTTAGAATTTTGTATAGCCATAGCGTTTTTCTCCCCTCAATGTGAGTGCCTTGTCTTGCAGGTGAAACTATTCTCTTGGCGTTTCAAAATTACATTTTGATGCTTGGCACTAGTGTGATGATACCTTCAATGCTCGTTCCAGCTATGGGAGGAAGTTCTGTAAGTTCAATTTCAGCTTCCTCGTGTTCTTATATATGTTTAAAAGTTTGCCAACCTTTATCAGCATGATATATAAATATCATATGTGGTCCTGTTGCTTTTGACATTCCTTTGGTGATGATTTTAATTGTCCGTTGTTTGTTTTTTTTGTTCAACCAGGGTGACAAGGCAAGGGTAATACAGACCCTTCTTTTTGTAGCTGGCATTAACACACTTCTCCAAGCACTTTTTGGAACAAGATTACCTGCAGTAGTTGGAGGCTCGTTTGCATACGTAATTCCAGTGGCTTATATTATTGGTGACTCCTCATTGCAACGGATTAATGATCCTCATGAAGTAAGTTTCTTGTATCCTTCTCATCATTGTTTTGCATTTAAGACAGCATTAGGTTTAACTACGATAGACACTAAACTATTGATGTCATGGATAAACTTCAATAATAATTATGATTGGAACATAGTAGGGTTTTTGTTGAAGAAATGCCAATAATCGATAAACTAGGACTTATCATTTACCAATGTCTTAGCAGATGAGTTAGTAAGGGTAGAGTCCAATGGTTTTATGCAAAATGGCTCTATGTAAATCCCAAATCTTGAAACTTGATTATAAAGGGATTTGCATATATCGTAGAGTTTTCTTAGAAATATACTTAATAAGTTTTTTATTTGGTAGGGTATTGAAAGAGATCTTGCCGTGTGATTGGTTTGCAGAGATTTATACATACAATGCGAGCGATACAAGGAGCTTTAATTGTTGCCTCAAGTATTCAGATAATCCTCGGTTACAGCCAAGTGTGGGGACTTTTTTCAAGGTATTATTCTATCTCTAGGTGCATCTAACACATTTTCTAATATTACTAAAATTATATTTGAGCGTTTACATAATAATCTCTATGCAGATTTTTCAGTCCTCTTGGCATGGCACCTGTAGTTGGATTGGTTGGGTTAGGAATAATTCAAAGAGGTTTTCCAGACGTAAGTGTGCCTTTAAATGTCTATTTTATCTATAATCGTTTTAGTAACCTTGAAATATGACATTTAAGGAATATATCTTGAACTCTTGATTATGAAGTTTATCAACATAATATTGTTTTTCATTTCAGTTAGGGAATTGTGTAGAAATTGGTATACCGATGCTTCTGTTGGTTGTTGGATTGTCGCAAGTAAGTGACACGATGAAATCATAGTTGTTTTATCAAATTAATATTTATTTTCTTCAGACAGACTAATTTGGTGTAAATTGCAGTATCTCAAGCACGTGAGACCATTTAGAGACATTCCTATCTTTGAACGTTTCCCGGTTTTGGTTTGTGTCACAATTGTTTGGATCTATTCTGTCATCTTGACTGCAAGTGGAGCTTACCGACACAGACCATCCATGACACAGCATAATTGTCGTACAGACAGAGCTAATCTCATATCTACTGCCCCATGGTAACTCAGAATAAACAATCTCATTTCTTCTGATTTCTTTAGCAGTTAAGGTGTTTTCTTACGTTTCTTTTTATGCTTATAGGTTCATGTTCCCGTATCCTCTGCAGTGGGGTCCGCCCACATTTTCTGCCGGTCATTCATTTGCAATGATGTCTGCTGTTTTAGTCTCAATGGTGGAGGTATCTGTTTTTATTTCCTAGTTACATAATAAGAACTTCTCGTCTCTATTTTAGTGATTTTTCTTTCAAGCCTGTGTGACTTGACCTTGCAATCTGTTTTCAGTCAACTGGTGCATATAAGGCAGCATCTCGGTTGGCGATTGCGACTCCACCTCCTGCTTATGTGTTGAGTCGAGGCATTGGCTGGCAGGTAAATTACTCGAAATGCTAATAACATTGATATTAATACTAATGATAGTTATCTGTGTTTCTGAGAAGCCTATCTTATTAATTTTTCTTAGGGGATTGGTATCTTGCTTGATGGACTTTATGGAACGGGGACAGGTTCCACTGTTTCTGTGTAAGTCACTCGTCATTCAAGTTCGATTCCAAGTTGCTTGGTCTATGTCGATACTTTTGCCTTTCTACGATAGCTTGAATTGAACATTGTGGTTGGTTATTGTTCCAGGGAAAATGTGGGACTCCTTGGCCTAACTCGAGTTGGAAGTCGCAGAGTTGTTCAGATTTCTGCTGGTTTTATGATATTCTTTGCTACTTTAGGTTGGTATCAATGCTTCAAACGCAATCTCCGCTACTAAAAGCAACAATGTCGATCCAATATATGGTGGCAACTAGTGATGAGAAAACAAAGACAGATTCACTTGCTGATTTTTTTTCTTGTTATCTGCAGGAAAATTTGGAGCTGTATTTGCATCTATACCCTTCCCAATATTTTCGGCATTGTACTGCGTTCTATTTGGCCTCGTTGGTATGTTTTCGGCGTCTTGAGTCAACTTCATTGTCATACATTGTTAATGTTTCACTATGCACCTATTGTTGTACAATTCACATCACTAATATGATTCGTTGCTCATCAGGTGCAGTTGGAATATCATTTCTTCAGTTTACAAACATGAACTCCATGAGAAATCTTATCATCATTGGGCTCACATTGTTCCTTGGAATATCCGTTCCCCAGTTTTTCGATCAATATTGGACTAGTTCACGCCACGGCCCGGTTCATACCAATGCCCTATGGGTGTGTTTTCCATATCACTATACTATCCTACTCAATTTCTAGACACTTGCATTATAGTAATGTTTATATATGTTTTTTTTTTTTATCTTTGCAGTTTAATGCGTTTCTAAACACGATATTCTCATCACCACCAACAGTAGGATTGATTGTAGCAGTGATCCTTGACAACACTCTTGAAGTTGAAAAATCGAAGAAAGACCGAGGAATGCCGTGGTGGGTGAAGTTTAGAACATTCAGAGGTGATAACAGAAATGAAGAGTTTTATACCTTACCATTCAATCTAAACAAGTTCTTCCCACCTACATGATGATGATCTAGAGAAATTGAAGAGAGTAGAATAGATTTTTATTTTGGATCTGCACATTCAGGAATTCATGACTAACAAATGCTATTCTTCCTTTAACATCACCCAAATTTTTTTTTTTTGTGGACCATATAAATTTTGGTTCAACAGAGGATTGTAAAAGCATTTGGAACCATGCTTTGTAGATTTCAATAAAATAAAAATTTTCCCTAGTTTATTTTTCTTGTGTAGATGGGTATGAGGTTGATAAAATTTTCCCTAATTCCTACTAACTAGTTGTAGCAAGTAGTGACTACTATCTACACCCCAATTGTATGTGCAAGTGCTTAGAGATAAAGCACAGCCAGTAAGAAATCTTTGCTATTGCACGAGTTTCTGTCAGGATTTGCATTAAATACCTATCAAACCATTATTGCTAAAGTTTATCATTCACAAAGTCACAAATCATACTTGTAATATACACCAATTTTTAATCATTGATTTGTATTTATAATAATTCATACATGATTGATTTGTATTTATAATAATTCGTACATTCGATTCTCTAACTTCAATTATATAAAACAACAGAAAAAGAAAGATTTAAAAGTCGTGGATTCATTTCTTGTATTCAGTTGGTTAACATTCATATACTTATAATGTATAACCATTTATCATATTTAAATTTCTGTTTATAAAAATAATTGAAACTTATCCCCGTTTATAAAAATAATTGTATCAATAAAAATTTATACAAATTGTATCAATATAACTATTTATATAAATACATTTATAAAATTAAATGTTATATAAATATTTAATAATTTATATTATAATATGAATTTAAATGAAAATTATATTATACTATGAATTTATATAAAATAATTGTAAATTATTCTCCTATAAAATTAATGTAATTTTTTTTCTCCGTTTATAAACATCTTGAACCGTGTGTCTATTTATAAAAATATATGTAACTTATTCTCATTTATACAAATAATTGTATGAATAGTTGAGTTTATTATGTTTATAAAATTATTTGTAACTTATTCTCGTTTACGAAAACAATTTATAAAAGTGAATGTATCAATAAGTTTTTAACTTTTATCATTATTTTTTTATGATTATAATTTATCATTAAATTTTCATAACTATCATTTAACATTTTTTTTATCATGATTACATTTATAAAGTTAATTTGAAAAGATACTGATATGCATTAGTTATTTCATAAGTTTAAAAAAATTACAAAATCTCAGTTGATTTTATTTTGTTTTATTAACCTTTCTATAAAAATCTAAATAATTTCAAAATATATTTTTATTTCAAATAAGGTCTAACTAATTACAAAATAATTTTATTCTTATATTTTTATAATGACAAACTAAATATTTAATTTTGGAATAAAGAAAGGTATAATGTGTAGTAAGAAGAGTAATCGTGGGTTTTACAGATATTTTAGTTCTTATGTTTAATATTTTATTAAAAATACGTGATTTTTTTTTTAAATATTTCTTTCGTTCTTATTATATCATATTTATAATTTTTACAAACGTATCTTGTATGTCAGTTGCACGTCAAATTATAGTTCTAAACGGATATGTATGACAGCGGTCCGTCAATTAGAAGTCTAAATGAATATTTAGACCTCATTGTATGTTGAAATAAGTTATGTAGTTTATTTTTGTTACAATAATGAGATATTTGTGTTTACAGTATAACATAAATCTTTTTTATTTATAGATATTTTAACATTAATGATTAGATTTATTACATAGAAATGACATATTTAAAAATAAGTATTACACAAGAACAACCAAAAATTTAGAATCTATTTGTATAAATAAGATCGCAAAAATTATGCTTAAAAATACTTAAACATATAAAGATCTTTGAGGTTAATTAATATTATAAAACTAACAAACATATGAGAGATTTTTTAAAAGAAAATAAAAAATTATTATTAAAAAAATTCAAAATTATTACAATATATTACAAATCTTAAATTATAGAAAAATAAAATATATTAATAATATATTTATTATAACTAATTAAAATTAAAATTGTTATTTTTACTTTTTACGAAATAACAAAGGTTCATAATACTATATACATTTAAAATAAAATAAATATATATCCTTTCAAATCTTTTTAAAAAATTTTCATAAAATAATAATAAAATATTATTTCAGGTTATAAATGAATTATGTTATATGAATTTATTTTATATATTAATTCAAGTTTACATCTACAATAATAAATTATATAATAAATTAATACAATATTTTTTATACAAATAAATAAATCTATTATAATAAATGAACTAAAAAATAACTCACACATTTTAACTTAATACACATGAAATATAAATATAAAATACAATCAAATATTTATAAAAAATACACAAAATTAAAATACAATTCATTTTATCTAAACCAATCCAGTATATTGTCAAGATCCTAAATGTAACACCCCTTCTAATTTCTCCGCGAATTAGTATTTAAATCAGAGTTTAATATAACGAAAGGGCGTCACAATTTAAAAATTCAAATAATAAAACACCATAACAGTAGTCATGCTTTTACTGAAGAACTTTATTAAATGATTCAAAACCAATGATTATGTTTTACACAGCGGAAATAACATAAAATCCGGAATAAATTCAATTCATAATTATTCCAAACATAAATCAAAAGGAACAAGTCAATTCGATGATTCCAAAACAATCGTTCTCCAGTATTACAACTACCAGAGCATGACACTGACAATCAAAATAGCACAGCTCAAGGTTATCCTCACCAGCTCCTAAGCGGCTAACACTTCAATCTGAAATCATCAAATTAAGGGTGAGATTTCATCAACAATTAAAATGCATTATACGTTTCTTTAAAACAATAAGACAATCAATACATTAATCCACCCTCATTAGTATATTCAGATTCCAGTTCACAAATACAATTCCCACAGATCAATATGCACATAATAACAATCAATGCAATTACAACACTGGAAATCATCCTAACATGTTATAATACATATGCAATGCAGACTCTATGCATGTGGCACCAAAACGTGAACTAAGTCACCAACATCGATTCGTCCATCATCACCCGGACATGAATCCAACCTCACCACCCATCATCACCCGGGAACGGTTATTGGCAATACGAGCCAAACTCCACACAATGGGAATTAACTCCACCAAAATGCATATGCATGCACATCAAAAGCATGCCACATTCAATTAACAGAATATGAACACCACATAATTCCATACATAATCAACACCATCAATAACACATGATAACAACATAATCATGAATATATAACGTTAATTACAACACATGGAATTAACATCTATCAAGTATACACCACGTCAACGACAAACAATCACGAATTACAACGGATGCTTCCTACGGAAAGCCATATCAATCCCTCAAAATTCAATTAAAGGGTCTTAGAAATGTTTTTAATAGATAGTACGTGCTCTAAGATTTCCAACGATACCAACTATGTCTAAATCGGAGTTACGGTCGCAAAGATATGACCGAAACCGTTTTTCAAAAATTATGTTCTGTTTATGTTCAGTATGCATCGATGCATAAGCTCATGCATCAATGCATAACTAGCTTGCCTCGACACAAGCATCGTATGCGTCGATGCATACGTCTTAAAAATTTATATTTTTCCATTTTTGTTCAGTATGCATCGATGCATAACACGTATGTGTCGATGCATAACTTTAATTTTTGCCACATGAGTCGATGCAAGCCTCTATGCATCGATACAAGTTTCTCCACGCCTCTGGTTTTCAAAAGTTTTGTCACTTCTATCGATCCATAGCCTCTCGTGTCGATCCTTACTGCATTTTTCCACTAAAAACCAGTTTGTTTTCACTGTTTTCCAATTCCAATTGATCCCATTCATCACCAAACTTCATATTACAACAGAACAGAAATAAATCATGCATTTTCACATCCAATTAACCACAAAATTATACTTTCTAATTAGTCCACAATCATCCTACACAAATTAATCATTCATATCAATTCCAATTGAGGTTTTTAAGTCGGATCATATCGTTAAGGCACAACCTAGAATTCGTAATTCGAGATTCCTAACATATCAAATCATCCTATTGATTATCAAAACCTATAGGCATAATAATCAGACCAAATCACCCCTTACCTCGCGATGATTCTTCGAACTTCCAACGCCTTGACTTTTCCTCTTTTTCTCTTCTCTTCTCAAAAGTACGTAGAATGAAAACCTCTAATATTCCTTCTCTCTTTTTTTCCTTTATTTATTCCTTTTTATTATTCCAAATAATAGAAATAAATTAATTAGAATAATTAGAGTCTTTTACTCTGCACACCTTCCAATTCCACTTCACACCCCCAACACATCCATTTATTTAATTATTTAAATAAATCCATTAATTTAAAAATACCAATAATTAAACCTTTAATTACATTAATAATTAAAATTCTAATTATTTAACAATTGAATTATTTGGGGTCTCACACTAAAAGTGTCATATTACAGTCCCTTTAGCTTCATGTAACAAATTTCAAACAAACTGTCATGATAAATTTGATCTATATTTGCATGTATTCATATACAATTATCCTCTGAAGTATGGGTACTCCATTTTATGCAAAGTATCGGTACCGGGTACCGGTACACGTACGCACCTGGTACGCACAAAAAACGTATCAATTTTTTTATTTTTTTAATTTAAGTTGGTGCACCAATGGGTACACACTTGGTATCACGTACCTAACTTTTTTTCTAATTTTCTTCGGATATTAAAATTTAGACTTTTTCATTAGGTAAAAATTAGGTTAAGAAAAATCAAATTCTAACCCTTGTCTTCTCTGTCTCTACCATTGTCGTACTATTTTTTTCGCATCGCTCTCTCCAAAACTATAACTTTCATTCTTATAGTGGAAAAAACTATACTTTATTTTTCCTTTTTTATTAAATTGGTGATTTAATTATTATTTTATTATATATTGAAGTAATAAGTTGTCGACTTGCGTCTTGTAACTTGTAAGTTGTTGTGCTCAATTAACTTTTTTTAAAGTAAATTGTTTCTTAATTTTAATGTTTTGTTGTTCTTTAAGTAATATAATTTATTTATTATTTTTATAATTATAATTTAAAAAGTTATATTAACGTACCCGTACCTTAGTTTTTCTAAAATGTCGTACTCCGTAGCGGTACCCGTACCGGATACTGGGTATGTACCCGTACCTATGCAACACAACAATTATCCACCACATCAAGAGTTATTATAGACATTTATTGCACATGAATTTTTACCTATATTTTATGAGGTATTATTTGAGACCATCTGTCTGAAACAATGTAATTTTACATTTGTGATAATTACTCTATTGGTAGAGTGTTGTATTCATCAACATGAGGAAAATACAAATAACAATAACTGACCATACAAATATTTATCAAATAGAAACATTGATATGTTACAGATTAAAAAAACAGAGTGGTAGAAACAAAAGAGGGAGATAGGTCATGGAACTATAGAGAAAATTAAAATTCAAATGGAGAAGAAATAAATCCGCACACATCGTCACACCACGAAGCTGACAAAGCCAGAACAGCTCCCGGTCACACCTTTAATCAACTGTGCACTTAGGAAGTAACTTGTTGTAACATCCCAGAATTCAACGTTGTTATCGAAGCAATTGCAAATAAAAACAAAAGGAGAGTTCTCTAGGTCATTTTTTGCACGTATCCATCACTTGTATCCATGCCTTTCTACATCAGTTTCAACAATTGCAAATAAAAATAATGGAAGATGGAGTGACAAAATAAGATTGACATGGATTTCGGCCACAGAGATTTTAGTATTGATAGAATCGACTGCAGTTACGAATACCTGAGTATTTCCAAATTGAAGATTGGAGAAAGGATGGTTTGGGGTTTTAAGAGATAAGAATTGGATATTTATGGTTGAAATAGAAAACATATGTATACCATTTCTTCGTTCCCAAACCCATATTTATGGTTGTGTTGGAATCAAACCGAATTTGAAGCGGTATCATTATATTAGGGTTGGAAGTTGTGTGTTCAATGGCTGCACATCAAATGCAGTGTATTGGAACTGCAAATTGAAGGTTTAGGGTTTTTTGCTTGAGACTCTTTATTTTCCCCTAACGACAATACCTCTATGCAACAATAAATCATGTAGCGGAACTTTGTTATGTAGGTTTTAATTAGGATTATTATGGCCTTTTAATTAAATGGATTAATTAATTAAATAATACCATTAAAAAATAAGGGTTTGACACGTCAGTCATATTAATTACCAAAACAATTTAAATAGAGCTGGAGTTGTTAAGACTGATTTGTACTTGTAATTAGACTAAGATTAACATTTAATCAAACGGGTTTAATTGTAATTATAAGATACTTTAAAGTTTATATATTGATATTAGACTAGTTTTGACAACAAATGGTTTGTGTAGTAAAAGAAGTTGTCTTGTTACAACATGATCGTGAATAAGAATTAGGTTGTTCCTAGAATAAGGGGGAAAAAACAAAATTAGTGTAATTATTTGCATAGTCTTGTAACTTATATATATATATATATATATATATATATATATATATATATATATAAGAAATAACAATGAGAAAGGGATAAAACCTATTTTTCTGACATGGTCTCATAAGGTTTTGATCAAATATGTGAATTCTTTTTGGCTGAACAGTGACACCCCACTGGGTCGCTCTCGGACTCGTGTTCCTCGTTTCCCTTTGTCTCGAAATCATTTCGTTTATCAATCGAAAGTTTTTGGTTGACGTCTCGTGATTTCATCATTGTTGTTCCGGTGTTTATCACAATTGATTTTTGTTTGTTTGCTTGCGATTGAATTTTTTCCGATGAAGTTTTTGTGTTTCAATCGCGTGTGGTTTTTGGTTTTTCAATGGTTTGTGGTTGCTGCTTTATTCGTGGTCCGTGCTTGCTGCACTTTTCGGTGTTTGTGGTTTGTGGATACTAGTTTTATACAAATTTCATTGTTACTATTAGTTAAAGAAAAGAATATTGAGAAGAGTTACAATACGGCGGTGGTAATTGTGAAATTAGGCTTTAGGTTTCATAATTTATTTGTTGCACGATTTTTATGTATTAATTAGAGTTAAAGTGTTATTGTAATGCGGCCATGGAAAATGAAAAGAATTTTTGCGTCCGTTTTACTGACAAGAATTATTCTACATGAGAATTTCAATTCAAGATGTATGTTAAAGGAAATGGATTCTGGAGTCATCTAGATGATGTTTCTAAGGCACCGACAGAGAAAACTATTTTAGACGAGTGTGAAACTAAAGATGCTCAAATCATCACTTGAATTATCAACAATGTTGATATTCAGATGATCAATAATTTGCGCTCTTTTTCAACTGCTCAGGAAATGTGGAATTATATAAAGCGCATTTACAACCAGGACAACTCGACAAAACATTTCAATTGGAGCTAGACATAGCCAACTACAAACAAGGTGATTTGTCTATCCAAGAATACTATTCTGGTTTTTTAAATCTCCAGACAGAACACTCTGCTATTATACATGCTAAGGTTCCCAAAACCTCTCTCGTGGCTGTTCAAGAGGTTTACAACACCAGTGGACGAGATCAATTTCTCATGAAACGTCGTCCTGAATTTGAGGTTGTCTGAGGTGTTTTGCTTAATAGGAATCTCGTTCCTTCTTTAGATACATGTGTTGGTAAACTTCTCAGGAAAGAACAATGTTTGCTTATTAAGGAGTCATGTCTCATGATGTTGTCAGTTCCGAACTTGTGGAAATTTCATATGTTGCTCAGAGTATAGGAAGGAGTCGTGATATGCGACAAGTTCAATGTTTTTATTGCAAACAATTTGGACATTTTTCTCGCAGCTACAGTAAGAAGTTTTGCAACCATTGTAAACAACAGGGTCATATCATCTATGATTGTCCCGTGCGTCCTCCCCGACCAGCACAACGTCCAGCCCAAGCATTCCATGCCACTACCAACTCTACAGTTGGTCCTCTCAGTACTGGTGTATCTAATAGTGGTGTTCTACAACCTGAAATGATTCAACAGATGGTACTTTCTTCTCTTTCAGCCTTGGAAATTCAGGGTAAGTCTTCTAATGTTTCTCAACTGTGGTTTCTTGATTCTGGTGCATCCAATCACATGACGGGCTCCTGTGAATACTTGCCCAATTTACATTCTTATAATGGAAATCACCAAATTCAAATTGTTGATGGTAATAAACTCACTATTAATGATGTTGGTGACATAAACTCTAACTTTTGTGACGTGCTTGTATCACCCAGACTTGCTTCCAACTTATTGTCAGTTAGTCAATTGGTGATAACAATTATAATGTTAATTTTTCTCGTGTTGGTTGTCTTGTGCAGGAGCAAGTGTCAGGGAAAGTGATCGCGAATGGGCCTAAAGTGGGAAGATTATTTCTGCTCCAGTTTAGCTCTAGTAATTTATCTTTTGCTAGTAATAGTGTTTTGAACTCCTATGAGGATTGACATAGAAAATTAGGCCATCCAAATTCTGGTGTTTTGTCTCATTTATTTAAAATGGTTTTTTTAAGAAATAAACATGTTGTACACAAAAAAGAGAAGTTGGTTGTGGCATTATCTCGAACCAAAGAAAGCTTTTGACTGAACTTAACTTACGAATCAAACCAAGGTTTTACACATGATAACCATAAATCAACTTGAGATTTTGAAATGGGTTGATCTCAAACCAAAGTAAACTTTTTTAAACAAGCTGAGCTTGTGAACCTATGACTTAAAACCTAATTTCCAAAGGGTTTATCTTTTTAAACTGCAAAAATGATCCCTTATGGATAAAAGAGTCCACCAAGATAAAATAATCTTTTGAGAATTTACAATACCACCCTTCCAAAATACAACAAATTCCTCACTACACTAAAAAACTTTCTCGAAGCACGACAACTAAAAATAAGTGAGAGAAAGTAAAGAAAAATATTTATAGCAAGAAAGTGCGGAGTGAGATATGATGATCACAATCTTAAATGTAAAAATATGAAGGGAATGACCTTTATTTATAGGCTATATAGAAAGATGAACTGTGTAATTTCCTGCTACCCGATCCTTAATTTTTTCTGACGAGATTGTAATCGGCTTCCTACCTACAATAGTTCACACCCTGATCCGTTCTCATTGACAACACCATCATAGGTCTGCATTACATGTAGAATAGACCATATTTTATATACCGTACAAGCTAGTTGTTGTTTCCTGATTCCATTTCCTTCACAACTCTTGGCAACATTAGACTAATAACACATCAAATAACCCACCATCTCTTTCATATTTATTCATTGTCTTGTGCTTTACTTTCAACCTCAATAAATCATATTATCTCTTTTAGTACTAACTGCTAAATACGATTGGTCAAAAACAGCAGCATCGTCATATCATCACTGATATATGTTGTGTATAAGTCGTATCCCAGCAAGACTAAAATATGCCAGATGCTACATTACTGAATTGAGATTTTATCAAAGGCTTATCGGCTTATCTGGGCCATTAGTTTCGAAATGTATCATGTGGCTCATATTAAAGGAATGACCTATCACAACTAGGTTGTGTTTCACTAGATCTTGCTACCCTAAAGATCACATGTTAAATGCCTTAAATTTCTATTTCTTTATAGTTTCAAAGTTTCAGTTTCCCTCCTTTTTAGTTTGTTATCTTAGCAAGCATATGTAAACTATGACTTGTGGTTATATAAGAAAGTGTGTAGCTCTTTCTTCATCATCAAATGAATATAGATTTTTTCTTGCTCATATATACATTTTCATTTTTATTTCATTTTTCTCACTATGAGCTCAAGGTGGTGAAAGTGTAAAACATAAATAAACTGTTTTTATAACTTGCCCATAATAATTAGGAAAAAAACATATTCATAAAAACAGAATAAAATAGTTTTCATAAGATTTTCCAAAAGTTGGTACTGTATGTACTACCAGAAAGTGTGACACACCCTTAATGCTAAAAATGATAATTTGGTAAAGAATAAAACTTTCATCAACTAGCACAATGATGAAGAAAATCATATAAGCACACACATGGTACACCACTACGTGAGTGAGTTCATTTCTATTCCACTATAATGAATGATCTAGGCCCAAGTCCATAAGTCTATTAGTTGAATTTAATATTATAAATAGGTGCTTTGTGAATGTAATCATCATCAATCAAACGAATGAAGAAGTTAGTTTTAGAATTATTAGCATTTTTAGTGTAAATTTCTCTCTATTTCTATGAAAAATATGTTTATAACAAATGGTGCTTTCATTGGTAGAGGTTGGACGATTGTAAGGTCATAATGATATTGATGATAATAATTATGTGGAGGAGAATTTATGGCAATGAAAGCACCATTTGTTATAATTGTAGAACTAACTTCTTCACTCATTTGGTTGATGATAATTACATTCACAAAGCACCTATTTATAATATTAAATTCAAATAATGGACTTATGGACTTGGGCCTAGATCATTCATTCCATCCACATTCCCTTGTATTGAGTATTTTGAGGGCAAAGCGCAATCGCAAATGCCTCTTCTATGCATGCAAATGATATATGAGATTGTGAAATTGAAATTGAGACATTATATTTGGAATCATTCTTTAATATTCTTAACTTTTTATACGATACTACCAACCATCTTGATTATTTTAAGATGTATGTTAGAATCATGTTATCATTGGCAGGTTGTAGTTCATTATCAATGGTATTATTCATGCATGATACCGATAACTATCAATGGTATTAGGTATTATTTAACGTAAATGGATGCTAATATGTTGAGAATAATTCATGTCCAGAACTTCTGAAGGGAGTCAGAAGTTCTGATGATCAGTAATGCTGTCCAGAGGTTGATGTTCTGGTGTTGTCTAGAAGTTGATGTTCTGGTGTTGGTCAGAAGTTGTTGAACTTCTGAGGTCGTGTCCAGAAGTGTTTAACTTCTGGTTCCTTATCTTAATTATTAAGTTTAGGTTTAAGGGTACTTTAGTATTTGTTAGTTTGTATTGTTAGTATCGTTTAGCTTGATCACCAAGATTAGTTGTTAATTAGGGTTTACTGGCATATTTAGTTTTGGGCTTTTTTGTGTATAAATATGTACTCCTATTTCATTAATAAACAACAATCCTTATTTCTTTACTCTTTCATTCTTCCATCATTTCAATCACTTTTATCTTTATGCACAAACAAATTGGTATCAGAGCTAGAAGAAGCACTCAAGAAGAAAGTCTGGATGGATGCCATGAAAAAAGAACTCGAGGCTATAAAGAGAAACAAAACCTGGGAGTTGACAGAACTTCCAAAGGATAAGAAAGCCATCAACGTCAGATGGGTTTTCAAGGTGAAGTTTAAGCTAGATGAATTGGTTGGCAAGCACAAAGCAAGGCTAGTGGCCAGAGGTTTTCTTCAGAAACCTAGACTAGATTATTTTGAGGTGTTTGCTCCTGTAGCTAGGCATGAAACAATCAGATTAGTGATTGCTTTAGCTATGAACAGAAGTTGGTCGCTGATGCATTTGGATGTGAAGTCAGCATTTCTGAACGGTCCATTACAAGAGGAGGTATACGTGTCACAACCTCTTGGCTTCGTGAAAAAGAATCAGGAAGGGGTGGTGTATAAGTTACACAAAGCTCTGTATGGATTGAAGCAAGCACTCAAAGCTTGGAATCAGAAGATTGATTCATTTTTCAAGAAGCAAGGGTTTCATAAATGTGAGATGGAGTATGGCGTATATGTGAAACATTCTGGAAGCAATATGATTCTAGTGTGTCTTTATGTTGATGACATATTGCTTACGAGGAGTTGTCCAGAAGATATATCCAAGTTCAAGAAAGTGCTGATGAATGAATTTGAGATGACAGATCTATATTTCCTAGGGATGGAAGTTCTGTACTCAATGGAGGGTATCATTTTGCATCAGTTGAAGTATGAACTTGAACTTCTAAAGAAATTTAAGCTGCAGAAGTGTACAATTGTTGTGACACCATCAGAAACCAATCATAAATTAGATTCTGACTCTGATGGTGATTCTGTGGATGCTACAACCTTCAAGCAGTTGGTTGGTTCTTGAAGCAACTCGATTTTCAAAAAAAATCATTTAAAATGAATTTTCAAAACAATGAAATCGCCACCTAATTTTATTTGTTCTCGAAAGAACGGGGAAATATAGATAAAACCCACAAAAATCGGATAAGGCGGTCTACAAGACCAAAAAGCATGGATTCGGGAGTCGGTTACGCAAGAGGAAGGTATTAGCACCTCTTACGTCCATCGTACTCGATGGGACCCATTTAGTTCGAAATGTGTTTGTGTGTGTATCGCCAATTTCTAAAATCATGAATTTAAGAAAGAAGAAAACGGGATTTGTTTGTTATTATTTTGAGTTTGACACGGTTTCGAAACCGCGTGCCTACGTATTCCCTCGTGCAATGGGAAAGTCAAAACTCCGTAGTTCTTGTTGAAAATGTCTTGGATTGTTTGTATTGATTTTAATTGAAAATGTTTTTGATGACCGCGTATGAGCGGAAAATGAATTTGAATGGGTTGAATTGATTTTAATTGTAGATGACAAGTACCAAAACGTCGGGATATCCTCTAACGATTCGATACTCGAGATTGGTGATTGAGGTCAACCAATCATCTCTCATCCAAAATCTTTATTATGAAAAGAGTGCGGTGAAACAAAGTTCACTTTTATTAAGTGTATGGAATAAAATATTTAAGTCATTGGGTTACCCTCTAATGGCCCAAATACTTTACATTTTAATTAAATCGAACCTCTAACAATTTACTTAAATACCATAGCACTATGTTTTTTTTGTTTTTTTTTTGTAGAAAAATATTTTGAAAACAAATTCAATTAATTAATTTAATTTGAAAGTGTTTTAGGGGTTTGGTTGTGGATGACAAGTATCAAAACGTTGGGATATCCTCTAACGATTCGATACTCGAGATTGGTGATTGAGGTCAACCGATCATCTCTCATCCAAAATCTTTGTTATGAAAAGAAGTGAGGTGAAACAAAGTTCACTTTTATTAAGTGTTATGGAATAAAGCATTTAAGTCATTGGGTTACCCTCTAATGGCCCAAATACTTTACATTTTAATTAAATCGTCGGGCGAACCTCTAACAATTTAATTAAATACCATATCACTATGTTTTTGTTTTGTAGAAAAATTGATTTTTGAAAACAAATTCAATTAATTAATTTAATCTGAAAGTGTTTTAGGGGTTATTAGGAAAACAAGCGAGCCCATACAAAGTGGCTTTATGTATGCTCCTAAAAGTGGGACTAGCGTGACACTAGTATTCTAAACGACCGATTGGAACAATCGATCGAATAGTTGTCGCTGTAGAAAAGCCCAGGACCAAACTATAAATGTGTGCAGGTGTGCATTGTGTATGTTTACCTGCTTCTTGATGAAGAGCCCAAGAGGAGGCTATGTGTTCTAATATGATAAACGCATAATTTAACGGTAGTTAGAACACACAAGGAAATAAACTCTAAGCTATTACAACCAAATCGAATTAATTTGAGTAAATAAATAGCTTGCAATGCGCTTCAAGTAGTCTCCAAGATCGGTCAAAGCTTGATGCATCAGATGAATACCAAATGAAGGTTCCTACATCATTCAAGATACAAAAAACTATGCGAAGAATAGATATATTTGTGTTCGATTTCATTCGAAGGTTGAATTAAATTTGAAATTCGAAATCATAACACAAGGATCATTACAATATGATTTTATTTACAAAATGAACCAAATAAAATATATGAATAAAGTAGCATAATTGTATTTACAATATTAAATATAAAATAGAAATACTATATAATTGTATTTACAATACTAAATATAAAAATAAAATACTGAATATTTGTATGTTCATAAAATTAAAATACTAAATACTAAATAGTAGGATAACTATAATAAAAATGCAATTTGAGAGAATTTATATGGATGCTAAGAATAAATGATGTTTGAACGATCCTTGAATACCTTCACAACAAATAAATTGGTTAGTAGCATAAGTGTGATAAAATAAGATGAAATTGCAATAATTCGAAAACAAGGTATGAAGTTGGAATGAAATTAAATGAATGTACATGAACAAAACGAAGAACTAAGCAATTGATTATTCAAGCATTTCGATTTACAAACGAACCAAAACCAAAGAGGTTCAAGCTAAACTTCATTTCGAGTTCAAAATCAAAAAGCGATTACGCATGTTATAATCGATGAAACCAAAAACGGGCAGCAACTTCTCACATCATGCTCAATACAAACATCTCAAACAAGTACTTAATGCAAACGGGAAGCACAATAATAGAATACTCATCATTAGAATTCAACTCGAAATAAATCAAAATTGTAATGATGTGTATGGAAGATTCAAGAACCAAACGGTTGAACATTCAAGTATTGCTATTCATAAATGAAATAAAAATCACATAAACTCATGCTATTATTCACTACAAGGTCGAAACATGAAAATTGAATTTTAAACACATTTAAACCATATGAACCATAACCGGACAGCAACTTCATTATCTTAAGAAACACTCAAAATGTCGATCAAAACCACATAAACTCAAAGGCAAACGCAAACAAGTGTCTAGATAAACTCAATCAACCACAAATCATCAACTAACTTGCGCATTTCAACCACTTACCAAACCGGCAGCAACTACGCATATACAAATCTGCTCAAGAAAATCATCTCGAAGAGGTTCAATCCTTACGGTGATTCCACGACATCAAGCACAAAACTTATGAATTGAGATAAACTCGAAACATCATCAAAAATCAACTTTCAAATGGTTTAAACATCAAGACGAAATTAACATTGATAACAAGTATAAACAAACTCATGGTTTTCAATTAAATTCGAAGAGGGAATAAAACATGATCGATTTGAAGTTTCAAACATGCTATTAGAATCCGGACAGCCATACACACTTGTGCGTAGAACATTGATTACAATTCAAACAAAACAAAGTCGGCCGCTAATCCATCGATTTTACTCAAGATAAAACGACTTTTCTTGCTCAAATTCAATATAAAAGATATGGCATGCTGCCCCAAAAGTTTCTCGGCCATAATCTACGCGAATATACGCAACATAGACATTTAAACCATCATTGAAACTTACATGGAGTCCTCAATCAACTTAATTACAATAGAAATCGACAAAATGCAAGCATCACAAACCAAACCGAATGCTCCCAATACATGTGTTCATGTAGTTTTCGACATTCAAATTTACTTCAAGTTTCGAAATCGCAACACAATGGAAAATGTAACAATATGCAATTATAGTTTTCTGTTAGATATACACGCGAGTAAACGCGGCCTTATCGTTAAACCATCATCGAAAATAAAAGTGAAATCCTCATCACAACTTCAAACGAAAACAAAAGTAGCATGGCTGCCCACGTTTCTTGGTTATATCTTTCACGAATAACGCGATTTAGATGTCGAACCATCATCGAAACTAGTCATGGAAACCTTATCTCAAATTCAATTGAAATTAAAAGATGAGAGTAACGTAATACGCGATGTCTCAACGGTTTCTCGGCGAGTTTCTACGCGAATAATCGCGGAAACAAACTTACCTTCATCGAAACCGATATGGAATCTTCGTGTCAAATCCAATCAAAATTAAAAATAAATGAGAATAACATAATACACGGTGCCACAATGTTTCCTTGGTTAGAATTGCACGCGAGTAATGCGGCCTAATCATCAAACCATCATTGGAACCAAACATAGATATCACTTCCCGACTTAAATCGAAATAGCACAACACCTTGTTACTAAACAAATTCAAATTCATGAAAGCAATTAACGTGGTAATCACGCGGACTCGACACAAACAGAGCAAGTAAACCAGTTTTGTTACAAAATTAAGCGGCATAAGGATTATAACTCGTAAAAACAACATATCAACCATTATTAATTAACACCGACTCCAGAGCAACAATACTTTTATACAAAAAATGATCAGCACCCTGTTCCTTACAAACAACTCGACCAAATCAACAATACTCATGCTGTTATCAAAGGTTCACTCATGGCAGCAAGTCAACAGCAAGATAGAGTTAATATACCAGAGAAAATCATCTCATATTTCACAAGATATCACCGATATCAAATATGTATAAGGGCAAAAAGTGACTTGAAATCTTACCAAGAGGTCGAAAACGTGATGACGAGTGAACCGAATCTGCGAGGTGATGTTTGCCGCCGGAATCAGTGAAGTTGCGATAGAACGAAACGGAGGAATATGAAGGCTGAAGGGTGGCAGTAGCGGCTGGCGAGTTTGTTGGAGATTGAGAGATAAAGGTGAGTTTGAGAGGGTTACGGCGGTGGACTATGCGCGCACGGAGGAGTGTGTTTGAGAGGGATACGGAGGCAAGGAAGTATTGATGGTTGTTTGGAAGATTGAAGGTTCGAAGTTGAGGAAGATGAGCAATGGTGAGATAATGGAGATTACGTGAGGGTGTTTGTGAACTTGTATCGAACCGATGAAGGGGTTGAGGATCTTTGGTTGGGAGAGCGGCGGTTGGTGTGGATATTGAACGAAGGAGGGGAAGGAACAGGGTTGACGGAGGAGAACGAAGATTGAAGGTTGAAGGGGACAGTGAAGATAATGGGCGACGATGGTTCTGGAAGGAGGTGTGGGGTTACTGGGTGAGTTAGTTCCGACGAGAGTTAATGGGTTGTTTCGGTTGGTTTAGTGAGAAGGCGATGATATGGGAAGTACTGAGGTGGTGGGACAAGTCGATGGAGAACGGGATGAGTGATGAGGAAGATGAAGAGTTTATGGTTGGGCGGTGAGGTAAGTGACAGAGTTTGGGGGTTCTGGTGTGATTACAGTTGGAAGTAGAAGGAGAATGGAAGGGAAGTGAGAGACGGCTGGAGGTAGTGGATGAAGATGGTGGAAGTAGCGTCTGGGTGAAATGGGGGTTTACTGATGGAGATTGAAGGGAGTTTCAAATGTTGGGTGAGGAACGAAGAGGGTTGAGAGGAAGTATTATGGTGTTTACATGATGGAGAGACAAAGGGGGTTGTGTACGAAGAAGATGGAGATGAAGAGAAGGCTCTTCCAATTTATTTTTCTTCTTTTTCAAATCCGCCTCTGCCTATGTTTTTGTTTGTTGTTCGATCCGCCTCTCTTTTCGTTTCAATTTTGTTGGCCCCCTTACAAAGAATAAACAACATATATATACTCATAGAATTAGGTTAAGTAATTTTGATAATGCCAAATACCCTCATGATTAAATGGGCCACCAAAGTGGGTCACTTAAAATAAAAAGCCCAAAACTATTTTTGTTTGATTTTTGAGATAAAAAATTGATACCTAACATTGTTAAAATGATAAAAGTTCGACAATAAATTATCCGAAAAAATAAAATGAACACATTAAAATAAACTACGGGTTTCATAGATTAAATAAAAATTATTGAAATAATTAAAATTGAAATAAAGCGATAATAAAAATACCGATTTTAAAACACTTACGGTTAAAACAAAACATCGAAATGTATCGAAAATTAGAGATCACATTTTATTATCTACGTGACACGAGATTCATAAAGCATGAGTTAGAGGCGAAAGTTTGAAATATTTTCCGCTAATTTTCCGCGTCGAATCGCTTTTAACAATGCTTGTAAAATCAAAATATCGATATCATCGACATATAAATCAACTTAAAGCGATACAATAAAAAAGGAGATAAAATGAATGAAGTGAAACATCGGGCATTTTATAACTATAAACGATGCAAATGTCGATTTAAACTAACTTTTGGTCAATTTAAATACGACGAAATGATGCATATGCAATGGATGAATGTCATGCTTAATGCCAATGACCTAATGGACGCGATGCAGTGTGAAGCCTAAGCCGATAAAATCGAGATAGGAGGGCAAATTTTGGGTGCAATGTTCCCTATTTAATCGCCTTAAACCGAAAGTGAAATTGGCGCCACCTTTTGAACTTTCAAGGTAAGAAGATTAAATACTCAAAGAACCCTAAAATTTGCGTCCAAGAACAAGTAGAAATATTTTTGTTGTTTTTATGTTTTTGAAGCCTCCAACAAGCTTTGGCGGATAATGGTATGATATTCCCAAAGATTTCCTCAAAAGGAGAGGAATGATGAATATTTACAACCGGGCGACTCGACGAAGGTTATGACGACCACGCTTTGAAAAATAACTGCTGGTAAAAAGGCTCGACTTCAAGATGGTTACCGGATTACGAGGTAATCAGTGATTAGAATGAAAATAATATCAAAATGGTCAAGTCGGTAACCGGGTATCACAATCGTGTGATTGGAAAAGAAAGTAGTGAAGTCATTAACATCGGTGGGGTCAGAAACAAGTATCTTGGAAAGAAATTATGGTAAATTTACCAACTTTCGGTTGAAATGATATCAAAGTGACACATAAGGTTCACAATCTGATTGGAAAAGAAAGCCATAGTGAGGTCATTATCGCGGGGTCAACGGAAACCAAAGAGGTAGTAAGATCCATAACATCGGTAGGGTTACGGGATCACAATCGGTGATTGAAAAGAAAATTAGCAAAATTGCTACAACGGTAGGGTTACCGGGAACATCGATCAGGTGATCGGGTGAAACAAAATTTAGCAAAGTTGCTACAACGGTAAGGTTACCGGAAGACATCGATCAGGTGATCGGGAACCGAGACATCTGAAGGTTACCGCATCGGTAAGGTTCTGGGAAAAAGTTTTAGTCAAAGGAGAAACGACGAACTCCAAACATAGATCTTTAGCACGAATACGCTTGAATAAGCGGCTTCGCAGATCAAGGATGAGAACAAACAGATCTTTGGAACGAGCATACTTAAATAAGTTGCTTCGCAGATCAGAAAGGAAACCAGACAGACCTTTGGAACGAGCATACTTAAATAAGTTGCTTCGCAGATCAGAAAGGTAAGAACTCATAGATCTTTGGAACGAGCATACTTGATAAGTTGCATCGCAGATCAAAACGAAACCGCATGCACCTTTGGAACGAGCATACTTCAATAAGTTGCTTCAGATCGAAAGGTAAGAACTCATAGATCTTTGGAACAGCATACTTCAATAAGTTGCTTCGCAGATCAAAATGAGAATGACGGAGTATATGTCGTAAGGATATTAGACATCGGAAAGAGACCGATCAAGACGACTCTAACAAAGGTTTCAAAATATACATGCCCGTAAGGATATTGGACACATAAAGATCGAATATACATGTTCGGTAAGGATATTGAACACATATAGGGAGCATATGTCGTAAGGATATTAGACATACAGGAAAGAGACCGACCAAGACGACTCTAACAAAGGTTTCAAAATATACATGCCCGTAAGGATATTGGACACATAAAGATCGAATATACATGTTCGGTAAGGATATTGAACACATATAGGTAGCATATGTCGTAAGGATATTAGACATACATCGGAAAGAGACCGATCAAGACGACTCTAACAAAGGTTTCAAATATACATGCCCGTAAGGATATTGGACACATAAAGATCAAATATACATGTTCGGTAAGGATATTGAACACATATAGGAGCATATGTCGTAAGGATATTAGACATACAGGAAAGAGACCGATCAAGACGACTCTAACAAAGGTTTCAAATATACATGCCCGGTAAGGATATTGGACACATAAAGATCGAATATACATGTTCGTAAGGATATTGAACACATATAGGAGCATATGTCGTAAGGATATTAGACATACATGGAAAGAGACCGACCGAGGACGACTCTAACAAAAGTTTCAAATATACATGCCCGAGAAGGATATTGGACACATAAAGATCGAATATACATGTTCGGTAAGGATATTGAACACATATAGGGAGCATATGTCAGGTAAGGATATTAGACATACACCGGAAAGAGACCGACCGAGGACGACTCTAACAAAAGTTTCGAAATATACATGCCCGGTAAGGATATTGGACACATAAAGATCGAATATACATGTTCGGTAAGGATATTGAACACATATAGGGAGCATATGTCAGGTAAGGATATTAGACATACACCGGAAAGAGACCGACCGAAGACGACTCTAACAAAGGTTTCGAAAATATACATGCCCGTTAAGGATATTGGACACATAAAGATCGAATATACATGTTCGGTAAGGATATTGAACACATATAGGGAGCATATGTCAGGTAAGGATATTAGACATACGCAAGAATGAGACCAACTGGTGCAGACTCACTGGGGAAAAGATATATGGAATGGTAAAATCGTCAATCGAAGACGAATTCACGGGGAAAGAGGCCAAACAAAGGGGACTCTAGCAAGGCTTGCCAAACTATGTTGGACTTTAAAAGTTTGCAAATATGCAAGAAAAACAATATCCCTCAGGCCAAAGGCGGGGTGTACTTCATCAAGAGTGGCAATTATATGAATTACCACACACCAAGTATGGATACTCAAACAATTGAGAAGCAAGGAAGGTTAGACACCAACTCTTACTCGCACTCTAACGACAGAGGCAAACATGTGTAAGATAACCGACAATGAGCATTTACGAAAAGCAAGACGCTTGGTAAATATATTGAACTTGAATGATGTAGGAGACCGACACGGGGTCAAAAATGCAGATAACAACAACAAGAAGAATTTCTTGAGGAACTCGATCGGGAATACCACTTGGGGATTTTTATGGATAAACTTTTGTTCGGAGACGCAAAAGGGTACTCGAGAAACACTTTAATCTGGCTTATGCTTAGATGCATGTTTGAGATTATTATTTTTAGCGTAATGCTCCATATCAATGGAAATGCTACGCATTTTTGAGGATGTTATGCAATGCAATGATGCATGTTTTGAGTTTCGCCCGGGACTAAAGGCAATTGTGAGCTGCCGAGGGAGCATCAACCATCCATGAATTGAATATAAATCATCTGGTCTTTATCAAAGAGATGATAGTCTGGTCTCCGACAAGGGGATTGTAGCATAGAAGTATCATCTTTCAATGATTAACATCACTGGGGAAGTAACTCTTAGAGATTGACATTCATCTGGGATGACAATCCTGACTTGAATTGGAGATATTGATCCTTAACTCCTGATGGAGAAATCCAACACAGACTTTGATCTCTGATGAGCTAAGGATAACGATCCTGACTTCCTGACATGCCATTCGAACTCAACGGTTGTTTAGCTTGCGCCTGGACTTGACTTGATTAATTATGAGGTGGAGGAATGCCCCTGGATAATGCTTTGCCTTAGTCTGTAGGGACTTTGAAGAAAATATCCCCGAGAAAGGTTCCTGAGATCTGTATCATCAAGATAACCTACCCCAATGTTATAAACTTGGAAATACTGGCCCTGGCCAACCGAAGGTGAAGAGAGTTTCAACCATGCTCGGGTGAATGCCCCTGATTGCTCAGCACTTTGAGAGATTCTTCGAATCTCGACATAATTGCCCCAGATTGACTGAACTTTGAAGATATCACCTACTCAGGGTGGTTAACTCACATCTTGAAAGTAGGCTACTTCACAACCTTACTTCTTGACTCGAACTGCTTTGTGCTCAATCAGATACTTGAAGCAAAATGTCCTTTAGGACAAACAAATTATCCATCTGATGCTCATTATGCAAGCTTACTTGATGTTTAAGCACTTGTCTATATGCAAAGAATGTTTTATTCTACGAATGATAATTCTAATGCAAAGTTCATGTTTGTCTTGAAGTTTAAAAACTTTTATTGAAAGGATGTCGAAACATCGAATTTCTTTGTGAAAGATTGAGTGATACCAACTCAAATGTTTAGCAAGCCTCCTAGGAGTCAGGTTACCGTATTCTTGTAACAGATTTGCTTTCGAATTAACCCATGCTTCAATTAGGACTTTTAAGGGTTGTAACTTGGTCTGGTTCACGGTTTTACAAAAAAGTTTTAAGGCTCAAAATATTTGGTGCCCTCCCATTCTCCGTGATGTTCTCCATTCCTAAGTTCAGATAACTTGATGCAAGCATTCATCTCTTATGAGAAGTTTATGATGCGGTTGAGGAACCCCTGAGGTTTCTTGGACACGACAGTCACTCACCTTTTTCTTTTAGTGTCTTATCACACGACCTTGTTCTTGTAAGGAGGATTTTATTTGTTTGGTAATCCTTTCTTCTCTATTTTCTTTTGCCATTTTTGCCTAAGCGACTTATTATGAAGTTTCGACTTAGCGGGCTTTTTGTCATCATTTTTTTTATCACTTTTTTCTTTTGAACAAGTCGTGTGATCTTCCATCCTTGTTTTATTGGAGGTGCTTATGACTGCTTGAATCCTTAGTGGATGAGAGATAACAATTGTGGTATCGTCATCTGTTGATTTCTTGTGCGAGAGATAACCATTACGGTTTCAACCTCTTTCGATGCACAGTGTTGATTGGCGAAGATTGACCATTGCGGCTTTGGCCTTCCTCAACCTTTTGAAGGATAACCATTGTTGTATCCTTGGATGCGCACTCTTGATGAGTTTTGAACGCTCGGGTTAATCAACACTACCCCGCCTGTGTTAAAAAGAAGAAGAGGGTTTTTGAAAAAAGAAACTCCTACTTGAGGCTCAAAAGGGTTAACGAGGTTTCACCCTTATATCTCCTGTTTGGGAATTTGAAACAAGGCCTGTACATCATTAGCAGGGTTTTTACTCGAAAGCAATGACGTTTGAGATTCTTGGTAAATTGTTCGTCATCCTCCCTCCAGAGGTGTTGCTTAATTAATAAGAGTTGAATATCAGAAGCATAGTAAAACAAATAAGAGTGATAGCGAATGGATTATTTCAAGACGAACATATTCAATGCATTATGATTAGTATTCAGAAATGAGCAAGTTTTGCATACAAGAAAGTACTGAACAAAACAAGAAAAATTACAAATGATCATGCAAGATAAAACTAGAAGTCTCCATGTTGAGGAGACTAGTCTCCGTATGGATTTCTTGCTTCAGAAGATGCACTTTGTAGTCTTGGCGTTCACTGAGTCAAAAGAGAGTTCAATTGATGCGTAGGCCCTCTGAAGTGAACATGATTGCTTTGGAATCAATGAGTTTCTGAACCGTGCCTTTGAAAAGATTACATCCTTCAATTGTATGGCCAGTGCCCGAATGGAACTCACGAGGGCATCGGATCATATCCCAAAGGATACGGAAAGGAGGCGCCCGAGCTCCTTTAACTCTACCAAAGAATGTTGGAGTAGGTGAGAGAGCAACTCACGATAAGGCATAGGGATTGGATCATGCACTTTTCTTGGCCTTATCAGATTCTTCCCACCTCGATGTTGAAGATTTTGTCGATAAGTTTGTCGTTGAGGAGCCTGCTGGGAGCATCGAATGTGTTTGATGACAATTGCAGACAAATTTGTGGAGCACGGTGATTAGAAGTAGCTCTTGTCACTTGATTAGGAATTTGAAATGGAGGGTATCAGGAGCTTCTTCCTCGTCCTCGAAATTGTACTGCCTCTTCATCAATTTGTTCTAGAAAATCAGAAGCAATAGCGACATCCTGAATGTTTCCCATCTTGAGGCCACGCTCAATTCGTTCGCCTACAACAACTAGGCGTGAAAACGTAGAAGTACATCCAGCAATCAGATAGGGACCTTGCAAGGTATTGGAGAACATCTCAATGAGTTCTCGTTCCAAAAGAGGAGGTTGAACTCTAGCTAATTCTCTCCATCTCTGATACTTTGAAAGATTCTTCAGTCTTTTGAGTTAAACCTTGGAGTTGAATTCTGGTGGGAGCCATGTCCCTATTATAGTCGTACTGATTGACAAAGGCTTCAGCCAAATCCTTCCAACTTTGGATGTGAGTTCGTTCAAGCTGAGTGTACCACTCGAGAGATGCTCCACTGAGGCTATCTTGAAAAAAGTGCATGAGGAGCTTGTCATTTTCCGCATAGGGAGCCATCTTATTGCAATAGGCTTTGATGTGAGTAATCGGACAAGAGGTACCCTTATACTTCTCAAAAGTGGGAACTTTGAACTTTGTAGGAATTTTGATACCAGGCACCAAGCACAAACTAGGAGCGTCTAAACCAAGGGAATCACGACCCTCAATAACTTTCATCCTTTTCTCAAGGAGTTGAAGCTTTTTCTCGGATTCAGTCTCTTCAATCGGAAATTTGAAGGTGTCAAACGAAGACTCGAAGATGTCATCACAGTGAGGAGTTCCATTGGCATGCGTCTGGACGGTGTTTTTGACATTTTGATCTGAAAGGACCTCTATGTGGTTAAGATTAACACCTGGTGGATTAACATGATCAGTAGTAACAACTTCAGACCTCTGAACAACTTGCATTAACTCTTCTTGTCCAATGGCGAGGTTCTGGATAATCTCCATGAATTGATCCATCTGGGTATCTATATGAGTATTCACCGCATCCACACTTGCCTGAAGTTGATCCATGATGACGACGATGTCAGGAAATCAGTATTGCAGTCTTGAGATTCTGAATAAGAAGCCAGGATGAAATGAGTCCTTTGATTGAAATGAATGAAATGCATGATGATGCATGGATGATGCAAATGGAATGCAACATGATGATAATAACAGGTTCACAAAGACGTGAATCAAGGATGATACTGGTAATCAGAACAACTTATTTAGGTGGGCTTCATAATATAGGATGGCTCTAGGCTTCTACCCAATAATCCCGAACAAGGTGGTTCTAATGTTTTTTGCTAAATGTTTCTCGGAGTCTCAGATCCCCTTTTAACAAACACTATCATCGCGCGAGAGGCCTACGTGGCGATAGTATATGTAAAAGTATACCCCAAGAAACGGCTCTTAACGGGATGCTCAAAATCCAACATTTGAGCGTTCGGTCTAGGCTTGGATAACGTGAACAAACTTAGAGTTATAGGTCATTTGTCCAAAGATTGATGTCCTGCGCTAACGCGGGCCAACAACCTCCTTAAAACAACCAACTCTAAGCCGGAGTCTTCGCTTCGGGCCAACAAGACAATGGAGTCAAGTGGACCTAGGCTACGCAACCCCTCTATTCCTAAAAAGGTGACCTAGAAGCCTGGGTAGTGGGCTTATCTATGTATCAATGCCCATGAATTCCCATCACAATAATATATCAACAAAATAATATATAAAGCATAGAGGAAAATAAGCAAATAAACAATAGATAAGCATAACGAAGAAAGCGATAAACAAACACACAAACATGCGAAGAACTAAACTAGGGTTGACTCGCTTAGTCAAAAAAAAAGTTTTTAAAAATTCCCCAGTGAAGTCGCCAACTGAAGCAACTCGATTTTCAAAAAAAATCATTTAAAATGAATTTTCAAAACAATGAAATCGCCACCTAATTTTATTTGTTCTCGAAAGAACGGGGAAATATAGATAAAACCCACAAAAATCGGATAAGGCGGTCTACAAGACCAAAAAGCATGGATTCGGGAGTCGGTTACGCAAGAGGAAGGTATTAGCACCTCTTACGTCCATCGTACTCGATGGGACCCATTTAGTTCGAAATGTGTTTGTGTGTGTATCGCCAATTTCTAAAATCATGAATTTAAGAAAGAAGAAAACGGGATTTGTTTGTTATTATTTTGAGTTTGACACGGTTTCGAAACCGCGTGCCTACGTATTCCCTCGTGCAATGGGAAAGTCAAAACTCCGTAGTTCTTGTTGAAAATGTCTTGGATTGTTTGTATTGATTTTAATTGAAAATGTTTTTGATGACCGCGTATGAGCGGAAAATGAATTTGAATGGGTTGAATTGATTTTAATTGTAGATGACAAGTACCAAAACGTCGGGATATCCTCTAACGATTCGATACTCGAGATTGGTGATTGAGGTCAACCAATCATCTCTCATCCAAAATCTTTATTATGAAAAGAGTGCGGTGAAACAAAGTTCACTTTTATTAAGTGTATGGAATAAAATATTTAAGTCATTGGGTTACCCTCTAATGGCCCAAATACTTTACATTTTAATTAAATCGTCGGGCGAACCTCTAACAATTTACTTAAATACCATAGCACTATGTTTTTTTTGTTTTTTTTTTGTAGAAAAATATTTTGAAAACAAATTCAATTAATTAATTTAATTTGAAAGTGTTTTAGGGGTTTGGTTGTGGATGACAAGTATCAAAACGTTGGGATATCCTCTAACGATTCGATACTCGAGATTGGTGATTGAGGTCAACCGATCATCTCTCATCCAAAATCTTTGTTATGAAAAGAAGTGAGGTGAAACAAAGTTCACTTTTATTAAGTGTTATGGAATAAAGCATTTAAGTCATTGGGTTACCCTCTAATGGCCCAAATATTTACATTTTAATTAAATCGTCGCGAACCTCTAACAATTTAATTAAATACCATATCACTATGTTTTTGTTTTGTAGAAAATTGATTTTTGAAAACAAATTCAATTAATTAATTTAATCGAAAGTGTTTTAGGGTTATTAGGAAAACAAGCGAGCCCATACAAAGTGGCTTTATGTATGCTCCTAAAAGTGGGACTAGCGTGACACTAGTATTCTAAACGACCGATTGAACAATCGATCGAATAGTTGTCATTAGAAAAGCCGGACCAAACTATAAATGTGTGCGGTGTGCATTGTGTATGTTTACCTGCTTCTTGATGAAGAGCCCAAGAGGAGGCTATGTGTTCTAATATGATAAACGCATAATTTAACGGTAGTTAGAACACACAAGGAAATAAACTCTAAGCTATTACAACCAAATCGAATTAATTTGAGTAAATAAATAGCTTGCAATGCGCTCAAGTAGTCTCCAAGATCGGTCAAAGCTTGATGCATCGATGAATACCAAATGAAGGTTCCTACATCATTCAAGATACAAAAAACTATGCGAAGAATAGATATATTTGTGTTCGATTTCATTCGAAGGTTGAATTAAATTTGAAATTCGAAATCATAACACAAGGATCATTACAATATGATTTTATTTACAAAATGAACCAAATAAAATATATGAATAAAGTAGCATAATTGTATTTACAATATTAAATATAAAATAGAAATACTATATAATTGTATTTACAATACTAAATATAAAAATAAAATACTGAATATTTGTATGTTCATAAAATTAAAATACTAAATACTAAATAGTAGGATAACTATAATAAAAATGCAATTTGAGAGAATTTATATGGATGCTAAGAATAAATGATGTTTGAACGATCCTTGAATACCTTCACAACAAATAAATTGGTTAGTAGCATAAGTGTGATAAAATAAGATGAAATTGCAATAATTCGGAAAACAAGGTATGAAGTTGGAATGAAATTAAATGAATGTACATGAACAAAACGAAGAACTAAGCAATTGATTATTCAAGCATTTCGATTTACAAACGAACCAAAACCAAAGAGGTTCAAGCTAAACTTCATTTCGAGTTCAAAATCAAAAAAGCGATTACGAAGCATGTTATAATCGATGAAACCAAAAAACGGGCAGCAACTTCTCACATCATGCTCAATACAAACATCTCAAACAAGTACTTAATGCAAACGGGAAGCACAATAATAGAATACTCATCATTAGAATTCAACTCGAAATAAATCAAAATTGTAATGATGTGTATGGAAGATTCAAGAACCAAACGGTTGAACATTCAAGTATTGCTATTCATAAATGAAATAAAAATCACATAAACTCATGCTATTATTCACTACAAGGTCGAAACATGAAAATTGAATTTTAAACACATTTAAACCATATGAACCATAACCGGACAGCAACTTCATTATCTTAAGAAACACTCAAAATGTCGATCAAAACCACATAAACTCAAAGGCAAACGCAAACAAGTGTCTAGATAAACTCAATCAACCACAAATCATCAACTAACTTGCGCATTTCAACCACTTACCAAACCGGGCAGCAACTACGCATATACAAATCTGCTCAAGAAAATCATCTCGAAGAGGTTCAATCCTTACGGTGATTCCACGACATCAAGCACAAAACTTATGAATTGAGATAAACTCGAAACATCATCAAAAATCAACTTTCAAATGGTTTAAACATCAAGACGAAATTAACATTGATAACAAGTATAAACAAACTCATGGTTTTCAATTAAATTCGAAGAGGGAATAAAACATGATCGATTTGAAGTTTCAAACATGCTATTAGAATCCGGACAGCCATACACACTTGTGCGTAGAACATTGATTACAATTCAAACAAAACAAAGTCGGGCAGCCGCTAATCCATCGATTTTACTCAAGATAAAACGACTTTTCTTGCTCAAATTCAATATAAAAGATATGGCATGCTGCCCCAAAAGTTTCTCGGCCATAATCTACGCGAATATACGCAACATAGACATTTAAACCATCATTGAAACTTACATGGAGTCCTCAATCAACTTAATTACAATAGAAATCGACAAAATGCAAGCATCACAAACCAAACCGAATGCTCCCAATACATGTGTTCATGTAGTTTTCGACATTCAAATTTACTTCAAGTTTCGAAATCGCAACACAATGGAAAATGTAACAATATGCAATTATAGTTTTCTCGGTTAGATATACACGCGAGTAAACGCGGCCTTATCGTTAAACCATCATCGAAAATAAAAGTGGAATCCTCATCACAACTTCAAACGAAAACAAAAGTAGCATGGCTGCCCACGTTTCTTGGTTATATCTTTCACGAATAACGCGATTTAGATGTCGAACCATCATCGAAACTAGTCATGGAAACCTTATCTCAAATTCAATTGAAATTAAAAGATGAGAGTAACGTAATACGCGATGTCTCAACGGTTTCTCGGCGAGTTTCTACGCGAATAATCGCGGAAACAAACTTACCTTCATCGAAACCGATATGGAATCTTCGTGTCAAATCCAATCAAAATTAAAAATAAATGAGAATAACATAATACACGGTGCCACAATGTTTCCTTGGTTAGAATTGCACGCGAGTAATGCGGCCTAATCATCAAACCATCATTGGAACCAAACATAGATATCACTTCCCGACTTAAATCGAAATAGCACAACACCTTGTTACTAAACAAATTCAAATTCATGAAAGCAATTAACGTGGTAATCACGCGGACTCGACACAAACAGAGCAAGTAAACCGGTTTGTTACAAAATTAAGCGGCATAAGGATTATAACTCGTAAAAACAACATATCAACCATTATTAATTAACACCGACTCCAGAGCAACAATACTTTTATACAAAAAATGATCAGCACCCTGTTCCTTACAAACAACTCGACCAAATCAACAATACTCATGCTGTTATCAAAGGTTCACTCATGGCAGCAAGTCAACAGCAAGATAGAGTTAATATACCAGAGAAAATCATCTCATATTTCACAGCATATCAGTTTACAGTATATCAAATATGTATAAGGGCAAAAAAGTGACTTGAAATCTTACCGAAGAGGCTGAAAACGTGACGATGACGAGTGAACCGAATCCGAGCTGGTGCGAGGCTGATGTTTGCTGCTTGCGGAATCAGTGAAGTTGCGATAGAACGAAACGGAGGAATATGAAGGCTGAAGGGTGGCAGTAGCGGCTGGCGAGTTTGCTGGAGATTGAGAGATAAAGGTGAGTTTGAGAGGGTTACGGCGGTGGACTATGCGTGCAGGCAGTTTCACGGAGGGAGTGTGTTTGACAGAGGGATACGGCGGAGAGGCAAGGAAGTATTGATGGTTGTTTGGAAGATTGAAGGGTTCGGTGAAGCTGAGGAAGATGAGCAATGGTGAGATAA
This sequence comes from Vicia sativa, assembly GCA_021764765.1. NCBI lineage: Eukaryota > Viridiplantae > Streptophyta > Magnoliopsida > Fabales > Fabaceae > Vicia > Vicia sativa. Next base: position 189,334,467 of record CM038794.1, read on the forward strand.
TGGAGATTACAGTGAGGGTGTTTGTGAACTTGTATCGAACCGATGAAGGGGGTTGAGGATGCTGGTTGGGTGAGAGCGGCGGTTGGTGTTGGTGGATATTGAACGAAGGAGGGGAAGGAACAGGGTTGACGGAGGAGAACGAAGATTGAAGGTTGAAGGGGACAGTGAAGATAATGGGCGACGATGGTTCTGGAAGGAGGTGTGGGGTTACTGGGTGAGTTAGTTCCGGCGAGAGTTAATGGGTTGTTTCGGTTGGTTTAGTGAGAAGGCGATGATATGGGAAGTACAGAGGTGGTGGGACGGCGAAGCTGATGGAGAACAGGGATAGAGCGGCGGCAGTGATGAGGAAGATGAAGAGTTTATGGTTGGGCGGTGAGGTAAGTGACAGAGTTTGGGGGTTCTGGTGTGATTACAGTTGGAAGTAGAAGGAGAATGGAAGGGAAGTGAGAGACGGCTGGAGGTAGTGGATGAAGATGGTGGAAGTAGCGTCTGGGTGAAATGGGGGTTTACTGATGGAGATTGAAGGGAGTTTCAAATGTTGGGTGAGGAACGAAGAGGGTTGAGAGGAAGTATTATGGTGTTTACATGATGGAGAGACAAAGGGGGTTGTGTACGAAGAAGATGGAGATGAAGAGAAGGCTCTTCCAATTTATTTTCTTCTTTTCAACCCTATGTTTTTGTTTGTTGTTCGATCCGCCTCTTTTCGCTTCAATTTTGTTGGCCCCCTTGCTAAAGAATAAACAACATATATATACTCATAGAATTAGGTTAAGTAATTTTTGATAATGCCGGAAATACCCCTCATGATTAAATGGGCCACCAAAGTGGGTCACTTAAAAATAAAAAGCCCAAAACTATTTTTTGTTTGATTTTTTTGAGATAAAAAAAATTGATACCTAACATTGTTAAAAATGATAAAAGTTCGGACAATAAATTATCCGAAAAAATAAAATGAACACATTAAAATAAACTACGGGTTTCATAGATTAAATAAAAATTATTGAAATAATTAAAATTGAAATAAAACGATAATAAAAAATACCTGATTTTAAAACACTTACGGTTAAAAACAAAACATCGAAATGTATCGAAAAATTAGAGAGATCACATTTTTATTATCTACGTGACACGTAGATTCATAAAGCAGTGAGTTAGAGGCGAAAGTTTGAAATATTTTCCCGCTAATTTTCCGCACAGTGTCGAATCGCTTTTAACAGTTTGTTTGTAAAATCAAAATATCGATATCATCGACATATAAATCAACTTAAAACGATACAATAAACAGGTAAGGAGATAAAAATGAATGAAGTGAAACATCGGGCATTTTATAACTATAAAACGATGCAAATGTCGATTTAAACTAACTTTTGGTCAATTTAAATACGACGAAATGATGCATATGCAATGGATGAATGTCTGTTTAATGCCAATGACCTAATGGACGCGTATGCAGGTGAATGTGAAGCCTAAGCCAGATAAAATCGAGATAGGAGGGCAAATTTTGGGGTGCAACAGTTCTCTTAGGTATTTGTGCAATACCAAACCTGACATTTTCTATGCAGTTGGAATGGTCAGCAGATTTATGAGCAATACCAAACCTGACATTTTCTATGCAGTTGGAATGGTCAGCAGATTTTCTGAGGTATATAAAGGGAACTTTGAAATATGGAGTGCTATTTCCCTCTGGAAGGAAGTCAGAACCAAAACTAGTGGGCTATTCTGATTTTGACTGGTGTGGAGATAGAGTTGACAGAAGAAGTACCTCTGGCTACTTGTTCAAGTTTCTGGGAGGTCCTATTTCTTGGAGTTCCAAGAAACAACCTGTTGTGGTTCTGTCAACATGTGAAGTTGAGTATATTGCGCGCCGAGTCGCATGTCGTTGCTTCTGAATCTTCTAGAGGATTTGAAGATTGTGATAGAGAAACCTCTGAAGTTGTTGATTGATAACAAGTCTGCAATCAACCTTGCCAAGAATCCAATGTTGCATGGAAGAAGCAAGCATATTGAGATGAAGTATTATTTTCTCAGAAGTCAAGTACAGAAAGAAGTGTTAGAAATTCGCGCAGACCCGTAAGTACCGCGATGTTTTGACATAGGCTATCAAAACAGACCAGTTCCTTAAGAAATGAAATTGGTGTTGTCAGCTTTTGATGGATATGAATTAAGGGACGATGTTGAGAATAATTCATGTCCAGAACTTTTGAGGGTAGTCAGAAGTTCTGATGATCAGTAATGATGTCCAGAAGTTGATGTTCTGGTGTTGTTCAGAAGTTGATGTTCTGGTGCTGTCCAGAAGTTAATGTTTTGGTGTTGGTTAGAAGTTGTTGACTTCTGAGGTTGTGTCCAGAAGTGTTTAACTTTTGGTTCCTTATCTTAATTATTAAGTTTAGGTTTAAGGGTACTTTAGTATTTGTTAGTTTGTACTATTAGTGTCGTTTAGCTTGATCACTAAGATTAGTTGTTAATTAGGGTTTACTGACATATTTAGTTTTGAGCTTTTTTGTGTATAAATATGTACTCTTATTTCATTAATAAATAACAATTCTTATTTCTTTACTCTTTCATTATTCCATCATTCCAATCACTTTTATCCTTGTGCACCAATAATCATGACATATAAAGTTAATCTTATTTTTTGCATTGCATTAGTTGGTGAAACTACTACTACTACCAAATTCATGATTGCAGAGCGTTGGTGTTTCTATGCCATTAGTTTAGAGTTCTTGATTTATGGAATTGAATACCTTTGGTTCTAATCGAATTTCTTGATTTATTCAAAGAAAAATCAGATAAACATTTAGCATTGCATTCACATAGCCATAATATGTTAGAAATACTTTAGTGCAAGGTGTAGGATGTAGTGGAAGACTAAAGTTCCACATCGCTGTTATACAAACATTATTAGTTTTTATATAATAAACATTAAATATATGTTACAATATTAGTTTATACAAAAACATGTTGAGAGTACATTGCCATAACCCCATTATGATTTGAATTTATAATTGTATAATTGTATCTGATTAATTGAAATATTTAGCAATATAATACACATCTTTTAGAATTGGCATATATAGAGGTGCCAATTCTAAAATATGATTTTGTATTTTTTTTCAAAATTTAGTTATTTGTGTTTTTTTCAAAATTTAGTTACTTTCTGATTAATTTTGCAATATATATTTAATATTTAATAAATATTAATATTTAATAAATAATAAAAAATCCAAGTAAAATTTAACTAATACATTTATTTTACTGTTAAACTATGATTAGACTGTAAAATTAGATTTTATTTATAAATTAATAAAAAATTTAAATGAAATTTAAATAATAATTTATTTTTTTATACTTTTAATCTATGATTGCCTCGTAAAGTTAGATTTTATTTGTAAATTAAAAGGTCATGAATTTGATAGTACTATAAATCATAAAATTATATCTCATAAACATGCATTTTTAATCTAGGTTCAATTTTTTTAGAATTCAATTTTGTCTTCTTTATTTTTATACTTGCAAATCTGAATTGTTTGAAATTAAAATTAAAATTGAAAATAAAAATCAATTTAGTAAAAGAAAAATAAAATTTAATTTGGTGATCTAATCATGTTTTAAAATATGGACTAATATGGTCCGTTAAATTTTATAAGAGATTAAATCGAATTATTTTTTTATGAAGAATTAATTTGGGTTTTGTAATTTTTGTAAAAGACTAAAGTGGACCTCCACTTTTAAATAATAAATAAAAAAAACTAATAAAAGTCCACGTGGACTGCCAAATCACTAAAAAAATAGAATTTGTGCTTAAATTGTGGGTGTCATAGCAAGAGAATCTTGATATTACGAGAGAGAATTAATTTTTTTTAACAAAGAGATAAAGTAAATCTCGCTTACATTGTAGGAGGTGTTGTATATTTAACCTTTGATTTTATGAAATTGATTATTCAAAGGATCTTAAATCAAAGTCTAAGATCTAATACTGCATATAGTTTTGGCCTTTATTTAACAACAGGGGATCCTAGTATGACTATACTAAATTGAAGGGAAATTCTTAACACACCCTATTTATTTCTAACACACCTTGCAAAAAGACTTAAATGTCCTCATATTTCAGAGATACATCCCTGGAACACACCAAAGATGTACTGATTCACATACTTTTTTGGAGATGTATTTCCAAATTCAAACCGACTATGTATTTCAGGAATAATGCTTTGCGGAATGCAAAAAAAATATGAAAAACACCAACATAACAAAATCAAAATACCATTGATATCATAAATAAGCAATACATAAGGGATTTTAACATAGGTCAAACATTACACTTCAACATTCAGGTGGACGTTGCAACACTTTGATAATATCATCGATCGATCTCAAAATAGTCGTATCCCACTTGATCAGAACTTTTGATTCTAAACGGGGAAACATATTACGCATAGCTTGTAAATCACCTCCCATTATCAACTCATGGTTGATGAACTCAAGCTTTAATGCTGGTCCACGAATGCAAGGTACAAGAGTGATAAATTTCTCCAACTTTTTCTTTAGTTCCAAACACTCGTGTGTATAATTCTTTATTGTTCCTCAACTCTTTGATAAGGATATGTAGGACAAGTGTGATATTCTTTTCCCCTTTACCGAGCAAAGCATACACAATCTGAAAATCATAGTTACCGTTACCCCTAACATTGATGATTCGTTCAATGTAGTTGTGCATAAAACTCTACATATCCTCGATGAATGGTATTTTGGGTAAAGGCAGTGTAGGGTGTGGTTTGCTAATGCGGGCTCCTTTGGAAACACTTTTATGAGATTTTAGAGTTGGTGAATCTGGAAAAAGTTTGTTAATGTGTTCAAAATATGATGAACTCCTCGTTGTTGAATTGTCACCGGTGTAGATTTGACCTTCTTAATCGCTCATTTTATTTTACAGGTTGAGAGAGCGGCTTCAAGTATGTAGTCACCGGAAATGCAATATTCTTCAATTGCGCTTTTACGTGGAGTTTTGTGTTGTCATCACGAAATTCATACTCTTGTTCATTTTTAAAATGGTTCCGAATATCTACCACCTTCACTAGGAGAGATGAAACAACTTGAGTCACAATAGATTTGTGGATAGCATCGGGATGCACCATACATAATGTAAACAAAAACATATAAATTTAAAAACATCCATAGAAATAACAAAATTGTTGGAAAATCAACACATACAAATACCCAAAAATGTATCTCTGGACAAGTTCATTACGTTTCTGGAAATATACTTTCGACATAAGCATGACATCTTTTACTAAAAAATACTAGATTAATGTAATGAATGAGATTGAAATGAATGAATTTTACTTTAAATTCTACTTCTTTTAACTCATTTTAATACGATGAAACACAAAAATGAAGATTTGAAGTGAAAAATTTGATTGAGAATGGAAGAGTTTTTAGAGAGGAAACTATTTCAAATGGAAGTGATTGTATTGGTTCATACTGGTTGTTGTTTTTAGCAATTTGACTTTTAATTTTTCCGAAAATACATCTCCGAAAATATTTGATTTGCAAAGGTGATAGGAATTCCAATTTCCCACATAATTTATCGGAGATACATTTCCGATCATATCCCTATAATGGTTTTGAATCAATTGATTATATTATAATTTTAGAGATATATTTTCGAAACTTTTCTTAATTTCATTATAGGATGACACTACATTTAATCGCGTTTATGTGATGTAAAGAATGTGTCTGAAAATATATTTCTTTAAACAAAAGAATAATTTTGAATTTTTATAGGATCTTTTGTATAATAAGAAATTTCCAAATTGAATTGCACACAAGAATTTCAGTTGTTCCATAAAAAATGGATGATAGAGATATAAAGATGTAAAACAAATCAACCTATCTAAAATCAATGATTTAGATTTAGGACATGCATCTTATTGTGGGATTTTTCAGCCGCAGAAGAGCTGGATCTATGTCTAGACACTAAATTCTGTGTAGTGTCATACTGTTTTCTAATATGCATTTCAAGTATTCTAACTAGTGCTATATATGTATTATTTTTTTACCATTTTTTTTATTTTTCTAGTTTGATAATTTTTGCCAAGGTCTTAATAATACATGCACCTTTTTTATGATTTCAAGAAATAAACAAATGGCAATTTTGGACTCACGTGCAAAACAATAAATTTATCGGATCGCCAAAAAGAAAAATCCTAACCAATCAGTTACAGATAAAAAAAATCAGTTAATCATTCGCTGACAAACATGAAGAAATGTCTACAAAGAGCAAAATTACAAAAACATTATAACAAATCATAATTTAAAGAAAAGATTAATACTTTAAAGAATCTCCTACAACATGGATCGTGGTTCGGTTTTGTTCTCTATCACTTTTCTCCCATACTTTATTTTCTATCACTTGCGAGTTGAGTCCAATTGAAGTTTGAGCGTGGTATGTTTTCTTGTTTTAGATGCTCTTTGCTCAAGCTGCTTTCGCCCATGTGAGAGACACGTAGTTGTTTGTCTCAATTATTATTGGATAACAATCATTGTATGACTACAGTGCACATCTATAAATTCAAATTGCTTATATTTATTTGCATATATTAATTAACGGCAATATTCTCAGTGTCTACTATAAAGCTATTCACTATATTAAAAATCTAATGAAAAGGTAGAAAGGGTTGGTTGCTTGAAGGTGGAAATGGCCAAGGCCTACTGTAAAATTCAATGGAATTTTTCTCTTTAGCTCTTTGAATCTCATATGGGTTTTCCAACTAATATGACTAATACTTATAATGAAAATGTGTCCGAATTATTCCGTTTTCGATTTTAATTTATGGTTACCTTTTATTATGATTAATTTACTTCAAATATAGTTATCAGCAAGGTTTTAAAAGGTTTTATGGCCGCAATGCGAAATACCATTACAACTGTTAGTGTTATTGACAAAAAATAATTTTAAAGTACAAATCATACGGTTTTACATGAATCAGTATATTAAAATTTTAAACTAGAATTTTATTTTATTGTAAAAAGAGAACCACACTACTTTTATAGGAACCCTACTTTTTTTTTTACAAAAATCATGTTTTGTTGCAATATTGTGAATAATTCACACCATGGCGACCGTTATTTGCAACACAACACTTGTACCGATCGAAATTGTGAAAGCCACAACGCGATTGCTCTATCACCGCAACTGTTTTTTAAAATCTTGGTTACTAGAGTTTAATATGTCTTAAAAACCTTTGTTGATAAAGATAACAAATATTTTTGGAGATTGTATATAACGCAAAAATCAAAAATTTCAAAAAGTTGATAAAAAAGTTGAAAACCTAGAAATCGGGAAAAATTGTACGATTGTACAAATGATGAATAGTAAAATCATACGGTCGTAAGGACAATGAAACATACATACAATGAATAGTGAACCGTGCAACAATGAATAGTGAACCATACAAACGATGAATAGTGATTTTTGGTTTTTCAGACTTTTTTTTTTACAGTTTCTCATTTTGAGTGCTCTGGACTCTTTCGGTTCGGTCCATGGATCCATGTATGATTGGGTTGTGTTTTTGGGCTTGATTTATTGGGTATTTTCTATTATAAATATGTGTCTCTATATGCTCGCATATGTGACAATCTTAAACTTACAACAAAAGGGAAAGTTTAAAGGCATAGCATAGAGTTTTGGTTATTCTCAAGAGAAACCTAAGAAAGACAAGGATTTTGGAAACCTTTGGAGTTATATAAGGGAATTAGGAAACACTTGTTTACACATTGGGTTTGAGTTATTTATATATTGAAGGTTAAAGAGTTTGGGAAATACTTGGTAGAAAATAGGGTTAATTTTTTGGGTATAGGGTGGTTGAAAATTCATACTTGTGGAGTAAACACGTGGAGTAAAGAGTGGTTGAAAATTCATACTTGTGGGTTTGTTAAATTACTTAGGCAGTTAAGAGTAATTGGAAACAAGCGGATGCAAGTGGCGTGGTCAAGAATTAAGAGTTACTTGAATTTGATCAAAGTTATTGGTTATAGTTTCAACCTGGTAGAGAGCAGATATGTTTAAATTGGTAACAAAATGGTTTAAAGTTAAGGTGGAGATTCTTGTAATATTCCTTAAAAACCTTTGTTGATGAAGAGAAAGAAAACATATTTTTGGAGATTGCATGTACTACAAAAATCGGAAGTTTTAGAAAGTCGATCAAAAAGCTGAAAAACCTTAAATTGGGAAAAATCATACAATAGTACAGATGATGAATAGTAAAATCGTACGGTCACGCTGATGTTGAATAGTGAACCGTACGGACAATGAATTATGAACCGTATGGATGATGAATAGTGATTTCGGGTTTTTCGGTTTTTTTTTCAATTTCTCATTTTTAGTGCTTTAGACTCTTTCAGTTCAGTCCATGGATCCATGTGTGATTGAGTTGTGTTTTGGGGATTTATTTGTTGGTTATTTTCTATTATAAATATGTGTCTCTTATATGTTTGTAGGCGTGACAATATTAGAACTTACAACAAAAGGGAGAGAAATGGTTTAAAGGGAAACCTTAGAAAGACAAGGATTTTGGCTATTCTAAAGGGAAACCTTAGAAAGACAAGGATTTTGGAAATCTCTAGAGTTATATATGGGAATTGGGGAATTGAGAAACACTTGTTTACACTTTGGGTTTGAGTTATTCATATATTGAAGGTTGAAGAGGTTGGGAAACACTTGGTAGAAAATAGGGTTAATTTTTTAGCGTTTTTCAGGGTTGTTCTTGTGATTCTTAAGGAAAATGCTATTTTTTGTAACTCATATGTAATCAATCTCTTGTAACAACTTTTTGAGGACAGTAAATTTGAGAGTTGCTATCTTCCTCATAGTAGATCATTTGATCAAACTGGGTAAACAAACCTTCGTTTTTTCCCGCTTTATTTTGTTATATTGTCTGTATTCGAATTATTATTATTGTAGACCATTTATTTTGGTTGATAATATTTTTTGCCTCACAAATTGATATTGAATTTGTCGTAATTCACAACAAGATTCACAACAACATGAAGATTCTTTATCACCCTACCTCTTTATTCTTTATGTTGAGATTTTTTCAAAATGTTTTGTTAAAAAGCCATTACGATAAGAAAATTAATGGGATTAAAATTGCTAAAATGTCCTCAAATATCTCATATTTTGTTTGCTGATGGTCATTTGTTATTCTTTATGGATGACCTAAATCAGGCTAGGAAGCTTAATAGTATTTTTGACATGTACCAAAAGCGTCAGGTCAAAATATTAATATTGACAAATCAAAAGTTGTCTTCAGCACGAATTCAATGGAGGAAAGAGTGAATAACTTCCAAAATTGCTTGAATATTAACGTTATATGTAACACCCTAATTCTACCCAGTAATTATAATTAAAAATCAGAGTTTCAAAATTTCAACAAACAATTAGGATGTCACATTTTTAACTTAAAACAACAGCAATTAGTCGCATTTAACACATAGATACATAACACGTCATATTCGGATAGACCGATAACAGCCTGTTTATTCTCAAAACATAAACCAACTTTATTCTTTAAAAACGACGTATCAGATTCCAAAATAATCATAGCATCTTGATCAATATAAAACAACTTAAATCAAAACAAACTTCTCAAAAGAAACAACTTTAATTCATTTTAATAACAACAAAACAAACCAAAGCGTTCATCCCCCCAAGTGCTACGTATCAGAGCGACTACACCGACTCAAACTAACAGCAACTAAATCTTCACTCTTCATTACCTGTACGTTACCAGTATAAAGGCAACGACGAAACAAATGAAAGAGGTGAGATATTCAACAATATAAACAAGTGTATGATAAATAATAAGTTAGGATTAAATCGTACAAAATAATCACATCGCAGTAAGAACATCACAAAACACTTCACAATTAACAACATCATAATTCACTTCACATTACGACAATTATACTTATGCAAAACGACATGAGACACAACCGTGCATATGCATGTGGTACCAATCAGGACTTCAGCCCCCGTCCCAACTGCCAATTAATAGAGGCATCAAACAAGGCATAAGCCTTCCTCGCTAAATTTGTCAATCCAGACCGTCGCTAAAATATGCAATGTATGCAAATCAATAATGCACGTCACACAACATAAACGACACATTCACGTCGCCAGGCATAAGCCTATATCACCAAATTCTTTACCAATAAATAGAGGTAAACATCATCACTGAAACATCCTACAACTTCGCAGAAAACAACAACAACAAATGGAACATATACATCGCTAATAATTCACAAAGAAAAATCATAAGACAACGTACTCAACATAATTACCTACAAATATATACAAACTACCTCAACCATTTTCGAGTAATTCCGGACAACTAATTTTACCGTTTAATTTTGGCTAACCGACTAAGTTGGGACTGTTTTCTTCTTACTGCATTATTACACTTAACTAAATTAATTCTGGCAATTTATATTCAACTAATCAACTAATACAAGTAATTTCCTGCATTATTAAAGTTATTCTATTATACTGAATCCTTCTGGAGGCAATATCAAAAGTTTCTGCTTCTGACCATCGCTTCTAATTCTGACCATCAGAACTTCTGACCATCGCTTCTACTTCTGACCATCAGAACTTCTGAATGATCGCTTCTACTACTAAGTTCTATACATTAGATATCATGGTTCATGTTAGATTAACTAAAACTACTTTGCTATTTTCACACTACCTCTGTCATCCAAGTTCACGTACCAACTTAAGGATTTTAATTATCCTTGCCACTGGAATTGTTCTACTTTATATATACGTATAACATAATTCAGGTTGGCTAATTATTTAACTCTAATGCCACTTTGTTCTGTCCCTGTTAAACCTGCATAACTACACTAATTCAATTGCACTGATTAATTCCATTCTATCCATAATTCTACATCAATGCTTCATAATTAATATAAACTAATTTAACAATGGGTTACTAATGTCCTCAAGGTATAAATTCATATATTACCTATTATTGTATCATGTCTACCACTAAGTCAATTAAATAATGGAATAGTAACCAAAAAGAAAACAAAACGTGCCTCTCAGCACAAGGGTGTACCGATCGACACCTCTCAGGCATGCCCATGTCGTCCGTCATACCATCTATTTCTTTTTCCAATTTTCTTCGTATTCCTCAGACTAGCACAACATTGGATTTCCAGTACGCAGCACCATAACACATCAACGAAATAATTTACCCATATCAACGTATAACATATTTTTCACCACCAATTGATGACAGCAACAATTTCTCATTAAATTCATAACGTTCACAACAACAAAACAACACACAGACAACAACAATTTACACACCTAAATCCCCACATATCATTCATCATAAATCCGGTTATAGAGTTAGAACCCCACCCTTACCTTGGATTGACGGTCTCTCTAATTTCCGGTCGAATTCCGGCTTGGCTTTTCGGTCTGCAAATTTATTCCCGACGACTAATTCTCCAACCTTGCACTCCTTCCTCTTTCCTCACGTACAACATTCTCTTCCTCTCAACAAAAACCTAATTTTTCTTATCCCACCTAATTTATAATAATTCTTAATAATAATAATACTATTATTCTCAATATTATTTTGGGCTCAATATTACACCTCCTTTAATACTACAACTTACACAACTTAACCCAATAAAATAATTCTTATTTATTCCAATGAATAAATAATATTTTTCTTAATATTACCCTTCTGATTAAATCCACCATATAATCCGGCTTAAACTTAATAATCCAAATACGTTATTAAAATAATACCGACAAAATCTAATAATTCTCAACTTCGTCCAAATTCAATAATTAAATTCTTCAATAATTTAATTAACTAATTAATTAAATTTGGAGCGTTACATTATAGGGGATTTACAAAGTACCTCATAATCTCTATTGATATTGACAAGTCTAAGAAGAGGGTTTTCAATCACTTAGATGATGAAACATGGCATAAGTTTAAAGGTGGGAAGGAAAAAACTGTCATTTGCGGGTAGAGGTGTTCTTATTAAAGCAATGACCTAAGCCCATTTGACTTATGTCATATCTTGCTTTCTCCGCTCAGGTTATATTTGTTACAAGATTGAAAGCCTCATATGTATATTTTGGTGGAGTGGGAATATGTCTATTGATATTTAAGTGATAAGTGAGTCTGGTGGCGACACTCTATCATTACATATATATTTCTTCAAGAAATTAGAGAAAAACAAGTAAAAAAAAGAGCAAATCTGAAGCATAAAAGCCCACCAAAGATGCAAAAATCACCAAGTATGAAGAAATAAGGAGTTGGTGAAAATTGGGGAGAAGAAAAAGTGTGGAAGCTACTGGAAAAATCACGTGCAACATCGTGCGCCATCGGACACATAATATGCATGTACATGCACCATGGCGTGCGCGATGGGTTCTTTTTCTAGGATTTTTCTGATTTGTCTTGGACCGATTTGACAGATTTAAAAAAGGGACTTTTAGCATCTTGTCAAGGGTTCTGCGAATTTAACTAAAAGTGATAGAAAAGAGTATTAGGAGTGTGATTTTGAGAGCATTTAAAGCCATTGGATGCCAGATCTTCAAGAATTTTCTCATGCAATCTTCATTTTATTGATTGGTATTTCTTTTTATCTGTATGAATAGTTAGACAATCATAGTTTAGTTTTGTACGATGAACTTATTTTGAACCTCTTGGGACATATGTCTAATTTGTGATTGCATGAATAATTAAAATTAAATTTCTATTTTGGCTTAATGTGTATTATTTGAGATGTTATGTTAATATGATCTTGGATGTATAGGAAATACTGATCATTAGCATATGTGTATGAACTAGGGAAATTATTGTACTTATGCTGGTTGAATAGGAATAGAAGACCTCTAGTAGTGGAATTTGAATTACTGCACCATAACATCGCCTATTTTCACTTAGGTTGGTTGAATAGGGATATGAGACCTCTAGTAGTAATTAGTGAGCTATACACTAAGGGATTGGATATAATGGTCTTGTTAATTCTCCGTGAGAATATAATAATTTTTCCATTCATGTAAGATATTAGACATCAATAGAGGAGAAATAAGGGATTCGGTGCAAAACCTAACCGTTTTCTCATTATTTTCAGAACAACTTTCATTTTTCGCAATCAAACTTGAAAACCTCTCATTTGTTACTTTCTAAACTTGCACAATTGTCATTTTATTAAATAGTAGTCCATGTGGATTGTTAAGGACCAATTTGTAGTTATTTTGTACATTATTTTGTGGTCCTTAACAATGTCTTTGTATTTAATTTGTATATTTATTCTAGTATTTTGCTTTAATTAGGTTTTTATCTAGTTTTGTTTAATATATGTATTATTTGACTTTAGTTACTCTTAATTGTAGGAATTTATTAACTAATTCTCCCAAGCTTGGATTCAAGGGTACTTGAAGAGCTTTAGGGATGATTCTTTTGAAGATAATTTTGGAAGAGGAAGCATGTCATGTGCCAAGATGACCGCCACCGACTTAACCCACGGGTCTGCGAAATTCAGAAAAAAGGACAGCCCATGCTTTCACCTTTGGAGCCACCAACCCATCACTTCACCAGACCTTTTTGGCTTGTAAAGGAAGCAAGAAAACATAGACCATCATTATCTTTCATCTTTGTAAAATCTAGGGCAAGTTTAGGAACAAAAACCATAGCTTTTCTATTGATTTTTCTCATGTTCATCATCTCCACCAACAATCTTGAGAGCAAGGCAACCATGGAAATGAGTAGCTAAGCTCCTTTTGTGTCAAGATTAGAGGTAGTTGATCTATATAATATGTATTTATTTTGATCCATTTGTGTATGAACATGGTTGATGATTAATATAGTTGAATATCTTTGTTCTTCATCTTTATGCTTTGAGTTTTGCTTGGAAAAGAATATTTCAAAGTGACCTAGGATATTCATCCTCTCACAAACAAATGCTAGGAATAGATTTGTGTGTTTGAGTTTACAAAATATTGAACTTAATGATTATCATGCTAATAGTTGTAGTGAGGAATCATGCAAGGATTAACATGATAACATTCACAATCTTGGTGGAAATCTACAAGATTGAGAGGATATGTATTTGTAGAAATCATCTATTATGTTCATCACTTGATTAAAATGAATATGTATGAAACTAGATCAATGAAACTAATCTTGACATGCCTTCTTACTTGAAAACAATCTCAAACTCTCTAATCCAAATCATAACTCTTTTGAAAGAATTAATTTAGTTGTTGTTTGAAACTCATGGTTCTAGTAGAGTAGATAACAAACCCTTTGGTTACATCATCTTAAAACATACTTTTCTATTGAAATACTATAACATGCACCAATCCGTGGAATCGATAATCAAAATACTTTGTTCACGGAAAACCTACAACAAAATGGCGCCGCGGGATTGGCGTTGATGTTGTTAGTATAGCAATAGTTGTGTGTTTTAAGACTTTTTCCACTAATCTCTCTTTGTTTCTTTTGTGTGGCTAGACTTTTCAGAATTAGTTTATGCGGAAGTATTCCGGTCGACCAACTCCTTTTCGATCCCGAAATTGAAAGGACGGCTAGGAGACTTAATAGCAGCTAAAAGAAGAAAAAGACAAGCTAGGCAAAGGCAAGAAAGAGGAGAAGCATCTACTTCTTCAACACCACCCGTGTTTGGAGAAGTCACCACTATGGAGGAGAATCAACCACCACCACCACCACCACCATGGGCCGTGTCAATAGCCCTCGCCATAATGCTCAATTTGCCCGACAAGCAAATGCAAGGGTTGGAAATGAAAACGGCTTGCTTCAACTTCTGCAAGTCCATTTCATGGCCACGATCATGAAGACCCTTACACTCACCTTACCAAGTTTTATGAGATCGCGGGAGCGGCGGGTGCTCCGGAAGACCAAGAAGAACAATATTTCCAAAGGCTTTTCCCTCATTCTCTAGTGGGGAAGGCAAAAGATTGGTATCTTGATCAATTGCAAGAGACAATGACTAATTGGAACATTTTGGAGGAAAAGTTTCTTGAACGCTTTTTCCCTCAATCACGTTTCATGGAGGCTAAGACGGCTATCTCGGTATTTTCGCAAGGAGTAAACGAACCTTTGAATCGGGCATGGGAAAGATATAAGTCTATGCTAAGGAAGTGTCCGAGCCATGGTTTTGACGAGCTTACACAAATTCATATTTTCCGAAATGGTCTCCAACCTCAACACAAATTGTTGTTGGATGCCACGGCGGGAGGTTCTTTGATGGCAAAAACACCGTATGAAGCAATCCAAATAATTGAGAAAATGGGTAGGAATGATCATCAAACTCAACATGATCAAGGAGGTGTACAAGTGAAAACGGGAGTTTTAGAAATTGGTTCGAGTCATGAAGCACTTGTGGCGCAAAATAAATTGTTTGCGAAACAAGTTGAAGAATTGACAAAACAAATGGCTAAACTCCCTCAACAAATCATGGAGTTACAAGGAGCATCAAATAAGCAAGCTCACCAAATAGCTTGTTGTGAATTGTGCAAAGGAGATCATAAAACCGGCTTTTGTCCTCCGGAGAATGAGGAAGCGAATTATATGGCCAACCAAGGATATCAACAACGAGCTCCATACCCTTATCAAAATCAAAACCAAGGTTACCAACAAAGGGGTAACCAAGGTTATCAAGGAGGGTGGAGGCAAGATAACAATAACCAAGGAAGGCAAAATCCATATCAAACACAACAACAAAATCAAAGTCAACAACCAAACCAACCTCAAAATCAAGTGAGATCGTCCAACATTCAAGACACTCTAGCTCAATTTATGCAAGCTTCGATGGCTAATCAAAAGAGCACGGAGGCGTATATCAAGAACTTGGAAACTCAAGTTGGACAACTAGCTAAGCAACTTTCCGAACAAAAGGCTTCGACCTCATTCTCCCCCACCACTCAAACAAACCCGAAGGAGTATTGCAAAGCAATCTTCACTATAAATCAAAATGAGATGACGGATTGTGAAAGCGATGAAGATGTAGAGGAGGATGAATTGGAGGATGAATTGGAGGAGTTAGTTGAAAATGAAAAGGAAAATGTTGTAGTTGAAAAGGAGAAAGTAGAGGAGAAAAAGAAGAAAATGAGAAAGGGGAAAGAGAAGGAAGTCACTTATCCATGGAGAAAATTACCTTATCCTCACCTTCCCTCTAAAAAAATTAATGATGTTGATGTGGAAGATGATTTAGTTGAAAATGATGAAGTAGTTCAAAAAAAGGCTGAAGTTGTAGTTGAACAAAACAATGACATTGTAAAGGAGGATGTGTCGGAAGATGTAGTTGAAAATAAGAGATTATTTGTTGAGGGAGCTTTAGTCGAAAAGGAGGCAAACTTAGTTAAAAAGGGGAAGGAACATGGTAAGGGAAGTAAAAAGAAAGAGAAGAAGGAAAGGAAAACTAAAAAGGGACGTAAAGAAGAAAGCGCAGCTCCCATTCAAAATGTACCTTACCCTCATGCGCCATCGAAGAAGGAGAAGGCAAGACAATATGCTCGATTTATGGATGTTTTTAAACAACTTCACATAAACATTCCATTTTCCGAAGCATTGGAGCAAATGCCGAAATATGTGAAATTTATGAAGGAAATGCTCACAAGGAAGAAGAGGCACAAGGATAAGGAGACAATAGTGCTTGATGCTAATTGTAGCTCCATAGTTAAGCAAGCTCTCCCTGTGAAAGAATTCGATCCGGGGAGTGTAACGTTGCCGGTGGCCATTGGAGATACATTCAAAGGTAATGGATTGATCGATCTAGGGGCTAGCATCAATTTAATTCCGTTGTCCATTGTTAAAAGATTGGGGGATGTTAGAATGGAGTCTACAAGAATGGCTTTGCAATTAGCCGACAAGTCAACCATTTCACCTTATGGAATTGTTAAAGACATGGTAGTAAAGGTTGACAACTACTTGTTTCCTGTGGATTTTGTGGTAATTGACATGAAGGAGGATCGAGAGATACCATTAATTCTCGGAAGACCATTCATGAAGACGGCGCGCATGATGATTGATGTCGACAATGAAATTATGAAAGTGAGAGTCCAAGATGAAGAGGTTGCTTTCAAGCTTTTTGAAGAAATAACGAATTCCAAGAACAAACTTGACGTTTTCCGAAATGATGCGGCAGAGAAGGAAATCAAAGAGGTTTACAATTTCGGAGGAGCAAATCATGATGTTGGTGAAATTTTCTTCGATGATCAATGATCATCATGAACCGTCGAGCTCTACCGACGTTAAACAAAGCGCTTGTTGGGAGGCACCCCAACATTGTAAGTATTCTTCCTTGAACTCATTTACACTTGCCCGCACTGTCAATTTTGCTGTTTCAAAAATCAAAATTCGCAGCTCGGCCAGAGCCGCCGCAACTTTGACCCAATGGCGAAACTTTCAGCGATAGGGACCTCGTGCAGGATTTTTAAAAAATAATTTGAAAAATTACATTTTTGGAGGCCCATTCGTGGCCTGAGTGTTCAAAACAGGGTTAGGGGTCTTTTAAACCCCTTTTTCACTATTTTCTTCACCATTCCTCCTCCTCTCAAAATCTCAAAAATCCCCAACCAAAAAACTCCGAATTTTTGCGAATTTCTTTGTCAAAACAATCATTCAAGGCATCCTAGTAAGTATTCTATGTCTTTCCTTTCTCAATTTTGTGTACATTGCATGTTTAGGTTAGATTTTGAAAACCTAGGGTTAGGAATTTTCGAATTTTCTCTTAAAATTAGGATGTTTTTGTGTTAGAGACATACTAGGATGTTATTTTCGCTGCCCTAGGAAGTAGTTGTGTGGAGAAAAATTCTGTTTTGCAGAAGAATTTTTCTGAAAATCGCAGAGCCCCAGGTCACCCCTACGGTCTCAATTTTGAAAAATTCTTCTGCTGTGTATTTAGTGTTTTCAATTAGTTGTAATGCCTTGGTTGGTTGCTTTGCTTTGCTGTTTGCATGATTCTTTGCTAATGGACACCTCGGTGTCACTTTTCCGTTGATTTTGTGTTGAAAATTTTAGATGGCACCTAAGCGTCAACGTGTTTCCTCTGCTGAGCCGGCCCTCTCCGCTGCTCGATCTGTGCGATTCTTGGGGCCCGCTCGGAGGCTCGCTACAAAGAGCTCGAGGAGCGAAACATATGGACTGAGCGCACCATCAGCCTCCGTGAGCAAGGGCACTACCACACGCCTCATGTCATCCTCGATAATTACGGGTTGGAAGTTCTTTGCAACCCTCAGACAAAGGTGAACGTGGAGCTTGTTCGAGAGTTCTATGCTAATGCTATCCCGCCGAGGGATGTGAGTTTAGGTTTGCTTGCTTGTTCGAGGCAAGTCCGCTTCCTTCTCTCGCCAAGAATCACAGTTCGGCATCACCGGACAGCCCGAGGACCAATTGGATGTCTACCATGAGCACCTGGCTCGTGGTAATTGGGATTACAACATGTCAAGAATAAGCTGCTTGTCCGGGCATTCTTATGAAACGAATCGGGCTGGTCAACCTTTAAAATTCAACAGGTCGGTCGAGAACTAGTGCCGAGTTATGATGTGTGTGGCTCGCATAATGAAACCTAGGAGCCACACATCTTCGATAACCATTGACACGGCGGGTTTGATTGCTTACATGCTCGATGAGGAGCAAATTGATTTCGGCCGTCGATTGCGAATGAGTTGAAGCGGATTACACTTAGCTATACCTCCGTGGGGAGCGTAAAGTGTGCTCTCACTTATCCGGCTTGATTATGGGTTTCTCAAGAGAGCGAAGGTGGTTTTTCTGCAGGACACCTCACCATTGATGGAGTTGTTGATGATCACTCGTGATCGCTTTTGTAGGGTCCTTGATAATCTGCCAGGTGCCTGGGCGAAGACTTCCTCAAGCTAGTCCATCGGAAGAATGGAGCAGACAGATGCATCTCGCTCATCGAGAGCATTTATGTTTATGCATGAGAGCATGGAGCACCTTGCTCTACAGATTAGAGAGCCCGGAGAACCATTTCACTCACGGGTGAGCAGAGCATATCTTTGGTTGGCGGGTCGGGCCAAATGGAGAGGAGGTGGGAGATGAGGATGATGGTGAAGAGAGTTCGGTTACGGTTCGGTTCGACTGGGTCGATTGGAGATTCGATTCTCGAGACCTCGATTGATTTTCTCCTATTTCCCTGCTTTTATTTTACTTTCAGCATTCTAGTCTAGATTTTACTTTTGCATTTTAGTTTTAAACTTTGGATTTTGTTGGTTGCCATCCAATTTTGGGGATTGGCTTGTAATTCCAATTAATTTTTGTAGGCATGAAGCCTAAATACTTCTTTTAAGTTTTAAACACCATTTTGGGGTGTCTTTTATTTTAAGTTTAGTTTCTTTTATTTTGTTCTATTTTATTTTATTTTTAGATTATAGTATTTAGTTTGAATTTACTTCTTGTGGTTTGTCCGGATTGTTCAAATGGTTCTTCAAAGCTAGTAAGCGTGTTTCACCAAAGTGATGGTGATGATAAAATTCTTGATTCATTCCACAAAGAAGGTACACATTTTATTGTTTTATAGAAACATAATATGTCTATGAAATTTGTTCTTTATGCAAGATATTTCGGCATGTACAAAAATTTTGTGTTCACATTCGAATCATTAGGACATAAACCATATATGTGAGAAGCTTCCACTTTTTACCAAATATTGAGTGTCTAATAGTTGTGTTAACTCGTGTGATTCATGCTTAATCTTTACTTGTTTGTGATAACTTGGAAGCTAAGAAATGATCAAGGCAATTTTTGTGCATTATGAGAAAAACCACCAATTCTAAAAAGGGCTTCAATTACCCGTGAGAGAGCGAATCCTTGTGAACCCCTTTGAGCTTAAGTAGTATTTGTAGGATGAATGTATCAAATCAACTAATTGTTAAGTAGGCCACTTAATAGTTGTTGATAATCTTTGAAAAATTCAATGATAATTCATTCTATAAATTTTCTTGTTTGTGAATACCAACCCTTTTGTTAATTAACCCGAAGAGCATGTTCTTGAATAAAAAAGGATTGATATAAATGAAGTTGGGGAGGTGAATCAAAAAGAACCTAGAATTGATGGCACAATGATCCTAAGAAAGAAAAAGAATAGAGAAAAGAAAAATACAAAAGAAGAAAGAAATGTGTTGATGAAAAGATACAAAAAGAAAAAGAAAAGAAAGAGAGGATCATTGTGTAGAAAAAGATAAGAGGTTGCGAATAATAAGATGGGAATTAGTTGTGAAATGCTCTTCATATCCTTTTACCCGATTCGTTTCAATGGCTTTGTACTTAAATATCCCTTGTTTCTAACCTAAGCCAAGTTACAACCTTGAAAGTCCTTAGTGATCTTTGTTTCCATTTTATCATTTAACTTGTTTCGATGAACACATGAATTATTCTGGATGTGCATAATTATTAGTGAGAGTGTTTAGTCCTTTGTGAATATGCATTTTGTTCTTCATGAACTTTGAAGAAATGATTAGGTGATTCAAGTGTGAACATATCTTGTGTTTTGTTAAATGTTTGGATATCTTGTGTTTAGAACTTAATTCATGGCCATGTTGTGTTTAGAAGAAGCGATTGATGTGTGCTTTTGCCTGGTATGTCAAGTTTGAACCATTACTCTTGTGTGAGTTTGCATGCTTGCATTTTGTTCCTTCTAGCTTTGTAAGATTATTGACTTTTGTTCGAGGACAAACAAAGAAGTAAGTTGGGGAGAGTTGTTAAGGACCAATTTGTAGTTATTTTGTACATTATTTTGTGGTCCTTAACAATGTCTTTGTATTTAATTTGTATATTTATTCTAGTATTTTGCTTTAATTAGGTTTTTATCTAGTTTTGTTTAATATATGTATTATTTGACTTTAGTTACTCTTAATTGTAGGAATTTATTAACTAATTCTCCCAAGCTTGGATTCAAGGGTACTTGAAGAGCTTTAGGATGATTCTTTTGAAGATAATTTTGGAAGAGGAAGCATGTTACAGGTCGCTCATGGTGCCATGATGACGCTCACTGACTTAACTCGCCATGGTCTGAAATTCGAAAAAGGACAGCCCATGATTTCACCTTTGGAGCCACCAACCCATCACTTCACCAGACCTTTTTGGCTTGTAAAGAAAGCAAGAAAACATAGACCATCATTATCTTTCATCTTTGTAAAATCTAGGGCAAGTTTAGGAACAAAAACCATAGCTTTTCTATTGATTTTTCTCATGTTCATCATCTCCACCAACAATCTTGAGAGCAAGGCAACCATGGAAATGAGTAGCTAAGCTCCTTTTGTGTCAAGATTAGAGGTAGTTGATCTATATAATATGTATTTATTTTGATCCATTTGTGTATGAACATGGTTGATGATTAATATAGTTGAATATCTTTGTTCTTCATCTTTATGCTTTGAGTTTTGCTTGGAAAAGAATATTTCAAAGTGACCTAGGATATTCATCCTCTCACAAACAAATGCTAGGAATAGATTTGTGTGTTTGAGTTTACAAAATATTGAACTTAATGATTATCATGCTAATAGTTGTAGTGAGGAATCATGCAAGGATTAACATGATAACATTCACAATCTTGGTGGGAAATCTACAAGATTGAGAGGATATGTATTTGTAGAAATCATCTATTATGTTCATCACTTGATTAAAATGAATATGTATGAAACTAGATCAATGAAACTAATCTTGACATGCCTTCTTACTTGAAAACAATCTCAAACTCTCTCTAATCCAAATCATAACTCTTTTTGAAAGAATTAATTTAGTTGTTGTTTGGAAACTCATGGTTCTAGTAGAGTAGATAACAAACCCTTTGGTTACATCATCTTAAAACATACTTTTCTATTGAAAGACTATAACATGCACCAATCCCTGTGGAATCGATAATCAAAATACTTTGTTCACGGAAAAAACCTACAACATGGATACAATCTTATTGTATTACTTTGACACTATGGTACATTTGCCAAGAAGTTATCAAGTTTTTTTGCGTCGTTGTTAGGGATTGTTGATAATTTGAACAAGGCAACACTTGTGCAACGTTTTAAATTTGTTTTCAATTTTCTTGTTTTCAATTTTTTATATTTTTCTTGACACGCATTACTGCTAAGGTATTTTGATTGTGTATGTGCAACTCAAGATCGAACTTGATACCTTTTGATCCAGAAATTAAAAAAACAACACAGGAAAATCATAAAGCTGTTAGAGAAGCAACTCTAGCACATTAAACTTTTGTGCATGAAAATTCACATATTTCTTTAGATAATGAAATAGACAAAGAAACGACCATGGCAACTATACCACCACCACCAACCATGATGCACTATAACAAAAGAATTGATGTAGGAAAGAGTTCTAGGGTCTTTGTACGCCAAACCTGCTAACTTTTGTATTAAAATTTATGTGCTTTCATGTATAAGAGACAACCCGATTGATGGAAGCAAAATAGAAGATTCTTGGGAGCATCTTGCCCGCTTTTACAATACAACTTCAATGTACAGACTAGCTGATGTTACAAAAGATCGGGTAAAGTTGAGGTTGTTCAATTTCTCAATGATTGGAATGGCAAAATATTGGTTATTATGCCTCCATAATAGAACCATTTAAACTTGGAAAGAGTTGGAAAACAAATTCTAGAAAGTCGGTAATTCACGATATGTCGGATAAACAGTGATGTGTCATTGGTGACTTTAACAACCTGCTATCATAAGAAGATAAGGTAGAAATTAATCGTCATCCCAACTAGCTTTATGTCGACTTTCTTTCAAGCGACATTTTATTGTGGATTTACCATTAGAAGGACATCAATTCACTTGGGTGAAAAATAGAGGGACTAGTCTTGTTATTGAGGATCGGGTGGATCGTGTAATGGTTACTTCAGACTAGATTGGAATGTTCTAAAATTCTAAGCTAGTGAATCTTCACCCGACGCACTTGAACCATAAATTTTGGGACAAAAAACGTATGTGAGAATACAAACGGGAGCATACTAGATATATGGAGGCGATGGAACAGTTTAGTGGTAGCCATGATCCATATACATCAGCTATCTTGGAAGTTCGAAGTCAATATAACAAGTTACTCATTCAGAAGTACATGTATTTGAGACAAATGGAAAATATGCATTGACTAAAGGATGGTGATCTTAATACAAAGTTATTTCATCATTCGGCCACAACTAGAAAAAGATTTAAAAAATTGAGAAATTGGGAAAAGAGGATGTTAGTTTTGATTCGGATGACAGGTATGATCCAATTATTAATCACATCAAAACTATGGTTAATGACACATATAATGACATATTGTTGGTTGAGTATACTAAATAAGAATTCCACTTGGGGCTGTTAGAGATGCATCCAGATAAATCTCTGGGGCCGAAGAGATTTAATCCTGCTTTTTATCAGAACTTTTGGGATATTTGTGGTGATGATATTTTTGGGGCAGTCAATTTATGGTTGGAGCAAGGTTTCTTCCCATCTTCTATTAATGATACCAATATCAGTTTTATCCCTAAGTGTTCTCAGTCTAGTAATATGAAATATTTTCGGCCAATCTCTTTGTGCAATATGATTCATAAAATTATTTTTGAATGTTCTTCCTAATCGGTAGAAGCCCTTATTATGATTACCCGCTCATTAATGAAGGCGGTCAATTCTTATATTAGACATAGTAATTTTCATCATGTTCTTTGTTGTATTGAATTTTTTATTTATAATGAGAAAAGTTAATTTTCCTCTTTAAAAAAAATGTAATCCCTGTTGAAATATTAAATTAGATTTCTTAAAATATTATATTATATTAGATTGGATTAGATTTAATATTTAAATATAATCCAAGTTGTGTAAACTCAAGCCTAATTAGGGTTGTATATAAATAGTCCTAATTTGTATCATTATTTGCACAATTCAATAACAAATCCTTATTTTCTTTATCATTTTCTCTTTCTCTCCTCACTAGAAATGCCTCACGCACTAAAAAATTGGTATCCAGAGCTTCGAGTTATTGTTCTTAATCGAGTTTTCAAGAATTTCAAGTTAGAGATCGTGTTTCTAGGGCAAGTGAATTAACCGTTGCGAAGATGGTTAGTGATAAGGGCATTCTGAATTCTCTTCCAATGCTTGATGGAAAAAATTGGATACGATGAAAAAACAGATGCAATCCTTGTTTGGATTCCATCAATCCCTAGAGGTGGTTATCGACGACGTTCCTGCGCTGGCCGCAAATGCAACTGAAGCACAGAAAAAATCCCACAATGAAGTTAAGAAGAAAGATTGCAAGTCTGCTAACTGCATTCAGACGACTGTTGATACTGCTAATTTCGATAGAATCTCTCATGCTGAAACGACGAATGAGGCATGGGATATTCTGGTGAAGTATTACGAAGGAGGTGATAAAGTCAAGGTTGTCAAGTTACAAACCTTGCATCGACAATATGAGTTGTTATCAATGGGAGAAGATAAAAATTTTGCAAAATATGTGTCAAAGGTTCAGAAACTCATCCATCTCATGAAGGATTATGGTGAAACCATAACTGATAAGATGATAGTTGAGAAGGTAATGAGAACATTGACCTATCACTTTGATCACATTATCGTAGCTATTCAAGAATCCAACAAACTTGAAACCCCTAAAGTGGAAGATTTGGTTGGTTCGTTGGAGGCGCATGAGATGAGGATTGTCGAAAGGAAAAGAGTCCAAGACTCGATATAGGCTCTGCAAGCTCAATCATGGAAAAAGGATGGTGGTTCCAACAAATTAAAAGGCAAGTTCGACAAGACTAAGGGCAAGAAGCCTTGGTCGAATCCCCACAAGAATAAGGTCGAAGATAGATATTATGAATCCTCGAAAAGGGGAGGAGGAAACTATCAAAAAGACAAAGAAGATAAAAAAGGTGTACAATGCTATAACTGTGAAAAGTGGAGCCACGTAGCCATAAATTGTTGGTACAAAAAAGACAATGGATCGACAAAAGGCAAGGATGAAGGAGCGAACCTTGCACGTCAAGATTCAGATGGTTCTGAAGGTGGTATGGTGGTTATAATTGCAGTTGCAGATAATCACGTTGAATCAAAGATCTGGTTCCTCGACTCAGGCTGCTCGAATCACATGAATAGTTGAAATGAGTGGTTGGCATACTATGACAAGTCGAAGAAGAGCAAGGTAAAACTTGCTGATAATAGTTCGTTGCAAGCAGAAGGTACTGGCAACATAGTTTTTCAAATGAGTAATGGAGGTAAAGCTATGATTAAAGATGTTCTCTATTTACCTGAATAAAGTGCAACTTGCTAAGTGTTGGACAATTGGTCGAAAAAGGTTTCTTAATTTTTATGAAAGGTTGAGCTTTGAAATTGTTCGACACCAAGAACAATTTGGTCTTAAAATCTCCGTTGTCGAAGAATAGGACATTTAAGACTATGGCCAGTTCGATATAAGTTCAATGTTTGAAAACTCTTGTTGCCCACAAAGATAGTTGGTTATGGCATTTAAGGTTTGAAATTTTGAATTTTCGATCACTCAATCAACTGATTACTCAAGATATGGTTACTGGAATTCCAAGTCTTGAGATACCTGAAGAACTTTGTGAAGGTTGTTTAGTCGAAAAGCAATCCAGAAATTCTTTCGTTTCGACTATGCCAATGAGATCATCCTGCATTTTCGAAGTGGTACATTCAGATGTATATGGTCCACTCAAAGGACATACCATTGGAAGAAATAGATATTTTGTTTTGTTTGTTTATGAGTTTAGTCGAAAGTTGTGGATCTATGTGATCAAACGAAAGGATGAAGTATTCAAAATCTTTAAGAGATTCAAGATACTTGTTGAAAACCAGAGTGAGAAGAAGATTAAAGTTCTGCGAACATATGGAGGTAGCGAATACTTATCCAAGATGTTTAAAGATTTATGTGTAAAACATGGTGTTGATCATGAGATAACTGCTCCTTATATGCCTCAACATAATGGATTTGCTAAAAAAAGAAACAAAACCATAATAGATATGGAGAGATGCAATCTGAAGCAAAAGAATTTGCCAAAATCTTTATGGGGAGAAGTTGTTTTGACTGCAATTTATATTTTGAATATGTGTCCTACTAAGATTTTGAATAACAAGGTTACTGAAGAAGTATGGAGTGGAAAACGACCATCAGTGAGTCACTTGAAGGTGTTTGGTTCTATGTGTTATAAGCATATTCCTGATGCAAGAAGAAGCAAGCTTGATGACAAGAGTGAACCTATGATTCTGGTAAGATATCATAAAATTGGTGCATACATGTTATTTAATCCAGTTAATGAGAAGATTGTGTTAAGTAGAGACATTGTAATTGATGAAAATTCTGCTTGGGGTTGGAATTATAGTAATTCAATTAACAAGCCACTAATGAGCTCTGATTTCAACGAAGAAATTAATGAGGTCAAAGTTGAAGGAATTACTGATAATCCAGTCGAAGTCGAAGATGAAGAAAATGTTGATATTCCAAACAATTTCAAAGTTGAAGAGGGTGTGGCTAGGACAAGCCATAGACCTCAACGAACTAGAGTTCCTCCAATAAGACTTAAGGAATTATGAAGTGACTGGTGATAATGAGGTAACACCAGATGGAGAATTGGTTTATTTTTCTTTACTTGCAGGTGCTGAACCAATCAACTATAGTGAAGCTTTGAAGAGTAACAAGTGTAAGTTAGATACGGTCAAAGAGTTAAAGGCAATCGAAAGAAATAACACACGAGAGTTAGTCGAGTTATCAACACACACAAAATCTATCAAAGTGAAGTGGGTGTTCAAGTTGAAACACAATGTTGATGATTCGATAGCAAGACATACATCAATATTAGTAGCTCTAGGGTTTCTTAAAAGAGAAGGAGTTGACTAGTCTGAAGTATTTGCTATAGTAGCAAGATTGGAGAATGTTCGACTAGTAGTAGCATTGGCATGCAACTAAGGCTGGTCGACATTTTATTTAGATGTAAAATCAGCATTTCTGAATGGTCCTTTAGAAGAAGAAGTTTATGTCACACAACCTTTTAGGTTTGTGATTCAGAAGGAAGTGAGTAAAGTATATAGGTTGCACAAAGCGCTCTATGGTCTCAAGCAGGCACCTAGGGCATGGAACAAGAAAATCGACTCATACTTAGTCGAATTTTGATTTGTTAAATGCAACTCAGTGTATGGTGTCTATGTTCAGGTTGTAGCACGAGATATAACAATCATCTTCTTATATGTTGATGACTTGCTAGTAACTGGAAATAACTTGAAGAACTTGTCGAAGTTCAAAGAGATGATGACGAAGGAATTTGAAATGTCGGATTTGGGAAAATTGTCTTATTTCCTAAGCATGGAATTTCAAATAACGAAGCAAGGTATGATGCTACATCAAAGGAATTATGTTAAAGAGATACACAAGAGATTCAAAATGGATGATTCGAAACCTGCATCCTCACCAGTCAAACCATATGTGAAGTTGGAGAAGAATGGAGAGAAAGAAAGAGTTGATGTAACTTTGTTCAAGTAAATTGTGGGATCTCTAAGGTATTTATGCAACAGTCGATCTGATATAGGTTTCGTTGTCGGATTAGTAAGCAAATATATGGTGAACCAAAAGTGTCACATATGAAGGATGCAAGAAGAATCCTGAGATATCTGAAGGGTTCGATAAACTGTGGAATACTATTTCGATGAAATTCTGAAGATAAAGAAGCAATAATTAATTGTTTTTCAGATGTTGATTGGTGTGGAGATAAGGAAGATCGAAGAAGCACAACTGGATATTTCTTTCAAGTATTTGATGCCCCAATTGTTAGAGGGAGTTAATAGTAGGAGCATTGATATAAAGTTGAGGAACAAGCACCCTTGTGAGAGACACATCACTTGTCCACCTAAAACCTTAAGGTAATAGGTGAGTGGGTTCTCCCACTTATATATGCTTAAGTCTCCACATTCTTATCCAATGTGGGACTATTTCCGAACTTACTCACATTTGCTATATTATTCCAAAACCAATATCATTGTGTTCAAAGAAGCAACCTGTGGTGGCATTGTCATCTTGCGAAGCTGAATATATAACAGGATCCTATGATGCTTGTCAAGCAATTTGGATCAAATAAGTACTTGAAGAAATGGTTGCCGAAGTGAAGAAACTACTGGTATTGCAAATTGACAACAAGTCAGCTATAAATCTAGCGAAGAATCCAGTTCTGCATGGAAGAAGTAAACATATCAAAGTTAGGTTTCACTTCTTGAGGAAAAAGGTAAATCGAGGTGAACTTGAAGTTAGGCATTACTCAAGTGAAACACAATTGACCGACATCTTCACCAAAGGATTGAAGATTGACAGATTCTTCAATTTAAAAAAGTAATTAGAAATAGTTCAGATTAATTATTTTTGAGGATTTTCAACAACTTGGATTATGAGGGTGTGTTGAAATATTAAATTAGATTTGTTAAAATATTATATTAGATTAGAGTATATTTAATATTTAGATATAATCCAAGTTGTATAAATTCAAGATCAATTAGGGTTGTATATAAATAGTCCTAGTCTGTATCATTATTTGCACAATCCAATAATACAAATTTATTTCTTTTATTATTCTCTCTTTCTCTTTTACTAAAAGTGTCTCACACACTAACAATCCACTATAATTTTTTTTAAAAAGTTTTTGCTTTAAATTATGTTAGTTTATTTTTATTTATCTTAAAATTTTAAATTAAATGTACTATATAGTATCCCTATCAAAATTTATTACTACCAAACATTTAAATAGGAATGTAATTTTTTATAACTTACCAAATAAAGAAAATAATTTATAGAGAAGTTAACCATCGATGGATTAAATATGCACACTTCCAATAAAAATTTGCTATTTTAAGGCTTTCCCTAAACAAGTAAGTCATTAGCATTTCTCTTAATGCTTCATTATTTTCAAAATTATAATTTTAATTCTTAAAATAAACACACATGATGTTTGTTTCATTAATTACACATAAATATGTCTTTTGAAAATTAATTATGAGAATCTTAACCTCAAATATATAAAATATATTTTTGTTATGTATTATTTATCACTTTTTTCAAGTTATAATTATCTATAAAAGTAAAAGAAAAAATATATCTAATTATTTAAATTTATTCCAAGTTTTATGAGATCATTTATATCCCTCCTTTACCTTGAAAATAGCATACAAATATGAAGGTTGTTTTATTCGTAAAAGTATTTTATATTTGAGAATCAGTTTTTAACTTCGAAATAAATATAAGAATTTAATTTTAGGAATAACCCTTACAACCTTTAAACAAACAAGGCCATTTCGATATTACAAAATATTTAGTGATTAAATGTAATGTCAAGTTAGCATCAATAGTTAATAAACCGCGTCCCACTGCCACTTTAATATTATCCAAACTCATGCTCCCGCCTTCAATGCTTCCTTTTTGTTCGTATTATTACAAAAGAAAATTCTACTTTCTTTTCTCTCTCTTCAGTTGCGTCACCGTATATTACCATTTTACCCTTGAACCACCGTCTCAATTTTTGTCCTTCCCCGTTTCTATTTTTAAGATTTTTAAGAATACGCACAAAAAATAATAATTAAAGAAAATAAAAAATCGAACGTGTTCTTGGGTTCAAGTTCAAGCAGTTTCTCTCTCTTGATTCTCCTCATTTTCTCTCTCTTGAAATTGGCACAATCGCCAACAGAAATTCGCTGACACGCTTTGAAACCTATCTGTGCTACGCATTTATCAACTCTTAATTCCTTCTAATGCTTTGAAACCTATCTGTTATGAAGTTACTCTCTGCCGCTTCATCTTGTTTCCCCAATTTCAATCTCTCAGGTCTTCTTTCTAATGCTTCCTTACACAATCAATCAATGCATTCTAGAGACTCACTCTTTCTTTTTCGGAATTTCATACAGGTCATAGTGCAAAATTTCTTGGACCTTTTGCTCATACCACTAACAAAGCCTTTGATGGGGAAATGTCACGATCAACGCTGCATTTTTCCTCTTACCGGTTTGCAAATTAGGTATCTTTTCATGGTTATGCATGTAATGTTTCATGGTGTATTCATGAAATTGACTTTTATTTTTTTATTTATTTTTTATGTTGTTATTATTATAGGGTTGAATTTTATTGGATCATGCATTTATTTCTTTTTTTATGTGAAACTTTTTGTTATAGGGATTTAAGAATTCAACAAAGTTTTCTGTTGTTCTAACCAAATTGTTGGCATTGGTTAATAATACTAAGTTACCAGTGTTATTTGTGTGTTTTTGTTTTTCTGTTACTGATCCAATTCATTTATGGGGTTTATTTTTTTGCAGAGACTTGCAATCTTATTTTGCAGATCTTAGTCTTTTCCTCGCAAATGATAGTAAAAAAATGTATATTTTTGTTGACAATAGACCATGGTTGAGAGACCTTGGATCACGGGGAGCAGCACACTTTTGGCAATTGATGGTTACCAAGGTTGATAAACACACCGCAATTATTTGTCGTAGTTTTCGTTTAGGTTTTGTCCTGGAATACGAGTTGATTGTTTTTGTTTATCTGTAGTCGAGGTTGTCTCCTTTTGCATATAGCAAAAATCGAAGAGAGAAAAAAGAAGGAAAGGAGGTTTCTTCTCAACCAAGCACGAGTAAACCAAAGAAATTGTTCTCGGTGATTGAAGCAGTAGAGTCATCAAGAAAGAGAGTGTTGCTGCCTGTAAAAAACATAAGGAATTCTTTGCAATTCAGCAGTGAACTACATAGAACGCTACATGGATTTATTGTATTTGAAGTTGCATGGAACAATGTTCGTGGTATCAACTACTTTAATGAGCTCCAGGTGGTGCAATCTCTCTGGCAAGTTTGTTGTTTTTTCTGTTTGTTGTCTGTACTACTATTTATTGATTTTTCTTTTATTTTTCAGACTGATACATCACTGGCTATAGAAGCTAAACTTATGCAAAGATGGGAATTTGACAATATTGCTCAAGCTGCAAGCTGTCTGTCTTCATGGTTCTCAGGAACACTTTCGGAACAGCTGCTTTTGAAAGAGCACCTGGATTCTGCCTCAGGTGGTAACAGGGATTCCTATCATTTCTTTCATGTCAATGTACATATGACATCTAAATTTAGGATAGCCTTTGTAAGAAGCATCTAGCTGTCTGTAGCTGTCACATTTCCTGTGAGAGCAGACATATACCATATGTACTGAGAGATACAGGCATCTAACTCAACACACACACATATCATAAAATTTCTATATTATGGTTTAATTAGTTATAAGCTTGGGTGGAAAAGGCTCCTGCACAGGGAGAGACCTTTCTGTTTTTTTAGTGTTACATAGAGTAGAAGCTAAAGGGACTGGAGCCATCTTGTCCCCACTTAATCCCTCTCTATCCATTCAATTTTCCTTAACCTTTATTTGGGTGGAGGCGAGGGTTGAGTTAGAAAAGTCAGACTTATATTCAAGAAGCTTAGTTTACAATTTTATCATTTTTCCAAATGTGACCCCTGACTATAGAGTTTATTGTATCTTACATGATCGGTACTAGAGGTTGCGTTGTTTTTTAGTTCTGTACTAACACGGACTTTCAATAAACATTTCTTTGTGAAATTTTGACAGGGGAAATATTTTATGATGCTAGTGAGATTCTTTCTGAGAATGTATCCTTTGATGATGATGACGATAACATTTGCAATGATACTGTAACTTTTGAAGATAGTTTGGATTCCATAACTGGAGCATATTCTGATGTTGCCGAAGCGACAAATGACATGCTGCACACACCTCCTCCTTCTGGGCCTAATAAGAGAAGAAGATTACTGAATTCCTTTAGTGCTGAAGTTGATGTTGATAGTTATTCAGCAGCTGAAATTAATAACTCGTTAAATTGTTCTCCAAGGTCCGCATCTGTTTCTGATGATGGGGTTGAAACCACTCAGTATAGTGATGCTCTACTGTTATTTAGGTTTAATGATCACGACCTCCCATTCAAACTAAGGGATGTTATTGTATCTGATCTGCGATTGCTTACTTTGTTAGAGGCTGGTCTTCCATCTTGGGTGATCTTCCTTCAGTCATATCCAGTGTTATGCAATCTTTATCGTCCTTGGATGTGCCCACTTGTTAGACTGTTATATGTTATGATGTCATTTGTCACTGTCCTCATTGGATTCTATGATTTATACAAAAATGTTCCAGTTCTCAAGGCAACTGCATCTCGTATATGTGGGCCTCTTTTTGATTGGATTGAAACTTGGGAGATGGTTTCAAGGGTCAAATACTTAGGGACAATGCTGTTTCTACATAACTTCCAGAAAGCTGTTAGGTGGTTTCTTGCCTTAACACATACTACACGGTCCTTTTTTTCTGTTCTTATTCAACCTCTTATAGAGTCAGTGGTGGAGATTTTTGGATTTCTTCTCCCAAGCTTAAATATTTTGTTTGGCCTATTAGAAAGCATATTTTCTGTCATTTGGTTTGGGATTGAGACTTCTTGCAATCTAGTGGGAGATGTGGTGGAGCTACTCTTCTTGCCGCTCTGGTTTATCCTCACCTTAGTTTGGAGGATTGGTAGGTCATCACGTGTTTTGGACTTCTAGTGCTGTCTGTTATTTTTTAAGTTGATCATTGCTTTTAACAGCATAGAAAATAATTTACATCTGAGTTACAAGCTATACTAATTACCTGCATGTTCTTTTCTTCAATGTACTGCAGCTACTTGTGTCTTATATCCTCTATTTTGGATTCTCTGGGAATTTCTATATGCACCTGTTCGTCTAGTCATGGCGCTATTCAGTTTTCTGGCTGTAATATGCACACGCATTTTTAATATACTTGGAGAGACATGGAAGTTTCTTGGTAGCATAATCCAGTTGGCTTCATCATCTGAAGCCACAGTCAGCAGTTATGAAGTTTCCATGTGGCGCTCTCTTTGGAATGATCTTTTTTCACAGGTTGTAAGATGGCCTTCAATAGTTTTTTGGATGTAGGTAGTTTCATCAAAGATGGTTATCCTGATTGATGGATTTTTCATACTTTCTTTTTCAGATTTTCCGAGCTCTCAAAAGCATAGTATATGGGCTAGTTGCATTTTTTGCAGCCTGCAACAGGCATCGACTAAGGTATATTTTATTCTATTCCTACATTGACAGAATTTTTTGATCATGTTGTTTACATTTTTGTATTATAGCTTAAAAGACGTGTTATTTAGAACTCATTGAGCAATTGCACTGGTATATTTAATCATAAAGTCAATATTATATGTAAGGGGAACATTGACACGAGACATTCAATATTAGAGTGATGTGTATTTCTTTAATTGAATTTCAAGGAAACACTTGACGTATTTGGTAGAATAGGGAAATTAATATTAGAAGTGAAGCCAGTCATTGCTTTAGATGTAAGGAATTTGTTAAATATGCCACAGGGTTCAGCTAAGTGAGAATTGAGAAATCCAAATCTATATACAGAGGTGCCAAAATTTCTAAATTTAAAATAGTATTATAATGGCTTTACTATTTTTATTAGAATAGGGGAATTAATATTGGAAATGAAGCCAATCATTGCTCTAGATGTAAGGAATTGGGTAAATATGGCACGCGGTTCATCTAAGAGAGAATTGAGAAATCCAAATCTATATATACACACGCACCAAAATTTCTAAATTAAAAATAGTATTATGATGGCTTTGCCATTGTGTTGACAATGTATTTATGGCAATATATTTATGAAAATACATTTTAAGAATAGTTTAAGGGATTGATTCTTACTAGGAAACTCCATAATCCTCGTATCAGTAGAATGAGCCTCGTGGCACACATAAAATGATGTTAGAAGGGGCCTTGGACTTTCAAAGGATTTAGCTAGTTGGAAAATAGGATATCTCTATTCAATGAAGGAGTTAGGAATTGATAAAAAGTAACACAACGATAGACTTAAAGATGATTTACAATTATTTTCCATTTGTGAAAAGGCTGAATAAATATTTGTCGCTAACTTTAATTTGGCATGGTCATATGCAGTATCTATAATCATATACAAGAGTTTATCCAAAGATTATATGGTCGGTGCCAAAGATCACATCAGTCAGATCTGACCGGCAATAGAAAAACTTGTTTGGCAGTGGATCTGGTGAGAACTGTTAAATTGAGTAGAATGTTGTTTGTTGTGGAAAATCTTATTCTAGTTCTTATATACTAATAAGCTTTTATTTCTTTCATTTTTAAGAATCCATGTTCCATGTTGACGTGTTATATAGTTTTGATTGAAGATAAATGATAAATAAGCTGGCGCAAAACTATCTTAACTGATTTGAAATGGAATTGCTTAAATATGCACAAAACAAATCAAAATTGTTTCTGGAGCATGTAGTTCCTTCTAAAAGTTACAGCATTGCTACATGTTATTTTCTGTTAAATAAATTAAAATAAGCCTATTTTTTTACTGGTTCTATGTGCAAATATATCTGATGACATTCTTGAGTTGTGCTGCTTTGTATGGAAATAACCTATCATTGAAGACATTATTGATTCTCAAGGCCACTTATATGATATTGACTTCAATTTCCAGGCAGAAGAAAAGAAGAAAGTTTAGCTATATCTATCAAGATACTGTTCTTGCATTTGTAAAACTAGTTTGACAATCCTGACATCAACCAACTGCACAGAAACACGGTGTTGGGGCGTTCAGGCATCCGTTTGTACAGCTTCTTCTTCTGCGATCCTGATACGATTATACAGAGTCTGAGATATCCGTTTTCTTGGGGACAGATTTTGCTTATACTTTCCCCCTATGTTCCATATTTTATTTTCCTACGATTTGCCTGGTCTAAGTTATCATATGTATATATGCATAGGAAACATGTAAATTTAGTCAAAGTAACTTGTTCCTACAATGTATATTCAACACGTCAATTTTGCATAGTTGATAAACCACGCAGTATATAAATTTGTAAGTAGCATTGTCCCGTGTTTTATCTAGAAGTGGCCAACTGCATATTATTGCTTTAAATTTTAATAGTTAGATCCTATTTAAGATGGAACCTTTTTTATTTAAGGGATTTATTCCTCTGACTCTATTTAAGATGGGACCTCTTAATTTTAAAAAATGAAAATAAAATACTATCACTGGCTTTAAAGATAAAATTCTTTTTGTCAAGACCATTTAAATTTTTATGTATATTAATTATTTACTTACCAACATATTCTTAATGGAAATTTCTTTCTACACCTAGTGGAGGTGGATTCCACCACTGAAAATTCAAAAATATCATTTGCAAGTGCATTTGAGAATTTACTTTTTAGTACGTTTCGCAAGTACACTTGTGAAAAAAATATTTTTTTCTTTCATATTTAGAGGTTTCTTCACAAGTGTTGTTGTGAATAGGATGCCTTGGAAACAAAATATAACTTTGTTGCTCAATGTAAGGAAAAAGAATGAAGAACACGATGAACACAAGGATTGGTTATTAACTGTTATTCTTTCCTTTATCTTCAAAACAAGATTACAAGTATACAAGAATAACAAATAATGGATTTGTAGTATACAATGATGAGAGACTAGTATGCTATTTATAATAAACCTAACATACTAAACTAATGGGCTTTTATCACAAATACCAATTACAAGCTAACTTAGGGTACAAGCTAACTTAACCAATTGGACATAACAAACAGGCCCAATTCGATGCTAACAATTTTAGCATCCTTCGACACAATAGAGTTCGACCCAATATCTCACAAATCTCCACCTTGGAACAAACTCTATTATCAACTAACGAATTAGTTTTCTTCATGCGCTTTATCAACTGACGGAAAAACTTGCAACTAGGCAATGTCTTGGTGATCATATCGCAGATTATGATCTGTCGAAACCTTCAAGACTTGGACTTCTCCACGCTCGATTACCCTCCGACGAAATGCAACCTCACATCAATGTGCTTGGTTCGCTCATGATAGAATTCTTGACGTGTATTGCACTTTGACTATCACATTTAACGGATAACTTCCCTTGAATTTTCACTCCTTAGCAAAACCTTCAAGCCACAATGCTTCTTTCACGCGCTAAAGCAATATATTCGCTTGGTTGATAATGCAACAACCTTAAGTGTTGCTTTCCAACTAATAGCTGTACCAAACATAGTGAAAACATATCTAGAAATAGATTTTCTAGAATCCATACAACCTGCATAATCAGAGTCGACATATCCTTCGATTGCGCTTACTATCTTCACCAAAGGCTCCACCATAAATTAAGACTCAGAGACCCATTTATGTACCTTAGAATCCACTTCAATGCTTGCTGAGCCTTTCGAGATTCGCCATGTACCGCTTACAAGACTTCTCGCATATGCTATGTCGGTCTAGTACAAACCATAGCATACATCAAAGAACCTACTACATTAGCATATGAGATGCTATTCATACAAGTCCTTTCGACCTCAGTACTGGGACATTGATCAATACTCAACTTGAATTGAGGGTTTGTTGGAGTCACAACAGCTTGAATCGACATACCAAACTTTTCGAGAATCTTTCGTAAATATGCCTCTTGAGATAAGCATAATTTTGACGCTTTCATCTCTTCGAATGTCAATTCCAAGAATCGGAAGCTGCTCCTAGATCCTTCATTTCAAACTCCTTATTGAGTTACGCTTCACCCTCATTACCTCTTGACATTGTTACTTGCTATGTGAATATCATCAACATAAAGTAACAAAATAACAAATGAATTACCATGACGAAATCAAGTAAACACGTTGGTCGAACCGACTTAACGAAACTTATGCGTGTCATGAATTTGTCGAATCTCCTATTCCACTGTCGAGGAGATTGTTTCACCCATATAAAGATCTATTCAACTTGCACACATAATCTTCCTTTCCTTTCGACATACCCTTGCCTCATCGGATTGTTTCATCTAGATCACCATACAAGAACGCAGCCTTCACATCCATCTGTTCAGCTCAAGATCGAACTGTGCCACCATGGCAAGCAACATTCGAATGGACCTATGCTTCACAACAGAGAAAACACATCATTGAAATCTATACCTTCTTTCGAGTGAAACCCTTGCAACCAACCTTGCCTTGTATCTTTCGACGCCACCTTGATTCCTTCCTTAACTTTGAAAATCCATTTACTGACTAACTGGCTCCAGCAGTTTCTTGATCAATTCAGTGTTGTTATCATGAAGAGACTTCATCTCATCATCCATGGCCTTCACCATTCGGTCTTATTCGACTCCTCATAGCTTCCTTATGGTCTCTTGGTTCTTCGTCGAACCTCACTTGCGAGATTAAGGCATAAGCTATAAGATCTGCATACCCAAACCTTTGAGGTGGTTTGATGACTCTTCGTGTCCTATCTCTTGCCAATAGATAGACATCAACAGTTTCTCAACTTCATCAAGATCATCTTCGACTTTATCGGGATATGCAATTCAACATCAACATGCTCCACCTCAGCAGAATCTCACTGCTCCTCTTCGTCGATATACTGACCAACATCATCCGTTTTCTTGAAAGTCATTTCCTTCATTGAAAACAACATCTCGACGGTGATAATCCTTCGTGACTGACTCTAGGCACCATAGCCTATAAGCTTTGACTCCTCGGGTATCCCAGAACATGCATTTGAGAGCTCTAGGTTCGACCTTGTCTTGCCTAATGTGAGCATAGGCGCACCAAATACTCTCGGTTTGTCGAGATTTGGTGGATGTCCCGACCAAACTTCTTGGTGTCTTCATATCTAACGCAATCGAAGGACATATATTTATCGATATGTTGTTGTCGAAATCATTAAAACACCTTCTTTAATCCAAGACTAGTCAACATGCATCTAACTCTCTCCAAGATGGTTCGATTAAACCTTTCACCAAACTATTTTGTTGTGGAGTGCTGCAGAGTTCTGTCTTGCAATACCGAGGCAGACAAAAGCTATCGAATGCCTCATTGCAAAATTCAAGACCATTGTCTTCTCAACCTCTTGACCTTTACGCGGTTTGGTTTTCACCGAGTCTTCCAACCTTTGAAATTCTCAAAAGTTTCATCCTTAGTCTTCGAATGAATACCCATAACTTTCGGAATAGTCATCTACTATGGATAGAAAATACCTTGCTCCCGAATGTGATGGACACCTTGCGCCCCAAAGATCGGCATGGATGTAATCAAGGGATCCATGTGTTCTTTGTTTGCCTTTGTTGAACTTCACTGCAAGATTTTCCAAGTACATGTGGTTCACAAAACTTTAACTTTTCGACTTTGTCTCCACCAAGCAAATTTTGTTTTCCCAATTCGACCGACCCTTTCACCGACATGGCCTAATCTCATGTGCGGTTACATCTTCGACAAAGGTTTCGTGGATGCAACATTTGTCGAACCACTTACAATTTCACCACAAGGGTATACAAGCCTTGTTTCTTCACGCCTCAAGACTTCCTTCGACCCTTCATGACTCTTAGGATACTTTTCTCTCCTTGAAAACATATCCTTTCTTGTCGAATTCACCAAGAGAAATCAAATTTCTCTTCAAATCGTACATACGACTTGATCAATAACCTTATTGACTCATCATGGAGTTTGAATCTCACGGATCCAATACTGCAATCTTGCAAGCTTTGTTGTTTCCCAATACGGATCCACCATCTTGGTCACATAATTCCTCGAACAAGTCTTTGTTTGGAGTCATGTGCCAGTGCACCAATCCATAATCCATTCCTTCGACGAGTTGCTTGAAACCACAAGAACATCGATGAGTCGAAATCATCTTGAACAATAGTTGCATTGCCATTATCCTTACCTCCATGATTTTTCAGAGGCACACTTTTCTTGTGTGACCCTCCTTCTACAATGATAGCATCGAATATCGATGCTTCACCACCGTAAAACTTCACGACTTTTACCTTTCTTCTTGTCGAACTTATTATCCTTTCGAATTTTCCTTTAACGGCCAAACCTTCACCAACCGTCAAGGTTTATGCTCCTTTCGTTCATTCAAGTCCTTGAATACAAGGCGATTGAACCTCTTCAAAGGTCGTGACTCCTTCCATACAAGAGAGTTTCTTTGAAGTGGGCATGTGATCCGGGCAACGCGCAACAATAGATCTTCATCATCAATCTTCACATCAATATTTTCAAGATCAAGAATCGCTTGTTGAACATATCCAACCGCTCACCAACACTTTGTCTTTAATCATCTTGAATGAATACAAAGCTTGCTTCGTAGAGTCGATTCACCAACGATTTAGTCATGTACAAACTTTCAAGTTTCACCCATAACCCTACCGCCGTCTCCTTTGATACTGTCAAGAACCTTATCACCAAGGCTCAACAAAATTGCGTTGTGGGCCTTCTCTATCATGCCTTCTTCTCACCGCCGTCAACTCTTCGTTCATGGTGACTCTCCCTCAACGCCCAAACAACCTCACGAACCGTAGGGCTTTCATCTTCAAGCGCCACAGACCGAAATCGTTCACTCCGGTGAATTTTTCAATATCATACTTTGTCGAAGGCATCTTCTCCACACTCACCGCACCAATTTGTTGTGAATAGGATGCCTTGGAAACAAAATATAACTTTGTTGCTCAATGTAAGGAAAAAGAATGAAGAACACGATGAACACAAGGATTGATTATTAACTACTATTCTTTCCTTTATCTTCAAAACAAGATTACAAGTATACAAGAATAACAAATAACCCTCTCACCCTAAATTAGGATTTGCAGTATACAATGATGAGAGACTAGTATGCTATTTATAATAAACCTAACATACTAAACTAATGGGCTTTTATCACAAATACCCATTACAAGCTAACTTAGGGTACAAGCTAACTTAACCAATTGGACATAACAAACAGGCCCAATTCGATGCTAACAATTCTAGCATCCTTCGACACAATAGAGTTCGACCCAATATCTCACAAGTGCACTTGCGAAACTTGCCGTGAGGTGATTTTGCAAGTGCACTTGCGAAACTTCCTCTGTTTGTGTCATTTTTGTTTTAAAATTTTCATTAATTTCATTATTTTACAATCGGACAAACATTTTACGATATGATTGAAAATATAATACAAACATAACAATACAGTCAATAAATAATAATAATAATAATAGATGTTCATAAATAATAATTTTCATAAATTATTCAAAAAGTAAATAAGATAAAAATATTACAACATCACCAACAAAGAACAAAACATAACACAAACTAATGTGTATGTCTAATCCTAACCCCCTGCGTCTTCCTCTGCCTGCGGTACTGCGATGCACCAGATGCCTCACTGACGATCCTCTCAACTATCGCAACCGCCTCAGGAACGCCCGTACTGATAATCCCTACATCTAACGTCTCTTGTCCAAGTAGGGGGGTCCGCTGATAAATTGGCAATATATCAATGACATGGTCATTCTCGATCTGCTCGTTTTCCAAGAGCTCCTCATGAGCTGGCCTCGATGGACGTCCGGACCATCCGCTGTCATGAGAGGGTGTGACACGCTAAAGAACCATGTCACGTAACCCTTTGCATAGTACCAACATTGGGATGCCGACATCATCCGATGGTCCTGTGGCACTAAATGATTCTCCCAATCCTGGAAGATGTCATCGAGATTTTATCGTACGGTGATGTCAGGAGCAGCATGAAAATGAGATCTAGGTATCATGTGCATGTAGCCAAACTGACGGATACACCATTTTGGAAGATACCTGACCATAATGTTCGACTAAAAAATATACATGTTCTTCCCAGACATGGCGGGCAGTATGGTCATGGTAGTAAATCAAGAGGGGGTGTCAAATGACCCTCCCTGATAGCCCTGCTTCGCTTGCTCAGGTGTTGGAACATCCTTGGGTACCTCACCCCCTCAGGCGCCACAAACTTTTGTTGAATCTTCATCTCATCAGGCACCTGCTCATACGTACGAGAGGAAGATGCCTGATGCAAACGGTTCCTCAATGCATAATGGGAAGCTACATTCAACTGCTCTCTTTGTATCTGACCCCGACCCCGAGGCCGGTTATCCTGCTGCTCTCCGTGCCTCTCTCCACAAGCCGAGGTAGTCTGGAATGACCTTCCTTGTCTTAATCGCTTGTTTTGATCCTGATTGTCACCCATGTTCCTGAAATAAATAATTATAATTGTTAGGTTTTAAAAAAACAACTCAGACAAGAATTCGCAAGTGCACTTGTAAAACTGGTCCAGCGTGACTTCCCAAGTGCCTTGCGAAACCACCTGCACACAACCATTTTCAAATCTCAGCAACTTCTTACCTATTCTAACACTAACATACAAAATATAATTACTACAAACTAACCTAATAAATTGTTACAAGATTGTATTGTGATTAAAATTAAATTGGAGAAAACTTACACAATTTTGAGAGCTTGGAGATGATTTAAGATGACTTGAAATGAGTTGGAATGGAGAGATGAGTACAAATTTGTGAGTTTGTATAGTAGAAATGTTAGAGTTTAGAGTTGAAAGTGAGAAAATTTGTTGTTTGAATATAAAAGGGTTTAAGGGGTCTCTTCTGTTTATTTTGCTAAAATAATTTATAGACTTCGCAAGTGCACTTGCGAAATAAGGAATTTTGGGTTAATTCGCAAGTGCACATGCGAATTCACCTTATGTTTTATTAATTATGGGTCAATTCGCAAGTGCACTTGCGAAATCTGTTGCGAGGTGACTTCGCAAGTGCACTTGCGAAACCTTAGGAT
Organism: Vicia sativa; assembly: GCA_021764765.1. NCBI lineage: Eukaryota > Viridiplantae > Streptophyta > Magnoliopsida > Fabales > Fabaceae > Vicia > Vicia sativa. The sequence goes on from CM038794.1 coordinate 189,376,218, forward strand.
ATTTTGGGTTTTTCGTAAGAGGCCTAGAAGAAGACCACTAGGTGGCAAAAGAAATTCTCATTGAACTTTAAACTTTGTATGTTACAATTAAATGATGCAATTGATACTACCTTGAACTTTGTATGTTACAATTAAAAAGAAACAAAAATTATTATAAAAGTGATAGTTAAAAATGAATGGAGGGAGTAACTTTGCGTGAATTTTTTAAAATGTCTCCAGATTTCAGAAATGTATTTTTGGAAGAACCTCACACACATACATTTCATTCATTTTTTAGTAATGCCCCAATTTTATGATTAAATTTATTTTAGAAATGCATTTCTGAAATATTTTCCAAAATGCATTTTCTGTTTTTAGTGAAGTGAATTTTTTTATTTATAAAAGTCTCACTAAAATAAAGATATAATTGATAGAAAAAAAATGTGTGAAGTTTACTTTATACAATATAATTTAGTAGTATATATACAGTTAATAAACTATATATTTTAGTAGCATGTATACTTGATAAATTATATAGTTCAGTAAGTTCAGTATCATGTATAGTCCAGTAGCTTATTGTTTACTGTGAATTTTAGTAAATAACTGTTGATTCTTTAAATCGAAAGAGAATTTTGTCACTTGCAGGATCAACCAGATTGATCCTAAGGACATGCGTTTAGTTTTGATTTCTTATCTTTCGTATATCAAACCCTTCGATAGAAACTGATGTTTTGAAGGTGGTGATGCAATGCTTTAAAGGATAAACAAAATGTAAAATACTTTTTTTACTTAAACTTACAAGAAATGTAAAGTACTTCGGTTGAATAAGAATGATAATAAACATAAAACTGGTGCTTCATACATATATTGTCAGAACTCATTTCTCGAACACTGCTACTTTGAATAATTTAGAGTCATTTGTACAAAGATGTTCGCACTACCAATCTACACACAAAGATCCTAATTTATACTAATTTGACCCTAACAGTCATTTAATGAAACAATGTCATGTTCGCTGTTGCATGTTCTTCGATTCTCTTTAGTTGAAATTTCCAGTTAACAAATTTCCCCCAATAAATGTTTATTTCGAACACTGGCAGAAATAACCATTTTTTGTAGCCTTTGAATTTTGAAACATGAGACAACTCATCATAATTATCAACTGCTATGACGTCACGGTCATGATGACCCTGATTTTCAAACATCTTGTCAAATGTGTGAAGCCGTTTGTTCATCACTACCTCTATAAAAGCATTATCAGCCTTGAAACTCACACAACTGTTTGAACAATTTGTGACAATCCTCCATGTGCCCTACTTACTCAAGTACTAAAAGTTGTTGAGAAGAAAATAGTTTAAATGCTTCTTATTTTAAATAGAAGGCTCATTTTAACTTCAAATCTTTTCCAAAAACCCTTGATTTCGGAAAAACTCTTACGTTTTTCCTTGTTCTTCAACCTTCAATCAATCATCAGACAACAATGGCACCTCAAAAGAGCACCAAAACCAACAAAAATGAGAAGAACATCAAGGATTCTGCCTTCGTTCCTCTGATTCAGATAACAACACCTATTTCATTTGGGGATCGGGAATTTGTTCCTTCACTCGTTCTTGAAGAAGAACAATGTGTAATATACGTTTCTCAGATAATCAATCCTTTTACATTTTCTCATGAAACTTTAGGGTATATGGGTCATATAGCTCATGCTTGCGACTTAGAAAAATGCAAGGGATTTTTCCCTCATACCGTATTACAAAACCCATAGCAAGTAAGGCAAAACCCCCTAAAATTGATGAGAAAACCGGAACGCCTCCTAGGGTAGAAAATGCAGGGACTTCTTCGGAAGGAAATTCCTCAGAAAAGGAGAAACATGAACCAAACATAATGTTTTAACATTAATTTGTTGTGTTGTTATGGTTTGTGCTCATTATTAGTACTTGTGTGGTTCTAGCTAGGGAATTTAGTAGTTTGTTTACATGTGATCACATGATCCTTAAGTGAATACCGAAGAGCAGCTTATTGTTGTGTCTGGGAGAATCTATATTTCTCTACAGAATTTGTTTTTGGGTTTAGTGTTAAGCCTAAGTGGAAGAGTAACACTTAGAGGCCATCTAAAGGTAGTATGTTCATGAATTAGAACATATATGTATTTTTGTGTGATGCATTCTTGAACTGGTGGCTGAAGAGTTATTGGTCAAGGTTGTTTTAGTTAACAAACATTGTCTTGCTAGATGTCAGGACTTTGTTTAGGACTTGTTTTATGTGGAAACCAACAAAAAAATTTCTGGATAGTCTTGTCAAACACGTGTTTAGAGAGTGTCTTTGAAAGTAGGTTTGACTAAGCATGTGCATATATTGGGACCGGTTATGTCAGAAGAAACAATTCATCAATATTAAAGGCATTCAAAGTTGTTTTAGACGGTGCACACTGATTTTAGTGGAAGTTTTTCTTATCACTTAACGCTCTCCTTGACCAAGAATTTGTCACATTCAAGGATCATTAATTCCCATATGAATGCCTAGATACTTATAGAGGTTTAATTATCCTCTTTTTATCGTGTACGTGTTTGGTGTTTTTCATATCCCTCATGGCCTTTGTTAGGGTAGGGGTGAGTTGTGCTTGGGTATGGTTTTGTGAGGGATTTCTTTGCCAAGTTTTGGCTAAAAAGGGAGAGAAAGGTTGGTTTTCTTAGATGTTCAATCTAGAGCTTGTATTATTTAGATACATCGTAAACATGTTAAATGAGATGTTATATCTTATGGATTATGGGTTTGTTCTGTGACTTGTGATCTGAGTTATGAATATAGTTATGTCATGTGTTCTGAGTTACTAGGGATGGTGGTTGGTTTGTTTAGGTCGACTGGTGGCTGCAGTTTGATAAGTGGTAGAAAATTCCTTATGCCTTCATTGGTCTTCTATGACAAAGAAAGGTTCTTGGTTTGAGGGGGAGTGGCAGATATCTTCTTCCTCATGTGCACCAAATGAGTTAAGGACTTTCTACTCCTTTTGTTATGATAATGCTACTCTGTGATATATTTTAGAGCTACTCTAAAAGATGTCGAACAAGATGTCCTGACTTTAATACTAAATACATGTTATTGTATTCAATAGCTATTGAAGATTGGAGATTCTAAGTTTTAAATCTTTATATTTGTTTGTTGTTGTAATTTGGGTTGTAATCTTTGTATTATTTGTTTTAGCCAAAATTTGCCAAAGAGGGAAATTGTTAATTCTATATTTTTAGGATTGACATTAATTTTTGTAAAATAAATAAGAATAGAAATATGTTAGATATGATGTATTGTCTTGCTAAGAAGAGCAGGTTGAGCGAGAAGTCCTATCTTATGTTGGGTCATATTGAGTTGAAGTGTTTCAACATCTGGAGCAACATGTCGGACAAGATGTCCTATACAAGTTATTCGACATCGCACCTGAGCTGAAGGGATCTATTTATTTTGTTAACTCACAATGACATGATATATTTTAGTATGTTATATTATCCTATGTAGTATTGTGCTATAGTTCAAGAAGAATCAAGTCATGATATTGAAGATTATGAAGTTTCTAAATATGGAGATATTTTAGGAAACTAATGATTGAAGATCTTGTTTGTAGCAGAACTTTATGCTAATTTGTGTTATACCCCAAAATTTTCCCTCCTATTTTTCAAGTCAATACACATCTCCATGCTCAAGAATTACTCAAGGATGGATCAAGACAAACCCTCTCCTAAGCAATCAACCCACAACTAGGATTTTGATTCTCTCAAGTAAAAAATGATTTCTATTGTCTCAAATGAGCACCATTCCCCCTTATATGACTCAAGGTACCACCATGCCAAGTTTCAAGACTCATAGCCTAAATTTGCTCAGTCAATTGCTCAGATGGTTGAAAATCAGTTGTATTAAACAAAAAGTCAACTGTGGTCAACATACAGTCAAACTTCATCATTTTTTGTCAACATCAAGATTTTGAAGTCACATTCATCATTTGATCAAGGGTTGATCATGATTCATCAAGAAAATTCAAGGAATGGTCAAAAGTCAAAGTTTCTAAATTAGGTTTTTTGATAAAAAGTCAACAGAACTTTGACCAGGCATAACTTTCACATACTTCATCAGAAATTTTTTCACCAATTCTCATTTTGAATGGAATTCAATTCTCTACAACTTTATAGGTCCTCATAAAAGTCAACAAAAAGTCATTTTTCCCAAAGAAATGTACATTAGCATGGGAGCTTCATTGAAGATGAAACCAAAAGGAGAATTTAGAGGACATCTTAAGCTTTCTAAAAAGTCCAAAAACACTCTCAAATGATAAAAATTGAGCAAGTTATGGCTTGGGCAAAAATGGAAATTTTGAAAAAATGCATGAAGAAAATATTGACTAAACTTGAAAATTTTCTAAATGGGCCTGTATTTCTTTGATTCAAACTTGTTTCTAACATTGCCAAGAGCTTCCAAAGCCCATCTACACGCCATAGTCCTATTTATTTTATTTATTTTTTATTAATTCCTTTTAATTCAATTTTAAATAAAATAATATATCAAGTTATTGCATGAGGCGTATTTGATTTGTTTTCAATCAGAAAATCAATCAAATATTTGCCTTGGAGCTCAAGAAAGTCATTACAAGCTTGATTGGTGCAAGATTGACCAAGAATAGAAAGATTTCATGCATGATTTTCAATCAAATATACTCACATCAATGCAAGATATTCTCTACACATTTTGTATTTGATAGTTAAGACATTCACCAATTCTAAATTACTCTCATCCATCTGTTGTCTTAAAGCCATAATAGAAGTAGTATTTAATGATGGTGTCGACTGAGGGACATACCCAATGCCATTGGGTCGACCACCTGGGGGGTAACCACCTTGATGACCAATGGCTACTATATTTTTAGTATAAGTAGATGGGTTAGATTGTAACCCAACCATTAGGGGTGGGAATAGGTCAGGCCGATCTAAAGGGGCCTATGACCTAGCCTATATGAGGTCAGGTCAAACTTATTTCTTAAAAAGGTCAGGCTTAGGCTTTTTCAAAAGCCTATTTATTTAAGTAGGCCAGGCTTAGGCTATTAAAAAAGTCTATGAAGCCTTATAAGCCAGCCTATATACATATATATATATATATATACCAACTTATTTAGACTATTTTTAATATATTTAGTATTTTTTTTCCTAAGCCTATGAAGCCTTATAAGCCACCTATATATATATATATATATATATATATATATATATATATATATATATATATATATATATATATATATATATATATATAAAAGACTAAATAGACAAACACATATATGCATATATATTAGGAAAAAATACTAAATATATTAAAAATAGTCTAAATAAGTTGGTATATATATGTGTATATATATATATATATATATATATATATATATATATATATATATATATATATATATATATATATATATATATATATATATATATATATATATATATATATTATTATAAATAGACAAACACATATATGCATATATATTAGAAAAAAAATACTAAATAGGTCGGTCTATATATGTATATATAGGACGACCTATAAGGTTTCTTAAGTAATATAGATTTATTGAAAACCTTAATGAGAAACAGGCTTTTAAATATGCTTTTAGGCCAAGCCAGACTTTTAAAAAGGTCAAGCCAGACTAGAAAAATAAGCCTATAGTAGGCCATAGGCCAGACTTGTGACACCCCAAAATAATTCGATAATTAAATAATTATGATTTTTAATTATTAATTTAATTAAGGATGTAATTTATTAATATATTGGATTTATTGGGTTTAATTATGGAATAAAGAATGGATTTATTAGAGGTGTGTTGAGTAAAGTGGGGTGTGAGGAGTAAAAGACTCTACTCACATTATTGAATTTATTTTTATTTATGTTAAAAGGAATAAAAGGAATAAAATAAGAAAAGGAGGAAAAAAGAGTCATTTTGGAGAAAACAAGAATACGTGAAGTTGAGAAGAGGAGAAAGAAGGAAGAGACCTAAAGTGTCAGAATTCGAAGAACCCACAAGGTAAGGGGTGATTTCGATTAGTTATTTCAGACATCGGTTTGATTTCGACCGATAGATCATAGCATGTTAGGAAATCTCAGTTTAGGAATTTCTAGGTTTCCATGGATGTATCCCTATTGGTGTCAGATTGTAGAAATTCATTGATTTGTATGATGTAGGATCATTAATGATGAATAAAACATGTTATATGGTGTGTTATTGGTGATGAATGATTGATTTTGGGTCGAACGTGGGTTGAATGTAAAACTTGAAACTGGTTTTTGAACTGTGAACCGGTTCCCAGTGGGGAGGAACCGGTTTGATTTTCCAGAGGAACATAATTTTACTCGAACCGGTTTCACCGGAGGAACCGGTTCCCCATACATTTTCCGGGCGTGGTATTTTGAAATGGAAACCGGTTACTCGTGGAGGAACCGGTTCCAAAACTTTTGAAAATTTTAAAACTTTGAAAATTCATAACTTTCAAACCGTAAGTCCGTTTTGAGCGCCGTTTTGGACGTTGTTTCTCAAATTTAATGCTCTATCTTATAAAATGAAAAGATTTTCTAAAACTTGAAATTATTTTGGAAAGGAGTCGAATTTCGAAATAAATGATTATTGACTGACACATAATGATGTATATGTAGCAGAGGACCTTCGGTGATAGAGGTATTGGTATTGTGTGGATGTAAAGCATGTTTATGCTGATGTTAATTATATGCATGATTTGGTTGAAATATCATGTTGATTGGTTTGATTTAGTTATGTTAAATTGATGTATTACATAGACTGATTTGATGTTGCATGCTAGAGATGTGCGTGCATATGCATTGTTTGGTGAAGTTAATTCCCATTGTGCGGAATTTGACTTGGATTGCCGATAACCGATACCCGAGCGAGGATGGGTGGTTAGGCTGGATTTGTGTTCGGGTGTTTATGGACGAATCGATGGTTACTGTATCCGGTTGAGGATGGATCAGTGTTGGGTGACTTGGTCACGTGTTGGTACCACATGCATTGAGTCTGCATTGTATTTTGCATGGAATTGTAACATGTTAGGATGTCTTCCAGTGTTACTATTCTCTGATTGATGATTGTTGTGCATGATGATTATATGGTTGTAATTGTGTGTTGAATTCTGAAGTTATGTTGAAATGGATGGATTAATATGCTTGTAATATATTGTTGATTGAGAAGCTTATAATATGCTTTAATTATGAGAAGTCTTGTAACACCCCTACTAAAATACCCCGAATAATATTAATTATATCAACGATTTAAGTCATATTTCATCAGAGTTAACACGGAACAGGGATGCCACAATTATTAAATAAAATAAAACCTCCAAATAAACAGTAGCCATGCTACACTGAGGATCATTACTCAAAATAATTCAATTAAATTAAGACCATGTCTTACATAGTGGAAAAATATCATAACCAAAACGGAATAAACCAATCATTATTATCCCCAACAAAATTTAAAGAAACAACTGAACAATATCTAATTCCTCAACTAACGTTCTCCAGTGTTACAATCTAATCAGAGCATGACACTGACACGCGGACTTAAATGACAAGCTCTAAAGTCATCCTCACTGATTCCTGAGCTGCTAACTTTAATCTGAAATTGTAAAGTAAGGGTGCGACTTCTCATAATTAAAACACATTATAAGCTTTTCAATCAATAATATATCACAAACATATTATTTCACCCATTTCATCATAAATTCAGATTTTAACACTCAGACACAATCATACAAGTCATTATGTATAATCAATAACCAACCAAAGGATTGTAACACTGGAAGACATCCTAACATGTTACAATCTCATGCAAACACAAATGCAGACTCAATGCATGTGGTACCAAAACGTGAACCGAGTTCACCCACTGCTCCGTTTACATGTGGAAAGACAGTGTAAATCCATGATTCGCCCAGAACACTGAGTCAAGAATCCAATCCATGATTCGCCCATAACCACCGGGTCAAGAATCTAGCCTCACTACCTCTGAACCAGGTAAATCTATTGGCTCTGCCAGTTCGCTTCCGCACAATGGGAATGAACCAATTTAACAAATGCTCATGCATGCATCATAAAAGCATGCAACATCAATTCAACGGAATATGATAACAACATAATTCCACATAAATGCCAATATCAATCTATCACATGATAACAACATAATCATGAATTAAATTATCACAAAGCATAAACATGCCAAACGCTTACTCTTCAATCAGTAAGACTATCACCAGTATATAATAACAATAACACAACTAAGATCAATAACTATCAGGCGTATACAACACCAACAAAACACATGGTATCAATATAATCATGAACACACCAATTATCATAAACCGAATCAAAACCAAAACATGATATCTCAACAATCATGCACACCATCATTAGCAACATAAACATGCTTTTCATTCACGAAATACGAATACATCCATTCCTCATAGTTTCTCCGCTACATACACACCCATGTGCATCAGCCAATAATCACTTACTTCAGAAATTCGAATCATTTTCAAAATAATTTCAAGTTTTAGAAAATATTTTCATTTTATAAAATAGAGCATTAAATTTAAGAAATAACATCCAAAACGGCGCTCAAAACGGACTTACGGTTTGAAAGTTATGAATTTTCAAAGTTTGATATTTTTCAAAAAGTTGCTGCAGAACCCGGTTCCTGCCTATGTACAACCCGGTTCCTGAGTTCAAAAATTCACGTTTCTGGAAAAATGTATGGGGACCCGGTTCCGACACATACAGGAACCGGTTCCTGAGTGTATTTTTGCCTGTTTTCATAATTTTTCACTGTGGAACCCGATTCCTACCCACTGGAAACCGGTTCCTACGTCCTAAAAAGTCAAATTCTGCACTTTTGACAACATTTATTCATTCTCAACCAAAACCAAACATACCCATACGAATTGCAACATGAGAAACACCAAAATAAATCTATTTTTCACCATTATAACATCAAACCACAATATTCCATCATTCTTATTCATCAACTGACACTCTAATTGTTTTCGATCTATAATCCGACACAATAGGGATAATTCTACGGAACCCTAACATTCTAAACCGGGATTCCCTAACATACTATGATCATACCATTGAATATCTAAACCGATAATATGCATTAACTAATCAAAATCACCCCTTACCTTGTGAGTTCTTCGAATTCTGACACTTTAGGTTTTCTTCCTTCCTTTTCCTCTTCTCAACTTCACGTATTCTTGTTTTCTCCAAAATGACTCTTTCTTTTCTCTTTTCCTTATTTTATTCTTTTTATTCCTTTAACATAAATAAAATGAATTAAATAATGTGAGTAGAGTCTTTTACTCCTCACACCTTCACTTTACTCAACCCACCTCTGATAATTCCATTCTTTTATTCCATAATTAATCCCAATAAATCCAATATATTAATAAATTATATTCTCAATTAAATTAATAATTAAAAATTATAGTTATTTAATTATCGAATTATTTGGGGTGTCACAAGTCTCACCCTTACTTTACAATTTCAGATTAAAGTTAGCAGCTGAGGAGTTGGTGAGGATGGCTCTAGAGCTTATCATTTAAGTCCGCGTGTCAGTGTCATGCTCTGATTAGATTGTAACACTGGGGAACGTTAGTAGAGGAATTAGATAGTTGTTTAATTGTTTCTTTAATTTTGTTAGGAATAATAATGATTGGATTATTCCGTTTTGGTGATGATATTTTCCGCTGTGTAAGACATGATCTTAGTTTGACTAAACTATCTGAAAATTTGATCCTCAGTGTAGCATGGCTACTGTTTATTTGGAGTTTTATTTCTTTAATAATTGTGGCATCCCTGTTCCGTGTTAACTCTGATGAATTATGACTTTAACCATTGATATTATTAATATTATTCGGGGTATTTAGAAGGGGTGTTACAAGACTCATGCCTTGTAAGTTTATCGTAGGTCAGACCCAGGCCTTATAAAGCCCAGCCTAGCCTATCCTATTTCCACCCCAACCAACCATTATAGGATAAGGCATACCATATTGATAAGGATTAAAAGCTGACCCTGTACCCTCTACAAAGGGCCATCAATTTGGATCAAACGATGATATCCCTCATATAGGTTCAACTGTTGTGACAGCAGTCAATGAACCCTGAGCAACAGTTGATCTCACAGGAGATAAAATTGTCATGCTTTGTGTTGTGGCATTTACTGGTATAGCATCCACATTTTATGTAGAAATTTATGTATGTGCATGTGCTGAAATGTTTGCGCTAGATCCTGTCATTTCAGACTTTGACAAATGCTTACCACTCCTTAAATTCATACACTACAACACTAAAACGAAAATCAATTGACATAGTCCTACCAGGTATGCCAATTTGTTTACCTCTGCTTTTGGTAAACACTGTTGGTCTCTTACCAAAAATTTTACTAGCGAGATCGACCAGGGAATCTCAGTACTGTGTTAACTTTCAAGTGTTAATCTTTATAAAGTGTTTTTGAAGAAAGTTCGTGGGTTCGACCTCACGTCCAACGTATTTGTGTGATTGCAAAATAAACAAGATAAATTTATAAAATAGCAACGAAAGCGTTTAAAAATGTAAAGATAAATGACATAACATTAAAATTATTTAAGAAAATAGACGAGTTGATTCAAACATACATTGCCCTAGCCTGACTCATTTCGCTCGATCACTTAGTTACTCTGTGTGTTTAGAGTTAGGAATGTGAAAAGTTTGAACCCTTTACAAGATGCACTAAGTACTTTATTTATACTACATATTTGATAACTACTTCCAGACGGGCTTTCTTCCATTGGACGCAACGTGTATCCTGTAACTTCTTCCCACAAACTCACATTCATTATTCTTTGTTCTCTTTCCCTCCAAGAACCTTTCATTTGAATAAATTGAGTCGTCCTGAACATTTGGGCCTTTTTCGTTTTAAGACCCAATTGATTTTTTAGGTCGACCTTGCTAAAACTGGCTTTGTACCTTGTTCGACCATATCACTCAGTCGACCTCCATACAGTAATAAATACCAATAAATATAATAAATACAAAAAACCTTTTTGTATTATTTCCTCTCATTGGTTAGATTTTACTTTGTTAAAATCTTGGTCAACAGTTACATAAGACACCAAATTAATTAGAAGAGAAGTGTCACATCATAATAATTGTTTATATGTAGTTAGCTCATACGAGGAATTTTTTACCAGATTGCCACTGTTTGGAAAAAAAAGCTCCATAGTGCCACCATTCCACAAAAAAAATACCAAATTGCCACAAAAAAATGGGCTTCAGCACTGGGTCGTCCAAGCAATGGACGCACGGGCCCACTTTGCAATAATAATGCACCGGTTCGTCCAAGGGTGGGACGACCGGTTTATAGGTTTTTTTTTTCTTGTTTTTTTTCTTCTGATTATAAATATGAATTTATTTAATTGATTATTATTATTATTTTAATTGATTATTATATATTATGGATTTTAATATGAATTTTAATTGATTATTATTTTAATTGATTATTTAATATGATTTTTTTTTGTTTTATATATATTATTTAATTGATTAATATTATTTTATTATAATAAAAAAATTAAAAATATTTTTTTTGTTATTATATTTTTAATTTGTATTAATTATATTTATTTGTAATAATATAATTAAATATTTAAATAATAACATCCAACAATAATAAAATTTTATTTATTTAATAAAAATGCATTACATAGTTCACTTTCACTTTCTTCTTGGTGGTTGAAAAACATGTGAACCTGTGTAGCATCTAGTTGGGAATTTTTGGCGGCGTCCTCTTCCACGCGGTTCTGTTGGAGGATCATCTTCACTTGGAGGAGTACTATCGGATGATAAATTTTCTTCCTCTTGGTTTGATGGACCTTCTTCAGTAACGCGTTCAATGTCATCAACACCAAAGTCTGACATACTCAATAGTTGCTCATTTGTTAGATCAAAGTTGGATATGTGTTGAGGCACCGGTATGGTTGAGAGTGGAACATTAGATTCAAAAGGTGGACGATATACATTTTCAAACGATGGTGAATACAATGACGATGAACTCGGTGAGATCCAATATGAAGATCTATTTGGAGATGATGATGACAATGAGGTCAATCCTTCCCATACTCCAGACGTGCCACCGATGAACTTGTACAATCCACCTGTTCATATGACAAATGTATGTTTGGAGGCACAACCAGTTTCTATTTTTAGCAACTTGGCTCCCTATCACATGAGTGATAACTTAGAGCTTGGAATGGAGTTTGAAAACAAGGAAGTGTGCATGGCTTTTATGCAACAATGACATATAATCAATTGTCTTGACTATTGGGCATACAAATCTGATAATACAAGGTACATAATAAAGTGTAAAGACAAAACATGTCCATTCAAATGCAGAGCTTCGGTCCGTAAGAAGAACGCAAAATGGGTGATTGCTAAGCTACTTGGTCCACACACTTGTGCAACGCATTCCATGGGTCAGGACCACAGACAACTTACTTCAAATCTTGTAAGTCAAAGCATAAGGGAACTTGTTAATAGTGACCCTTCACTTAAAGTCAAGGTAACCATCGCTCATGTTATTGAAAAATTCGGGTACACAATATCATATAGGAAATCGTGGATTGCTAAGGTAAAGGCCATAGAATCATTGTATGGAAATTGGGAGACCTCTTACAACGATCTTCCACAATGGTTGTTGATTATGAAAACCTACCTCCCAGGTACCGTTATAGATTTGCAAACACTACCTGCGATTTCAAATGAAGGAACACAGTTGGGTGACAGAAGGATATTCCATAGGCTATTTTGGGCATTTCAACCTTGTATCGGAGGTTTTGCTTATTGCAAGCCTATTAGGTGTCGACGGAACATGGTTGTATGGGAAGTATAGAGGCACCTTGTTGATGGTTGTCGCACAGGATGGGAATGGTAACATTTTTCCAATAGCTTTTGCAATAGTTGAAGGTGAGACAAAGGATGCTTGGAGTTTCTTCTTGAGGAATTTGAGAAGGCATGTGACACCTCGAGCCAACTTGTGTCTTATATCTGACAGGCATGCATCAATCAAGAGTGCATATGAAAACCCTGAAAATGGATGGCAACAATCTCCAACTACACATGTGTACTGCATAAGACACATAGCGCAAAACTTCATGCGTGAGATTAAGGACAACGAACGCAAAAATTTATCAACATGGGTAAGAATCGCAATTAAACTTACTACTTGTAGTTCAATATTTTGGATTTTTTTTGACAATTGTTACAACAGGATATGCGTTGACGGAGGCATCATTTAATTACTACGGAGGTGAAATACGTAGAGCAAATAAGGATGCCATAAGGTGGATAGGCAACATTCCTCGAGAGAAATGGGCAAGGGCATATGACAGTGGACAACGATGGGGACACATGACAACTAATCTTGCAGAATCATTGAACTCAGTTCTTAAGGATACTCGTAATCTTCCAATCACAGCTTTGGTTAAGGCAACATACTTTCGAATGGGATCTTTGTTTGGGAAACTAGGTCATTAGTGGGCACAACTGTTGGCTTCTGGTCAAACCTATACAGCTACATGCATCAAGGGATTGGCACAAGAAGTTATTGAAGCAAACAGTCATAATGTCATGCAATTCGATCGTGAAAGATTCTATTTCATGGTGGCTGAAAGAATAAACCGGCGCGACGGTCGACCATTAGGTACTTTGAGTTTTGATCTTAGGAAGCGAGTATGTGATTGTGGAAAATTTCAAGCTTTTCACTTGCCCTGCTCCCATGCTATCACAACATGTGCTAGTATACGACAAGACTACACCATGTACATACCTGAGGTGTTCACAATTCTTAATGTTTTTAAAGTCTACCAGGAAAGCTTCCTTGGACTACCACATGAGGAAAATTGGCCACAATATAGAGGACTTACACTCTGCCATGACGATAATATGCGAAGGAAAAAGAAAGGTCGCCCAAATAGTACTCGCATATGAACTGAAATGGATGAATGTGAAAAACAAAAGAGGTTGTGTGGGATCTGTCGTGAAGTAGGTCATATACGTAGCAAATGTCCGAATGTAGCTGGCCCGTCTAATAGGCCTTAGTGTTTTCATAAATATTTTAGCAATGTAATATCAACCAATGTAATGTCATGTCTTTATAATGGTTCCTTTCATTTCAAATTCAACAGACAACAAACAACAACAACAACAACAACAAACAACAACAACCTAAGAACAAATAATGACACAATAAACTGATAAAACGACCAAGAACGCAACAGATCTACGCGATTATAACAATCAACACAATCGGATCCTCCGATGTTAGCATCATCATAAGGACACAGGCGTCGTTATGCACAAGTCTTAAAGACGGAGTTTCTCCATTTGGGCCGGCAACCATAACTTTTCTCTCAATTTTAACGATCTTCTCACCATCAACAATCTATTCGTCTAACCCACGATTCAATTCCCTCTTCAAATGCTCCAACGTCTGCGTGTTCCAAAGCAACATCTTCATCGGAGGCTTTATTGGTGAATAAATCACATAAGCATCTCTTTTCATGAACGGAAAAGTTGGAAGTGGTTCCTCTGACCCTGATGATGGACGTGTTTGTCTCAAGAATTCAGACATACTTACAAGCGAGATAACTATTTTGGTGCGAGAAAGAGATGAGCACGCTTGACCTCTTTATAACAAATAAAAATATATTAAAATATTATTCGATTCGTACGTTGGATGGGCGAACCTGACACACTTTTTTCAATATGTGACATTTTCGTAAAAAAATTTCAAACTGTATCGAAATGATAATATAATAAATAATTTTTTTTTTAAAAAAAATATTCTTTGAAATATTCAATTATATTATTACAAATAAATATAATTAATACAAATTAAAAATATAATAAAAAACTATTTTTAATATTTTTATTATATTAAAATAATATTAATCAATTAAATAATATATATAAAAACTAATTTATATAAATAAATTCATATTTATAATCAGAAAAAAAAAAAACAAAAAAAAAACCTATAAACCGGTCGTCCCACTCTTAGACGAACCGGTGTATTATTATTGCAAAGTGGGCCCGTGCGTCCATTACTTGGACGACCAATACTTAAGTCTATTTTTTTTCGTGGCAATTTAGTTGTTTTTTTTTAAATGATGGCACTATGGAGTTTTTTTCCAAACAGTGACTATCTAGTAAAAAATTCTCATAAGAGTGCATGAAACTAGTACACCATAACAATGTTAGACTAAACCATTGCATATCTAAACTCATGTAAACTATGTCGTAGATCTTTATTAATTGATTTGACATATTTTCACCTCAACTAATTAGGTAACCTCCACAAACTAGTAAGTATTTATTGAAAAACTAGTGAATAAACTATTTGATATTCATAAATTTCGGTTGAAATGATTTTTCATTTTTAATTTATTTTAAAATAAGGCAAATGGTAACTAATGCCAAGAGCACTGATTAAGAATCTTTTATTACAACGTTAATCTACTAGATTATTAATAGATGTTTTTAACACAACAAAAAAATTGAAACATTTTAAATCATAATAAAAAATGGACCGTTAGTATATTATTACCTTGTATTTTCAATTAATTTCGTTGAATGTCCAGATACTCATCGTATATTATTTTCAATTCCACCAGTTTATTAATTTCAAGATATACTACTTTTTTTTCTTTTCATAACTAGTTTAAAGTATTATATAAGGATCAAGTGTATGTATATACTTGTATTGACTGCTCTGATCAGTTTTGAAGGTACATGTTCTATTTTTTAATTTTTTTAATTTAAAATATGTCCTATTTGTTTATTTTGTTTAGAATATGATATTTATTTATTTATTTTAATATTATATGTGTTTCTATTTATTTGTTTTTGTGAAATATTATGTTTTTTTAAATTTAATACTTTTATTTTATTCTTTAACATTTACAATAAAATTTTATAATTTTTTTATATTATTTTTATTTATAGATAATTATAAACAAGGACATAATATTGTTACATGTCCCCTAAAAAAAAGACAAGCAAGAAAAAGAAAAATTGTACATGCGCAAATTTAAATCTAACTACTTTCAAAAATTTAGGTACACATTTATTATAAAAATTTATTAAAATTTTAATTTTAATAAGACAAAATATATTTGCTATTAATTAATATTAATTTTTTTACTTATTTTTTTTTAATAGGAATATGTTGCTGATATATTATGGTTGATAGAAATTGAAGTTGGTGATACACAAAATTAGATCATATTTTGTTGAATTATTTTTTTTACTTTATTAAAATATTTAAACCTTTGTATTAATATTTAAATTGATATGAAATTTTATTTGAAGTTTTTAATTTTAATTTTATTTTATTGTTAGTTTATTATGGTTTTTTTAAATAAATTTTTTGTTTAGAATTTAAACCCATATGCTTTATTTTTGTGTATAAGTTACTATGAGAGAGAAAGTAAATGAATAAATTAATTTAAAGTTACATATATTTAATTGTTGTCTATTTCTAAAAAGTAAAAATATAGTTAAGGATCATTTAATGTTGTTTATCCAATGCCGCCGGGGCACCGGGTATGGGGTAAATATCATTGTTAGATAGTCCTACTCAATAAATTCAAGAGTACAATCCATGTACCGTAATGTTTACTAGTAACTATTTAAATATAATAATTAAAACAACCATAATCTGTCCAAAAAAAAACTTGGGTAGCGTTATTTTGAATATATAAAATTTAAGCAACATCGTATATCAATTGTATATTAATGTTTTTATCTCTTTCTTACATTTTTATTTTTATATTTATACAAAATTTAACAATTAAAATATTTAAAATTTATATTAGACACATTTTTAACACCCAAATTTAAGTGTATATCATTTTTCAAAAACTTTAGCAACCCAATCTAACGTTCGAATTATATAAAGACAGTGTCCTTTTGAGTAAAACCAACGGTAAGCATCAACAAATCCAATTAAATTCCTATACTATTCAACAAAACGAACATTTATTTTTTATTAATTCTAAGTTGTTTAGTTTTTCAAAAATAATTCATTCCCTATTCAACAAAGTGAACGTTTATTTGTCGTAGAGTCCCTCTAATCTCACATGAAATTGACCGAAACACTGCAGAAAACACGTAGGAACTCGAATCGAATCTAATAAAAGAAACACCACACAGTCCCACACACTATTTCATCGAATCTATCGCACCGGCAACCCGTACCAACATAAAAACGGTCGTGTTTCTTTGGCCAGCGTGTAATCATCATTCACTGGGTCCCTTTCCCTTCCCAGCAGCATCTCCATCATCATGCTTCATGCATATAAAATGACACATCTCTCTTCTTCTCTCATTCATTCCCATCTCACCATGCATCGTCTACTCATTCTCACCATCTCACTCACAACACTACTTGCACTTACAGACGCCAGCTCCATTGGAGTAAACTACGGTCGCATAGCCAACAACCTTCCCTCAGCCTTCAAAGTCGTAAAACTCCTCAAATCACAAGGAATCACCCGCGTCAAACTCTTCGACACAGACCGTGCCGTTCTCCGGGCACTATCCGGCACCGGAATCAAAGTAACCGTCAACCTCCCCAACGAACAACTCTTCCTCACAGCCAAGAAACTCTCCTACGCACTCGCATGGCTCAACAAAAACATCCTCGCCTACCAACCCCACACACTCATCGAATCCATCGCAGTCGGCAACGAAGTCTTCGTCGACCCACACAACACCACCAAGTACCTTATCCCCGCCATGAGAAACATTCACAAAGCACTCGTCAAGAACAATCTTCATAACTCCATCAAAATCTCCTCCCCCATCGCACTCTCCGCTCTCGGTTCATCCTATCCATCTTCCACCGGTTCATTTAAACCGGAGCTAATCGAACCAGTTATAAAACCCATGCTTGATTTCATCCGCGAAACCTCGTCGTATTTAATGGTCAATGTGTACCCGTTTTTCGCTTACGAGTCAAACGCTGACGTCATTTCTCTAGACTACGCTTTGTTTCGTGAGAACCCGGGTAATGTGGATCCGGGTAACGGGTTAAAGTATTATAACATCTTTGATGCTCAAATCGACGCCGTTTTTGCGGCGCTTTCGGATCTTAAATACGACGACGTTAAGATCGTTGTGAGTGAGACAGGCTGGCCTTCGAAAGGAGATAGTGATGAGGTGGGTGCGTCCCCACAGAACGCTGCTGCGTACAACGGTAACCTTGTTAAAAAGATTCTCACTAATGGTGGGACCCCCTTGAGGCCTAATGCGAATCTAACCGTTTATTTGTTTGCGCTTTTTAATGAAAATGGGAAGGTGGGACCTACGTCGGAGAGAAATTTTGGAATGTTTTACCCTAATATGGAGAAGGTTTACGATGTTCCGTTTACGGTGGAGGGATGGAAGAGAACCTAGTTGAGCTGAAATTTGTTTCAACGGATTTTGGATTGGATTGGATTGTATTATTTAGTAATCTTGGTTTTACTTTAAATTTGTTTGTATCAATTAAATTTATTTGTAAGTAAAATTTGCTTGCATTTTGTAATTCATACTAGATTGAGTACTAGAATGTTACTCATCACCTCATATGTGTTATAGGCATCATATAATTTATTAGGTTACATCATATAGGCATCATATAAATTTGTGTCTAACCTATTAAATACTAGAATGTTACTCATGGCCTTATCATGTTAAGAAATTTGTATTTGCTTTTAATATGGTATATTTGTGTCTAACCTAAAAAATTAAATTATTTTTTTTGAAGTGGCATTAGTTTTTGTATAATATTTATTTTATTTTAATCAATAAATTATTTTTATTTAATAAAATAAATTTTATTTTTAAATATCAATATTTTAAATATTTTAATTTTTTATATGATTATTTAACATGATTAAATATATATGACAATGAAAAAATTTAAGTACACGCAAACATAATAGTTTTACAAATAATCAGTCACTTTTTTATTAATTAAAAAAACAAAAATTTAATATTCTTTCTTCTTTATAATCATAACCATCTCATGATAATAATTTAAAAATAAATTTAATTTTAAATAAATTTAATGTTTTTATTTTATTTTTATTGGTTGTTTGTAACTGATGGGCAAAATAGCAAGTGTATTATTTTGCCTTACATAATAATAGTAAAAAAATTTCGGATATCGATCTTGAGGACTACGTGTAGTATCGAGTTTAATGTGTGGTTCAATAAACAAAAACTCAACTTTGAGATTTGGTTTTTGAGTTTTAACATTGACAGAAATAAAAACTATGCAAAATGTAAATTATGACTTTTTAGTTATGTTCATGCATAAAATCCATTATCCGAGGTATGATGATTAATTAAGGATTTCCAATTATACACCGGTTCTTTAGAGGAGCCTTATCCGGGTTTTGGAGTCGGAAGAACTAACGAGCATATCACCTAAAAATGAAGAAGCTCTCACCCGACATACACTCCGGGTCCATGAAGTTATGAACAACCCGACAATTGTGGGGGCATTATGCATAAGTCGGGCCATTAAAGATGTAATTGTCGTTTTAAGTTTGACGACGCGCGTTACTTTATGCTTCATCATTGAATGACGGCGGAGGTTACAGATAATTAAGGTAGCTTAGTTACACTTGATGAAGGGGCACGGAAGTTACAGACAATGTTTAAAGAGGTCTTGGCACTTTTATATAAAGGGCTCCCGAATGAGGGATAAATAAGACATATAGCTTGGAACACAAGCCACCTAACTTGTAGCTCTGAATCCCTAAACTTACTTAGAAAGTTTTTCTAGCAAGAACATTTGACGCCCACCGTGGGGCCTTGGTAAAACATTCCAGGCCACCACATTAGAATCACAAACATGTCTATGACACCAGAACATGACCAGCCCCACCAGACTTAGCACAACTGCTGGCCATGATTAATGACTTGCATCAACAGAATGATACTCTACAAGACAGCGTCTAAGTTATCCAACAAAAGAGCATAGACGAAATTGTTGACCAAGAGACAGAGCTCTTGGAGCCACAACCTCTATCCCAGGCTATCTGGGACGATCAAGTCCCAGAAATCTTTAAGCCTCCTGTTCTGGCAGCCTATGACCGAAAAACAGACCCTCAGGAGCACATCATTTTTGTCAACAATGTCATGGCCTTGATTAGGGCCAGGGATTCTTTGAAGTGTAAGTTGATGGCTAGCACCTTCAAGGAGTCCGCATTAAGGTGGTACATGGGTCTACCCCGACTCTCCGTCGTCAACTATCAAGACTTTAATAAGAAGATAATCCAACAGTTCTCGGCAAATCGTCACTGAAAGATGGTTAACACATCACTCTTTAGCGTCAGGCAGCTTCCATCGAAATCATTGAGGGATTACATGGCACGATCAATGAGGAAACCATAAAGGTTTCCCATCCTAACCAGAAAATCTTTGTGGTCGCGTTTCAGCACGGGCTCCGGCTGGGCAATTCAACGAGTCCCTGGCTTAGAAACCAGCGACGAGCATGGACGAGATTATCACCCGCGCATAATGCTATGTGAAGGGTGAAGAGAGAAACATGGAAAAAAGAACCTGGGATGCTAAATAAAGGGGTAAGGCTGGGAAGAGAGCTTCGGACATAAGGCTCGACCTCGCGATAATCCACCTCTGAGGGAGCAACCCTAGGAAAGGCGGACCCAACAGTCCTCTTGTCGACCTTTGAAGCCAGATGAATCCTTTACACCCTTAAATGCAAGCAAGGAAGAAATCTGGAGAGATGTGAACCACCTGAACTTATTTGTTGCACAGTGAAGACCTCATAGATGCAGAAGCATGTTGTGCTTACCATAGGATCCGGGGACATACGACAGAAAATTGCACGCAATTGTGCAGGGAGATAGAACAATTGATCCAAATGGGCAAACTTTTGTCTTATGTCAAACACAACCCGGAGTAGTCCGACAAGTGCAGTCCGTCACCGAATAGAGATGGCACCTCTGGATCACCTTCTAAGAAGAAAGGAAAGGCAGCTGAAGAGGTTCGCGAAGCAAGACTTACCCGGTACACCCTCAACATTATCTTTGGTGGATTCGTTGGAGGTGGTTCCACTAGCTCAGCCCGAAAAAGGTATGCTCGGGGAGTGATGCATGTAGCACAAGTCAGACCACCCGATAGCGATCCCAGGATTGTAGCCTTTTCCCGGGAAGATGCTAAAGGAATTCAGCCTCACGAGGATGATCTCATGGTAATCAAAGTGCAAATTAGAGACTGGGGTGTCAAAAGAGTCCTTGTGTCCCATGAAGCTCAACTGATGTCATGTATTGGGAAGTCTTCAAAGGAATGGATTTCGACCCCAAGGAGTTGTTGCCTTTCAATGGAACCTTGGCGGGTTTGTTTTTACGAACAGGTGCAGGTCCTGGGCCATCTTCCTGTGCTAACCACGTTCGAGACAAATGAAAATTCCAAGGATGTTCGGGTCCGGTATCCGGTTGTTAATGCATCATCGCCATACAACATCATCATTGGTCAGCCGACTTTTAACACTCTGGAGGAAGCCCAGTCAACATTGTACCTCACCATGAAGTATCTGTTAGGTGAGGGTCGGGTTGGGGTAGTCCGGGGAGACCAAGGTTTGGCCAGGAAGTGTTACAAAGACAACATGAAGATTAAGTGGAAACCGGTGACGATTGATGAGTCGGTGGACCACAAGGTTATTATGGTTGATATTCATCCTAGAGAAGATCCCCATGAATATAGTCTGGCTCCCCAAGAGGAAACAAAAGAAGTACAAATTGGTTCTCAACCTTCTGAAATTACCCATTTGGGTACGCAATTATCCATGGAGGAGGAAACTGAGATAATTGAGATTTTGAGGAGGAATGTTGATCTCTTCGCCTGGAAGCCCGCGGACATGCCCGGAATTGACCCGAGTGTCATGTGTCATCACTTAGCCCTGGATCCTGATGTAAAGCATGTGTCTCAGCGCAAGCAGAAGAGTGGTGAAGAGAAGAGGAAAGCAATCATGGAGGAAGTCGATAAATTGATGAAGGTCAAGTTCATTGGGGAAGTACAATACCCAACTTGGCTATCTAACATGGCCATGGTTAAGAAAAAGACCGAGAAGTGGAGGATGTGCGTAGATTTCACAAATCTCAACAAAGCTTGCCTGAAAGATCCTTATCCGCTCCCACACATAGATCGGTTTATAGATGGAGCTTTTGGCTTCCAACTTTTGAGTTTCTTGGATGCTCACTCCATATACAATTAAATCAAAATGAACCCGACAAATGCACCAAAGACGACTTTCATGACGGACCGAAGTAACTACTATTACGAGGTGATGCCATTCGATTTGAAGAACGTTGGTGCAACCTATCAAAGACTTATGGATATGGTATTCGCTCCACAGATCGGACGAAATATAGAAGTTTATGTTGAAGATGTGGTTATTAAAATAATTAATGACCGAAAGAATGTGCTAGATTTGGAAGAAACTTTTACAGTAATACGGAAATACAATATGCGCCTGAACCCGGACAAGTGTACATTCGGGGTGCAGGCCGAGAAGTTTTTGGGTTTTATGTTAACCAGTCAGGGAATAGAGGCCAATCTTGATAAGTGCCCAGCGGTTATTGACATGAGGATCCCGAGTACTGTTCGTGAGGTCCAGCAGCTAACAGGCCAGCTGGTATCCTTATCTCGATTTCTGTCTTATGCATGTGACAAATCAATTCATTTCTTTGTGGCAATCAGAAAGAAGGATGACTTCGAGTGGACGGACGCATGTGAAAAAGCATTATAGGGGGTAAAGCAATTTATGTCAGCTCCCATAGTGTTGACAAGACCAAAGGAAAATGAGCCATTGGTGCTATACCTCGATGTCTCAGATAGTGTTATTAGCTCAGTGTTAGTTCAAGATGGGGGAGGCTAGAGAGCAACCAATTTACTTTATTAGCAAGGTGTTAAAGGGAGCAGAGTTAAGATATCAGAAGATTGAGCACCTAGCTTTGGAGCTAGTAACAACTGCACAAAAATTAAGACATTACTCCCAGGGTCATCCCATCCTGGTGAAGACGAATTTTCCCCTGAAGCAAATATTCAAAAAGTCGGACCTAGCCGGGAAAATGGTGTCCTGGGCGGTGGAGCTCTCTGAGTACGACATTGAGTTCACCCCTCGCACCAACATAAAATCCCAGGTGCTAGTAGATTTTGAAGTGGAATTGAGTTCCCCGTCAGGGGAAGAAATGACCATGAAGTGGATCCTCTTCGTAGATGGTTCATCAAATTTAAAAGGTAGCGGGGTTGGCGTAGTCCTAAAAGGTCCAGGAGATATAATTTTGGAGTACTCTCTTCGGTTTGGTTTCTAAACTAGCAACAACCAAGTCGAGTATGAGGCCCTTATAGCAGGCATGAAATTAGCTCTGGAGGTCGGAGTAGCACACTTGCTCGTCCGCACGGACTCTCAATTGGTGGTCGGGAAGGTAAGAGGAAGTTTTCTGATGAAAGATATTGTGCTTATAAAGTACGTTTAGCAGGTGTTACATTTTTCAAAGAAGTTCCAAAGCTTTGAGATTTGTCACATTTCTAGAGAAGACAATGTCTGAGCCGACCTCCTTGCTCGTTTGGCTAGTACGAAAGGGTCGAGAATGAACAAAACTGTAATTCAAGAAACTTTGGTGTTGCCAAGCATTGAAAAAGAAGAAATGTTGGCCATAAATGAAGAAATGGGATGGATGACTCCAATTATCAAGTATCTCTGTAACACGGTGGGAAAACTGAATTATTTGTTTTGCGTTTTATCGCAAATGTTGCAGTTAGTAAGAGTCGCCACCGACTTTTCTTTTATCTAATGAATGAAAGGTGAAAAGAACATGAATGACCTTTTATCGATTATGAGTTCGGGGGGTAATTATGAGAAGGGAAAGTATTAGCACCCTTTCCATCCGTAGTTATCTACGGGCTCTTAATTGTTTAGCCCACCTTTTGAAAACTTGCTTTTGTGTGTGTGCGATTTGTTTGAAAATATTTTGACTTTGACTTTGTAATGATTCTTGTAGAAGGGTCATTGGGTAGTTTGATTAAGTGAGGAGGTGTAAACAGAGAAGGTTTAGCTCCTAATTAATACTGCTAATAGTGAACTTCATCCTTGGCTTAGAAGCCCCCAGACGTAGGTTGGTTAGAACCGAACTGGGTTAACAACTCTATGTGTTTTTATTGCTTTTTGCACTATTAAATTCTGTTTTGGTTAGCTGTGTTCAAAGCAGATATAAGTGTCGTGAAATTACCTTCGACATCTCATATCTGATACCAGAATTTCAATGTAGTTTGGAATAATGATAGGGAGGATCTTGATAGGATCAGTGTGAAATCTTATTATAACTGGCTTAATTGGTTTGATGCACGCAAAATTCATGCTTCGAATAATGGTAGTCACTATTCGTTAACTTGGATCCCTCCAAGAGAAGATTGGGTGAAATGTAATATTGATGTTGGTTTTGATAGTCACCATAGAACTACTAATAGGGGTTGGTGTCTCCGCGATAATTTGAGAAGATTCATTAGTGCATGACTTTCTTGGGATGTGGGCATTATGTCCAGTATCGAAGGTGAAGCCTTGGCACTGAAAGAGGTTGTCAAGTTGTTGGTAACATGAACCTGGATAATGTGATTTTCGAAAGTGATTCTCAATTGTTGATTCAAAGCATTAATTCTAATGCTTATGGTAGTTTTGAGTTTAGTTTTACATTCCATTCTATCAAAGGGTTGTTAAGTCGTATTTCAAACTTTAAGGTACATTTATTAAGCGTCAAGCGAATACAGTTGCCGACTCGTTAGTGAAGGCGGCTAATTATTGGTCTAGGCGTAGTTTCATTATTGACATTCCTCCTTGTATTGATTTTCATTTGATTAATGAGATGAGTTAACTTTGTTATTGTAAAAAAAAACATATAAATTATCATAGTTGAGTTGTTAAAATTTAGGTCTCTTTTTCTTTCAGTACATTTTAAAGACCTCATTTTAAAATTTTCTTTAGGCCTCCAGTTTGAGCTGACCCTGATTAATGCTTAATTAACACAAGAGAAGAAAGTATAATGCAATGCTGAATGGTGAGAATTTAGCTCGCTACCCCCCCCCCCCAAATTTTATCTGCCACCCCTCCAAGGGTATGATTTTACCATCACACCCTTGTGAACAATCACTATTGTTTCAAAAATTGAATTTTATCGGAAATTTCAATATATTTCAGAATTTTCAAAAAAAAAATCGAAAATTGGGGGGCAGTATCGAAAATTTTAAAAAATACCTAAAATTTACAAAATTTCTTGTATATTTCAGAATTAAAAAAAAACACCAAAATTTTGGAGGGTGGTATTGAAAATTTACGAAATTTCCAATAAATACAAATTTTTTTCAATTTTTTTTAGTAATACCGGAAATTTTAATGTATTTGAAATTTTCGATATGACAAAAAAATTTATTTATTCATTTTTAAAAAAATTCTAGAAATTTTGTGGGAGTACCAGAAATTTCACAAAATCTATCAAAAAATTTGTTGGGAGTATCGAAAATTTCAAAAAGGATAATTTTGAAATAATTTTTTTTAAAGGGTGAGAAATATAATTTGGGGGTCGCAAGATAATTTCTCATAAACAATTGAGAATGAATAGTATTATCCAATTTCTAATCAAATGTACTTATGAAAAGAATCCCACATTGACCAAATGAAAATAAGTACGGGTGTTTATATATCAACGTTTTGATACGATGTTCATTGTGCTTAGTAACACAAGCATGTAACCCAAGTGGGGGTAATTATATGTAGGGAGAGGTTGTGTTGGCTGACTGATGACACTCTTCGTTGTCTGGCATCTTTGATGACATAAGAGAAGTCCCTATCTGGATATCTAACTTTTGAGAGCAATGCTTGGTCCTCCCTCACTTTGGCAGAGTGGATTGCCTTCAACCAACATAGACAAATCCACCTTCATTTTTTTAATTTTTTTTAAAACTCCACACTGCCTGAACTGATTGGATATGTGAGAATATTGTATAGAGTAAAACATGGAATTTATGTGAAGCATTGAAATGTCAAATCTTGGGGAGTTTGTGTTACTTCCTGCAGATGGAATTCATCAACACTAGAAAATGTGTTTTATTTAACAAGAAATATGTTATATTGAAAATGTTTAGAATGTTGTCTTGCAATCCATAAAATCACACAATTAAAAAAGCTACTTGCTTATCTTGTGTGGAATGAAACAAATTGAACATATACTAATTCTCAAGTCTCTATGCAGACAAAAAACCTGCTTACTTTTATCACCTACTCTGTCAATAACATAAAATTTTGATACATTAAACTATAGTCATTGGTTCATATTAAACTGATTAGTATGGAAAAAAATAACTATAGTCACTTGAGATGACACATGGGAACCGAAAAATAATTACTTCAAATATAGTGAAGCATGTTTAGTCATACTCATACTGCTAACACAGAACTTCCAACATAACAAAGAAAGAAACTTGTACTAGTGAAACCTTTATTAAGGGGATTTTAACTTCATGGATCACTGAGAATTTTTGAAACTATGATGTTATGTTGGAAATGATGTTATTCAAGGTTATTCTCCTTCAAAGAATACCTCTAAGTCTAACCATCAAGGGTATGTAACAATGAATTGGGTCTAAAATGAGTTATATATGTTTTTTTATCATGAAAATTTACAAAATATGGTATGCATATGCAATATGCAGGAATCAGGATGTTGAAGATTTCTTAACTCACCCCATGTCTTTCTTATCCACCCATGTGAAATTCCATTTTTATTCCCGAAAACCGGAAATAAATTTTCGGTTAGCTCCCTATTCAACGACTCTTCAGATTGGGTGCAAACCGGAAATTTACTTACAATATGCTACCAGAAATAAATTTCCAGTATCTTGATACACTTAATCGCGCCAGAACCTTTCCCCTCCCCATAACAACAAAATTTTAAAAACTCTATCAAAACCCTCTCTTTCCCTTCTCACCAAAATCAAATTTTCTCTCAAACAATCAACACAAATCATCAAGCATTGCATAAACACAACAAGTAAATGAATTAATCAATTAACAACCAACTCTCAATCAATCAAGTAAGTGATTTACTCATTTTTAGAGTTTATGTAAAATTGATTGAAATCAGTGAAATAGAGCTTTAAATGTGTTGTTTTTTGTAGTTTACATCATTTAGGGTCATTATAATACTATTTGTAAACTGTTTTTGACGACCAATCCGTGTATTTTGAGGCATTTGAGATTTTGGGGTGGAGGCTTCCGCTGTGTTGTTTCGCAGAGGAAACTGAAAGTTTATTTCCGGTTTCATGGGATGAATAAAATCGGAAATAAATTTCCGGTTTCATGGGAGGAACAAAACCGGAAATAAATTTCTGGTATCTGTCTGCATAATTTTCCCCCCATTTTTTCCTCTATGAGTCATATATTAACGTTTCGTTCTTGTTTCTACAAGAGATATGTCTGAGTGAGAATCACGTTTGAGGCATGACCGAGTTACACAACATGCTTCTTTGCAGCGAGAGAGGAGTCAAGCCACACAACCTCCGAGGGCTCATGCTACACAGCCTCCGTCGACATCCAGACAGGCTATGTCTGAGGCCCATTGTGCTCCTTCGAATGCTACACCTTATACTTCTTTCTTCCGTGGAAGACACGAGTCTCCAGTCTATCTCTCCCCGCATCCGTCATACCACAAACACATATCTTCACCATCCTCACCACCGCAAATTTTTGAGACGGGGTCCACATCTGTTACACAAGGGGGGGGGGGGCATCTGATCCTACACCCCCAGCGACACCTACAGAGGTCCCTCAGGTCTTTGGAGGGGGGCCTTCTGACTTATCCGTGCTCACGCTTTATTCCACCCATGTCGTTTGACATTTATGGGATGAAGAGGTACGAAAATTACATTTATGTTTCATTTATTAATTATGTTATATTATGAATTCTAACAGTGTGTTTTTTCTTGCAGGATTGCGATACACTTAAGGTCATCAACCATGGGAGGAAGATCGGTAAGCTAACTCCCCCTCTCGAGCCATGGTTTGATGAGCTACTGCTGACTATAGGGTTGAGAGACTTGACCCTCTATGGATATAGCGTGGTCAACTGGGGGATGACCAACGCTTTTGTAGAGAGGTGGCACGAGGATACGTCTTCGTTTCATCTACCACATGGAGAGATGACGATCACACTCAATGACGTCGCTTGTCTACTTCACCTGCCGATCAAAGTGTAGTTTTTGGATCATGAGAAGGTGGAGAAAGACGAGGCGATTGAGATGTTGGTTGAGAGGTTGGGGGTTACCTTGGAGGAGGCCTTGAAGGAGGTTGATAAGACATGTGGCAGCCACATGAGGTATAGTTGGCTGAAGATTGTTTTTGATCAAAAGGTTGTGCATGCTACTACTGTTGATGGTGATTCCGAGCAGGTTACACTTCATAGGGGAAGCCATGTGAGCATACCTCTTGTATCTTGTTAGGACCCAGATATTTGTGGACATTAGTGCCACCTACACTTACGTCATGTACCTCAGATTCTTTGCTGATTTAGAGCAGGCCAGTGGGTGGAACTGATGGGCTGCTTGCTTGGTTTACTTGTATACGAAGTTGACGGAGGCGACTAGGTGGAAGACGAGGCAGATCACGAACATCATGATCCTTTTGACGGTATAAATTTTTTTCTCTTAACTTCAATTTTTAATTATTTTGATTTTGAAACTAAATGATATAATTTTGATATTTCAGGGATGGATCCTGCAATAATTCCCACAGATTTCAGGATGGTCATTTGCTGAGGGTTATACCGAGCAGATGCCTCGTACATGTGCATATGAGCCGCTCAAAGGCAACTAGGCGACATTGGTGTATCGAGTTTATCTGGACCGGGTTGTGCATGAGGACATCTACTTCAGTGCCTACGCCGACCACCGTTAGACGATAGCTTTTGATGAGGTGTCTATGTTTACAGGTTGGTTGGCCCGCGATACTCGGAAGATTACTCCTTATATACCCGAGCGAGTGATGCGTCAGTTCAGGTATATTTAGACGATTCCTCGGCATCCTGCTTTATCAGCTCCTCCGACAATGAAGAGGAGCGAGATGAATGAGATTTTTGATGATCTTGAGAGTCATCTCGTCCCTAACGAGGCCAAAAGTACCGTGGCTCCAGACGACTGGAGTTACGCGTATAGTTACATGTTGTGGTTCTTTAGGATTTCCCATTTATACCTGATACGGGAAGCTCCAAGGGACCCATCCATGCCGACTCATCAGGAGATCCCGGAGGAGGAGCAGGCGACGAGGGATCATGCCCATGACGTGCTGCCTAGGTGCCGCCGTATCATGGAGCTTGCTAGGGATGACATCGACAGAGGGCTGATTCCTGACGGATCCGATGTTAGAGGCGTTTTGGAGGCCATCGTGACTGATGCGTTACAGTGTGGGAGAAGAAGAAGAAGATTAGGGATTCCACGTTTTGATTCCTTCTCTGGGATTTTATTTTGTCTTCTACCCAAAGGGTATTCATGCCCAAGCAAAATAGTAATACACATGTGGAATTAAAATTTAATGAAAATATCAGGAAAAACATTGACACATAGGCAATTTTGATGACTTGGCCTGACAAAGGTTTTATGAGTGACTTTTTTCAAATGTTGGGATAATTTATGTGACTTTTTTTTACAGTGGAGTTTTTCGGAAAGGCCATATATAGCAGGGGTAAAAAGGTATTAACCCAAAATAATAACACTTGGTGGCGGCTTGCAATAAGTTCAAAAAACAGGATTTCGTGTAATTTTTATAAGTGGTTCAAAAACCCTTATCTTTGTATTTCATCCATGGTTGTTTTCATATTTTTTTTCTTGATCTGTTGTTTTTTCTTGTAAAGGTTGGAATATCCTTAATATTCATTTCCCCTAATGAAGAAAAAGGTAATTTTGCATACTACATATCTAATATCATAATTATGCTGCAGAACTTGACATTTTTTTGTGTGCAGAGGAAAACACCAAGGAATAAGAAACCAGCCTTTGCTACTGATGGTGAACCTAAATCAAGTACTGCTATAGGTGTGGATCCTTTAAATGAAGCTGAGCTTGATGAACTACTAGATAAGATGATGACAACATATGAAGTTCAGTAATCTCAAGTCTGCAACCTAGCTCCAGTGCCCACACCAAATGAAGGAGAAAATGCACAAACTGAGAATGTTGATTCTATTGTGTTTACACCAGTTGAAGAACATACTACACTACCTGAACCAAGTCAGAAGAAGAAAAGGAAGTTAGGCAAAACTGTTGATAAGAAGAAAAAAGCTGATACTCAAGCACTTAAAAGGAGCAGTGACATGTTGAGAGTTGTTGGTTTGACTAAGAAATATGATGGGCCTGGTTCAAAATCTAATGCACCACTGGTTATTGATGAAGAATAAGAGGATACTGTTAAGGGGAAATGAGTATGGGAAGATATTTCTAGGAGAATGACTCATTAGACATAACCATGTTTATTTTGTATTGTTTTGGAACAAATTATGCTTGTATTGTTTTGGAACAAGCTATGCTTATATGTTTATTTAGTATTGTTTTGGAACAAGTTATGCACATAATGTGCCCTTTTTGGAATAATTGTCTGTTATGCACATAATGTGCCTTATTTTGTAAACCTCATTCTGTAAGACAGAATTATGTATGACAAAATTCTGATATGATTTTACATTACATATGGTTTTCATTACTTCAAAACAAATAAAATACAACATAATACATTGACATAACACAAAATCAAACTTGGCAAATACAACATAATACATTGACATAACACAAAAGATTACATTGGTATAACACAAAATAAGACTTGGCAACTACAACAGAATAGATTGATATAACACAAAGTGAACATATTTCATTGAATTAACACAAATACGTTACATATAATTCAAAACATTCTTCCATTAGTAACTGAATCATTCTTCCATTAATTCAACATATAACCATAACCTAACATAACCAAAACCTACTTCAAATTACATTACCCTAAAACAAAGAACAACAAGGTACAAAAAATTACAACAATCAGAAATTTCATCTTCTTCCTTAAGCCTTCAACCTCATTCTTCAGTACCTCCATCTTTCCAGCTATTTGTTTGTCCCTTTGCTTCAATAGCTCTAACACATCTTCATCTAAAATTCCTACCCGTTTACCAGATAAATCATCATGCCATATAAAAACGTCACAATCCTCTTCTTTACCCCAAAACTTACACTTCCAATACTTCTTACTGGGGTTTGAAATCGATTTTGAAACAAACAACTTCATGGGGAGATTGTGACCACATATAGGAGTTCTTCTAACGTTTGAATCCATGATGAACATGCTTGTCTGCGAACAACCAGATTTTTTCATTGAGAGAATTTAGTCGAACATAGAATACAATTTGTTGCGTTAGAGGTGTAGCGAGAAGAAGAGGATAGTGAATTCCACCATGGGTCGTGACTGATGCGTTACAGTGTGGGGAGAAGAAGAAGAAGATTAGGTATTCGACGTTTTGATTCCTTCTATGGGATTTTATTTTGTCTTCTACCCAAAGGGTATTCCTGTCCAAGTAAAATAGTAATACACATGTGGAATTAAAATTTAATGAAAATATCAGAAAAACATTGACACATAGGCAATTTTGATGACTTTGCCTGACAAAGGTTTTATGAGTGACTTTTTTCAAATGTTGAGGTAATTTATGTGACTTTTTTTTACAGTGGAGTTTTTCGGAAAGGCCCTATATGACACGGGGTAAAAAGGTATTAACCCAAAATAATAACACTTGGTGGCGACTTGCAATAAGTTCAAAAAACAGGATTTCGTGTAATTTTTATAAGTGGTTTAAAAACCCTTCTCTTTGTATTTGATCCATGGTTGTTTTCTGATTTTTTTTCTTGATCTGTTTTTTTTTTCTTCTATAGGTTGGAATATCCTTAATATTCATTTCCCCTAATGAAGAGAAAGGTAATTTTGCATACTACACATCAAATGTCATAATTATGCTACAAAACTTGACATTTTTTTTTGTGTGCAGAGGAAAACACCAAGGAACAAGAAATCAACCTCTGCTACTTATGGTGAACCTAATTCAAGTACTGCTGCAGGTGTGGATCCATTAAATGAAGCTGAGCTTGATGAACTACTAGATGAGAGGATGGCAACATATGAAGTTCAGCTATCTCAAGTCTGCAACCTAACTCCAGTGCCCGCACAAAATAAAGGAGAAAATGCACAAACTGAGAATGTTGATTCTACTGTGTTTGCACCAGTTGAAGAACATACTACACTACCTGAGCCAAGTCATAAGAAGAAAAGGAAGTTATGTAAAACTGTTGATAAGAAGAAAAAGGCTGATACTCAAGCACCTAAAATGAGAAGTGACATATTGAGAGTTGTTGGTTTGACTAAGAAATATGATAGGCCTGGTTCAAAATCTAATGCACCACTGATTATTGATGAAGAAGGAGAGGATACTGTTAAGGGGAAAGGAGTATGGGAAGATATTTCTAGGAGAATGACTCATTAGACATAACTATGTTTATTTTGTATTGTTTTGGAACAACTTATGCTTGTATTATT
The DNA here is from genome assembly GCA_021764765.1 of Vicia sativa. Classification (NCBI taxonomy): domain Eukaryota; kingdom Viridiplantae; phylum Streptophyta; class Magnoliopsida; order Fabales; family Fabaceae; genus Vicia; species Vicia sativa. Next base: position 189,408,964 of record CM038794.1, read on the forward strand.
TTGGAACAAGTCATGCTTATATGTTTATTTAGTATTGTTTTGGAACAAGTTATGCACATAATGTGCCCTTTTTGGAATAATTGTCTGTTATGCACATAATGTGCCTTATTTTGTAAACCTTATTCTGTAAGACAAAGTTATGTATGATAAAATTTTGATATGTTTTTACCTTACATATGATTTTCATTACTTCAAAACAAATCAAATACAACATAATACATTGACATAACACAAAATCAAACTTGGCAAATACAACATACTACATTGACATAACACAAAAGATTACATTGGTATAGCACACAATAAGACTTGGCAACTACAACATAATAGATTGATATAACATAAAGTGAACATATTTCATTGCATTAACACAAATACATTACATATAATTCAAAACATTCTTCCATTAGTAACTGAATCATTCTTCCATTAATTCAAAACATAACCATAACCTAACATAACCAAAACCCACTGCCAATTACATTACCCTAAAACAAAGAACAACAAGGTACAAAAAATTACAACAATCAGAAATGTCATCTTCTTCCTTAAGCCTCCAACCTTATTCTTCAGTACCTTCATCGTTTCAGCTATTTCTTTGTCCATTTGCTTCAAGAGCTCTAACACATCTCCATCTGTAATTCCTACCGCTCACCAAAAAAATCATCATGCCAAATAAAAACGTCACAATCCTCTTCTTTACCCCAAAACTTACACTTCCAATACTTCCTACCGGGGTTTGAAACCGATTTTGAAACAAACAAATTCATGGGGAGATTGTGACCACATGTAGGAGTTCTTCTAACGTTTGAATCCATGCTGGACATGCTTGACTGTGAACAATCAAAATTTTTCATTGAGAGAATTTAGTCGAATACAAAATACGATTTATTGCGTTAGAGGTGTAACGAGAAGAAGATGATACTGAATTCCACCATGGGTCGTGACTGATGCGTTACAGTGTGGGGAGAAGAGGAAGAAGATTGGAATATCCTTAATATTTATTTTCTCCTAATGCAAGAAGTGCTTATAAAAAAAATTATAACACTTCATATGCCAAAATTACACTTACCATGGTAATATTATTAGAAAGAACGAATCACAACATCTGACCATTCAAGTGTTAGTTTCTCATTGTTTTGGTGATGAATTATTTCCTTTTTCTTTGATGATTTTGCATATAAGGACCCTTTAATCGAATCATAGAACTAAGTCGAACTAAAATTCAAATAAACAGAATCATTATGTTTGGTAAATAAATTTAATTATATTGTGTAAATGATTCTAGAACCAAATTATATGATAATTAAGTGGAACTGAAACTAAAACTTAACCAAATTAATAATTTTTGGACGACAAAACTATTTTTTCCAAATAGTTTTATTTTAGATTACAAACACAGAATGAAACTAGTCCATGTATTTCAATTGTTTCTAAATTTCTCACACACCAAAACCGACACATCATATACCTATATTCATACACCTAGTGAAACATGGTAAGCCATATATCCTTATAAAGCTCACAAGACACTGAAAAAATAATGTTGTTAATAATAACATTTCATATGCCAGAATCACAGTTATCATGGTAATATCATTAGAAAGAAAGAAAAAAAGGAGTCCCACATGGATCGAATGAAAATACATGTTGGTGTTTATATGTGAGCAGTTAGAAATGTTGTATCACCGGGCTTGGTAACGCGAGCTTGTCACCCTAGTGGGGGTAATAAATTGATGGGATATTATCAATTATGTGTGGGTTGAGTTCACTATTGAACCCAGAGACAATTGTCTTGGGGTAGTCTTGATCTGAACTGATCTATGGCATATGTGACAGTAGGATTGGAATGCCCGTCTTGGGGTAGTCTTGATCTGAACACATATGTGAGAGTAGGATTGGAATGCCACTCTTGGGGTAGTCTTGATCTGAACACATATGTGAGAGTAGGATTGGAATGCCACTCGCATTCTGGAAATAGAAAGCTGACTTAAGAGAGCAGCGCCTGCTCTCACACTAAAAGAGTTGTTGCCTCAACCCACATAGAGATAATAAACCTTCATTTTTGTTTTCTTTCTCATCACCTACTTCTTTTATGGTGTATGCATTTTTGTTTTCTTTCTCATCACCTACTTCTTTTATGGTGTATGCATGGTGTAATCTTTTCATTGCTGTATGTTAATTCAATGTTCCTATTACTGATATATCACATAATGATAATCCATATCAAAATAAAAACTTATATGCATCATACTCCCCTGGTGAACACAATGTGTCCATCGAGTTACAGTTGAGACTCTCCTCTTCGTCTTCCTTCACTTCAATCACAATCATATCTCCTTCCTCATTGTCTCCCAACACCACTAATATCAAGGGATGATACTTCTCACTGCACCTGAAACAAATGTCAAGACTATAGTAGCCTCATCACACTGTAGTGTGTTTTAACTTCATCAACACTAGCAAATGTCAAATCTTGGGGAGTTTGTGTTAACTTCATCAACACTAGAAAATGTGTTTTATATAACAAGAAATATGTTATATTGAAAATGTTGGAAGCTGCAAAAACATACTTATAATAAAATATTGGAAGCAAAACAACCTACAAAACAAAACTAGTTATAGAGTCCATGACAATAAGCTCACCTTTAACAACCAAATAACACAAGTTCTCCATCAAATCTCAACATTCTAATCATTCCCACTAAAGTATACATTCCATCATAAGTAAAGAAAACAAAAGTTTTTAATCAATAAATAACTTATTAAACTACAATAAATTAAGCTAAAATAAGATCAACAAAATCAAACACAAACATTTTTCATGATCCACCAGTCACACTTCCATTAAATGACCTGTGGATGAATTGAAGGAAGAGAATCCAATGAAAAAATCTCTTTGGTAAGTAACCCTCTAATTCTCACACGCAATTACGTATAAAGTCTTTATTGTATTCTTTATATAACACATGCTCACCACCACTATCTCTTGTTTGTTGTAGGGAAAAATGTGTAAGAGTATTAGACAACGACTAGGTTTAAGCATGCTAATTTTAACGTCACCGAGATTTAATAATCAGATTTTTTCCATATGCCTCTATGTCTTTCGAGTGACTGGTGGGGTGTGGCTGTACTTGTTTGGGGCTTTTGATGTGCAGAACATAGAAAAATCCAATGAAAAATTCTCTTTGGTAGGTAACCCTGTAATACTTACACGCAATTACGTATAAAGTCTTTATTGTATTCTTTATATAACATGTTTACCACCACTATCTCTTGTTTGTTGCAGGGGAAAATGTTTCAGAATATTAGACAAAGACTAGGTTTAAGCATGCTAATTTTAATGTCATTGACAATAGCTGCTACAACATTCCCTTTGCACGTGCAAGGTTTAGGCTTTAAAAAGCACACCGCTACAAATGAAGTCCAGAATAAACCATTTAAGTCACATCAGGTTTTTCGCAAAACTGTATTGAAGGTCAATACACCACAATTACAAATCAGTCATAGATTCAATGCGAGCCAACGGTTGTCATACCAGCTTCCAAGGAGGAGTAATTTCTCCCAGACTCACTTTTGTTCTTACTTAACTAGATGAAGTAATTTTTGCGTTGTGCTCTATATCCCAAGACTATGGTACATCAGAAGTATGCGGATTTTGTTCAGTCAGTAGCCCATGACCAGAACATTTTAAAGAGCCCGGACCTGGACACATGTACGAAGCTATGAAGCCTTGATTGGGGGAAGACAATGACGTGAGGCGTAGAGGCAGTTAAGGAAGGACCTTTAGATTAGAAGTTCAGTGTTCATTTGTGGAGTGACCAAAAAGCAAGTTGTAAGTATTATTATGAATACTTTACCCTGCATATCTTTTATATTTTGTCATATATTTTAGTTAAATCAAGAGACTTTGGTACTCATGACGGTACAACAACATATATAGATTTAGTTAAAACAGTGGAGTTAACACTTGCGATCTAGGAAGAATCAATAAGAAAATAAGCTTCATATGTTACAAATATATGATAAAGAGATGGAATTTGTTGGTGTTTTAGGGTCAAGTCTTAATACATATGAATGTGAGTGGTTGGTGCATTTATTAATTAAAGAATGGTTAGAAAGATATGAATGTGAGAAGAAAAATAAGTGTGACACAAAACTGTGTGTGAAGAGGTATATGCAGACGAGAAACATAAGGGTTGGTGTTGTAGCGTGGCTGTGCTTTTCGTATGGATCCCACATCGATTAGCTGATAAGTATATGTATGCTGTTAGCATATAAAAGAAAACGATTTTACATTGGACAAACTTACGGAGCCGTGTGATGAACACAAAGCGAACTATTCTTTCGCCTTTTACTAAAGAATACCGTGTGTGCGTCACTCAAAGCGGCATACGATAATTTTTGAATGAGTTCTCTTTGGAGAGCTCTGCTAGTATAGTTTAAAATTTATCTATCACTGCTTTTAATTTAATGTTGTATATTATGATTCTCTTCTCTTGTTAATATTATTTTAACATGATATGATTCTGTTTATAATGAATAAATTATTTTATAAAAATTATTATTATTATTATTAGATAAAATTAATATTGTTTTAACATTATATAATTCTGTCTAAAATTAAGAAATTCTTTTATAAAATGAATATTTTTAGATAACATTAATAAAGATAAAAAAAATAATAATCTAAGGATATATATATATATATATATATTTATTTATTTATTTATTTATTTAAGAAAGCTTCTTTTATCAAGTGTTTTACAATGAAGTCTCAAATAGATTTTCTGAGATTTTCTGACCAGTGTGCTCATAATATCTCTAGAACTTGTTTGATAACTATGCTCAATTAGATTTGTAAGTTTGTTCATTCAATCACTACACTAAGAGTGCAGTCAAATGCAAGTTGTTTGCACTGACTCTTAAAGAAACCGTTAGGTCGTGGTTCAAGATTTTGTAGAATTTTTTTATCCGTTTTTCGAGAAATTAATGTGATGAATTTACATTACATTTCCCATTATCGAGATGTCAGTCGAAAACGATTGCTGTTTTTAGTGGAATCCATCATTAAAAGAGACACTCAGAAAATATATTGACATGTTTATTAAGGTAACTTTTGACAAAGTTGTTAACCATGACATCATACGTTAATTTTATGATTATGCTAAGCCCACTAAAGATGCGCCATTGGCAAGACTCTTTTGTGTTCGAAGGAGAATCGTTTTATTTTTAATAGTGATGTCATTCATGCCTACATCGAAGATAATTATGTGGAATATCTTATATCCATCCGCAATACAATTGACCAAGGGAAAATGACGTTATGATAAAATTGCAGTTGACATTTGAGAAGCATGAAAAACCTATTAAGTGGGACAATATGGACTTCTTTTTTTTATAGTGAAAATGCCTAGGTGAAACTCTTGGGGACTAGTGTAAGCCAAGTGGTTTAGGCCATACCAAGTTAATTCTTTAGTGTTGTCTCTTTAAGCTTTCTATCTTTATTTTTATATTATTTATATTATTTTGCTTCTTAGTTTTATGTATTTTCTCCTTTCTATACTTCGTTGCTTCATCTCTATTTTCTTCTACCATTTTGCGTTAGCAACAGAAATAAGTTTTACAATTATCATATCCATAGAGATGAGTGGTTTTAAAGAGCGTTCAACGACTTTTAAGATTATAAGTATAAAAAGGGTTGTGTATTGGTTGTTAAGCGTGAAAATAAATAACATAACATAAATGACATAAAATAAAATGGATATTTTGGTGTTTAACAGGAAAAAATCTTGTTGGGGGTAGATTTCGTCATTACATATTTATCATGCACGTTCATAGGTCAATAACATGCTCATTTACTACTAAGCTAATAATATTACCATCCGCTAGCCTCATTCGTATCTCTTTTTTCTCTCCACCCCGTGAGATCATTATATTACCTAATAGCCAATATCTTGGACTATTAACCAACGCATGCCAATAAATCCTAACAACTGTAGTGTAGCAAGAGTCCACTCTGATCCTTCTATATAAACGTGAATATCAAACCTAAACCTATCTATTTCTAGGCATTAGTATCCAATATGTAATTATCTTGGATCTAGTAATGACAATCACCTTTTTTGATATCGAGTCACACCATGGAAACATGTTTTAGGTTGCAAAGCTAAACCAAACATTGAGATTATAGAGTCCTCAATATTACAACATGAGTAGAATTGCATAGAACGCCATGAACTATTTATTACATAATATATGATTACCATGTCTAACCCCTAACAAAGAGATTTTAGCTACACTTACTCATAGTTAGTGTAACATCGCGTAACTCGGGGATGCTGACTTTGAAATTGTGACCCACCATGTCACTTGAGCAGCATATCTGCCTTCGTACCTCCTCTCTTATCCACGTATTGTAGATCAAAGTTAACCAACTACAATTTTGTACCTTGATCCACCGAAAACTCCCTTTTCACTAAATTGGAACTTGTTATTTATATGAAAAGTTCAAAGATTCTCGTTGGGCGCACCTTCTTTGCACCCAATACCTCGACCCTGCTCTAGCAAATCTTCCCATCCATCTTTTCTTCCCTAAAAAGTTAATGCTTGTATGTGATAGATGTGTCTTTGGCCACCTTTTCTCACCCAATCTCACCACCTCTTTGACTTGCGAGCTAACCCTTGCTTTACTATAAAGTAGTTGTAGTTGGTTGTGCCATCTGCCCATGTCACCATGCGCTTAGCGCGCCTGGGCTAGCCCTAGAGAGCCTTTATTCTTCAGGGTTTTGCTTTTTGTGTGTGTTGAATCATGGATTTCGAGTTTATTTCACATATTTTTGATAAATGCATACAAGAAAAGTCCAACATGTCTTTTCTCACTTTTCATAAATAAATTCGATTGTTTTGAACAATATGTTGTGAAAAAAGTTAATAAGTGTCTATGTATTTCACGTAAAATTATGCACTCATCGAGAAAAAACTCATATTGAACAATATGAAAGCAAGAATCAATAGGACTTTTCAAAGGTTGTAATTGGACTTGGTTAATAAAGAAGGGTTGATCCTACGACTAAATGAAATTTCCTAAACCGATGGGAGTATTTAATCTCACAAATTCAAGCAATCAAAAATTACTTTTATTCACCTTCTCACTTTAACAACAAGTTGAAAGAACTGGACAAAATCATCGAGTGTAATCAATGAAGTCGCCATCCAACGTCTTTTATCTCGCAAAAGGAGAAAGGTAAACATATTGCGAAAACCTGAAAGGGATAAGACACGATCTTGCGATCGAGAAATAGGGTAAGGGAGTCTATTACGCGAGGGGAAGATATTAGCACCCCACACGCCCGTAGTCCTCTAAGATATCCACTTCTATTTTCTATCTAATGAGTGTGTTTATATCTATTTTCTACTTAATCGCTATATCTGTACGCTAAAAGAGTATGCATGTGAAAGAAAAATAAAGAGAAACATGGGGGAAAGAAGGAAGTATTTACAAAGTTTTTCTCGATCGAGCCCCGTGACAAGATGCCTACGTATTCCCTCGTGCAATGGAAAAATCAGAGTGCCGTAGTTCGGCTCACTTGTTTTGGTGGATTTTGTGTTTTTTACTTATTAAAAAGGTTTTTAACACAAACAGAAAATGCGCCCGTAGGAGGGAAAAAAAAGAGTTTGTCTTGGTTGGTTGCTTTTACCTTTAAGAAAGGAGTTTGAGCCATTATTAGGTGTTTTAGTTTTCAAAAGAAAAAAGAAAGCAAGTTTTAGTTTTATTACATGCAAGGATGCAAAAAAGAGAGAAGAAAACCAAAAGGGAGACTAACTAGTACTAGCCCTAATGTTGTCATGCAAAGATTGGACCTATGGTTGAGGATGTAAGGGAATCTCTACCTATGTTAACATGTCAAGGATGTAAGTCCTAATGTCTAGACTCGAGAGCTATCCTGATCGAGCGGTCCTAAGGGAATGCTATCATATATCTGTATTGGTGGTGAAACCAAGGGATGCAGAGGGATGAAGCAATCAAGTGCTTTGGCAGAAGCACACAAACAATGCAATGCACAAACAAATGTCACACAAGCGTGGGAAAAAGAGGAAGTCCCATAGTCTGCGAACGGTAATGAGCATACCGTGAGTCAACCAGGAGACGACACATCTGATTCCCGTGAAGGGTATCACCTCATGACATGAATTGTCAAGTGTGAAGAGCAAATGATGCGAGTTCAGCAATGAACGTGAACCCCAGGAAAGCGTGGAGAGTCAGAATATGGAACTCTTGCCACTTTTATTATTGACTCGATAAAGAAAGCGACACGATTCGCGTGTGCTGAGATGACCCGGACTAGAACTGTGCGGGGGTCGATTGCGGACCCTTTCCGCGTGCCCATTATATCATCAACATATAGAAGGAATTATAAAAAGCGGGAATTTTCTTGGTGGTGTCATGTCAGGTTGCCTAACCACTATTGACCTATGCAAGCACATATGTAAACACTTACTGAGAATTACCTCCCTATGCACGGTGGAGGATTTTAAACAAACCAAACACAATTAGCACACAATTTGCAGAATGCCTAACTATATGTCTTTAAACAACGACTTTGAGCCCAACGCTCATATTCTAATCATGGCAAAGAAAGCGGTAAACCCCTACTTCTCATGACATCTAGGAAAGTTGTAAAAGAATGCGATAAACAAGGGATAGCTAGTACCAAACGGATAACCTATCCGAAGAGCACTGCGAGCAAAAAATACTCCGGAAAACTTCAAGTACTGCATTCAAGGAATAAGAGTAAACCGGTGAGAAATGCACGGAGGCGTCAAAGCATAAGCGGAGTGCGCACTCGTACGCATCCGAAATAATAAGCCTGCAAGAGATAACAATCCAGACAAAATAGCCAAAGCATTGCGCGTTCGTACACAAAACAAATATCAATTTGTGCATTTGTACACAAATGATACACAAGCACCCGCATGAAATGGATGAAACTGAACAAACAGATGATAGGATGCACGTTCGCACGCAAACAAGGATCATAATGCGTGTTCGAACGCATTCGAACAAAGTACCTGCAAGAAACCCACAATAACCAGACAATAGAATGTACGTGCATGTGTACAGGTGATGGAATGTGCGTTCGGACGCATTTAGATAAGAGTACGTGCAAGAATGGAGTAAAACCACACAAGCAGACAATAGAATGTACATGCATGTGTACAAGCGATGGAACGCGCGTTCGTACATATTCGAACAAAAGTATCTGCAAGAAAGGAGTAAAACCAAACGAGTAGACAATAGAATGTACATGTGTACAAGTGCAAAAATTGAAAGGTCGTGTCATATGCATCTACAACATAAGCACTTGCATCAAATACATCTCAAACAAGGTTCAAAAATGTAAGAACATGTGAGATTTCGTGTTTAAAAGTCAGAAAAATAAAGTTTTCAACTTCAGGTCGCGCTAAGCCTGGTATATGGCGCTAAGTGCGGCATCCTGCACAGACAAACCCAAAAGTCAGAGAGTTTGGCACTTAACGGGCCTCTGGTGGTGCTAAGCATGACCTACAACCTGCAGAATTTTTCTGCTGCAAACCAAATCTTCTTCCCATGATGTTTTCATGCCAAAAGTCAATCCAAACAGTCAAATAACAAGGAAAAGTGCTTACTGAAAGCACTTAAACTCAAAAGTCATTATTTGTAAGTAAAATGCAAAATAATGAAAACATGGCAAAGGAATCATTCAATCCCAAGCATGCAAAGGCAAACATGTCAACATGATTCAAGAACATACATTACAATATGAAGAATGCATGTCAAGGCAAAGCATGAATTATCCACAAGACACAAAGGTATGCATGAACATGTGAGAAACACAAGTTAAAGTAACAATTCTGAAGCAACTCGATTTTCAAAAATCTTTTAATTCTCGAAAACTAGTGAAATCGCCACCTAATTTTATTTGTTCTAAAAAGAACGGGAAAATATAGATAAAACCCAAAACAAGCGGATAAGGCGGTCTACGTGACCAAAAAGTGGGATCGGGAGTCGGTTATGTAAGGGGAAGGTATTAGCACCCCTTACATCCATCGTACTCGATGGTACCCATTTAATTCTACGCATTTGTGTGTGTGTGTCTATTGCTAAGTTATGAATGCTAAAAGAAAAAAAGAATTGTTTGTTATTATTTTGAGTTTGACACGGTTTCAGAACCGCGTGCCTACATATTCCCTCGTGCAATGGGAAAGTCAAAACTCTGTAGTTCCTCTTAAAAAGGTTTTAAGTTTGTTGTTTTGATTTTATAAGAAAAATCGTGTATTTAGACATTTCAAATACTTTGAACTAGGACTTGTTTTGTTTGTTTGAAAAGCTTAAGTCCTCGTTCGTATTTGAAACGACTATTACACCCTCTTTATCCGAAAAGAGTTTTTTATGATCGCGTATGAGCGAGAAAAAGATTTGAGTGAGTTGAATTGTTTTTTATGCGGACGAAAAAGTACCGAACAACGAGGCTAGCGTCTCACGATTCAAATACTAGAAACCCGAGGAACGAAAGTTCGCCCAAGTCGTCTATCATCCAAAAAGTTTTCTTGAGAAAAAGTGAAGTGAAACGAGTTCACGTTATTTGGGAGTCTTTAAGCCACGGGTCTAACGTCCAACGACTTAAAGACTAAAGTTTGTTTGGGGGGACAAGTTTTTAACAACTAGTCTAGCGTCTAACGGCTAAAAAACTTGTACTTTATTATGAAAAAGAGTTCGAAAAATGCACTCGACGTTGGATCGAGGTTTGAAACTTTATTGCGAAAGTGTTTTTGCGATGCGAGTTATGGTTAATTGAACATATGGTCCTAAGGTGTGATAATGGAAAAGAACAAACAATTGTATACAAGCATTAAATAAATTAAAAGCCCATACAAGGTGGCTTAAACAATCTATTGTGTAGGTGCATGCACGAAATAAATTCAATCGACTAATTAAACGAAAACTTAATCAAGTAATTAGTTTAAATAAAATTAATTAGGTAAACTAATTAATTTTAAATAACCTAATTAGATAATCAAATAATGTTTAACTAATCAATTAAAGTTTCATTGTAAGCCCAAGAGTAAGCGTGGTGTGTGCGCAAATGTGTGGCCGTTGTGACGCTTCAAAGCTTTGTCAACTCAAGGTTAAAAAATGGCTCGCACGAGTATTAGTTTGAAAATGTTTTTGGTTGTGCTTCGCGAGTAATTAAATAATAAAGCAATAAAATTATTTATTAATTATTACAACAAGTGGGGAATGGGGGTCCAAATTTACAAATGGAGATATATATACCGGAAAAGGAACAAAATGTTAAAAAAATCCTAATAATAATAAAGTGTCTAACTATACTACTATTATTATTTTTGTGTTTTTGTTTGGGATATACTAAATATTTTATTGGTTTAAATATAATAATATTATTGGTTAGGAAAATAAGGTTGTTACTAATAGTAGTAATAATAGTTTTTAATAGTTTAAAATAATAGTAGTAATAATGATAATACAATAATAGTATAATGGTGATAATAAGAATAACATTAGATAATAATAATATACTAGCAATAATGACAATATAATGGTACTAATACAGCTAAAAAAGAAAAAAAATTAATAATAATGATAGCATTAGTAATAATAATAGTATTAGTAAAAAATAATGATAATAATGTTAGTAATAATATGCATATAATAATAATAATGCTAATAATAATGATAATCAAAATAATAATAATGATAATGATATAATAATAATAGGGGTGATAATATAATAGTAAATTAGTAATAATCAAAAATAATAATAGTAATAATACTAACTAAATCTAAGTTATGAATTAATTAAAAAAAAGCAGAAACAAATACTGTCTCTCTCTCTCGCTCGCTTCTCTCATCGGGTTCCTCTCGTGTTCTGGGTTTTTCACCATGACTGGAACTCTCTTTCTCTCACTCGCGTACGGGTTTTCTCACCGCCGAGATTCACTCGCTTTCATCTCTCTCGCGATCGTCCCTCGCCGTTCTCTCCCTTACCGTCGCCGGGATTCACTCTCTCTCACAGTGATTCGCCGTCGCCGTTCTCACCTCTCTTTCGATTTCTGTTGCATGTTGATTTATGATTCTTAATGTTTGCTTTGATCTCTGATGGTTTGATTTTTGATTATTGGACAGATTGCTTACCGTTTGGAAACTTGAAGGGTTTGGAAACCCTAGAACAGTGACGAACTTGATCGAGCTTCAATGGGTTCCGGGTGAGATCTTTTCAATTTCTTCTTCTTCTTTCTCAGTATCAGAAAAAGATTTCTGAAACTATTTTCTGAAGGGTAGTGTTTTGGAAAATGATGAGTGGTTAGGGTTAGTTTTCGGTGTATGTTGGTTGATGCTTTTTTTTGTTAAGAACACATGCTGGTTTCTTTTGAATGTTTGGATGGTTTTTTTGACCTGATAGTGTAAGGAAACTGATAAAGAAAAATAGATGTTGCTCTTGGTCTTAGGTTGTTTTAAACAGATAGGATTTTGGCTTGAATAATAAGAACAGATACTTTCTTCGATGATTTTTGTGTTGGGTTTTGGAGTTTTAGCTAAGAACATATGCTTTTTGATCTTTTGCTGTGTTTTTTCTATCCTCCCTTTTGGTGGTTCCTTTGGGTCTATAAGAACAGATACCATTGGTCTTGGTCTTTGGTCACTGGTTATCTCTTTTTTTGTTGACTGATATTTTTGTGAAACATCCTGCTTCTCCCTCTTGTCATCTTTCCACAGATTGTGCTTATTAGGAAAATTACTAGCTGTCACCATTTTTTACCCTTGGTGAAAATCTCTTTGGGAACAACAGTTGGAAATCTTATGCTATTGTCTCTTTCTTTCTGCTTCTGCTCTGATTTTGCTCTTGGGTACCAGCCAGCTGTGTTACCATTTTGAATCTATATCCTACTGCTATGTTGCTTGCAATTAGACTCAGTATTCTTCTTCAGTATAAGTTGCTTACTGCATTATAACATTGACCCTGACACTTTTGTCATCTTTATGTACACGTCCTGCTGTGGTACATTATGCTGCCTGTTATGAAGAAGACTCTCTCTCTTGCTGTTGTTGTACCCCAAAATTTTCCCTCTTCATTTTTTATATAAATAATTGGCTAACACTTAATTAATAGGTGCATCACATACATATCATTCATACATTGGTCATGGGTTCGAGATTTTCCAATCGTATGAATCATAATTCAAGAAGAGGTCTTTTCAAAAGTTGAATATTTGAGGTTACATCAATTTGGGCGTCAGTTCAATACGCAAGCGTGTCCAGAAGCTTCTGATTATTTTCTCGCAAGCTTTGGAGTTCTGATCGTCTATTAAGCGGATGCTGATTACAATTTCAAGCTACAGTGTGTTGTGGTCGGATATTTGAACCCGAACTGATTACATGGCCTTCTGTGAGTTGTGAAGCATTGGTATTTGGCTTATCGATCTACACGATTCATCATAAAATCAAGAACGAACAGATAAAATGATATTTGAGTGCATGTATCAAAAAGTCAACAAAAAGTCAAAGTTTGACCGGGCGGAATTTCGGGTCAAAATCGTGGTCAAAAGTCGACATTCGAGAAAATACAGTCATTTGTTGAGAAAAATCGGAAGAATCGGGTGAAAATGAGGTTTCTTGCATCTTAAGTAATTTTAGACTTAGAAAAAATTTCTAAGTTTAAAGTACTTTATGTTCATGGAGCCATGTAGTCGCATCCGTATCTCACCCGCCTGTGGTCAGAAATTTGTGAATTGATAGTCGTTGGAAAGAGCGTAGTTCGTACTCCGACTTTGTCACTGTGAAGATTTTTCCAGAAATGCCCGGATTTCGAGTTATACAGCACCGAAATTTGAAGTTCATAACTTTTGAAGTTTTACACTTAGTAAAATTTTGAGTGTTTTTAACATGTTCAAGCGCTCGACTTCGGAGGCAATTTACACGTGTTTCGAGGCGTCGGTTCGAATCAAGTTCAACATCAAAGTTGTTCAATTAATGGAAATATACAACTTTGCTGAAGAAATCGAATCCATTCGGGAAACGGATAAAAATTACGGAGCTCGGAAGTTACGCCTTATCATCTCTCAAAATCCAACACTTAGAAAAATTTGAAGTGTTTGTTTCTATGCTTTTGCTGACGGCTTCAGGGTCGATTATGTCATAGCTCGTGGCTCCGAATCAGAAAATGCTCAACTGAAAAATTGTTCATTTCACGGCAATCTGAAACTTTGCTGAAGAAGTCGAATTCATTCGGGACTCGAATCGGAAGTTATAAAGCTCGGAAAATAAGAACGCATTATGTTTGTTAAATTCGAGTATTTTTGTGCACATGTTCAGGGCTGTTTTCGTCAATGATTCGGTCGCCGCACGGAAAAACTTCGAACACAAAAGACGAAGTTTGCCGTGTCCTCTACAAGTTCCGTTTAGAAATTTTTTCGTTTCGGACGTCGGAGCTGGGAGATACGGAATGCCGTAAGTGGTAACTTGAAGTTGGAAAATTGCCGCGTGACATGCACAATACTTGCCCAGCCAGCCAGGCATTTCATCGAACACTCACGTAGCAATTTTGAAACACTTTTTTCTCCGTGAATTAGGCTTCTTTTGAATTTTCGTCGAACTACAAAGTTGTTATATTACACGCACTCTTTCCAACGGTACCGGATTTTTATCATTTGATTGAGTATCGAGAGAATTGCAGATCTTTAAAGTGGTGTACATGGGTTAATTTAAAACTTGACACTTAGAGAAATTTTTCAAACATGCAACCAGCTTGTGTCGGCATGACTTCGAGGCCATTTTCGGACATGCTGCGGGTTTCGATTCGAAAAGCTTCCAACATGAAAGTTGTTCACGTCATAGTGTTCTCGAACTTTGTCGAAGGAGTCAAATCCATTCGGAGCTCGATTCGGGAGTTATAAAGCCATAAAGTTTGAAAAATGTAATTGGTGAGTAGTTGCCGAAATTGCCGGTAATTTTTCAATTATGATTTCATGACTTCAGGGCTGTTTTTAAGCAAGCTACAGGTTCCGATTCGAGAAGTTTTCAACACGAAAGTTGTTCATCGATGTGTTATTTCCAGTTTTCGTTTTTGCATCATATCGAAAGAAGGCTTGTAGCTCGAAGTTTCGACATGGAAAAGGCATCGTGTAGTCATAGCGGCATATTCGATCGGCATGTGAAAATATATAACAGCAAGCTTTCATGACAGTGAGGATCATAACAGAATATATATTCATTTTTTTTCTTTTCTTTTGATAGTAACAACCATAACCAAAAAACACCCATTCTTCTCCCACACACTCTCACACTTGCATTTCTATTACTGTTAGCATTTTTTCAACACAAAATAACAACACTCACCATTTACTCCATCCTCTCTCATTCCTCTTATCCACTGTAACTACCATTCTTTTCTCTCTAACAACCTTACACTCTCCCTCATGCTAACAACAACACGACTCTCCCACTTTTCTTGGCTTCTCTCGCCTAAAACCGTTTCATCCCTCACTGCATCTGATCCACCCTTTCCTCTTGCTGACATCTCGCGATTCATTCTTTTCTTTCTGTCGCTTCTCTCTCATTCTTTCTCACTCACCGCCTAGCAACCTCTAACCACCGTCTTCTTCTTCATAACCACCATCCCCATCATACTCTCCGTCTTCTCCGTTTGGCTAACAGAAACAAACTCTCACTAACCTCACTACCATCATTCTCCATTCTTTCTGTTTCTTTTTCTTTGTAACAGATTAACAAAACAGAAAAAGGGTAGTAACACCATCACCATGCCGTTATTCTTCTTCTCAACGAATTGACAGCAACCTTCCTCTCTTTTCTTTCCTTTTCACTGACAATAGCAGCAACCATAATCTCCATCACCACTACAACTCACCGCATAACAAACTCTGTCGCCAAGAAAGAGGATCGGTAACAGAAAAAGCACGGCCATACTTCTTTCTTCATGGATCGATCATCATACTCCGCTTCGCTCTTCATCCGGCTTTCTCTCGGTTCAAGTATTGTTTGAAACTGCTATCGTCTCCACCTCCTACAAGATTCGAACATTCGCTCAGTTTTCTTCTTGAAGTCGCTGGTATTTTCATCTTCAAGAATCACGGCAAGTATTGCAGAATCGGAAGCTCGCCGTTGTTACAAAGGAAAAGCAGAAGCAGGATTGGAGATGGAGTTGAAGTCTTCCGAAGTTTTCCGAAGTTTTCCGAAGAATCTCCGTGTACTCGCCGTCAAGTAAGTTTCCGATTACTAGCTTTAATCATTTGCCTGCTTTGGAACTAGTTTAAATGCGCAGAACCTAAGCGATACATCTGTAAACGGCGAATTTGTGGAGTTTCGAATTTTCAGATCCGGTTTTGATGTTCAGTTTTCATGAGGTTTGAGTGAGTTTAACGAAAATACGAGGTCGGATTCGAAACCAATACGGAAAACCGAAAAGAGCTATACCCGTTTCATCCATTTCTGACCACATTCGAGTTTTCCGGCGGCCGGTGAATCGAAGAAGATGACCGGAAAACATCCAGTTCCGGTAGCCTTGCTTTTGACCCTCTGCGTGGCTTATTCCCATTAGTTCATGTGATTTTTTCCATTACCCAATCCCAATTCGCCACGTCACGATTATTTTAATTGTCCATTCATTTCATCCTTTTTTTTCTTAATCTGAGTATTATTGGTCAAGTGATGATAGTAGTAATAACATGCATGAAAACAAATATACGTGGCAGAAAGTTTAATCAAAAAATAATAATAATAATATTATAAAAATCTGAAATTTCATTTAACTTAAGTGACCATGACTAAATGTTGTGTTTACATGAAAAACGTGACATAATTAAATTAAATAAATCTGGTCACAAAATAAAAATATGATAATGCCTTTGGACAAAAAAATAAATAAAAACATATGGACTTATGATAAAAACAGAAGAATTGGACTAAAATAATAATAATAATAATTCGGACTGGGCTTAGCATCAAAACTGCTGGACCCAGCAAAATCGCTAAAACACCCCCCTGTATTTTAAGCCCAGCAGTAAAAACACTAGCTTTAGTTCATTTAGGAAATCTGGTTTACACCCCCTGTTTTATGTACTACATTTTTGACATTTTGTTCGATTTAGCTCCCGATTTCGATTATTTCGACACATAAAAAATACATAGAAAACATATTCTGACATTTTAGGATATTAGAATATTATTGATATTTTTTTTAATATTTTTATTAATATCTTTTATTAATTCTAATTCATTTCTAAATAATACATTTACATGAATATTGGAATTATCATTTCGATTTGCATTCCTCACATGTTCATGCATTTTCACATGTATTTGAACATTGGTTTTATCGATTTCGATTTGCATTCCTCACATGTTCATGCATCTTCACATGTATTTGAATATTGGAATTATCATTTCGATTTGCATTCCTCACATGTTCATGCATTTTCGCATGTATTTGAACATTGGTTTTATCGATTTCGATTTGCATTCCTCACATGTTCATGCATTTTCGCATGTATTTGAACATTGGTTTTATCGATTTCGATTTGCATTCCTCACATGTTCATGCATTTTTACATGTATTTGAACATTGGTTTTATCGATTTCGATTTGCATTCCTCACATGTTCATGCATTTTTACATGTATTTGAACATTGGTTTTATCGATCCGATTTGCATTCCTCGCATGTTCATGCGTCACTTTGATATGAGCATTGGTTTTATCGATCCGATTTGCATTCCTCGCATGTTCATTTATTACTTTGATATGAGCATTGGTTTTATCGATTCGATTTGCATTCCTTGCATGTTCATTCATTACCTTGATATGAGCATTGGTTTTATCGATCCGATTTGCATTCCTCGCATGTTCATTTATTACTTTGATATGAGCATTGGTTTTATCGATTCGATTTGCATTCCTTGCATGTTCATTCATTACCTTGATATGAGCATTGGTTTTATCGATCCGATTTGCATTCCTCGCATGTTCATGCGTCACTTTGATATGAGCATTGGTTTTATCGATCCGATTTGCATTCCTCGCATGTTCATTCATTACCTTGATATGAGCATTGGTTTTATCGATTCGATTTGCATTCCTTGCATGTTCATTCATTACCTTGATATGAGTATTGGTTTTATCGTTCGATTTGCATTCCTCGCATGTTCATTCATCGCTTTGCTATGGACATTGGTTTTATCGCTCGATTTGCATTCCATGCATATCCATCTGATTTTTCTTGCAGGTTTTGGTTGAGTTTGTACACCCACGTGTGCACTATTCCTATCTTGTTTTGCTTGTATTATCCCGTTCTTGCGGGCATTGTCGCCGGATGCGACGACACGATTCCGCTTGTATTGATGCTTTGAGCAATTCTCACGGTTTACTTTTGTTGCATGGCTGCAGATTGAAGTATTCGGATTATTTCGCTAGCTTGCGTTTCGGATTCTATATCCGTTCGGTACTTGCTACTGTTTATTGCATTCTCTTCGACTTTTCCTATATATCATGAGAAGTAGGGCTTTACTTTCTTTGCCATGAGAAGTAGGAATAGAGATGCATGAAGGGGCTTCGTAGTTGGAGCATGTTCGGGAACCCTCTCGGTTTATTTAAAGACCCGTTTAGGGCAATTACGTGTGCTAACTGTGTTTGGTTTGTTTTAAATCCTCCATCTGCATAGGGAGGTAGCTTTCAGTAAGTGTTTACATTTGTGCTTGCATAGGTCAGAGTGGTTAGGACGCCCGACGTGGTACCACTAAGCAAAGTCCCGCTTTTATATTTCATGTCATCGAGTCATTGATATAGGGCAAGCGGAAGGCGGTCAAGAACGAACCCCACACGCTCTAGTCCGTGTCACCGGACACGCGAATCGTGTTGCTTCCTTTATCGAGTCAATAATAAAAGTGGCAAGAGTCCCTATTCGACTCTCCACGCTTGGGTTCGCATTCTTGCGAACTCGCATCATTTGTTCTTCAACAGAATTGGATGTGTCGGCTCTGGTTGACTCACGGTATGCTCGTTCATGTCGAGGCTATGGGACTTCCTCCTTTTCCTGCGCTTGTGTGTCATTTGTTTGTTCGCATTGCATGGTTTGCGTGTTTTTGCCAAAGCACTTGCTTGCTTCATCCCCTTGCATCCCTTGGTTCCACAACCAAGACGGATATAGGATAGCTTTCCCGTAGGGCTGCTCGGTTAGGATAGATTCTCGAGCCTAGACATTAGGATTTACATCCTTTGCATGTTGACATAGGTAGGGATTCCCTTACATCCTCAACCATAAGTCCAATCTTTGCATGACAACATTAGGACCAGTACTAGTTAGTTTCCTTTTGTTTTGCTAGTTTCTTTTTGCATATTGCATGTAATTAAAACTAAAACTTGCTTTTATTTTCAAAAACAAAACACTTAATAATGGTTTAAACTCCTTTCTCAAGGTAAAAACAACTAACCAACACCAACTCTTTTTCGCCTTTGCGCGCTTTCTTTCTTTTTGTGTTTAAAACCTTTTCACAAGTAAAAAACACAAAACACACCAAAACAAGTGAGCCGAACTACGGCGCTCTGACTTTCCCATTGCACGCGGGAATACGTAGGCATCTTGTCACGGGGCTCGATCGAGCGAACTTTGTAAATACTTCCTTCTTTTCCCCGTGGTTTCTTATTTTCTCTTTTCTTTTGCATGCATATATAGCAATTAAACAGTAAATAGATTTAAACACACCCTTTTAGACAGAAAATAGAAGTGGATACCGTAGAGTACTACGGGCGCGTGGGGTGCTAATACCTTCCCTTCGCGTAATAGATTCCCTTACCCTATCTCTCGGTCGCAAGACCGTGCCTTATCCCTTTTAGGTTTTCGCGATGCGTTTGCCTTTCTCCTTTTGCGAGATAAAAAACGTTCGATGGCGACTTCATTGATACAGTTATCGGATGATGTTCAGCCGGTTGTTTCAGCTGTCCTGCTGCCTGTTGGATTTAAATATATATTATTGGAACTTTTGTCTCTCTTGCATTGGACTGAAAAAGAATTGTTTTGTTGGGCTGTGTTCCTTTGGAAAAGTGATGCTTCTTGATTTCCAAGTTACACCTCCCTTTGTGAACCAACAACGGAAGTTGTTGCGATTTGCAATGGAGGTAACGGTAACGGCCGATGAAGGAACTTCGGTTCCGAGGCTTTTGAAACAATTGACCTTTAAACCTGATTCCTTAACACTACCCTCATGATGAGTCAGAAAGTATAATTTCTTTTGGTTTTTGTATGCAATTTGTTTTGTAACTGCTAACTGATTTCCTTCTTTTGTTGTTTCAGGCGGCACACGGGTAACACAGCATGAAGGTGAAGCGGAACATCCGGATGAAGAGAAAGCTCGGAAGAATTCAAACCTTATAGCATTAGGATAAAATTAGGAATTTTTGTAATTGTAAAACAAATTAGAAAACTTGTAATGCTTGAACAAAAGTTCCTAATTTATTAATTCCAATCCTTTTGCCAAAATTTGTATTCCAAACTTAAATATTTTGTAATATCAACTTGATATAAAAATGTTCAAATTTGAATTACAATTCCGGTCTCTTCTTGTTGTGGACGAAACCTTCGTAATGCTTCCGCGTTATAAACAAAACCGATTTCCACAGAACACAGTATCCTTCCTTTCTTTGTGTATTTTGGTAACTTCCTAATTTGAAATTATATCCGAATTCTAAAGAAACACCAATTCTCCTTTTTTCACATTGCATTTTAAAATTCCACATTTGCACTTTTGCTTGAAACATCTTGTAATTATATCCGGCTAGCAAATTCATACAGCGAGAACGGTGTTTTCCTTTACCGAATTCAAATAACTCAAGTAAACAAAAAAAGAATTTCTTTTCTCTTTTAAAACTTAAATCCTCAAATAAATAATTATTTTTGAATTTAAGTTCTAAAACAAATAATTCTTTTTCTTTGGACAAATAAATCTAAACAACCTTTTGCACCAATAGTTCGAAATCGTTCGAAACCTCTTGAATTTGAATTGAATCGGTTAATAGAACTTTCCCACCACTTCTTCATGAAAAATTTTCAGTAGGAATTCCTCTGAAACCATAATAAATGACCATATTTTTTTGAAAATAATGAGATGAAACGGAGGGGAAATTTTGGGGTGCGACAAATTCCAATGCTCATAAATGTGTAAACCAAAACATGAACATGTGAGGAATACAAATTAAAGTAACAATTCCAATGCTCATAGATGTGCAAACCAATGCATGAACATGTGAGGAACGCAAGTTAAAGTAACAATTCTAATGTTCATAGATGTGCAAACCAATGCATGAACATGTGAAGAATGCAAGTTAAGCCTTAACATCACAAGTTTAAATGCATATGTATGAATCATATACAATGCAAAATGCACCTAGTAATCAAAATGTACTTAAATCTACATTTCGATACGCTTTGCAAACAAATCAAACTTGATTCTCACAATTCAAGGAATGTTAATCGACATATATGCTCTCCAATGCATGAGCATGTGATAGATGATGCAAAATGCACAAGTTTGTGACCTAAATGCAAAGAAAAATACAAATACACAAGTGTGTGTGTGTGTGTGTGTGTGTGTGTGTGCGCTATGTACAAAAAATCTTCACACCAACACAAATAACGTCATAAAATTCAATTCAAAACAAAGAATTCAAGAATGAAAAATCAAGAATCGAAATCCACACGGAAAGTGCAAGCAAATTCAATATTCAATTTCAAGAAAAGCTAAAAGTAAAAAATAGCTTAAAATAAGTGCTTAATTGAACTAAACACTTACTTGAACTTGAAGTTTGAATCAAACTGGAGAGAAATTCCTTGTGTTCTTCAAAGAAAATACAAAATCAACGTTGAATTGATGATAATACTTGAAATCAAGCTTGGATCCTTGAAGATCTTGAAGCTTCAATGGAGAATTGAAGAAGAAGATGAAGAGGAACTGCTTAATTCTTGGAATTTGAAGAGAAATCAAGAGGAAGAGACTCCTCTAGGTTGAATTCGACAAAAAGGAGAAGCAAAGGAGAAGAATTCGGTGAAGAAACTGCTCCGATGAGAAGATGAAGTTCCGGCGAAATTGCAGGCGGCGCTTAGCGGCGTGGGCGCGCTTAGCGCGGTGTGCAATGATGATCGGTGCTACGGAGGAGCAAGGTGGTGGCCTGTGGTGGTTGCTTGGAGAGAAAGTTGTTTTCCTTTTGATTTTTGTACTTGTCAATTGAGAGAGAATTAGAGAGAGTTAAGAGTGATTTTGTGTGTAATTTGAGAAAATGATTCTCCTCCCCTAATTTGTGAGGGCAAAAATATATTTATAGTGTGAAAATTTGGGCCTTAGAGTGCCTTGGATCCACAGTTAAGCCCAAATCGCGATTATCTGGATAATTTTCGTAATTAATTCAAAACAGCCTGATCCGTCAAGAATTTGAAGTCGGACTCTAAACGAAAAATGTCCAGAACGCGATTTTGCTTCTTTAAGTCAAACTTTTGGCTCGATCGGGCGAACGGTCCAGGCGATATGAATTTTTGAAGTTTCAGCACAGTTTTTAGGCGTCTGACACATGCAGAATTTTCAATGCGTTGTTCGGAGAGATTGCCTCGAACGAGGGCCTTATAATCAAAATTTGAACTTGAGTATCTGTGAGACAACTGAAGCCAACAAAATTTGTGAACTTTTGGCACTGGTCCCACCTCATTTTGATAAAAATCGAGCGAGATACGATTTTTCGAACTTCACGTATCAGATGAAAATTGCTCGGTTCAGCCCAAAATCAACTCCGAAGAATAAAATTCTGGTATTGATTGGTGAGGAATTGGCTCTGGACTTAAAAATGAAAGTTGTAAAGGATTTTGATACAAAAATTTAGACACTGGCCTCGCTCAGTTTAGATTTTCTAGATAGAAATTACGAATGTTTCAGTGCACTGAGCATGCGGTACAACACAAAAATTCAGTTTAATTCACTTAAGAAATCAAATTCTTTGGAGACCTTCTTCACGTAATTTGCTCCCGACTTTCAAACGAAAGTTGTAAATAATAATGTGAGAGACTTTCCTATCGAAAATCATCTGAAAATACCCGACGAGCTGAGAGATACGCCTTCTGGAATGCCCGAAACGCACCAAAAATCTAAAATCCACTTTATTGAGAAATAAGCAAATTAATTGTTTTTCTTGACGAACGGCCTCCGATCCGAACAGATTAACTGGAGAATAAATTGATATGATCCAAATGCTCATGGAATCAAACCAAAATAAATTTCAGACCAGAAAATCTTGCGATAACCACACGAACCGAAAAATATCGACTTTTGGCCCAAAAATGATCTGAGATAGCCGAAACGCACAGTTTCTTCCAGAATTTGAAACACTTTGATAATGTGCATGTATATTTATGATAATGCCATTATAAGCCAGAAACTTCAAAATGAAGAGGGTAAATTTTGGGGTACAACAGCTGCCGCTATTCAATCATCCTCTAACTTGGGAGCGAGGTTGGCGTCTGCCTTCCAAGCGACAAGGTAAGAGATTATTGAATACCAAAAATGAACTCAAAAATTTACGCTCTGAATCCCAAAATTTGTATCAACAAATGAATGCGAACTCAGGGTGTCAAACCAAAAGATGCAAGAGAAAATTTCCAATGAGCCCCATTGGAGAGGGGGAAATGTTGTGCCGAGGAACGACTAGATCAAAACAAAAGAAATCACGGCAACAAGTTGAATTATGTGAAGACGGGCACAGGTGAAAACCTGACCCAAAAGAATTGGCATCGACCCAATTCGATCGCGTTATGCCAGAGAACGACTAAACATGTCACACGGAGTAAAGACTAGATACGCTGATTAGACTAACCACATTACGCCAGGGAGCGAATGAGCGAGTTAGCAGAGTAAAGACTAGAAAACGCCGAGTAGACTTTACAGACTCAGAACGTTGTACTCTGAGGAGAGAAACAAGGGCGAAACTTGTTCTTGGAAGGCACAGGGGGGAGGGTCTTGTCCTAAGAATGTTGTACCAGGGTAAGGACTGGTAGTGCAACAAAATGATGACTGGAAAAGATGCCCAGACTCCACACCTAATGCAAGGATAGCCTATATTACGGGTGTATAGGAAAGAGCATGATACTCGAACTTGTTCAAGAATTGGTAGCGACTCAACTCTTGTGCAAAAGGGAACTTTCTCAGAATAAGTGTTATATCCTGAGGGGGAAACAAGTGTCGGGCTTGCTTTCAAAGAGAGGTACAGGGATGACCTGACCGAAAGGTGTTGTACTAGGGATGGCCTAGTAGTGCAACAGATCAAAGAAAAGAATGGACATATTGCGTCAGGGAATAACTGGAAACGCAACGGATTCCAAGGGGATATACTCATGTCAAAGAAAATGTCCTTGTTGGGATTCCAAGGGGATATGTTGACTTTGCATTAGTCTTGCTAATTACTTGATGTATTTGAAATTCATGGATATGATGAATGCATTATTTGTATTGCTTGAAAAACTACCTTACCTAAAAAACCTACTTATGAGGATAAGAATCCTTTGACAAACACTTTGAATCGTACAATGAAAATTTACTTTATTTTTTCAAAATTACAACCCTTATCCAAAATTGAAAAAAACAATGGTCACTACCTTATCTTTAGGATAGGAGAGCGTGAAAAAAACAAGGGTATTGAAAAGATGAAAGTTGGGGAGAAAAATCAAAGGAAAAGTAATAAAACTAAAACTTGCTTTCTTTTTTCTTTTGAAAACTAAAACACCTAATAATGGCTCAAACTCCTTTCTTAAAGGTAAAAGCAACCAACCAAGACAAACTCTTTTTTTTTCCTCCTACGGGCGCATTTTCTGTTTGTGTTAAAAACCTTTTTAATAAGTAAAAAACACGAAATCCACCAAAACAAGTGAGCCGAACTACGGCACTCTGATTTTTCCATTGCACGAGGGAATACGTAGGCATCTTGTCACGGGGCTCGATCGAGAAAAACTTTGTAAATACTTCCTTCTTTCCCCCATGTTTCTCTTTATTTTTCTTTCACATGCATACTCTTTTTAGCGTACAGATATAGCGATTAAGTAGAAAATAGATATAAACACACTCATTAGATAGAAAATAGAAGTGGATATCTTAGAGTACTACGGGCGTGTGGGGTGCTAATATCTTCCCCTCGCGTAATAGACTCCCTTACCCTATTTCTCGATCGCAAGATCGTGTCTTATCCCTTTCAGGTTTTCGCAATATGTTTACCTTTCTCCTTTTGCGAGATAAAAGACGTTGGATGGCGACTTCATTGATTACACTCGATGATTTTGTCCAGTTCTTTCAACTTGTTGTTAAAGTGAGAAGGTGAATAAAAGTAATTTTTGATTGCTTGAATTTGTGAGATTAAATACTCCCATCGGTTTAGGAAATTTCATTTAGTCGTAGGATCAACCCTTCTTTATTAACCAAGTCCAATTACAACCTTTGAAAAGTCCTATTGATTCTTGCTTTCATATTGTTCAATATGAGTTTTTTCTCGATGAGTGCATAATTTTACGTGAAATACATAGACACTTATTAACTTTTTTCACAACATATTGTTCAAAACAATCGAATTTATTTATGAAAAGTGAGAAAAGACATGTTGGACTTTTCTTGTATGCATTTATCAAAAATATGTGAAATAAACTCGAAATCCATGATTCAACACACACAAAAAGCAAAACCCTGAAGAATAAAGGCTCTCTAGGGCTAGCCCAGGCGCGCTAAGCGCATGGTGACATGGGCAGATGGCACAACCAACTACAACTACTTTATAGTAAAGCAAGGGTTAGCTCGCAAGTCAAAGAGGTGGTGAGATTGGGTGAGAAAAGGTGGCCAAAGACACATCTATCACATACAAGCATTAACTTTTTAGGGAAGAAAAGATGGATGGGAAGATTTGCTAGAGCAGGGTCGAGGTATTGGGTGCAAAGAAGGTGCGCCCAACGAGAATCTTTGAACTTTTCATATAAATAACAAGTTCCAATTTAGTGAAAAGGGAGTTTTCGGTGGATCAAGGTACAAAATTGTAGTTGGTTAACTTTGATCTACAATACGTGGATAAGAGAGGAGGTACGAAGGCAGATATGCTGCTCAAGTGACATGGTGGGTCACAATTTCAAAGTCAGCATCCCGAGTTACGCGATGTTACACTAACTATGAGTAAGTGTAGCTAAAATCTCTTTGTTAGGGGTTAGACATGGTAATCATATATTATGTAATAAATAGTTCATGGCGTTCTATGCAATTCTACTCATGTTGTAATATTGAGGACTCTATAATCTCAATGTTTGGTTTAGCTTTGCAACCTAAAACATGTTTCCATGGTGTGACTCGATATCAAAAAAGGTGATTGTCATTACTAGATCCAAGATAATTACATATTGGATACTAATGCCTAGAAATAGATAGGTTTAGGTTTGATATTCACGCTTATATAGAAGGATCGAGTGGACTCTTGCTACACTACGCTTGTTAGGATTTATTGGCATGCGTTGGTTAATAGTCCAAGATATTGGCTATTAGGTAATATAATGATCTCACGGGTGGAGAGAAAAAGAGATAATGAATGAGGCTAGCGGATGGTAATATTATTAGCTTAGTAGTAAATGAGCATGTTATTGACCTATGAACGTGCATGATAAATATGTAATGACGAAATCTACCCCAACAAGATTTTTCCGTTAAACACCAAAATATCCATTTTATTTTATGTCATTTATGTTATGTTATTTATTTTCACGCTTAACAACCAATACACAACCCTTTTTATACTTATAATCTTAAAAGTCGTTGAACGCTCTTTAAAACCACTCATCTCTATGGATATGATAATTGTAAAACTTATTTCATATAACGCAAAATGGTAGAAGAAAATAGAGATGAAGCAACGAAGTATAGAAAGGAGAAAATACATAAAACTAAGAAGCAAAATAATATAAATAATATAAAAATAAAGATAGAAAGCTTAAAGAGACAACACTAAAGAATTAACTTGGTATGGCCTAAACCACTTGGCTTACACTAGTCCCCAAGAGTTTCACCTAGGCATTTTCACTAAAAAAAAAAAGAAGTCCATATTGTCCCACTTAATAGGTTTTTCATGCTTCTCAAATGTCAACTGCAATTTTATCATAACGTCATTTTCCCTTGGTCAATTGTATTGCGGATGGATATAAGATATTCCACATAATTATCTTCGATGTAGGCATGAATGACATCACTATTAAAAATAAAACGATTCTCCTTCGAACACAAAAGAGTCTTGCCAATGGCGCATCTTTAGTGGGCTTAGCATAATCATAAAATTAACGTATGATGTCATGGTTAACAACTTTGTCAAAAGTTACCTTAATAAACATGTCAATATATTTTCTGAGTGTCTCTTTTAATGATGGATTCCACTAAAACAGCAATCGTTTTCGACTGACATCTCGATAATGGGAAATGTAATGTAAATTCATCACATTAATTTCTCGAAAAACGGATAAAAAAATTCTACAAAATCTTGAACCACGACCTAACGGTTTCTTTAAGAGTCAGTGCAAACAACTTGCATTTGACTGCACTCTTAGTGTAGTGATTGAATGAACAAACTTACAAATCTAATTGAGCATAGTTATCAAACAAGTTCTAGAGATATTATGAGCACACTGGTCAGAAAATCTCAGAAAATCTATTTGAGACTTCATTGTAAAACACTTGATAAAAGAAGCTTTCTTAAATAAATAAATAAATAAATAAATATATATATATATATATATCCTTAGATTATTTTTTTTTTTATCTTTATTAATGTTATCTAAAAATATTCATTTTATAAAAGAATTTCTTAATTTTAGACAGAATTATATAATGTTAAAACAATATTAATTTTATCTAATAATAATAATAATAATTTTTATAAAATAATTTATTCATTATAAACAGAATCATATCATGTTAAAATAATATTAACAAGAGAAGAGAATCATAATATACAACATTAAATTAAAAGCAGTGATAGATAAATTTTAAACTATACTAGCAGAGCTCTCCAAAGAGAACTCATTCAAAAATTATCGTATGCCGCTTTGAGTGACGCACACACGGTATTCTTTAGTAAAAGGCGAAAGAATAGTTCGCTTTGTGTTCATCACACGGCTCCGTAAGTTTGTCCAATGTAAAATCGTTTTCTTTTATATGCTAACAGCATACATATACTTATCAGCTAATCGATGTGGGATCCATACGAAAAGCACAGCCACGCTACAACACCAACCCTTATGTTTCTCGTCTGCATATACCTCTTCACACACAGTTTTGTGTCACACTTATTTTTCTTCTCACATTCATATCTTTCTAACCATTCTTTAATTAATAAATGCACCAACCACTCACATTCATATGTATTAAGACTTGACCCTAAAACACCAACAAATTCCATCTCTTTATCATATATTTGTAACATATGAAGCTTATTTTCTTATTGATTCTTCCTAGATCGCAAGTGTTAACTCCACTGTTTTAACTAAATCTATATATGTTGTTGTACCGTCATGAGTACCAAAGTCTCTTGATTTAACTAAAATATATGACAAAATATAAAAGATATGCAGGGTAAAGTATTCATAATAATACTTACAACTTGCTTTTTGGTCACTCCACAAATGAACACTGAACTTCTAATCTAAAGGTCCTTCCTTAACTGCCTCTACGCCTCACGTCATTGTCTTCCCCCAATCAAGGCTTCATAGCTTCGTACATGTGTCCAGGTCCCGGGCTCTTTAAAATGTTCTGGTCATGGGCTACTGACTGAACAAAATCCATACTTGATGTACCATAGTCTTGGGATATAGAGCACAACGCAAAAATTACTTCATCTAGTTAAGTAAGAACAAAAGTGAGTCTGGGAGAAATTACTCCTCCTTGGAAGCTGGTATGACAACCGTTGGCTCGCATTGAATCTATGACTGATTTGTAATTGTGGTGTATTGACCTTCAATACAGTTTTGCGAAAAACCTGATGTGACTTAAATGGTTTATTCTGGACTTCATTTGTAGCGGTGTGCTTTTTAAAGCCTAAACCTTGCACGTGCAAAGGGAATGTTGTAGCAGCTATTGTCAATGACATTAAAATTAGCATGCTTAAACCTAGTCTTTGTCTAATATTCTGAAACATTTTCCCCTGCAACAAACAAGAGATAGTGGTGGTAAACATGTTATATAAAGAATACAATAAAGACTTTATACGTAATTGCGTGTAAGTATTACAGGGTTACCTACCAAAGAGAATTTTTCATTGGATTTTTCTATGTTCTGCACATCAAAAGCAATAGCATTCTCTCCCTTCAATTCATCCACAGTTGATTTGCACATACCACTGCCATGCTCGGAAGGTGCCATAGAAAGTTCACCATTGTTCACCTCTTTAAGGTCTTCAAGATAATCATCCTTGTGCAACACACGCCATCCACACTTCTTTATCTTGCACCCTTCCACTTGCACTTCAAAACGCAACATACTGTTTTCCCTCAACTCTGGCTTCCGATGCTTGCTAAAGGATTTGTGCATGGACTTTCGCTCCCCTCTTGTGTGTCGCCGAATGTATATAAAATCACCACTCCCT
The DNA here is from genome assembly GCA_021764765.1 of Vicia sativa. Classification (NCBI taxonomy): domain Eukaryota; kingdom Viridiplantae; phylum Streptophyta; class Magnoliopsida; order Fabales; family Fabaceae; genus Vicia; species Vicia sativa. The sequence goes on from CM038794.1 coordinate 189,438,660, forward strand.
ACCATTGTGAACAGGTACATTTTATTGTTTGCTGTTGAACTAGAGAAGAGGGATAAAGATGAGCCATCTTCAGGTTCTAAAGTATCAAAGTTCCAACGCATGCGCATTTGCTTGGTAGTGGTTTTTATTGGAATACGAAACCATACACAGACTAATAGCAAAATCACTATTATCAATAGGATTAAATAACCAATGCATTGATTTCCCCCCAAATCTTGTTTGGTATTGTCAAGCAGCTTTTCCCTGGCCTTAAAGCTTTCATCAATTTCCTCCAAGGCCACAAATACAGCAACTGCCCACCCATTACTCGAACGACAATCAGTAGGGATCTTCACTGTTATTGATGCAATTGAGTCAGCTTCTGCCACATATGATGAGCTCAAGGGGAAAAAATTATGATTATCAAATCTCGAAGGGACTTCCGTGTACACGGGATAAGGGTAATCAACTATCTGTAACAATAAATTTTAGTACCTAGTTAACAAAAACAGCAGAAATTCACGCATACATTAAAAATAAAGAGTGGACACCTGATTTCAATCTCTTGAAGCACATACCAAAGACACGGGTGAGAGAAAGAATTCTTTGTTGCTTGATTCAAACAGCTTCCATATCTTTTGAGGATCCAATATTTTAGATTCCTTTGCATCTGAATCTGTTGAGTACAAGCATGCATGAGGTGGAAGCAATGGTACAGAATGAAGCAGAGGACAGTCTTCCAATTCAAGATAGCGAAGCTTTGAAAGATTAACAAAGTAGCAAGTGGGTAGGCGCAGAAAATCATTCCCAGATAGAATTAGTCTCTCCAATGATGATAAGCCATCAATGTCATGGGGAATTGAATCATCAGTGAGATTACAATAGCTCAAATCCAAAACAGTTAATGAGGAAAGACCTGAGAAAGTAGAAGGCAATATTAAGCCTGTGTCAGCTGAGAAATACCTTAACCGATTCTTATTTGGCCGACTCACGTTCCCTCCAGAATCAGAAGCTGGCAAGCCACATCCACTTAATGATAATATTTTGAGATTCCCTAATTGAAGTAGGGAGGGATCCATTTCTCCAATAGCAGTTCTACTCAAGTCAAGATTCTCCAAAGCTGTGTTTTGCTTTATACCATCTGGCAGGCTACAAATTTTTGAGCATCCTGATATGTTGAGAATTTTGAGAGACTTCAGGTTATTGATGCTGTTTGGAAGGCACATAATATTTATGCAGTGCATTAAATTAAGCACTGACATGCTTATCATATTTTTTCCAAATTCAGGAAGTCTTGAAATGTTTGAGCAATCAGATAGAATGAGCATGTTCAAGGAATCCATTTCCAATGTACTTGAAAAGGTTTTCAGATTTGTACATCCTATCAAGCTCAATATCTCGAGCTTTTTGTGCTCTTTAACAGATTGGTGAACTTCAACAAGGTCTGTACAATCATTAAGATGCAGCTCTTCAAGGTATGGAACTCGAGAGATATTTGGAGTTTGACGTAGATTTTTGGAATTACTCAAATCAATTACTTTCAGCTTTCCAAAATACTGAACAAAACAAAGGAAAATGGATTAGTCTTTGAAAATCCTAGTTGTAAATGAAAACTCTTATTTGAAGCTCCTTACCTGAGTTCCATTCCACAGTTGTTTGACTTTACTATTGACCATTTGTAAGTGAACAAGCTTATCCAGTTGAACTCCAAGTGGTAGAGTATTCATTGGATATCCCCGCCATATTAGCACTTTTAGTGAGCTGGAAAGACATTTCAGACCAAGTGAAAGATGCAAATCACATAATATAATGAGTAACCTAAGATTACACATCCTTGAGAAGGCCTCTGGGTTCCAACGCGCTTCAAATGACATAGATGGTGATGACTTCAAAACAATACCTTGAACAAGCTCAGTTCCCTGTTAAACAATAAATGTCAAATAGGTAACACAAGATACAATGAATGCAATGCAACAAATGAAATGTAACATTGAAATAGGGAATAACCTTATTATTTCTTAGTACTTCATCGATATCCTCTAGAGACCACAATCTACTCCGTTTTCCAGGATCATTAGGAGATTCTAGAAAACTATGGTTTTACCCATTTCTTCTAGCATATCATGCATCCCAATAACTCTTCCATCGAAAGTTACTAGTGATTTTTCTATAAGAACATTTATTCCGAGTGTTGGATGAAAGCCACAATTTTCCAATATCTGTATCACTTTATGTTTATACCATCCCTTAAAAAAGCATGCTATATCTAGAAATAAAGTCTTGTGTTCATCTTCTAACATGTCATAACTTATTCGAAGTTTGTTTAGGATATCATCATGCGGAACTTGTTTAATTTTGATCAAAGCATCTTCCCAATCAGATATCCTTCTTCCGCAGAGAAAAGAACCCAACACTTCAAGAGCCAAAGGAAGGCCTCCAGCATATTCGACCACACTTTTAGATAACTCTAAATAATCTTCTTCCGGCTTGTCCTTTTTAAAAGCTTTTTCACAAAAAAGTTGAAGGGATTCACTTTTATTTAAGATTTTACTCTCATACATTTCAAACAATACAGCATGTGATATCAAGAGGTGCTTATCCCTAGTCGTAACTATAATTCTACTCCCTCGACCAAACCATGCTTGGCTTCCAGCCAAATTCTCAAGTTGGTTTTTAGAACTTACATCATCAAGGACAATAAGAACCTTTTTGTTGGATAAAAGGTTTCTTAAGCTGTCCTTTCCTTGGCTTAATGTTTCAATTACCATTCCTTTTATGTTCAGATGAGAAAGAATTTTATTTTGCAGCTGTAGCATGCCATCGTTTCTTTCCCCCGAGAATTCTCTTACATTAGCAATGAAGCAACTTACCTCAAACTGGCTTTTGATTTTTTGTAAAGAGCTGTAGTAAGAGTCGTTTTGCCTATCCCACCCATGCCCCATATCCCTATGAAACGAACATCCTCCGATGCTATCTTCAGAATTGAATATAATTCTTCCAATCTTGCATCAATTGCAACCAGCCCATCGTTATAGGATGGGAATTTGAGTTCCAGTTTTTTCCATACTTGTGCAACAACTTCTTCAATGAGTTTCGTTTCATGTCTGCATTGAACAATAACCATAACATATAATCATCGCATAAATTAAAATCATACAATAACCTATTTACTTCAACAAATGAAAGGCATGCACTTACTGATCCTTAGAATCCCAGCCTGACAAGTTGGCGACCTCTCTCAATGCATCTCTCCACTTTTGCACCTTCTCTTTGCTTTCAGCAAATTTTTCTTCATGTTTCCTGAAAGCCTCAGCAAAACTTGCCCTTTGATTCCTTACATCAGAGGGATCCACACCATAGAAGATAGGGAACACTTGCTGTCCTGACAAACGTTTGGATTCAAGAATCTTGACTAACTCATCCAAACACCAAGCTGAGTTAGCATAGTTTTTGGAGATTATAACAACTGCTGAGAGAGATTCCTGAATGGCATAGAGCAACTTTTGTGAGATTACTTCACCTCTTGCAAGTTCTTCATCATCTCTGAAAGTTATTATACTCTTGCGCACCAAAGATGCATATAGGTGATCGGTGAAGCCTAAGCGCGTGTCTTCTCCCCTAAAACTCAAGAAAACATGATACTTCCATTTTGAGTTTTGTGAACATTCTTCCATTGAAAGAATTTAAGATTCAAGTATAGAAATGGAAGGATGTGCTGATTTAGATTGAAACACCTGAAGAAAAATAAAATTAATGACAAGTTATTGAAGAAGTTATACTCATGCAATAGATAGTACTTGCACAGAATCAATAATTGGAGTCAAAGCAAGAGTAGAAAACCTAGTTTAGTCACCAATACGAGTGAAAAGATGATTTTTCAGCTTCAGTCAATGTCTCGAGAGAGTTGTCCACATTAGGAATAATATTTTAGTCACTCTTAACTTACATTAATACTATAACTATAAAAATCCTAGTTTTTATAAAAACCTGACAAGAAATTAACATTAGAATAATAAAAGAGATTAGTGAGTGGAGTCACAGACTAGACATTAGCATTTGCGATCACATGCTTAAAAATTAAGATAACCAAGCTATTTATCTTAGGGACCACCCTAATTTAGATATTATGTGTTAAATTTTGATTTGGAGCTTCCAGATATAGAACATCATGCTCTTTGGGCCCAAGGATTATGAGTTCGTTGTAGAATGCCCAAACGGGGTGTGTGGAGGGTCTATAGGCAAACAGGAAAGAATAATAGGAGAAGTATCTTTGTTCCCCTTTACAATTCTGCAGTTCTATACATAAAAAGCATCGGCAACACTTCAACGATGAAATTGGCCTCAGTTGTGTTCCCCTTGATAGTCCATATTGCTTTATTAGCATACTTAGGTTGTTCAAGCCCCAAAGCACAATATATGTTATCCAAACCACAAAACATAAAATGAAGGTGGATTGTCTAGTGGTTGCCTCCAACCAACCCTCTGGCAAAGTGAGGATCAAGCACTGCTCTCTGAAGTCAGGATTAAAGATTAGTCATATAGTCTTCAACATTGGTTGAAATCTATAAACTAAACTTATATCGTCAGGATGGCAGAGCATGATTGATCGACTTCAACCATCACACAACCTCCCTAAATTTTAGGGCCCCCACTTAGGTTACATGCTTGAGTTACCTAGCACGGCAAACATTATTTCTAAAGCTCTATATTTAAAAACGTGTACTTATTTTTATTTGATCGATGTGGGACTCTTATGATAAGTACACTTGATGAGAAACTGGATAATACTTTTCATCCTCAACTAGCATTCACCATTGCATTATTCTTTCTTCTCTTGTGTTAATTAAGTAATCATCGTTTTATATCTTGTCACTGCTTCTCAAATGTGGGTTTTTGGAGTACATATCATCATTGGATTTTGTTTCATTCTAAAGACATGATAAAAATGTTGTTTCCATTTGTTGGGATAGAAGTGAAAATTATCTTGCCTCAGTAAGTGGAGATAGTGCACAAGTCAGTAAGATGGAAAATGCATCAGTGAGTTGCTTTCAAACAGGAACAAGTTTCAGTCGCGCATATTTAATCCAGCATTATTATAACCTCTTACTTATTTGTTGTTATCAGGTAACAATGTTAGATTTTTGTATGCAATGCAATGAAATTATAATTTTCTTTAGTATAAAGTTCATAAGCAAGTAGCTTTTAAAAATGTGCAGTCATTTGAATTCTAAAGTTCAGCTGAGATCAATAGAAAGATGTCAGATTTTGCACAAAATGGATTAAATATTGGACAGACTGAAATTTCTAATAAATGCTTATATGGATTGGATAAATTGGCATTTCAATATATGCTACATATTTTTTTAAATTGTTTAGTTTTATTGCTCATTAAAGAAAATTTTGAAACAACTGTCTGATCCCGGTCCCGCACATTAATTTTTTACACCACATCAAAATGATCAACTGGATCTTTTAATTCAAGTGTATTCTCTTGAACTAACTTTCGAATTTTCAGATATAAAAAAAAGGAGATGGGACGGGTAATAAGGACACAAGTATCCACCTGAACATGTCCCAAAATCTACAATATTTATTATTTAGTTTGTTTTTGATAATGTAGAATATTAACGGTTAGGTTAATACATTGAAATTTCTTCACCATGAAATGCCTTAGCCTTAAAAGTATTATGGACTGCTAAGCTTGTTGGGCGCGCCTTATTCATGGTTCACCGAGGCTGGCTTTGCATAGAATTGCTTTGGCTAGGCCTTTGTGCTTGGCCTTTTGATTTTTTAGTTCATTTTATCTATTTTTGATTAATATATACTAGAAAAGTCGAAACTGATGTTCTATTAGTTCTTACATATAAATAGGGGGTTTTATATTGTTTGCTTGTAAATTAAGTTAATAAATAATTACATATTTTACGTAAATTTAATACTTATTAACTCTCACCAACTTATCTTTTTGTTTATCTTTAAGTAAAATCAGTTAGGATACATTGTTATTTTTGTTTATACTTTGGTATTTAAAATGTATGTTTTTTGTTATTAAAAATGTATGCTTTGGAAACTTGTGTGAGACACTTGTAAAACAATTTTAGGAAAAGATATCCTGGAAAGATGTATAAGGAGATAATTTGGAAGGCTGCAAAATCAACATATGTCCAGGCATTTGAAAGAGAAATGAAGGCAATGAAGCTGTTGGATAATGATGTTTTTGTCAATATGATGAAGACACCTCCCAGTCCTAGATGCTGGAATCGGGCATTTTTTAAGGCAACTAACGAATGTGATTGTGTCTTTAACAACATGTTAGAGTCTTTCAATAGTGTCATCCTTGATTCAAGGTCAAAACCCTTAGTCACAATGCTGGAAGATATCAGAATTTATTGTATGGAGAGGTGGGCAACAAATAGGAGAAGGTTCCAGAAGTTGAATGATGATGCAGTATTGCCAAACATCAGAAAGAAAATTGAGAAAACTAGTTCTTACACCAATTCATGGATTGTTAGGTAAACACACCATCTTATATGTAATAATTTCAACTTATTTGAGAATGTTTGGTGTTGATGTCTGATATGTATATAAATTGAATGTAGGATGTCAGATGAGCACTTCTTTGAAGTTAAACATGTTGAAAATCCAGCTGAAATGTTAATTGTCAACTTGAAAGACCACATATGCTCTTGTAGAAAGTGGGAGCTTACTGGATTGCCATGTGTTCATGCTTTGGCATGTATGAAGAGTAGAAACTATAAGTTTGAAGATTACATCCCTGAATGCTATAGAAAGAGTAGGTACATGGAAGTATACAAACTTGTGTTTTATCTTGTAAATGGTTCAAATTTATGGGTAAAAACACCATATCCAGATGTCAAACCTCCAAAGTATAGAAGGATGCCTGGTAGACCTAAAAAGAAGAGAAATCGTGAACAAGGTGAGATTGATGGAACTGACAGAAAAATAAGGAGAACAAGGTTAATTGTTAAATGCAGTAGGTGCAGCAAGCCAAGGCATAACAAAAAACATGTAAAGTTATAGGGCCTGCTCAAGAATTTGCTACTCCTGCTCAGGGATCTCAAATGACTACACCAACTAATACTCATGCTCATGGATCTCAAGGCAATGCATCAAGGCTTCTCAAACCACTGCTGCAACTCAGAATTCTCAAGTGATTGCACCAAGGAAATCTCAAGCTTCCAAAGGAAAGGCTGCTCAACAACCAACTACTCAGAGTTCTCAAGTGACTGCACCAAGGCAATCTCAAGCTTCCAAAGGAAAGGCTGCTCAACAACCAGCTACTCAGAGTTCTCAAGCTTCCAAAGGAAAGGTTGCTCAACAACCAACTGCTGCAAAGTCAAAGAAGCTGGGTGTCAGAAGGGAACCAAGTCCATGGGTACCACCTGGACATGCCACCAGATTAAGTGCAGCAAAATATGTCATTGGCCCAGCTACTAGGAGGACTACTCCTACCAAAAGATCCAAGAAAAATGCTTAGCTTGTGACATTTAGTTGTATTTTAAGTTTAGTTTGTCTTGCTGGTATTATGTATGTTGTTTAATGGACCACTAATACTTTGGTATTTGTTTTAGTATGTCTTGCTGATTTATGAACCACTAATTAATGTAATGTTGTCTTGCAGGTTTTTGCTGGTATTGTGTTAGATTTGGAACCAGTTTAAGGTTAAAGTACAATGTCTTGATGTAATGTTATGAACCACTAATTAATGTAATATTTTTACTATCTTGTGTTATGTTGTAGTAAACCTCTTTTTTACTGTCTTGTGTTATGCTTAATATTTTTACTGTATTGTTGTCTATAATCTAACACAATATAATCTAACACAATAACTAAGATTAAATTCTCAAATAAATGTTACATACAAAAAGGTGTACAATTACACAATATTCTGGTTCTTTCAAATGGTACGATACCATAATTAAGACAACATAATTCTCAATAATCTGGTACAATAACCAATCTAAGACAGAAAAACTCAATACATGAAAAACCACATAACTAATAACATTACAAAAAGCATCATAATTCAACATTTTTCCATTTTGATCATCTTGTTCAACTGCATCCTTATTTCTTCACTTGACACTTTTACTTTGTTAACATCCATCTGCAATTCTTCAATTTTCTTATTAAGCTTTTCCAACCGAGACATCAAAAATTTGCCTTTATTATCTCCAGTTTCCTCATAAAACCATTCAAAGAACCCACACCCAGGTTGCACAGATCCCTGCAATCACAATTCCCTTCTTTATCAATTTGAGAGACGAATATATTCAAGGTTATGGGAATAAAGAACATACCTTATAATGCGGATATCCCCAGAAATTTTTCCCAAAACTCTTAGCTGTCGTCGCCCTTCGTAGAATTGCCTTATCTCTACAGTGGCAAACTGGTTTCCATTGCATATTCGACATCGTATAAGGCTGAGAATTCATACTTTCATGGCAGCTTTGTATCTTAGAGGACGAACAACTTGAAGATTTCATGGAGGCGGATCAATTTCTGGAAAGGGAGAATAAATTTCGTGAAAAACCCTAGCCCCTAAATCGTTTGCAATTTTGCAGAAAACCTTTCCCATAACAACAATAAAGGCGATGAAGAACTGGAAATATCCAACACATATGCCACGCAAGCATTTTTAAACAACCGTTTACACAAAATAGACAGAAGGACTTACGTGCGTCGTTTTAAAAAGTTAAGGGAGCTATTTGCACTTTTTGTCTTTAAATATATTTTACACTCTACTTTATCATTTTTAACTAAACTAGATAAATAAATTATAGTTCTAACTTAGTATTGGGATGAGTGACCTTATAAATACGTAGAAGCCTTTATAAGGTGAATGGAGCTGCTAGAAACAGGTTCATTTGGTTTATCAGTATGTGGTATGTTAGTAGGAACGTGGATTTAACATGCAGTATCTGGTATATAAATAATATAGATTTAAGTGTTGGAGTTATGACTTAAGTTTTATTTGCATCGCTTGCAATTCTTATGTTTAAAATTGACTTTCAAGTGAAGGATATATTTTTTTATGTGTTAAGGAGTTGTGATTGCACAAGTCTTGGAATCCTCTATCGTAGTTATGATTTTTATGTATCCCAAATCTTAAGTTGATACATTTCTTGCCAATATTTTCTTATATTTTAACTGCATGTTGCTGCTCTAATTTGTATTTCCTATTCTTTATTAACCTAACTAGGGTTTATACTTAACATGATTGACACATAATATTAAGTTGTGAAGAACTATTGTGTTGTTCTATTGGTCAACTTTTCCCCTGTGTTTATTCAATGTTGGTATGTTTTACTTTGAAGATCTTGCTAAATGGCTCAAATGAGGGTAACTTGGTAATTAAGTTGATTATATCCCTTGCATGTATTAAAAAATAATGGATATGTTCCTTTAGAGAAACAAAATTATTGGTGTAAATTCTTGATGATGTGGTGTAGGTTAATCTGGTGCGGTGAATAAAAGGGTTAAAGACAATTATGAACAAAAATTATATGTTTTCCCTAGTTGCATAGTGGTTTATATATAATGGACAACCATTGGGCTTATGATGTATTGGGTTTATAGTCGACCTAAAACAATTGCTCCCTAGGCTTGTTGTGGCATGATGCACGAGAAGTCTTTCGAGGTATTGTGTCTGATTCCCTTGAATCGGGATTTCGTGTTGACAAGTGAAAGAGATTTTGAGATAATTGCATTAAATGCAGTCCCATCATTGAGACGTTTCATAGATTTCTTTCACACGAGGATCTAGATACATAGGTTAGGATGTGGCATTTTCCCTTAGGGTGCTCAAGCGTTGTTTCATTTTTGAGATGAAATCTCGACCGTTTATTTTCCATCTTCCAATTTTCTTTCATTTTGAAATATTAATTTACGCACTTTGCATTATTATATAAAAGTTATCTTGGTCTATGAAACAATTTTTTGTTCCCTCTCATAACCAAAACTCACATTTCCCCTAAGGTCTCAAATGATTGATGGAAATGATTAATTTAAGAAATCTTAATTAGGAAGGGTATTAGATGTGTAATTTAGCTTTCAAAAGTTAATATTAGTTCAACATGTAATTACTGCTAGATGAACATGTGATTACTGATAGTTTAATATGTGATTACTGATAATTCAACATGAAAATACTGATAGTTTAACATGTAATTATTGCTAGTTCACCGTATGGTTACTGATAGTTAAATATGTGATTACTACTAATTATGCATGTGATTATTGATAACTCTATATGTGGTTACTAACTAAAAGTTAGTTAGTAATATGATCTAATATAAAGGATGCAACACATTTGTAAAAAAAAATACTCAATTCCATTTCAATAAGTGGATTTCTTAACCCACCCCATGAAAACCCTAAAATGCCCTTCACAAAACAGAAAATTTATTTCCGGTACGCACCATTTTTTGAAATTTTTGAGTGAAACCGAAAATATACTTCCGGTATGCACCATATTTTGAATTTATTCCAAATTTGGTCTCATTTGTTCTCATTTTCTGAAATATTTGAGTGGAACCGGAAATATACTTCCGGTATGCACCATATTTTGAATTTATTCCAAATTTGGTCTTACTTGTTCTCACTTTCTAAAATATTTGAGTGGAACCGGAAATATACTTCCGATATGCACCATATTTTAAATTTATTATAAATTTGGTCTCACTTGTTCTCACAGTTTAAAACCGGAAATATACTTCCGGTTTACACCCAACCCTTTTCAACGTGATTTCCATGATATATGGTGCTAACCAGAAATTTATTTCCGATATCTCGAGAGTAAAAATGAAATTTCACAGGGGTGGGTAAGAAGGACATGGGGTGAGTTAAGAAATTCACTTCAATAATACTTCTCTCTCCTTTGCTCTTTATTATTTTCTAATTTCCTCGATTTGAAAATAACTTGTAATCCAAGTTATCCAACTTAAAGTCCAAAAGCCCAATAGTATTGGACATAAGGGATGATTTAGGTTAATTCTACTTAATTTGTTACTGTTGGAAAATATCTTATTTCCCTTTTCATTATTTTTATTTATTGTCTTTTATTTCTCTTTATTCTCTATTAAGGAGAGAATTAATTATCATTATTGTATTACTACTATATATACCAGCCTTAGAGTTGAGGAATAAACATAACAGTTGTTTACCATTCCATTCAATATGGTATCAAGAGCTCTGTGTTAGGGTAGACTTACCCGACCCGATTCACATACCCGCTTAACTCCTTATGGAGAATCGCAACACAAGTTGGCCTGCTCTAGGATTCGCCTACACCGGATCCAATAATGACGGCGGTGGCCGCGGTACCGGTGGTGCTGACGGTGGTGGCCGCGGTAAAGTCGACGAGTCGTCGTCGGTCATAAACAATGGCAGCTACTTCAATATAGGCGGCAATGACCAAAAGGGTTCCTCATATTCCCTCAAGGTCAATATTCCTAAGATGAATGGGAATAACTATAATGAATGGGCCCAAACAGCTCGTTTGGTTTTGGATAGCAAAGAGAAGTTTGGCTTTTTTAACAGGAGCAGTAGCCGAACCGGCAAGAAGAGACCCTCTTTACAAATAATGGAAATTTGAAAACTCCTTGATTATTGCATGGTTGGTAAGCTCAATGGAAAGTGGAATAGGTAAGCCTTACATGTTTTTGCCTTCTGCAAAGGATGTATGGGAAACTGTTAAGGAAACATACTCTGATATTCAAAATTCCTCACAAATTTTTGGGTTAAAATCAAAGTTATGGCATGCGAAACAAGGAGACAAGAATGTTACTGTTTATTACAATGAGTTGTTGACCCTTTGGCAAGAGTTGGATCTATGTTATGATGACAATTGGAGGTGTACAGAAGATAGTGTTCTGTTTCTCAAAAGACAAGAAAATGATCGTGTCTTCATGTTTCTCGTTGGGCTCAATAAAGACCTTGATGAGGTAAGAGGTAGAGTTCTAGGAAAAATACCATTGCCAACTCTTCGTGAAAATTTTGCAGAAATCAGAAGGGAAGAGGCACGTCAAGGTATTATGATGGGCAAGATACCACGAAACTCTGAATCTGAAGGCTCAACTTTGGCGTCTAGGAACCTTGAAGAGGGAAAAAGGTTAGACAAAGTTCCTTGGTGTGATCACTGCAAGCGTGAATGGCATACGCGTGAAACCTGTTGGAAGCTCAAAGGGAAACCTCCTAACTGGAAGAAGAAAGGTGGTCGTGCATTTCAAGCTAGTAATTCTGATCAAGGGCAACAAATCTCTTCACCTCAGCTCCCACTCACTACGGAACAACTAGACAAACTATACAAACTCCTCGAGTCTCCAACTCCTTCTTGCTCTATAGCAACAAAAGGTAATTCTGCATTTATTAGTGTCAGTCCCAGTCACACTTGGATAGTAGATTCAGGTGCCTCTGATCATATAATAGGTGAATCTACTTTGTTCTCTTCATATAGTCCATGTGCAGGTAATCAAAAAATAAAAATCGCAAATGGCTCTTTTTCAGCCATTGCAGGTAAAGGGTCAGTTGTGTTGTCTCCGATGTTGACTCTTAAAAATGTCCTTCATGTTCCAAATTTATCATGTAATCTAATGTCCGTCAGTAAATTAGCCCAAGATATAAATTGTCAAACTAATTTTTTCCAATCTCACTGTGTCTTTCAGGATTTGAACTCGGGGAAGATGATTGGCAGTGCTAAGGAGAGTGGAGGACTCTACTACTTTGACATTGGATTTGCATCACAACTACCTTCAAAAACAATAAGTTCCTGTTTTGAGTCTTTTTCTGTTTTGAATAATAAAGATGACAACATTATAGTATGGCATTTAAGATTAGGTCATCCTAGTTTTCGTTACTTACAACACTTGTTTCCTAAGTTATTTCATAATAAGAACTTTTCTTCGTTTAAATGTGAAGCATGTGAGTTTGCAAAACATCATCGTTCCCAATTTTCAATACAGCCTTATAAACCATCAAAACCTTTTTCTATTATTCACAGTGATGTTTGGGGCCTTAACCGTACAAGTACACTCTCTCTCAAAAAATGGTTTATCACATTTATAGATGACCATACAAGAGTATGTCGAGTATACTTGTTAAAGGGGAAATCAGATGTTTGTCAGGCTGTAAGATTTTTTTTTTATAATGGTGCATAATCAATTTCAAACAAATATCCAAGTCTTTAGAAGTGATAATGGCAAAGAATATTTTAATACTATCCTGGATGATTTTTTTCTAAAAAATGGGATTGTACATCAAAGTTCATGTCCTAATACTCCTCAACAAAATGGAGTTGCCGAAAGAAAAATAGACATTTATTGAGGTTGCTAGAGCTCTACTTTTTCAAATAAAGTACCAAAATATTTGGGGTTTTTAACAATTGCATATTTAATTAATAGAATGCCCTCAAAAATTCTGAATTTTCAAACTCCAATTAATACTTTCAGAGAATGTTTTCCTAGTACTCGTGTTTTAACTGATCTGACATTAAGAATCTTTGGTTGCACAGCATTTGTTCATGAACATAAAAATGTTGGAAAACTTGAACCACGTGCTATAAAATGTGTTTTTGTTGGATACTCTCCAACCAAAAAATGATATAAATATTTTGATCCAAAAAACAAGAAAATGTTTGTCACTATGGACGTTACATTCTTTGAAAATAAACTTTTTTTGATGACACTCATCAAGGGTGGGATATAAAAGAAGACTTGTTTCAAATTGAGGACATGAGTTTTTTAAATAGTTTATCTTTACCTACATCACAAAGTTCTGAGACTTATACTTCTGCACCAACAAAAATTGTCCATGATTCTTTAACTGATCCTACTCCTGTTATGAGTAAGAAACTTTGTGAATCGGAGCCCACATTTTCTCATGGAAAAAACAACGAAATTCCTGAAAATAATAATAGTGATGATCTAATTGAAATGCCACAAAATAATGAGTCACTTCAGAAAAACAGATATGAATTAGGAAATAGAATTTGGAAAGGGAAGGTTTTTGTGAAAAAGCACCACAAAGAAAAGGATGAGTCCACATCTCAACACTGTCAGGAATCTAAATCGGGGAATGATCAACCTCCTAAGAATAGAAAAGGTAAGTCCATCTCTGTTTCTGAAAGTCGTATTTTGTATCCTGATATTGATGATCATGTTGCCATTAGAAAACCTGTTAGATCTTGTACTAAACACCCCATGTCTAATTTTATATCATATTCAAATTTGTCTTCATCTTTGTATGCCTTCACCTCAAAATTGTCTAGCAAAAAATGTACAGATTGCTCTAGAAATTCCAAAGTGGAGGGAAGTTGTACTTGAGGAGATGAAAGCTCTAGAAAAGAACAAAACTTGGAGTGGTACGACACTACCGGATGGCAAGAAGACAATTGGATGCAAATGGGTGTTTACTGCGAAGTATAATTCATATTGGGTCAATTGAAAGGTACAAGGCTCGCTTGGTGGCTAAAGGCTTTACTCAGACCTACGATATAGACTACTCTGAGACATTTGCTCCTGTTGCAAAACTGAACACTGTAAGAATTCTTTTATCTCTTTCCACTAACCTGGATTGGCCCCTACATCAGTTAGATGTTAAGAATGCATTTCTTAATGGCGATCTAGAAGAAGAAGTATACATGGATATTCCTCCTGGATTTGAAAACAAATTTGGATCAAATGTATGCAAACTAAATAAGTCTTTGTATGGACTAAAACAGTCCCCTAGAGCTTGGTTTGAAAAATTCACTCAGTCCATGAAGAAGCAAGGGTACATTCAAGGACAGGCTGATAACACGTTGTTCACAAAGTTCTCTCAAGATGGAAAATTTGTTGTCCTGATTGTATATGTTGATGATATTATCCTTACTGGAGATGATATAGTTGAAATGGCTAGAGTAAAAGAGAAACTAGCAGTAGACTTTGAGATCAAGGACTTAGGATCCATGAGATATTTTCTTGGTATGGAGGTTGCTCGATCAAAGAATAGTATTGTGGTTTCACAGCAGAAATACATTCTAGACTTATTAAAAGAAACAGGAATGAGTGGATGTCGTCCTGCAGATACCCCTATGGATCCTAATGCTAAACTTAGGGGAGAAGGAAATGTTCCGGTTGATACTGGAAGATATCAGAGATTGGTTGAAAAACTGATTTATTTGGCACACACCCGACTTGATATTGCTTTATCAGTTAGTGCAGTAAGTCCGTTTATGCATTCTGCTTACGAGGAACATCTTGAGGCGCCTATGGATATCGAGATATTTGAAAGGAAATCTGTAAAGGCTTACATTTTAAGAAAACTATTCAAAGAAATGTGTCTATCTTCACCGATGTCGATCAAGGTGTTCAATCACGTATAAGATCGACCTCTGGATATTGTACCTATGTTTGGGGTAATCTTGTGACATAGCTGAGTTTAGAGCTATGTCTCAAGGTATTTGTGAAGGATTATGGATCCTTAGAGTATTAGAAGAACTTAAGATGAAAATTGAGCTTCCATTAAAATTATACTCGACAAGAAGTCGCCATTAGCATAGCTCATAACCCAGTTCAACATGACAGAACCAAACATATTGAGATTGATCGACACTTCATAAAAGAGAAGTTAGATGCTGGAATCATATGTCTTCCTTTTGTGACTTCAAATCAGCAAACTGCAGATATCCTAACCAAAAGTTTGGCAAGACCAACCTTTGAACATTTGATAGACAAATTGGGCATGATAGATATCTATGCACCAACTTGAGGAGGGGTGTTGGAAAATATCTTATTTCCCTTTTCATTATTTCTATTTATTGTCTTTTATTTCTCTTTATTCTCTATTAAAGAGAGAATTAATTATCATTATTGTATTACTACTATATATACCAGCCTTAGAGCTGAGGAATAAACATAACAATTGTCTACCATTCCATTCAATAGTTACAAACATGCATGCATGGCGTGGAAATGATAAAATATTCCATTGGTTGAAGCCCGAAGGTTCTAAAATGTGTTAGAAAATGATGACATTCATTTCATTTTTATCCGTTGTTCATAACCTATCATTCACATCAACATCAATATATTTGTATTGTTCTGAATTTTTCTTTATGTTCTACCATTTCTAAAAGTGGTGTATTTTAACTACTGTGAAGTTCCTTTCAAAAAGATTATAATATGAGGTTATTACATATCTAAATAAGAATTAGACAAATGAAATATTTGAGTTACACAAAAAAATAAGTTTTGTCAAAAAGAAAAATGCTTTTCATCTAGTGAAGTTACAACAAAATTGGCTCTTGGAGAAACTCAACCTCCTTGGTAGCTGATACAGTTGAAACGACATCCGCTGACTCACATTTTTGTTACGAGGACCGCGCTGAAATTGCGGTGCATTGACCTTAAGTACGATACCATTGGAGATCGTCGAATGTGATTTTATTAGTTTATTAGATATGGTCTCAATTGTTGTGGTGGACTTTTTGAAGCGCAAACCATGCATAGGCGAATGGAATATTGTAGCCCCAACCATCATTGATATCAAAGCTAGCACACTTAAACCAAGTCCTTGTTTAATGGTGTGAAACATTTCCCCCTGCAAGATAAGAACAATGGAAGACAGGTTAAGATTGATAAGTAATTAAAGTTTAACAATGGCGAACCGAAAAATAGTAAGAGTATTCTCATCTCTACAAAATTAAGTTTCATGAAGAATATCATTAGAAATTTTGAGATAATTGCGTGTTATTTATTAGGTGACTTACCAAAGAGAAGTTCTCGTTGGACCTTTCTATGTTCTTCACATCCAAAACAGTAGTATCCTTCCCCTTGGATTCATCCACAGATGATTTGTTCATATCAGCTGAATGCCTGGAATCTGAAGGTCCTACAACAAGTCCACCGCTGTTTAGCATTTGCAAGTCTTCAAGATAATCTTCCTTGCACAACATATGCCACCCACACTTCCTTATCTTCCATCCTCCTACTTTCACTTCAAAACGCAACGAACTGTTTTCCCTGAACTCTGGCTTTCTATGTTTGCTAAACTCTTCCTGCATTAAACTTCTTCGGTCCTCCCTTCGGTGTCTCCGTATGTATATAAAATCACCACTCACTACCATAGTGACGAGGTAAAGATTACTATTTGCTGTTGAAGCTGCAGACAGTGATAAGGAAGGGCCATCTTCAGGTCCAAGAGTATCAAATTTCCAACACAAACGCATAGATCTCATAAAAAAACTGTTAGCACCTTCCTCTGAATCCCGAGGAGCTTCTAAGGCCACAAGTACAGCCACCCCCCACCAGTCACTTGAAAGACAATCAGCAGGGATGTCCACTCTTACTGATGCAAATGAATCGTGTTTTGATACATATGACGAGCTCAATGGAAAAAAATTCTGATTATCAAATCTTGATGGGATTTTGAAGTATATAGGGAAAATGAAATCAAACATCTGTAACAATGTAACTTTTTTTTGTTAATAATAATAGATGAAATACAAGCTTGCATTATGATATACTAAGCGGCTTTGTCAGTGTAATGTAATTTGTAAGTAAAAATATTTAGTTTGTAGATGCACATACTTGACGCACATATGACTGTAAGAGTTCTTTGTCACTTGATTCAAATAGCTTCCATATCTTTTGTGGATCTAATGCATTAGCTTCCCTTACATCTGAATCTGTTCCATACAAGCGTACATGAGGTGGAAGCACCGGTAAAGATTGGAGCTGCGGGCAATCTTCCAATTCAAGATATCGAAGCTTTGAAAGATTGGCAAGGTAGTGAGTAGGTAGGCGTACAAAATTGTTTCCACTTAGAATCAGAATCTCCAGTGATGATAAGCAATCAATATCATGAGGAATTGAATCATCGGTGAGATTACAATGGCTTAAATCCAATTCAGTTAATGAGGAAAGGCCGGATCCAAAACGGGGCAATGTTAAGCCCGTTGTCTGAGCTGGGAAAAACCTAAACTTCTTGCCAAAAGGAAGCTGAAACTCCCAGCTGGAATTGGATGCTGGTCCATTACATCCACTTAAAGATAATCTTTTGATATTTTCTAACTGAAGTAGGGAAGGATCCAATTCTTTAATAGCGGTTCCGCTCAAGTCAACGTCCACCAAAGCCTTGTTTTGACTTATACCATCTGGCAGGGTACGAACTTTTGAACATCTTGATATGTTGAGAATTCTGAGAGTTTTCAGGTTACTGATGCTGTTTGGAAGGCATATAAGATTCTCACAATTCGTTATGATGAGTTCCGTAATACGTGTCATATTTTCCCCAAAATCAGGAAGTTTTTTAATTTTTGAGCAATCAGAAAGAAATAGCATTTTCAACGAAAACATTTCCAATTTTTTTGGAAAGGTTTTCAGATCTACGCATCCCATCAAGCTCAATATCATGAGTTTTCTGTGTCGTCTGATAGATTGGTGTACTTCAACAAGTTTTGGACAATCATTAAGATACAACTCTTCGAGATTTGGAATTCCAGAGATATTTGGAGTTTGACGTAAATCTTTGGAGTTACTCAAATCAATTACTTTCAGCTTTCCAAAACACTGGGAAAAGACAAAGAAAAAGACAAGCATTGTAAAATCATGGGTCAACACTATAAGTTATATGAAGGCTCTTAACTGATAATTCTTACCTCATTTTCACTCCACAAATGTTTAACTTTGCTGTTGATCATTTGTAAATGTACAAGCTCATCTAGTTGAACTCCAAGTGGAAGAGCATTCAATGGATATCCCCACCATATAAGCACTTTTAGCGAGCTAGAAAGATATTTCAGACCAAGGGAAAGATGCAGATCACATAATATAATGAGTAACCTAAGATTACCCATCTTTGAGAATGCCTCAGGGTCCCAACGTACTTTATACAGCGTCGATGGCGATGGTTTCAAAACAATACCTTGCACAATTTCAGTTCCCTAGTAAACAATAATCATCAGATACAATTTATAAACAAGGAGTGCAGTAAAAGTATTGTAATTTTAACTTGCCAATTACCTTATTTTTTCTCAGCACTTGATCTATGTCCTCTAGAGACCACAATCTACTTCGTCTACCCGGATCATTAGGGGATTCTTGAAAAACTATGTTTTTACCCATTTCTTCAAGCATATCATGCATCCAGATGACTCTTCCATCGAAAGTTACTAATGATTTTTCTATGAGAACATTTATACCAACGGTTGAATGAAGGCCACAATTTTCTAATATTTGTATCACTTTATGTTTGTACCATCCCTTGAAAAAGCAGGCAATGTCTAGAAATATGGTCTTGTGTTCATCTTCTAACATGTCATAGCTTATTCTTAGTTTGTTTAGGATATCATCATGTGGAACTTGTTTAATCTTGATTAAAGCATCTTTCCAATCAGATAGACTTCTTCCACAAAGAAAAGAACCCAAAACTTCAAGAGCCAAAGGAAGGCCCCAAGCATATTCGACAACACTTTTAGACAACTTCATATAACCCTCTTTAGGTGCATCTTCTTTAAATGCTTTTTTACAAAAAAGTTGAAGGGATTCACTTTCATTTAAGATTTTACTCTCATACATTTCAAACAATACATCATGTGATATCAAGAGGTGCTTATCCCTAGTCGTAACTATAATTCTACTCCCTCGACCAAACCATTCCTGACTTCCAGCCAAATTCTCAAGTTGGCTTTTAGAACTTACATCATCAAGGACAATAAGAACCCTTTTGTTGGATAAAAGGTTTCTTAAGCTGTCCTTTCCTTGGCTTAATGTTTCAATTACCATTCCCTTTATGTTCAGATGAGAAAGAATTTTAATCTGTACCTGTAGCAGACCTTCGTTTCTTTCCCCTGAGACCTCCCGAACATTAGCAACGAAGCAACTTACATCAAACTGGCCTTTGATTTTTTTGTAAAGAGCTGTAGTAAGAGTCGTTTTGCCTATCCCACCCATACCCCATATCCCTAGGAAACGAACATCCTCCAATCCTAGCTTCAGAGTTGAATATAACTCTTCCATTCGTGCATCAATTGCAACCAGTCCATCGTTATAGGATGGGAATTTGAGTTCCAGTTTTTTCCATACTTGTGCAACAACTTCTTCAATGAGTTTCGTTTCATGTCTGCATTGAACAATAACCATAACATATAATCATTGCATAAATTAAAATGATACAATAACCTATATACTATCATATTTTCTGTTTTCATATTTACTTAAACAAATGAAAGGCATGCCCTTACAGATCCTTAGAATCCCAGCCTGACAAGTTGGCGACCTCTCTCAATGCATCTTTCCACTTTTGCACCTTCTCTTTGCTTTCGGAAAATTTTTCTTCATGTTTCCTGAAAGCCTCATCAAAACTTCCCCTTTGATTCCTTACATCAGAGGGATCCACACCATAGAATATAGGGAACACTTGTTGTCCTGACAAACGTTTATATTCGAGAATCTTGACTAACTCATCCAAACACCAAGCTGAATTAGCATAGTTTTTGGAGATAATGACAACTGCTGAGAGAGATTCTTCAATGGCATGGAGTAGCTTTTGTGAAATTACTTCACCTCTTGCAAGTTCTTCATCATCTCTGAAAGTTATTATACTCTTGCGCACCAAAGCTGCATATAGGTGATCGGTGAAGCCTAAGCGTGTCTTCTCCCCTAAAACTCAAGAAAACATGATACTTCCATTTTGAGTTTTGTGAATAATCTTCCATTGAAAGACCTTAAGATTTAACTATAGAAATGGAAGAATATGCTGATTTAGATTGAAGCACCTGAAAATTAGGACAAGTTATTCAAAAAGTTATACTCATGCAAAAGACAGTACTTGCACATAATCAAGAATTGGAGTCAAAGCAAAGAGTACTCACCAATTTCAGCGAAAAGATGATGTTCAGCTTCAGAATGAGTCAATGTCTCGAGATATGAATGTGTAAGAGTTGTCCACATTGGGAATAATATTTAGTCACTCTTAATTAATAAATTAACTGTATATATAAAAATCCTAGTTCTTGTAAAAACCTGACAAAAAATTAACATTAGAATAATAATAGAGATTCGTGAGTTGAGCCACAGACTAAACATTGGCATTTGTCATCACATGCTTAAGAATAAAATAACCAAGTTAGTATTTATCATTGGGACCACCCTTTTGATTTGGAGCTTCCAACAAACCCCAAATTAAAAAATCTATAAGCAACAACAATAGTGCATGCAAGGCAAAAAGTGATAAGGAATTAAAAAACATAAACATAATGATGCCATCAAAAGCAAACAGCAGAAGAAGGATTCCATCACCACTCTGCATCCAAAACCACTACAACAAACTTCCGTTAGGACAAGAATGGCTCTGAGAAAAACTCAACCTCCTTGGTGGCTGGTATATTGGAAATGACAACCACTGGGTCACATTTCCGTTAAGTAATATTCTCTTCTTTACAATGTAAAACAGGTTTTTATTGATTCTTCATAGGTAGGCAGTGTTAAGTCCACCGTTTTAAGTAAAATAGTTGTGAAAGTATGGCTCAATATCTCATGTGTTCAGCAAAAATATAAGTTTTGAGCGCTGCCTAACCTGCGAGGCAAGTAGGAAACTGTGCGAGACGAGTCTTTCAACGTTGTGACTTTTTCCACTGCACCACCCACATGGAGATGGAGCTTTAGCTTCTAAGGCCACAAGTACAGTCACCTCCCACCAGTCACTTGAAAGACAATCAGCAGGGATGTCCACTGTTACTGATGCACAAATACTGAGGAAAGAACTTGCTTTCTGGTCACACCACATAAAAATACACAAGCACAAAACTTTAATCAACATTCAAGAACTGATAATTCTTTTGATTATAGACCAATTGATCAGTTAATATCCGCAGTACAACCTATCCTATTACATACAAGCTACAGCTTGCTTTTTATTCATGCAACAAATGAACATTGAAGAACTAATAATTCTATTGATTCTAGATAAACAAAACACGGTCTTTCTAATACAATCTATTGTATCCTACTTATGTGAACTTCTAATCTAAAGGTCCTTAACTGACTCTACGCCTCTAGGGCTCACATCAGCGTCCCACGATCATGGCTTCATATCTTCGTACCTGTGTCCGGGTCCGGGCTCTTTAAACTGTTCTGGTCGTGGCTACGTAAACCCTACTCAAATAACTATTGTGGCTACTGAGTGGGCGAAATCAACATAATTCCAATGGACCATAGTCTTGAGATATAGGACACAGCGCAAAAATTAAATTATGTAGTTACGTAAGAACATAAGTGAGTCAGAGAGAAATTAGTCCTCCTTGGAAGCTGGTATAGTGGAAATGATAACCGTTGGCTCACATTTAATCTATGACTGCTTTGTAATTGTGGTGTATTGATCTTCAATCCAGTTTTGCGGGAAACCCAATGTGATTTAAATGGTTTATTCTGGAGTTCATTTGATGTGGTGTGCTTTTTAAAGCAGAAACCTTGCACAGGCAGAGGGAATAATGTAGCAGCTACCATCATTGACATTAAAATTAGTATGCTTAAACCTATTCCTTGTCTAATATTCTGAAACGTTGTTCCCTGCAACAAGAGATAGTGGTAAACATGTTATATAACGAATACCATGAACACTTTTTAGGTAATTGCGTGTGGGAATTAGAGGGTTACCGTAGGAGTATATTTTATATTTCCGTGTGTTTTATGAGAATTACATACACTGTATTTATAGAATACATGAGGCAATATTTGAAAGAGAAATCTGCCTTAAGAATCGGGGGAATTAATTTCCCATAAAAGCTAATTCTAATTATAGAAAAGACAGGAAATAATAACTAACTAATTACATTCATCATAAACCTAATGGGCTGTACAAACAGAATCATTTTGATTCTGTATTGATTATTCCACACTCCCCCTCAATCTGGGTGGTAGATGTCTATCATACCCAGATTGGATCTGATATTCTCGTATATGTTCCTCGGAAGGGCTTTTGTTAGAATGTCTGCAGTTTGCTGGCATGGTGGAATATGGTTAACACTTATAATTTCATGATCAATTTTCTCTTTGATGAAGTGTCGGTCTATCTCTACATGCTTTGTTCTATCATGTTGTACTGGGTTCTTCGCAATGCTAATAGCAGCCTTGTTATCACATAATATCTTCATGGGGTGATTGGTAGGAATTTTGATCTCATCTAGCATTCGCTTAAGCCAAATTCCTTCACAAATACCTTGTGACATAGCTCTGAATTCTGCTTCTGCGCTACTCCTAGCCACAACAGATTGTTTCTTGCTTCTCCAAGTTACCATATTACCCCATACAACTGTGCAGTAGCCTGTAGTCGATTTCCTGTCAGATAAACATCCTGCCCAGTCAGAATCAGTGTAGACTTTAATGCCTCTGTTTGAGTTCTTTTAAAAATAAAGTCCTCGGCCTGGTGTACCTTTCAGATACTGGAGAATTTTGTTCACATTTTTCATGCCAGTTTCAGTTGGATTTGACATATAACGACTAGCCAAGCTTACAGCAAAAACAATGTCTGGTCTGTGGTGTGAGTTAGATAGATTAGTTTTCCAACTAGACTTTGATATCTATCTTTATTAGCCGGTACATTTTCATCTTCACTCCTTTTTACTTGTTCTATGGGAGTATTGGAAACTTTGCATCCAAGCATACTTGTTTCTTGAAGCAAATCCAGAGTGTACTTCCTTTGAGAAACTAAAATACCATTCTTTGTTCGTGCAATTTCCATCTCTAGAAAATACTTGAGTTGTCCTAAGTTTTTGACATCAAATTCTTTGGCTAGAAGTTTTTTTAACTGGTTGACTTGTTTATCATCATCTCCCGTAATTACGATGTCATCAACATAGACAATAAACAAAGCTATCTTCCCATCTAAAGAGTGCTTGACAAACATAGTATGGTCTGTTTGACATTGAACAAAACCATCTTGCTTGACAACTTTTGTTAATCTGTCAAACCACGCCCTCGGTGATTGTTTGAGGCCATATAGAGATTTTCGAAGTCGACACACCATGTTGGAGGTTCCAGGTGATTCAAGTCCCATGAATTTGCATGTATACCTCTTCTTGTAACTCCCATTTAGAAATGCATTCTTTATGTCTAGTTGGTGTAGGGCCAATCTAGATTTGCAGATAGTAGAACCGGACGAATTGAGCTTAACAAAAAAGTTTCCTCATAATCCACCCCATATGATTGCGTGAACCCTTACCAACCAACCGAGCTTTGTACTGCTTATACTCCCATCATCATTGTGCTTAATTGAAAATATCCACTTGCATCCTACTTTCTTCCTTCGGTATAGCGTTGATCTCCCATGTGTCATTTCTTACAAGTGCTTGAACTTCTTCATACTGTTGCCCATTCGTGTTCGCAATGCTTCTTGAATATTATTTGAATTTCTATGTTGTCAACAAATGCTACAAAGGACCTAACTTTCGATAGTTTTCCATAGGAGATATAATTTTCAATAGGTGTTTAGTGCAAGTTCTAACCCTTTTCTCATAGCAATAGGAATATCAATATCTATTGTATTTATATCAACATGTTCAGAGTTAGGAAGAATATTACCTGTGGGAACTTCATTTTCTAGAGTCTGGTCTGACTCATGGCCTTGCGTCGGAGCTGTACTTGACTATAATTCCTTCCTCTTCTTTTTATAACAAAGACCCTTCCACTTGCCAGTCTTTGGATCACAATTATCTTGAGATGTGGTTGAGACTATAAGTGGTCTTGTTTGCGTCACAACTTCTGTTGTCCTTTCACTCGGCTGAATGTTAAAGGTTTGGTTTGGTGATTTTTCAACTGATTTAGGCATAGGTTCGGCTGATTGAGTGTTACCGGTTTGGTTTGGCAAGATTTTGTCATGTTCAATAAGTTCAAAAGGCAAAAGTTGGTATTCTGAATTTTCGATGTATGATTGCTCCCCCTGAATACCAGTTTTGGTGTAATAGGCTGATTTTCAAAGAAGGTTACATCCATCGTGTGGTAAAAAAATTTGGTATGGGGAGAGTAACACCTATATCCCTTTTGGTGCGAAGAGTAACCTAAAAAAATGCATTTGATGGATTTTGGATCTAATTTGCTTCAGTGAGGGTTGAGGTTATGGACAAAAGTTGAGCATCCAAATATTTTTAATGGAATGGAGGAAAAAATTTTGCTGGTTGGAAATAGGTTTTGAAGTGTGGAGAGTGGGGTCTTAAAGTTAAGGATACGAGAGGGTGTTCGATTTATAAGGTGAGTTGCTGAAAGGACAGCTTATCCCCAAAAGTGTTGTGGGACATTTGTGGCCAACATGATTGATCTAGTCACTTCCAAAAGGTGTCTATTCTTTCTTTCTGCTACTCCATTTTGTTTGGGAGTGTCCACGCATGAGCTTTGGTGAACAATTCCAACCTTTTGAAGATAGGAATTTAGAGCAAGGTTGTAATACTCACGACCATTTTCAGTTCTAAGTATCTGAATATTGCTTTGGAATTGTGTTTGTATCATCTTATGATTTTTCCTACTTCTGATTTTTCCTTCATTAGAAACACCCAAGTAACACGCGTGTGATCATCAATAAAGGTGACAAACCATCTCGAGCCTGTAATGTTGTGGACTCGTGATGGTCCTCATACATCACTATGAATTAATGAAAAAGGTTTGGAGGGTTTATAGGATTGGGGTGAGTAACGGTTTCGGGTATGTTTTGACAATTGGCAAATTTCACATTGAAAATGTTCCTTGTTTTTATTGAATAAAGAGGGATACATCTTTTCCAAGTATGTGAAATTTGGGTGGCCTAATCTATAGTGCCACATCATTACAGGATTATTATCATTTGAAACTGCAGCTGCAACATGTAACGCCCGTTTTTATTAATATTATATTATATTAATATTTTTGAATTTCCGATCGATATTTATATTAATCAATATATCCATTAACATAATTGGCGACGTTTCGATTCGGTCCAGTAAAATATTATTCGGATCCGATATTTAATTTCCCGGAATTATTTGAATTAATTGAATTAATGATATAATTAGTAGGTTAGGAGTGTCGGGAGCAATTGTTGAGGATTGGGTTTTCACCCTTGACTTACTAGCAGAAATACCTTTTATAAACCATTTCTCCTCATTTTCCTTCCATTCAAAATACCAAAACCAAACATGGAACTTGGAAGCTAGTAAGAAAACAAGTTATAAAAACCATTTTCCTTTCCTTTTCTTCCCATTTTGGAAAACAAGTCAAACTTGACCTTAAAGAGGAAAAGAGAGGATTTTGGGGAAGAAGAAGAAGGAAAGCAAGAACAAGCATGAGGTTGGGACTTTGCTGGAGCATCTTGCAATCAACCAAGCTAGAGGTAAGGGGTTTGATTTCTCTATCTCATATGATTAGGTTTTGATGGTTTTATTTTGGATTTGGGGGTGAAATTGATAGACATATTGTTAGGTTTTGTTAGTTGATTGTTTGAATGGTTTAGAAGAGTTGGATTAGGAGTATGGTTTGTGGGTGTATTAGGTGCTAGCTTGTAGAAATTAAGAGTATTGAAATGGGAGAGAAAACCATGGTAGTAGATTGAGAAAAACTCAAAAAGATGAAGTTTTCGCACAGGTCCATCAACACGGACCATGTTGATCAACACGGCCGTGTTGTTCTCTTGTATGAGGAATTTTGGTTGCCCATGTCCATCAACACGGGCCGTGTTGATCAACACGGGTGCCCGTGTTGATTCTCTGACTTTGTTTTTTTTGGCGTGTTCTGGGGGCTTTTCAACACGAGCCGTGTTGATGCACACGAGGGCCCGTGTTGATGCATCTGTAGCCTTCAAAATTCTGATTTTTCGCGTTTCCTTTGGAACCCGATTGTGTTCCGATTTTCCGAATTCAGTAAATTCGACGACGGAGCAAGTTGCTCCGAATTCACCGAAAATTGACGTGCTAGCTAAGTTTGACGTGTAGAACGTAGTGGTGAGGTTAGTTTTTAGAAGTTACGAGTTTTTGCGAGATGACCCGAAATAGGCTTAATTACGGTTCAATTGAATCGGATTTCGTTTTAGTGGATTTAGGACACGTATGGACAATCCGATTGCGACGTTGACGATTATGATTAATGCCGGTTATTAGGGATGACTTTTGCGACGATTATAGGGGTTTGACCATTTTTCCGTTTTTGGAATTTAGTGAGTGAATTGGTTATGATGTAGTGTGATTAAACATAATGTTTGCGACGACGTATTAATTAATGAATACTTGATTATTTGCGATGAAATAATATATGTCTTTGTACATGATGATGTGACGATTATGTTGATGTTGTTGATAAATGCTTCCGATTTATGAATGCATGACTTTTGATGATGATGAATTGTTTAGTGATGTTTTGCATAATGCAATTATGATACGATGATATATTTATCTTGATGTGGATATATTATGGCGATGTGGGCTTTATGCCAATTTTGATAAGAGATGATGATGTTTTTGTGTTGTGTTGTTTTATTGTCGAGTCACATGCATTGCATTGGCGACGATGGGCTTTTATGCCAAGCGACGAGACTTTTATGCCAAGTGTTCCTATTTATGGACAAAGCGACGGGTACCACATGCATAACATAGTCGTGTCTCATGGAGTCGGTTATGTTTATTTTTGAGTTGTTTGGGGTTGGGTTTTAATTGATGAATGATGATTGAATTGCGATGATTTATGATGCTTTGTTTGGTGATGATCTTTGTGATGAACATGAAATGAATATAACTCGATAGTTTCATGATAACTAAGTGATAAGTGTAAATAATGAGTTTTGCGATGATTTAACTTTGATGAAATACTTAATGCAAATAGGATGTGATGATGTTTGTGATGATGGGCTTCATGCCAAAAGCGACGATGGGCTTTATGCCAAAAGCGACGATGGGCTTTAGCCAATTTGCGATGATTTTATTTATGTTGCTTATGTTATTAGTATTGTTAAATGTTGTTGTTTGATGTTGTTGTTCATGATTGCCGTGTTAATTAACGATGTATTAGCTTGTGACGATTTCGTGGTGACGGAGGTTTATGTGTTGTTGTGATGAGTTGTGCCGATGAGGCTAAGGCGATTAAGTGTAGACTATACACTTTAGAATGACGATAAGAGCAAGTGAGATTTAGAAAGGCGTTGGAATGCACTTACTAATTTATATCGTTTATAATTCCAAAACTATATATATATATTTATCATGCCTTTAATTATATGTTTTGGAGTATCTCACCCTTTACTTGTTCCGCCGTTACATTTATATTGGTAACGTGCAGGTTATGAAGACGGAGATTATAGCTGCTATTAGTTGAGTCGGTGTCGCTCTGATACGTAGCACTCGGGGGGAATATTTATGTTGTCTTGTTGTTGTTCTTTTGTTGTTCTTCCTTTTGTAAATAAGAATCATACTTTGTGAAAATATGATTTATTAAGGAAGTTTATTAAAGAAGATGTTTTGATGTGTTTGAATCAATTTATGTCTTCCGGCGATGCTATGCATCCGAGATTTATACTTTAAAGCAAATTGTTTAAAATGAGTTATTTTTGAAGGTGTGATGCCCCAGTATTTAACTTATGAAAATTTTAAATTGCTCTGATTTTTGCACATTAAACTTTGGATAATATTGGGGTGTTACACAACACGATAATTATTCTTGAGTTTTTCTTCTGATTTTTCCACTTGAAGGAGGTAGAGTCCAGCACACTCTTCAGCATTGCCAATCGTCTTCCCCGACTCCAAAATCTGAAATTCACACAAGTTAGGGAAGAAATTAGTAACACATTTCAAATCTCTTGTTATCTTGCTAATAGACAGCAAGTTACAATCCAGTTTGGGCACGTATAAAATAGAGTGAAGTGTAATATTTGGTGAAATGACAATTGATCCTTTACCCATGACCTTAGGAAGTGTACCATCAGCTATTCGAACATTATAGTTATAGGGACATGGAGAATAACTATTAAACAAAGTAAAATCTCCAGTCATGTGATCTGAAGCCCCTGAGTCAACAATCCATGATTCTGTTTTTTCCTTACTAGTGTTTAGAGCATGTAAGTAATTACCTCTTTGAGCCAGCAGTACCACTTTTTTCTGCAGTTAACATGGTTTGCTGAAAGAGTTTTTGAAGAGCCTTCATTTGTTCTTTGCTAAAAAGAGATGAGTTAGAGTATACCTCACTTTTTTTATTGTTACATGATGTGTTACCTCTGCCTTCCTTGCCTTTGAACAATTTTGCCTCTGAAGGTTTTCCATGTATGATCCAACAAGTTTTCTTTGTGTGGCCTGGTCTCTTGCAGTGATCGCACTAGGGGCGGGTTTTCTTTTGTGGTGGCCGAAGCTGATTCCCTCTTGTTGCCATTGCAGAGCTCTCGCTGTATGGAACTGAGTTAGGTGTCCCCGACATGATTTTCCTCCTGCTTTCTTCCCTTTTCACTTCTGAAAAGGCTTCTCGAATTTTGAGAAGTGGTTTAGTTCCAAGGATCCTTCCACGAACTTCATCTAGATTCTTGTTTAGTCCCAGTAGGAATTTGTAAATCCTATCTTTTCCACCGCCTTGTACTTTTTTGATCTTCTTGCAACACCATGTAACCTCTTCATATATGTCGAGTTGCTTGTTTGTTAAATATGTTAAAATACTTAATGTAAGATTCTCCTGTCAAGGTCATGAAGAATGTTTTTATCTCAAATATAACAGATGTATTGTCAACATTTGAGTATGTTTCCTTTACTGCATCCCATATTTCTTTTGTAGTATCATAGAACATGAAATTTTCACCAATTTCATTTGTCATGGTATTGAGCAACCATGACATTACTTGGCTGTTCTCAAGTTTCCATTTCTGAAAGTTTTTGTCTCCGCTCTCGGGACATTTAGAATCTCCTGTGGTGTAGCCTTCACTTCCTTTTCCTTCGAGGAAGATCTTGACTGACCTTACCCATTGGGTATAGTTTTGACCATTTAATTTATAGCCTGTGATGAGGTGAGTGAGCCCTTCGTGTGAACTGGTTGGAAATGATCCAGTCTCCACTTTGAGCAATTCATCAACTTTGGGATCCTCCATAGTTTGGCGGCGCTAGGTTAGGGATGGTTCAGATCGTGCTCGGATACCATGTAGGAATATATTTTATATTTCCTTGTGTTTTATGAGAATTACATACACTGTATTTATAGAATACAAGAGGCAATATTTGAAAGAGAAATCTGCCCTAAGAATCAGGGGAACTAATTTCCCATAAAAGCTAATTCTAATTATAGAAAAGGCAGGAAATAATAGCTAACTAATTACATTAATCATAAACCTAATGGGCTGTACAAACAGAATCATTTTGATTCTGTATTGATTATTCCTCAGTTACTTACAAAACATAAATTTTCATTGGATTTTTCTATGTTCTGCACATCAAAAGCAGTAGCATTCTCTCCCTTCAATTCATCCACAGTTGATTCATACACACCACTGACATGCTCGGAATTTGAAGGTGCCGTAGAAAGTTCACCGTTGTTCACTTCTTTAAAGTCTTCAAGATAATCTTCCTTGTGCAACACATGCCCTACACACTTCCGTATCTTGCACCCTTCCACTTGCACTTCAAAACGCAACAAACTGTTTTCCCTGAACTCTGGCTTCCGATGCTTGCTAAAGGAGACTTCCCCCCTCCCACTCCTTACCATTGTGAACAAGTACAGTTTTTTGTTTGCTGTTGAACTAGAGAAGAGAGATAAGGATGAGCCATCTTCAGGTTCTAAAGTATCAAAGTTCCAACGCGTGCGCATTTGTTTGGTAGTGGTTTTTATTGTAACACCAAACCATATACGGATTAAAAGCAAAAACACTAACTAATATCAATAGGATTAAATAACCCAAATCTGGTTTGGTGTTGCGAAGCAGCTTTTCTCGGGCCTGAAAGCCTTCATCAATTTCTTCCAAGGCCACAAATACAGCAACTGCCCACCCATTACTTGAACGATAATCAGTAGGGATCTTTACTATTATTGATGCAATTGAGTCTGCTTCTGACACATATGATGAGCTCAAGGGGGAAAAATTATGATTATCAAATCTTGAAGGGATTTTCGTGTACACAGGATTAGGGTAATCATCTATCTGTAACATAATTTGTCCTTGTTAACAAAAACAGCAGAACTTCGTGCATACATTACAAATAAAAGTGACTTTGTGTATGTTTAAAGATGCACAACCATTCCATATGAACTTCCCTATCTACCCCTCCAACAAAGACACACCATTTAAACAAAAAAGATCACTTTAAATTTAAAACTAAACCGTTTATTTGTTTTGTTATGTTTTACTTTTGGTGAGGTTTTTGTCTTCATTGAAGGGACGGAGAAGGAGAAAGGAAAAGTGGACACCTGATTTCAATCTCTTGAAGCACATACCAACGATACATGTGAGAGAAAGAGTTCTTTGTTGATTGATTCAAACAGCTTCCATATCTTTTTAGGATCTAATAATTTAGATTCCTTTCTATCTGTATCTATTGTGTAAAAGCATACATCCGGTGGAAGCAATGGTATAGATTGAAGCATGGAACAGTCTTCCATTTCAAGATAGCGAAGCTTTGAAAGATTAACAAAATGTGGTGGAAGCAATGGTTCATATTGAAGCTGAGGACAGTCTTCCAATTCAAGATAGCGAAGCTTTGAAAGATTAAAAAAGTAGTAAGTGGGTAGGCGCAAAAATTTATTCCCAGATAGACTTAGTCTCTTCAATGATGATAAGCCATCAACGTCATGGGGAATTGAATCATCAGTGAGATTACAATAGCTCAAATCCAAAACAGTTAATGAGGAAAGACCTGAGAAAGTAGAAGGCAATATTAAGCCTGTGTCAGCTGAGAAATACCTGTACTGATCCCACTGATCCCTATATGGTCGACTCATGTCCTGTCTAGAGTCGGAAGCTGGCAAGCCACATCCACTTCAAGATAATATTTTGAGATTCCCTAATTGAAGTAGGGAGGGATCCGTTTCTCCAATAGCAGTTCTACTCAAGTCAAGATCCTCCAAAGCCGTGTTTTGCTTTATACCGTCTGGCAGGCTACAAATTTTTGAGCATCCTGATATATTTAGAATTTTGAGAGACTTCAGGTTACTAATGCTGTTTGGAAGGCACACAATACTTTTGCAATGCATTAAATTAAGCACTGACATGCTTATCATATTTTTTCCAATCGGGAAGTCTTGAAATGTTTGAACAATCAGATAGAATGAGCATTTTCAAGGAATCCATTTCCAATGTGCTTGAAAATGTTTTCAGATTTTCACATCCTATCAAGCTCAATATCTCGAGCTTTTTGTGCTCTTTAACAGATTGGTGAACTTCAACAAGGTCGGTACAATCATTAAGATGCAGCTCTTCAAGGTATGGAACTCCAGAGACATTTGGAGTTTGACGTGGATTTTTGGAATTACTCAAATCAATTACTTTCAGCTTTCCAAAATACTGAACAAAACAAAGGAAAATGGATAAGTAGTGTTTGAAAATCCTAGTTATAAATGAAAACTCTTATTTGAAGCTCCTTACCTGAGTTCCATTCCACAGTTGTTTGACTTTACTATTGACCATTTGTAAGTGAACAAGCTTATCCAGTTGAACTCCATGTGGTAGAGTATTCATTGGATAACCCCGCCATATAAGCACTTTCAGTGAGCTAGAAAGACATTTCAGACCAAGTGAAAGATGCAAATAGCATAATATAATGAGTAACCTAAGATTACACATCTTTGAGAAGGCCTCGGGGTTCCAACGTGCTTCAAATGACATAAATGGAGATGACTTCAAAACAATACCTTGAACAAGTTCAGTTGCCTGTTATACAATAATTGTCGAATAGGTAACACAAGATACAATAAACGCAATGCAACAAAAGTAATGTAACATTGAAATAGGGAATAACCTTATTATTTCTTAGTACTTCATCAATATCCTCTAGAGACCACAATCTACTCCGTTTTCCAGGATCATTAGAAGATTCTAGAAAAACTATGGTTTTACCCATTTCTTCTAGCATATCATGCATCCCAATAACTCTTCCATCAAAAGTTACTAGTGATTTTTCTATAAGAACATTTATTCCAAGTGTTGGATGAAAGCCACAATTTTCTAATATCTGTATCACTTTATGTTTATACCATCCTGTAGAAAAACAGGCAATATCTAGAAATATAGTCTTGTGTTCATCTTCTAACATGTCATAACTTATTCAAAGTTTGTTTAGGATGTCATCATGTGGAACTTGTTTAATTTTGATCAAAGCATCTTCCCAATCAGATATCCTTCTTCCGCAGAGAAAAGAACCCAACACTTCAAGAGCCAAAGGAAGGCCTCCAGCATATTCGACCACACTTTTAGATAACTCAGAATATTCTTCTTCCGGCTTGTCCTTTTTAAAAGCTTTTTCACAAAAAAGTTGAAGGGATTCACTTTTATTTAAGATTTTACTCTCATACATTTCAAACAATACAGCATGTGATATCAAGAGGTGCTTATCCCTAGTCGTAACTATAATTCTACTCCCTCGACCAAACCATGCTTGGCTTCCAGCCAAATTCTCAAGTTGGTT
Source organism: Vicia sativa (assembly GCA_021764765.1). Classification (NCBI taxonomy): domain Eukaryota; kingdom Viridiplantae; phylum Streptophyta; class Magnoliopsida; order Fabales; family Fabaceae; genus Vicia; species Vicia sativa. The sequence goes on from CM038794.1 coordinate 189,472,237, forward strand.
TTTAGAACATACATCATCAAGGACAAGAAAAACCTTTTGGTTTGATAAAAGGTTTCTTAAGCTGTCCTTTCCTTCGCTTAAGGTTTCAATTACCATTTCTTTTATGTTCAGATGAGAGAGAATTTTATTCTGTAACTGTAGCACACCTTCATTTCTTTTGCCAGAGACCTCCCTGACATTAGCGATGAAGCAACTTACATCAAACTGACTTTTGATTTTTTTGAAGAGAGCTGTAGCAAGAGTTGTTTTACCTATTCCACCCATACCCCATATCCCTATGAAACGAACATCCTTGAAACCTATCTTCAGAGTTGAATATAATTCTTCCAATCTTGTATCAGTCGCGACCAGTCCATCGTTATAGGATGAAAATCTAAGTTCCAGTTTTTTCCATACTTGTGCAACAACTTCTTCAATGAGTTTTGTTTCATGTCTGCATTGAACAAAAACCGTAACATATAATCAAGGCATAAATTAAAATCATTAGTGTGCAACAAATGAAAGGCATGCACTTACTGATCCTTAGGATCCCAGCCTGACAAGTTGGCGACCTCTCTCAATGCATCTCTCCACTTTTGCACCTTCTCTTTGCTTTCAGCAAATTTTTCTTCATGTTTCCTAAAAGCCTCATCAAAACTTCCCCTTTGATTCCTTACATCCGAGGGATCTACACCATAGAAAATGGGGAACACTTGTTGTCTTAACAAACGTTTAGATTCGAGAATCTTGACTAACTCATCCAAACACCAAGCTCAATTAGCATAGTATTTGGAGATAATGACAACTGCAGAGAGAGATTCTTCAATGGCATGAAGTAACTTTTGTGAGATTACTTCACCTCTTGCAAGTTCTTCATCATCTCCGAAAGTTATTATACTCTTGCACACCAAAGCTGCATATAGGTGATCGGTGAAGCCTAAGCGCGTGTCTTCTCCCCTAAAACTCAAGAAAACATGCTACTTCCATTTTGAGTTTTGTGAATACTCTTCCATCGAAAGAATTTAAGGTTCAACTACAGAAATGGAAGGATATGCTGATTTAGATTGAATAACCTGAAAATTAGGATAAGTTATTCAAAAAGTTATACTCATGCAAAGGACAGTACTTGCACATAATCAAGAATTGGAGTCAAAGCAAGAGTACTCACCAATTTTAGCGAAAAGATGATTTTCAGCTTCAGATTGAGTCAATGTCTCCATAGATGAATATGTTTAATAGTTGTCCACATGGAATTAGTAGTATTATTTGTTGGGAATATTTTTTTTTCAAACTTGTGTATTTTGATTGATACTGCCTATATCAATGTCAACTACGACAAGAATCTTAATATATATAAATCCTAGGTCTTTTAAAATTATAAAACTCCAAGATTTAGTGGACTTTGGTTTACATTTAATTGAAAAATGTACATTTAAATCCTAGGTCTTTTAAAATTATAAAACTCCAAGATTTAGTGGACTTTGGTTTACATTTAATTGAAAAATGTACAGTTAAATATAAATTTGAGGCTTCACTTTTATTATTAATAATTAATAGCTTCTTCTAGCGTTCTTCTCTTCACTATATATCACTGTGACCTTCTTCTACATTGGAGTTTTTATTATGAATTTTCTTCAAATTATTATTTAAATTTAGTTAAAGATAAATTCATTAATAATATCAAATACATTCTAAATTAGAATTTGGAACATTATAAATTAAATTGGCTGTTTATGTATCAATGAGCTCTCTTGCTGATACAATAAAGTTTTGGGTAGTAATATAATATTTCAAAAGAAATTAGAGACACAGCACAGCCAACAACAGAGGAGCAAATTATATTAACATAGCAGTTCACCAATTAGTTTCACAATCCAAAACTGAAGAAACATTTGAAAACTCTTTCAAGTCTAATGATGAACATTTTGATGAAAATGATGGACTACTTTTCTTATCAATACAATTTAAAACCAGAACCTCCTTATAAATTTTGAAGGAAAAATACAAAAAACAACAAGAATTCTAGACTAAAAAGACCAAGTTCAGTGAGCAGATTGGTTTGAGGATGTTTTCTTGAAATCTATCTTGTCAACCTTAACCTCTCCATCAATCAGTTCATACACGTAGACCACAACACGCAGACCATCAATGTCCATGAGGACAAAACTTGGGTTCACGTCATATGTGATACTGCTATAGGCACCGGTTGCAGAGCCTGGATTTATAACTACACCACCCTCGTGTTTGTATGCTGTAAACTGATGGGTGTGACCTGTCACAAGGATGTCTACATCAAGTTGCCTCTGCAGCATTGCTAGTGAATCTAGGTCTCCCCATGGAATAACCTTCAAAAGTAATAAGAACACTATCATCAGTTCAAGGTAAGGAGGCCCTAATCGAACACATACATGGGCAACATAAAGGGCTACAATGAGATAAATCATCTAACTTAGGTTCATCAGTTCAAAGTGTAGCAAGGTAAACTATAGGAATTCCTTCATATTCTTCCCTGTAGTTTGATTTTACTGTTGTCCTATGTCTATAACTTTGATCAAGAAAAAGAAAAGTATATCACCCTATACTAGGCAGTAAAATCCTAAATTACTAACTTGTCTCTTAGAATTTGAGTTTGATCTAACTCAACCCCTCAAAATTGGTGAGAAATTTGTTCCATTCATAAACACTTTTTCAGGCAGTATCATATCCAAAGTTAGACTCTCAACATTGTTCATGCCTACAAATATCTATTATATATGAAGTTGAGAAATAATGTCAAAAAGTCAAAGGAAAATCAAACCTGATGACCATGGCAAAGTCCAAGCTTAAATTGACCAATGGTTAGTGTTTTAGTCTCTGGATATTTGGTCTCTTCATCATACTCGCCACGAGTTATATGCAAATCTGGACAAAGAGTCTTCAAGTAGTCATGAACTTCCTAGGCATAACACACATAAAATTTAGGTTAGAAATTCAAGCATTAAATTTAAAATCTTCACCCAGTTCGAATACCAAAAGAATAATTCACCTAATTCTAGTTCATACAAGTTGAAAAAGAAATGCAATCCTTAAAAATACTATAAAGAATCCTCACTTGGACAGCCAATCCCTCATAGCATTCAAGAGAATATCTAAAACACTGTAAAAGTTTAATCGCAGTAGGCATAACAGAAAGAGAACCCAACTAAACAAAGAACCAACAAAGGAAATTTTCCGTAAGACATAAATGGACACATACTTTAATACATAAATTTCCAGGGCAAATAATATGTTGAATCTTGCCAGGAACAAGCATGGATTTGAACTTTGCAGGGAGATCAGGTGCTCTGTGGGGCACATGCAAATCCCCTAGGGCCAACACCAGCACCATCCTCACCAATCAAAATCTGAAAAACCGGATACAGAACCTAAAGAAACAAAAAACATCACCCATCAACATAATATTAGTAACTTGACAAAATAATTTGTCTAACAAAAAAATTATCCAATTCTGTATCCATAAATAAAATAAATTAAATAGAATAGACACTGACACACAGACACTGACACGACGACACCAGTATTAAACACAGTAGAATTTCAAGTTTGAAGAATTGCAATAAATACGAAAAATCATCAAAGTCTTAAGAAGACGCTAAATCGAAACAAATAGGTCATTGACAGGTCGTGTTCCCAAAACAAGAAAGAAATTTTCTTTTTATTCGAAGATCGCATCAATCTCTTTCAAAATGATAGTAGAATCCGATCGGAGAGAAAAAATAAACTCCGGCGAGATTTACATAACAAATTGATTCAAAGTATAAACAAAGATTATATAAAGAATAAAGAAATGAAGAATGAACCTGATGAAGGCGAAGCTGTCAGGACTACGCGCCACTATGGCGATGAGCGGTGGCGGCGGCGACGGCGAGTTTGGTTTGCGAGTCAAACACAAAATTAATTAGAAGCTGATCTAAGATTTGTAAATTTTTTATTTAAATATTATATTTATATTAAAATTTATTACTATACATAATTATATTTAAAAACAAAATAAGAGCGGCACTAAAAATATATATAAAGGATTTTTACATTATCACGATTATGTTTCATGTAAAATTATATTGTAAATTTTAAAATATTTAAATAATATAATAAAATAATATATTTTTATAGAATTTAGGAAGCCATAGGAAATGGGTGGTGGCAATAGGTTGAATATTTGGTTGTGATAGTTCTATGATTGAATAGTTTTCTCCATTACTCACTCTCTTTATATTCATACCATATGCATCCCTTCTTTCTTTCTGTTAAGGCTTTGATACTACACTGTCCGTCCGGGAGCCTCACATACTATGAAATCAGCCTTAATTGTATTGTCCTTAAACAGTCAACCATATGCATAATATAGACTAACAATTAAAATTGAAATTCCATAATAGCAAGGATTGTAATATGGATCGAAGGTCATATGTTTTTTGATACACAAGATCCTCATACTCATTTTGAGGCAAGTGTAGAGCATATTTGCATCTGTGTGGGGATACTTGCATCTTTTGTATAATTATACTTACAATAAATAAAACTTTTAGAGAGAAAGAAAAGAAAGTTAGAACATTTTGTTCTTAAGCACACAAGATCGATATATTTTTATTGCTTATGTTTTGATATGTTACAAGAGGTCTCCCTTTATAGCCAATGAGGTTCGACAAAAACAACACTATTTACAAGCATGACATCATTAATACTATTGTAATGTCTTATTTCAAAAAAACTGACACACTTATCCCTTATGGATACATTATTGTAGTATTATTATACAAAAGGACGAAATTGAACTATTTCTAAACATGCTTGTGACATATAAGTGTCACTTGTCCAATTAGTCCTTAAAAATAAGTTCATGACTTGGAGACATATTCTGATCGGATAAGTATTCTTCTGAAAAACAGTCTCTAAATTCTTTTTCCCACACGTCATCCATCATGTAAGCATGATCTGATATTTTTCCATGAATTTCTTCCATGTGTCCATCTGAGAATTCAAGTTCCATTGGAGAATCTGCTTTTTGTTGTGTGGCTTGAATTGGGCTTTCTCCAACCACTCGACTTTTGAACTGAACTTGATGACTTATACAAGTGGAATTATCATTCATCTTGTTTGGTTCATGGAGGTTGATGAAGTTAATATACTCCATTAATTCTCTTGTAACTTTTAGACTAAGAGGGTAATCATCAATGGTTTCCCATATATGGACATAATTCTTACAACCAAGTAACCTAGTGGTAGGAACCGTATGATAGGGCATGTGCATAAAGAAAACATTTTGAATTTGCTAATAACCTCTAAAGTTAATCCTCTTTCTTTGACCTCTTCTATGACTGGTTTTAATTGATTTCTCCACCATGTTACTGGATAGTACCATTCAAGAGTAGTCCATATACGGATTTGTGATTCTTGGGATCCATTAAGTGTTCATACATGGTTTCGGTGGGTACGAGAACAAGCATAAAATACAAAGTGGTGGCAACCAAATATACGACAAATGGTTTATTGTGAAATTAACATTAGGCTTTATTAAAATTGGTAGGAGAAATGGTGTGTCTGAGAAATAAGGGGTATGATCAAGGAGTTTATTCCTTGTGATTTTTGTCATGTAATAAAAAAATAAAATTGACATACTGCTTGAGTTGTGAGAGTGAAGAGGACATAGTAATTCCTAGAGGGAAGTCCTTGATCCTTGATAAAATGACACTCCTTCCGGTCACTATTATAAGCAACGATTCTATTTTTAGATTTATTAAATATTTGATGTATCTAGACTATATAGAAGTTAGATACATTAATAATTTAATGAATCTAAAAAGTGAATTTTTGTTTATAATATTGACCGGAGAGAGTATATTTTTATTGGATGAGAGTGTAATCAATAAATATCTAATAAATTCGTATTTAAATATTGAAATCAATAATTAATAAAGTGATAATTTTTTCGCTCTTAAACTAAAATTTAGTTGGATACTGTGACTTCCATAAAATTATGAATATTCAATATTACATTATATTTAATGTTATTTTATTTTAAAATAAATTATTAAAAATAATAAGATTTACAAAATATTCTAATTGAATATCTATATAATATTTATTTACTACCATTAAGCTTTAAAGAATTTATCATTAGTAATTAATTAATTTTCATCAGATAACTAAAATATTCAATAGTTATCTTTTAACAATAGTTAAAAATAGATCTACATCAAAAATGATATTTTTATTAGACAAACTTATGAGAGTATATAGTACAATGAACTCATTTATTTAAAACAATTAAATTTATTAAATATTAAAATTTTTACTAACTGTTTTTTTATATAAATTAGTATTTCACGTTAGTTTACTACTTAATTTTATCGAACAGGGCATAAGTTTGTTATCAAAGTTAAATTGTCAAATCAGGAACAAAAGTTGTGAACTTTAATGATGTATTTGCAAAATTTGTGCATTAACATTATAGTTTTTTATCGTAAGTATAATTCTTAATCATGATATTATTATTAATAAACTAACCAATTAAGAATTCAAGTAAGGAAAGTGAGATTAGAGAAAGAAAAAGAGATGAAAAAAAAACAAGTTTATTTCAATGCTCAAACATTTTTCTACAAAACCTCAATGTTAAAACATTTACAATATATTTTTCAAGTCATATGCCTTGCTATAATCTTGTTTTGTTGTTCCAACCACAATTGTTGAAGCCTAAACAAAGTTTGATTTTGCATTGATGACACATTAGATGTTTGATCATTGTTCATTGCAGTACTAGGCCATGGTCCAAAAGGGTCATCTTCTATTTCTGTTGCCAATGTTGTTTCATTGCCACCATTTGCACTAAACGTTGGTGCCACTGTTGAATTGTTAAAACTATTGCATGAATCAAAAGGAACAATACAAGTATTAGGATTCTCAACATTTGAAGTTGGTGTTGAAGCATTCTTAAAAGACTCTTGTGCCTCAAAGGTTGGTGCTACAATCATCTGCAAAGAATTTTGAGCTTGAAAGGTTGGTGCAACTGTTGTGTTGTTTTGGTTTATGTCGCCGAAAATAAGATCCAAATTTGTCATGGAATCGGAGAAAGATGATGCAAAAGGGTCATCAATAGTTTGTGATGATGTTGTTGCTGCCTTAAAGGTTGGTGCTAGTGATACGTCAAAAACATCGTCGAAATCGGAATTGGTTGTTGTGGCTGCAAGAGGAGCTATAGTTCCAATGTCATCAAGGAATGGATTGTATTTTTGTTGAGGTGCAGGTACTAAAGGTTGATCAAAGAAATTTAGAAAAGGGTCATAAACATTATCCAATTTAGGTGATGATGATGATGTTTCATTAGTTATTGTCTTTGCCAACACTATTTCCCAACAATCTTTGGAACCTTCATTTGTTCGATTTTGTTGCACTTGATCTTGATTCATATCATCGACATTTATTATATCGAAACTCGACCTTGAATTTCGGTTGAGATTCAATGATCTAACGGAAACCGAACCATTAGCACTAACAAACTCATCCTCATATTGTGATGATTGTTTCTCATCTTCGTCGGATACCTCGGAATACACATCATGTTCCATCGATCCGCGCGAACTCCCGGCCGCATCGGTAGCACACATTAAATCTTCCAATGATGTACATTGAGATCCAAACTCAGAGCCAGTCTCAAAAAATCTTTCAAGTGTTCCACATCTGTCAACACCTAATTCATCTTGTGATGAACATGATCCTACAGAGTTTTTGTGTGCCGAAAGAATCAAATGTTTAGAACCGTTGTTATTCGTATGAAACGAAGCTTGATCCTTCAAGAATGCTTGTAATGTTTCCATAAGCTCCTCAGAAACTTTCTGCACACATGGATACTCATAGGATCTACCAATCCCAATGCTTGCACAAAAAATGTAGAATGCAGCTAACTCATCAAATTGTTTATATGATTTAACACATGCATTGAATGCTGTAACACAAGCTGAAAGTGGTAAATTGAAGAAATTATCCAAAACAACACCAAGCCCATCATTGATATCTTTGTAAAGATCAAAACTTTCTTGCACAACAGCATAGAGAGAAATCTGAACCAAACGGCTGTTCTTGGCAGAACCGGTTGGTCTTGTCCCCATAGCTCTATCCAACAACCTTTGCCAATAACTGATTCTATTAAGAATCAATGTAGGTTTCATCTCTTTAATACCAGGCTCATTCCTTTGATTCTTCTCGTAAAACCGATTATTATACCTGAATCGCCTTTGAAGTTTTCCTGTTAGGAAACAATCTAACCGTTCATCAAGGTACAATGCAAACGTTCTGATAAACGCGGTGTAATCCCAAGGACTAGAATTCGAATCGTCTTTGAAACTTGAAAGGTTGAGAATTTTTGCACCCCTTTTCATTGAATGAAAAACTTCTCTAGGAAAATAGGGATCACCATCTTGGAATATTCTAAGGACAATCATAAGAGATTTGAGTGCAACAACCCAGTTTCGGGTTTTGCCTATTCTTTTGCCTATACATTGTGCACAGGCAGCAGCATAAGCTTTGTTGGAAGATACTACATTAACGATTTCGTTCACGTAACGCTCTTCGATTGGATTTTTATCATGTGTTGTTGCTTTAAGAATTATTACCTCAAGATTTGCAGCATTTGTTACCTTTGCTAGGCTAATGCTTGTTTGGTCTTTTACTGCTCCAATAGCTTTCCTTAGTTTGCTTGGCATTATGAGAGAAACAACAAATCAAATTGCTAGAGATGTTTTTGTTGTTTATTAGGAATTTTGGATTTTAGAACATCACTATAGGCACATGAATGCATGATATTTGTTGAGGATTTGTTTTAAGAAAGTAAAAGTTGTTGAAAATTGACAGGTTTTGTGTGACAACATTTTTGTTATGAGACATAGAAGAAAGAGATGGAGATTGAAATTTTGCTTATATTTTTAGTTTGTGGATTTGAATGGTGGAGAGTGAAAGGTGGGAGAGGAAAAATGTGCACATGACCAGAGTGTTTTTTCTCTTGGTTTGTTGACCAATTATGATTTTGGATTAGTGATTTTAATGGCTTCATTGCCTACTCTTTCGTAGTAATTTTGCATAGATTGAGACATTATATTTGTATGAAAATTAACCAATCTTTGATTGTTTTACAAATTTTAGCTTTTCAATGCAAATATTATAAATACCCTAAAAAATCATCTTAATTTCTTTTTATAAAGCAAAATTAATTAATTATAATTAGGAGTAGGGGTGTTCGCGGTGCGGTTTGGGCGGTTTTGACGTAAAAAATCATCCGAACCGCGAGAGAAAAAGACATGCGGTTTGGTTTGGTTCGGTTGACTTTTAGAAAACCAAACCAAACCAAACCAAACCAATGCGGTTTGGTTCGGTGCGGTTGGTTCGGTTTTTTACAAATAATTTGTTGAGTCATACATTCACATATATATATGACAACATAACTTTGTATTTGGTCATTCATACATGATACACTACTAAATTATCACCAAAAAACTAATCATATTTGGACAATAACTTCTCATTTAATATGCAAAAGTTAGATTAGACAAAAGTGAAATAATAAACATAAAATAATAGCATAAAACAATATAAAAAATATTATAATAAAACAAATAAAATAGAAGAGATGAGAAATTAGTGAAGATGAAAAATAAAGAACATAAGAGAGGAGAGATTAGAGATAAAGATGTGCGATAAAATGAAATTGAAAAAGAGAAAATTGCATAAAAAATAAGAACGTGCAAAGGAAACAATATAAGAGAGTAGATATTAGATAAGAAGAGGCAAGATGTAAGTGGTGAAAATGAAGTGATAATGTTCGGAGATATTTAAGAAGATTGAAAATGAAATCATAACTGTAAAAATGAGAAAATTGTCTGTAATCATAAGGCTAATGTATAATAGATTTAGATTTGGGTTAGATGCGAGTTAAGTAAAATTTAAGTTGTAACATAATGCGGTTTAGTTCGGTTTGTAAAATACAAACCGCAAACCGAACCAAACCATGCGGTTTTGTTAAAAAATGATCCAAACTAATCCGAATCAAATGCGGTTTTTTGCGGTTTCTATTGGGTTGGTTTAGTTTTGAACACCCCTAATTAGGAGTACAAGGGACACTCAAAACTATTAAACTGACAAAAACACAAACAATGTCTTACTCTGCATTGATACAATCTAATGGGGCTTGAAAAGCGATGAACTCTTCTATGTCAAATGCCGATAGCTTGTCAAATCCACGACACCACTTTGATATTAGAAATAATATCGTCTAAATTACAAACCTCATTGTTGAATAAGATTTTGTTTCTCGTATTCTAGATAGACCAAATTGTGACCAGTCATATCAAACAAGTCTTCTTCTTCTTGACCTTCCCCGATAACACTTGCATAAATTGGTCGAAGTGGAAAATACTTGCCTGCTCCTCCGAAATCTTCAAATTATGCAAATCAAGTCAGACAACAATATTGCTCCAAACTTTCTTAGAGACAGTGCATTGAAAAAACATGTGATCTAAATCTTCCACCACTTCTAAACAGAACACACAAATTTTATCATTATCATTATGTATAATACTCATCTTAGACAATTGGTCTTTAATTGGGAGTCTATTGAGTATAACTCTCCAACCAAATACCTTAATTTTAGATGAAATATTTGTCTTCCATATCCTTTTTAGAGCTGCCAACACATTTGTTGCCACCACTTCTTCCAAGTCCATGTTGCTTCTTCGAAGTCCTTGTTGCGCAAGAAAGCGTAACAACTTTTCACCGAAAACTGACTACTGGAATTGGGCCACCACTTGATTAAACTTGATCCTTTCGCAAATGGTTTGATATTTTCCAGCACTTCCACAAGACTTAAAGCTTCCTCAAAAGTTGTTGGAGCTTCAATTCTTGCTCCAACATCACTCCTTGTAGCATATCCTCGTATCTACCTACCAAGATTTGCCTTCATATGTTCCCTTCTTCATTTACTATTCTCCACTTCCATTTACATAAGAGTGTTTTATTAAAATAACCAATGTGTTTCCCTCACAGGTCTTCCTCCTCTTTAGGTTTGCAAATGTTATTCCAATGTACCCAACTTACGCACCTTTTAGGCTCATTCCCACACCACAAAAAAATGACTCTGGATACATATAATTTCTTTAACAATCTTGAGTGGTGCTTTGAAAAACGGCATGGTGGAAATGGGGATGCTAGATAACACGAAATTTAAGAGAGTTACTCTTCCCCCTATAGACGGTAAACGAGATTTTCAAAGTGGCGGTTTTTTCTTAAAGCAAATCAAATTCGGATTCCAAGATGTGCATCTTCTTAGATTCACACCTACTTGAATTCCAAGAAATTTGAAAGGGATTGAGTCTCTGCAACAACACAAAAATTGGGATGCATTTTCCATGAAATTATCCTTTATATTCAACTTGTATATCTTTCTTTTGAAAAAAGATTGACCTTCAACCCGAATACTAACTCAAAACCCCTGAATCACTACTACAAAACGCACAAACAATAATGTCCTAGTCACCACAATTCTTTCAAACTCTGTGGTGACATCTCAAAACTCAGGTGCAAACATTTTTTTATTTTTTAATTAATAATTGTTGAGATATAATAACTATTACTTAAATGATTCTGGTGATATATTCAAGTTTTCATGGGTTCGAACTTCAACCAACTAAGGTGTCTAATTCCTTTAATGTTAAGGCACGCCTTTTATTTTTTATTTATTTTTTATATAACTAATAAAAAGAATAGCACAAAGTTTGGTTAGTTCAATTGTTGTGATATATTTTATTTTTTATTAAAAATTTTAAAATGGCTAAACATTTGTGCTTCTTTATGAAATTTCATTATGCAAATAATTTATCATTACGGTTTATAGTATTGACTGTGGTGGTATCTGTTTAAATATTATACATTTCTAATTATCTTGTCTCTTCAGTTTCCATTTTTCACTGAAAAAGACACAAGACGAAACAACTCTAACCTTCAGTACTATGAAACAATACATGATTTTAACCCTAACATGATCGTCTATTGTTTATCATTTTCTGTTCAATACGTTGATACTTTAATATTGTCACTCTATATTGGTTGTCATCATCGAGGAGGAAGACAACTCAAACACCATCGTCATTGTCAGGAAGGAAGAAACAACAACACAATTGTTGTAACACCCTAAATTTCCCGACAAATGATAATAATAAAATCAGAGTAATATTTTTTTTCAACGCATTTAGGATGCCATGTCATCAAGAGTTCCTCAATCATATAGATACATAACACATCTTGGAATAAATATAATATAGTCTCAATTAAAACAACTTCATTAAAAACAACGGAAAATATTTCAAATTCAACAAAACAACTTCAACTAAATATTTCGGAGTTTAAAATACTCCACTAGGAATCATCAACAGAAAACAAAACGAAATAAAGTAAACAAGTGTTTATCCCCAACCCAAGTGTTACAGATCAGAGCATAACACCGACTCTAAATAAAAGGAAGAGCAACCTCTTCGAATCTTGCAACTCGAACTATTCCTGATTATGTGCACGTTACCCACATAGATGCAACATTCAAACAAAAGGGGTGAGATATCACAATAATATAAAAAACAGTATAATTATAGATATACAAAATTATCAAGCATAATTATCAGTGTTCAACTACTATTCCATCACAACATAATTAGAATCAAGGATTATCAATAATCAAATATTGCAACACAAAGTCAACAACAAAAGTGCAATGAGACTCAACACCGACTTTATGCATGTGGTACCGAGATCACTACCGAATCCACTCAATCTAGGATTGAAGTCACTATTTTTGTGAACAAATTGGTTCACCTAACTACAAATTCACTCAATCTAGGATTAGAGCCATCAACATGGAATAATCGTATTCATCTCGCTCGTATCCACTTCATCTAGGATTTGAGCCAACAACAACAACAACAACAACACGATATGAATGCATGAGACATAACTGTTAGATATTAGGGTAAGATAATCCTGGATTACTTCGAAAATCGTGTTTGTTCACTTTCCGAACAAAGTATTTCGACCCTATTTTTGCCTGGGTTCACGAAATCTTTGCGGGGATAATTATCGAAGGACAATCGGTTTTCTGGCAATGGAATACTGATTTTGAATGTAGAGATTAATGATCGGTTTTTTCTGTGTGCGAACCGAGGCCAATTGACTCCTTAAAAAGGAGATCAAAATTTGAAACGAAGAGACACACCCGTTCGGAAAATAGTTGTGTCAGTTGGCGAAAAGGGTTCAAAATTTTCGAACGGGGCGCTGCCCCGCACCCCGCCAGGGGCTCCGCCCCTTGGAACCCCGTTTCAGTTATTCGTATTCGATTATACATTGGCTCAACGAGCGTGCACTCCGCACTTCCCTAACTCGTTTCCGAACTTAACGTATAATTGCATTGGCCTTTAGTAAATCACATTACTACTAAAATACATTGGTGATGATAAAATCACCAACAATAACCAAGCAACTCAACAACATAATGCATTGATATCACTCGTCATCAATGCCCTTACCTTTTCCAGCCACCTGCTGTAATTTATTAGCAACAACACATTGCATTACGATCACCAATTCCACATAATTGTCCCAAACTCATAACCCAAAAATTCACAGAAAAGAACATAAACCTAAGAAAATACCAAGCTACTGTTTTGAAATCATTTTTACAGAACAGACAGTAGTTTTAGCTTTTCGACGATTCGAACGGCGCGTCAAACAGACACTCGAGCACAAAGATACAAATTTTTAAAGTTTTGAAACATTTTAATTCAGCACAGACCAGAAATCGGTTTCTCCAGAACTGGAAACCGGTTTCTTGTGTTTTTACATAAAATTTTCAAAGAGGAAACCAATTTCTGAAAAACTAGTAATCGGTTTCTTCTTCGACAGAAACCTTTGTATTTTGAAAATTTATCAGCGAAAATTGGTTCCTCCAAAACCACTATCCGGTTTCTGCTACAGAAAACATAATTTTCTACTATTTGGTAGACTGCAATTTCAACCAAATTCAACCTCAAAATTTCTCAATTCATACCCAAAACCTATAAATTAATTCCCACAAATTTGCACATCACACATACAACAACTATCAATAATTATAACACTCAATTTATTAACAAAATACCAATTGCAACATAGTTTCACCATTGAAATCATAAACCCAAACAATTCAAATTCATAAACAAAACACACGACAACAATAATAGTATCATTGGTATTCTACTCCATGATATCATTTTTCCTTTGTGAAGGGTTTATGTTATCTTATCTTTAATGATCATTGAGCGTCATTCTTTCAATGATTGAAATTGCATTGTGAGCACTCTTTGACATAAGAGAACTCTTGTAGTAGCAACTAACAAAAAATTTGATTATTGTTGTAAATCATTTGTGGATATATGAATCAATATAAAATCGTGAAAATCATAATTTAGGCATTTATTCATAATGGACTTGTATCTCTCATACTTCACAAAGAGTTTAAGATGTGGTTTGTGAGAATACCACAATAGTTGTCTTAACTTCTATGAATTTAGTGTGAGAAAAGAATCTATTTAAGAACTTTTTCTTCTAACGTTTTTCAATTTGTCATTAGGATGCTGATTGGTCTTCCATGCATTTTGCTACTTGTAAGACTTAGCTAAGTAAATGACAATTCCATTCTAGCCACAAGGCGAAATATTTGTACATTTGTTCTAAACACATATTTTCCATTGTGTTTTTCAACTATATATTAAGTATCTTGAAAGTGTCAAAATCTTCATTATCTCTTTTATCCTACAATCTACCTATGGATGATATCAAAGATTGAGATCATCATCTCTTTGGATTATTATCACAATATTAAATATAATTCTAGGCACATCCACAAAATATTAATTCTTTCAACAGCTTAATTCCAACTGAATTCAGACAAATGAGTGAGTCATTTTCACTCATCCGTGTCAACATGAGATGACTGGACCCCAACTCACCAAACCAAACGTGAGAGATTTTCTGACAAAACCATGCCTTGTATATTTTACTATTTTGATATATTGCTGCTTCAACACGTCACTAATCCAATATCATATACTACTAGTGGTAACGTTGTAATCAATGTCTCATATTGCCCGCCACATATTCTTATATACAACAACAAGAACCGTATCATCCACCACTTCCTCACACAATCATTAACTCTTGTTTGCGACAAATCAATATACACCTCTCAATCATTATCTAGGATGTTCTGTTTTTCTTATTTAGGATGCTCTCTTTTGGTTGGGTTTTATCTAGAAAGCAAGAGAAAAAATGATTGTTTCACTTATTTTATAAATTTCTTACATGATGAACTTATTCACTTATACTACAAATAAAAAAATCTTTTAGCTAATTCCATGAAGATTTGTTTAGATGATATTTGGATGAGAGTATACTGATTTTTTAAGCAATCTTAATGAAATGGTTGATGTGGGACTATGAAGTTTGTCTCTCAATCAGGGGTTATAAAACTAGTCCGACTTGTTGGGCATCCCTGTTTTATCCTCACTTTAATGTGGGATAGACCAGAGATTTAAGTCTGCACTCACTAATATGTTTGTTTTATCCGTCTTATTTTTTGGGGGGACTTTTGCATGCGCGGGTATTAAAATAAATTTTTATAATTTTAGGTTTAAAAAAGTCGTGTCTGTGGATCCGTTCTGTTCCACCCTCACTTTTTATGAAATAGGTCAAAATTCTACGCTCACACACCTTCAACTAATCCCGTCTCGGCTCCACCCTTTTTTTTCTTTCTGATTTTTGCGGGACAATTTGCCACCCCTCCTCTTAGCCAACTTATAATTCAAAGGAAATTGAAATTACTAGTTCTATCATAGTTAATGTGAGACTATGAAGTTTTATTGATGGTATTAATATTTTCAAATTTTTTTTATTTATATTATTCTAATTAAACAATTTCTTTTAATAATAGTATACCGACTCTGTCTACTTTGTTGGAATACAAGTCAAATGTGAGTAGTGGAGAAAATGGTCCCACATTGAAAAATAATATGATAATTTGAAAAATAATATGATAACTTGAAGGTATATAAGTGGGAGAACTTAATCAAACTTGAAAAATAATATGGTAACTTGAGGGTATATAAGTGGAAGAACCTAATCAGTTATAAAAATAGTGTATGAGAATCTTCTCCAAGATACTTAACCGCATATAACTTTCATTTATCTATTTATAATGCAGGACGGACTCACGTGACCAACTCCAATATAATCTTTTGTCTCATTCTTATACATCTCTACATAGTCACTTGAGTGAAATTTTCATCACTATATTTCCATACAAAATCACTTGTTGAGAAATTTATATCCAAAATCCATGGATGCTAGAAACATGTTGAGGTTCCTAGTTCTTTCTTTCAGTTTAACACTAGTTTTACTTCTTGCCTGGTTTCACCTTCCAACATCATTCCTTAACAAGGAAACTCTAGACTGCAATATTTACTCTGGATGGTGTACCTCTAAGAACCGTTTTCAATCTTCAAATCCAATCAACAAACCAACACTCTCCACTCAAAACCAAAAACCGCAACACGAATCGGATGTTCTTTCCCACCCTTTAGATCCTCTAACCATCCGAGAATTCAACGAGGTTCGAGCGATCCTGTCTGAACACCCTCTCTTTAAGTCCTCAAACAGTTATACTCTTAATTCTATTGTTCTAGATGAACCTGACAAAGAACTTGTCCTCAAATGGAAAAAGGGTCAACCATTACTTCCTAGGAAAGTTTCTGTGGTTGCACTTGTGAAAGGTGTCACTCATACTCTTATTGTTGACCTTAGCACAAGTCAAGTAACCAACCATGAAACAAGGTCACCTTCTTCTGGATACCCTACCTTGACGATTGAGGATATGCAAAGTGTACTTGATGTTCCGTTGAAGAGCGAAGAGTTCAACCGCACGATTATTAATCGCGGTGTGAATTTATCAGACCTATCATGCCTTCCACTCGCTGCAGGGTGGTATGGAACACCGGTCGAAGAGAATAGAAGGTTGATTAAGGTGCAGTGTTATTCAAGCAAAGGAACTGTGAACTTCTACATGAAACCAATAGAAGGTTTAACTGTGTTGGTTGATTTGGATAAGAAAGAGGTTGTGTCCATTACAGATAATGGACTAAACATTCCTGTTGCAAATGGAATCGACACTGATTACCGTTACTCGGTTCAGAAGCTCAACGGAGAGATGAATTACCTGATAAATCCAATATCATTGGAACAACCAAAAGGTCCAAGCTTCACAGTTGATGGACATATAGTGAAATGGGCTAATTGGGAGTTTCATTTGAAACCGGACCCTAGAGCCGGAATCATTATATCTCAAGCCAAGGTGAGAGATACAGATACATCAGAGATGAGAAATGTCATCTACAAAGGGTTCACTTCTGAACTTTTTGTGCCTTATATGGACCCAAGTGATGCATGGTATTTTAAGACATACATGGATGCTGGTGAGTATGGATTTGGCTTGCAAGCAATGCCTTTAGACCCTTTGAATGATTGTCCAAGGAATGCTTACTACATGGATGGACTGTTTCCTTCTGCTGACGGAACACCGTATGTTCAATCAAACATGATTTGCATTTTTGAGAGTTATGCTGGTGACATTGCTTGGCGACATGCCGAGTGTCCAATCACTGACATGAAGGTAAGAATTTCAGTACTCATGATTCAATTACTATGCAATTTCATTTTCATTTTCAATTTTAGACTTGGGCTTATTTATTTTGGGTTTATGCTATTGTGGTGGCAGGTTACAGAAGTGAGGCCAAAGGTGACACTAGTGGTTAGAATGGCAGCAGCAGTGGCGAACTATGACTATATCATCGATTGGGAATTTCAAACCGATGGACTAATCAGATCCAAGGTTAGTAATAAAAATCCAATTTATTTAGTTTGAATAATATTTTGTTTAGGGAATAGTGCTGAGATTGATTCCTCCGTGACTATAATCTGCATAGTTTTGGAGTGTGTACAATAAACTAATCATAGATGACACCAAATTTACGTGACATTCGATGTTTACTAGCATTATTCAATGATTTGTTCTGTGTGCACTGCATTTTCAATTATAAACTGTATCAATCAGTAGAAAATTGAACAAGTTGCGTTATAGCGGATGGTTGAAGGTAAGAGGATGGACAAATTTTTCGAAATTGGTGCTACATGTTTTGTCTTGTCGTATACTCAATAATTTAAGCTAACATCAATGTTTTTCTCATGCAGGTTGGACTAAGTGGTATCTTGATGGTAAAAGGAACAACCTATGAGAACATGAACCAAGTACCAGACCAAGAATATCTCTACGGAACACTTTTAAGCGAAAACATTATCGGCGTAATCCATGACCATTTCATCACATATTACCTTGACATGGACATTGATGGTTCAGACAACTCATTCATAAAGGTAAATATAAAGAAACAAGAAACCTCTCCTGGAGAGTCGCCAAGAAAGAGTTACCTGAAAGCTGTGAGAAAAGTGGCTAAGACAGAAAAAGATGCTCAAATAAAGCTTCAACTATATGATCCATCAGAATTTCATGTGGTGAACCCTTTGAAGAAAACAAGGCTGGGGAATCCTGTTGGGTACAAATTGGTTCCTGGTGCCACAGCAGCTAGTTTACTTGATCATGAAGATCCATCTCAGAAGAGAGCAGCTTTTACAAATAATCAAATTTGGGTTACTCCTTATAACAAGAGTGAACAATGGGCTGGTGGATTACTTGTTTACCAGAGCCGAGGCGATGATACTCTTCAAGTGTGGTCCAACAGGTTAGAGATTATTTTCCGTAGTCTATCTTTGTTAGGGTCAGCCTTAATGCAATTGGAAGAGTGAATGATATATAATCTGAAAAATGTGTTTATATTTCTAAAACTGATGAAACGTGGTTCTGAACAGAACATTATGACGGCTGATCACCCCATTTAGTGTAATAAGGCTTGATTGTTGTTGTTTTATATTTCTGAAACCGATGATATTTTGATGTGCAGGGATCGTCCGATTGAGAATAAGGACATTGTGTTATGGTACACAGTAGGGTTCCATCATGTACCAAGTCAAGAGGACTATCCTATAATGCCTACTGTATCTGCAAGTTTTGACCTGAAGCCTGTCAATTTCTTTGAAAGAAATCCAATCCTGAGAATGCCACCAAATTTCCAAGATGATTTACCTGTTTGCAAGGCACAAGATTCAGCTTGAGAGATTCTATCTCTTGGTTTTAGTCTAACTATGTGTGTGAATGATGCTGAAACTCGTAGCTTTAAATAATTAGTAATGGCAATGGTTAAGCTTTGATTGTGATGTAAAAAATGTAGAATGTTTTGTCATGTACATGCCAAATAAACAGATCAGAAGTTGGTCTAATGGAAGCATATTAGTTATCCAAGTACTACTTCCTCTCTGTCCTTGTTCTTATTCTAAATAAGAACTCTACAAATTTTCCTGTTGTAGTAATAAATTTTTATAACTTGTGCTTTTAATTTTAAATAGTTATTCAAACAATTAATAATAGAATATGAGAGAAAAAATAAATTTATTTTCTCTGTATAAATTTATAGTTAAAAACAAGTCATTAATGAATTTAAAAATTTATAAAATGTTCAACAACCAAGGCTTATCACATTATCATATTAAGTGGAGTAGGCTCAACTTGCGTTGCGTCGTAATGTTCTATTCAAGATCATACTTTTATCTAAATAGTTAATCTCAGGATTTTTTGAATAAATTTTCTTATGGTCTTTTTAAATCTTTATTACTCTCTAATTGTTTCACTTCTCTCTATTTAAGTCTATTTTTCACCATTTTCTCTATTATAGGTGTTACCATAACACTCTCTAATATTTTTATTTATAATCCTATCTTGTCTATACTTGCCACACATCCCATGCAACATCCTCATCTTTGTTATTTTATTCTCGTGATGATTCTTAACTGTCCAACATTATGTCTCGTACAAGATTGCATGTCTTATCACAGTCTGACAAAATTTTCCCTTCAACTTGAGCGGTACCTTTGTGTCATATAGAACCCCTGAAGTCTTATTCCATTTCAGCCACCCAACTTGAGTTCGATGATTTACATATCCTTCTATTTCTCTGTCGTTTGGTATTATGGACCAAAGATTATTTAAACCGTGTGACTTGAGGGATGATATGGTCTCCAACTTTCACCTCTAGGTTAGAAACGCTTCTTATTTAGTTGAACTTATATTCC
The DNA here is from genome assembly GCA_021764765.1 of Vicia sativa. Classification (NCBI taxonomy): domain Eukaryota; kingdom Viridiplantae; phylum Streptophyta; class Magnoliopsida; order Fabales; family Fabaceae; genus Vicia; species Vicia sativa. The sequence continues at coordinate 189,492,556 of CM038794.1, forward strand.
ATATACTCCATCTTACTTCTTCTTGGGCAAAAACTATGCATTTCTAAAGCTCGTTCCCAACCTCTCATTTAAATCCTCTTTCGACTCTTCAAGTAGGATATTATCATCTGCAAAAAGCATGCATCTCAGTGTCAGCTCTTAGATGTGCTTTGTGAGTACATTTAGAATTAAGGTAAAAGGTAAGGGTTGAACCTTGATGTAATGAGGAAATTGCATGTCTCTCCACTTTGTGTCCCCACATTAGTCAATACCCTTTCATACATATCTTGAATAGATTGAATATATGTAATCCTTACTCTTTTATTCTCTAGGGATTTTCACAAAATCTCTCTAGGCACTCTATCATATGCCTTCTCCAAGTCAATAAAAATTAAGTGCAAGTCTTGTTGGTCCATTCGACCTTGCTCCACCACACATCTTAGTAGATAGATCATTTTCATATTCGACCTTGCAAGCATAAAACTAAATTGATTCTCAATAACTTGAGTATATTTTCTTAGTCTTTGTTCAACCACTATTTCTCATATCTTAATGGTATGACTCATAAGTTTAACCACTCTATAATTTGCACAATTTTGTATATTCCACTTTTTCTTATAGATTAGAACTAGATTAATTCATCTTCATTTATCCGACATTTGTTTTGACCTCATAATTTCATTAAAGAGTTTAGTAAGTCACTCAATACATTTACCTCCAAGAATTTTCCACACTTTAATAGGTATGTTGTCTGTCACAACCGCCTTATTATTACTCATCATTTCCAACGTTTACCTTACCTCTTATTTTTTAATTCGATAATATTAATAATAGTTTTCATCCTCTCCTCTAATGTTAAGTCTTCTAGAGTTCGGTGAGATATCATATCCTTCATGATCTCAAAATCAACATGAAAGATAAATTTATCGATTTTCACAAATACATCTTCTACTACCCCATATGACCGCATTATGATGTGATTAACAAATTTTAAATCTGTCCCTGTATCGCCCACATTTCCAATACCCAAATTTTGAAATATAGATAATGGCATTAGGCTCACACTTGCACCCGAGTCAATGAGAACCTTCTTGAAAATCTTGTCTTCTATAGTGCATGGGACTGTGACAGATCCAGGATCTTTTGCTTAATTGAGATTCTCTCATCTGGTGATATTGCACTACACTTTTCATTACATGGTACGTGTCCATCTCTTATTGGTCTCTTTTTAAATATTACCTCTTTCATGAATTTATGGTACATGGGAATTTGTTCTAGCGCTTCAAAAAAAGGCATGTTGATCTCTAATTTTCTTAACAATGTAACAAATTTCTCAAAGTCTTTCTCTTTTGGATCCTTCTTTGTTACTCTTTGAGGGTAAGGTAACGTAATCACATGTTTAGTCTCTTTTTTATGTTTCTCTTCTATTGGCTTTATATGTGGTATAACTTCTTCAGGTTCTTTCTTATTTTCCCTCACTTCTAGATCTACCTCCATGACAAGGTCAACATTTGTTTCCTTCTCTTCTTCATCTCTAGACACATTCCGACTTCTTGTTTTGACAACATTAATATTCTCATAACTTTTTGGATTGTCTTATGCAGGTTAGATATGTGCATATTTATTTTTTCTGACATTTCTTTTGAAAAATAAACATGTTATGCAAATGCATTAACCATGGGTTCAAGATTTCAGCATAACAACGGTTAGCATCTGTACAATCCGCTGAATAACTGCTGCATAATCTCTTAACAATCTAAATATCACAGGATCAAAGGTTCGGCACCAATTCAGAATACCATATAAGAACCAAGTCTGAATATCATAGGATCAAAGGTCTGACATCATTTCAGATCATCACAGAAAATACCAGAAAACCAGGTGTTAAGAACCAAGTATCATAAAGCACACGGTCATCAATAACAGAATGTTACATGAGGACCAATATAATCACCATCAGAATAAATAGTCACCATCAGAACATAGTCACCATCAGAACATAGTCACCAACGGTACCTGTTATAATCATGATGATCCCGCCCCACTCATAGGTGAAACTAAGGCTTGGGTAAGGTCAAGGTAACTCCAGGATCTAGTTCTCCTAGAGAAACTAACATCTTATCACCTACGTGAAGATGATAGCCCCCTGATTGAACCTCCTCTGAAGCATGGACGACATGCCAGACTACAAGATCTACATCCGGTATCTGACATGTTCCACTCTATTCCTAGGTGTCCTATGTGTCTCTTGGTCGGGGTATGGGGCCTTTTACCTCTTGTAACTCCCACCCAAATCAGGAACAGATCACAGCACAACAGCCCAAACAGTATATGAAAGCAATAAATATGCCAAATAGAATGCAATGCAAGCATACAAAGGATGATGCGATAAAGCAGGTAAATAAATAAACAAATAAATAAACACCCAATAGACATGAAAATAAAAGCCAGGATCGACTCCTGATCGGACCAACACAGGTCTATACGATCCCCAATGAAGTCGCCAGCTGAAACAACCGACTGAACATCATCCGATAACTATATCAATGAAGTCGCCATCGAACGTTTTTTATCTCGCAAAAGAAGAAAGGTGAACGCATCGCGAAAACCTAAAAGGGATAAGGCATGGTCTTGCGACCGAGAGATAGGGTAAGGGAATCTATTACGCGAAGGGAAGGTATTAGCACCCCAAGCGCCCGTAGTACTCTACGGTATCCACTTCTACTTTCTGTCTAATGGGTGTGTTTATATTTATTTACAACTTAATTGCTATATTTGTATGCTAAAAGAGAATACATGTGAAAGAAAGGAAAATAAAGAAAACACGGGGAAAAGGAGGAAGTATTTACAAAGTTTGCTCGATCGAGCCCCGCGTGCAATGGGAAAGTCAGAGCGCCGTAGTTCGGCTCACATGTTTTGGTGGGTTATGTGTTTTTTTAATTATGAAAATAATTTAAAAACAAAAGGAAACCCGTAGGAAAAAAGTTTGCATTTGGTTGGTTGTTTTTACCTTGAAAAAGGAGTTTGAACCATTATTAAGTGCTTTAATTTGCAAAAAGAAAAAAAAAACAATTTTTAGTTTTATTATATGCATGGATGCAAAAAACTAGAAAACAAACAAGGGAAAATATCTAATGTTATCCCTAATGTCATCATGCATGGATTACATCCTAAGGTCTAACTCGAATCACTACCTAAGATAGAGTCGAGAGAATCCTAAAGGAACATGCAAAGGTTTACCACCTAGATCTATGTCTATCTCGAATCACCAGCTAAAATAGAGTCGAAGATGACAAAAAGGAGGGAAAATGTTTACAACCTAAGTCTATGTCCATCTCGAATCACTAACTAAGTAGAGTCGAAGACGACAAAAGGGATGAAGCAAGCAAGTGCTTTGACAGAAGCACACAAACAATGCAATGCAAAAACAAATGTCAAACAATCGTAGGCATAACCTACAGAGCAAATGATGCGAGTTCAACAATAAATGTGAACCCCATGAATGAGTGGAGAGTCAGAATAGGGGACTCTTGCCACTTTTTATTGACTCGATAAAGGAAGCAACACGATTCGCGTGTGCGGAGCTGACACGGACTAGAACTTTGCGGGGGTTGGTTGCAGACCCTACCTTCCAGCTTGCCCATATATCAATGACTCGATGACAGGAAATATAAAAAGCGGGACTTCGCTTAGTGGTACCACGTCGGACGTCCTAACCACTCTGACCTATGCAAGCACAAATGTAAACACTTATTGAAAGTTACCTCCCTATGCAGATGGAGGATTTAAAACAAACCAAACACAATTAGCAACCAGAATTGCCCTAAACGGGTCTTTAAATAAATCAGAGGGGTTCCTGAACATGCTCCAACTACGGAAGCCCCTTCATACATCTCTATTCCTACTTCTCATGGCAAGGAAAGCAGTAAAAATCCTACTTCTCATGCTCTCTAGAAAAGCGGTAAAGAAATGCGATAAATAAAGTAAACTAAATACCCGACGGATATTAAATCCGAAGAGCAACGCAAGCTATAGAAATACTCCGGAAAACTTCAAGTACTGCTGGCACGCAATAAAGAAATCCGGTGAGAAGTGTGCGGAGACACAAAAAGCATAATCAGAATGTACGTCATACACATCTGAATCAGATACACCTGTACAAGATCATAATCCAGACAACACAGATACAGAATACACACACATGTGTGCAACATAAAAATATGGATCTTAAATGTCCAAATCAACAGTATAACGCTCCGCGTACCTCGCATACAAAACAGAATGTCAGAAACAGCGATGCAGCTTTTAAATAAAACATAAAACGCAAAAAATGATTATTTACAATGAAATCGGAATATCAAAAATAAATTTGAAATTTTACTTACAACACTAAGATAACATACACTTCCAATTATAATTAAACGGTATAAAAATATCTTAGAGTTTCTAAAAAAATATGACATTACTCCTAAGTCAAATATAAAAGAAAGAAACATCTAAATATATTATTAAAAAATGAATTAGAATTTATTGCAAAAATATTTAAAAAATATTCAAATATCCTAAAATATCAGAATATGTTTTCTATGTATTTTTTACAATTCGAAATAATCGAAATCGGAAGTTAAATTGAAATTGCATGGAAATTGTGAAACATGGAAGCAGGGAGGTAAGAAACTGAATTCCAGTTTAAACTAAATCTAATGAATCGCTGCTATGGGCTAAAAAGGGGGTTCATGAATTTCGCTGGGCCCATTTCGAATCTCACTAAGTCCATATGCGTTTTTGGTCTAAGTCCATTCTATTTTTTTTTGTGCTAAGTCTAACTGTCCAAACAAAAAAAACATTATGATATTTTTTTATTCAGACCTTTTATATAATAATTGTCACATTATTTTTCAGTCACATTTAATTATGTGGTATGTAACATATATTAACTGGTCACATTTAACTTAAATTATTCAGATTTTTTTATTAAATAAAATTGAAACCAACACGTGGCGGATTATGATTAGCTAGTGAAAGAAAGGCATGTACCAGTTGGGATGAGACACGCCGAGGGCAACGGCCGAAGAGCTGCCGGAATGCTACCTCCGTCTCTTCTCCGATTAACACAAACCATTGCTCACGGCGGATGACACGAAGACCACCGAAACGAAAACCAACATGCGATCGACTCGATTTTGTCACAAATTAATCGAAACTCCAATCCCAACGATATGTTCTCAAACATCAAGAAGATTCACGGATACATGGATCTCTTGATGATTTGGTGAGCTTCACGGTCTTCAAAAATTTCATGGCGGTGCTTCAAATCTTGAACGGATCATCGAATGGCTTCAATCACCATGTCTTGAAGATGATGAGGCTTTGTGCAACCTTGCGATTACGGGTTCCTACACCTATGAGGAGAGTTCTCTTGATGAAGAACTCAAAGATCGATGACACTTCGCCTGCTGAACGTGAGAATACAGAGTAGGAGAAGACGATAACTAGCTTTTCCGATACCATGGTTCTTGAGCGAGAGAGATAAAGAGATGGAGATAACCTTTTTCTGCAGAATCCGTTAGCCTTTTCTCAGAATCGAATCAAGAACTGCTTTTAGTTTGTTAAAAAAAACAATTAGGAGCGAATGAGAAGAAGATTGGCGGCCGCCGGTGATTATGCTTGAGAACGATGATTATGGTGAGGGATGGTGGAGAAGAAGATGAGAATAAAGGGTGACGTTATGGCACGGTTGAGAGAGGCCTCATAATGGCGAGAAGAAGAATGAAGAGTTGGTTATGGTTGTTACGATGCAGTTAAGGGTTGTTTGAGGTGAGAAGAGGAGTGGAGTGGTGGTTTTCTATTCAGAGTTTGTTAGAATTTTTTTGTTGGAGATTGCCTAAGGAGAGTCACCATGAGAGATAGATGGCGGTGATATGGTGGGCGTAAGAATGAAGGAAAAATTTTGTAGTGGATGGAGAGTTGGAACCGGAGAGAAAACGGATTAGAGGGTGGTGGAGAGAATGGAAAAAGGTTGTTATAACTGATTCTGTGTTCTTGAGAGAAAGAAGAAAAAAATGAGTGAGTGTTTGTTACCGTTATGGAGAGCAAACAAGAAAAATCCAAATGATTGTTATTGTGAGAAAACACACAAGTAAAAATCCTTCATTAGTTTTTATTACCGTCATCGTGTAGAATAATGGAACCGGATGTTATGAATACTCCATCGCCACCTCTATTTTTCTAAACAAAATAACCACGCCGGCTTTTAGATGATATTATCTCGTGTAGTAACCCGATCGATATATCGAGTGTCGACTCAAGATCACACTTAATACAACAACATTGATGTTGAATGCCCGATGAAAAAATGATCACAAGCTCGCCGTAATTAGCTTCGAAGTTACGACGGCATAAGCTGTTTTGAATACTTGAGAAATTTCTTGAACATCGCCAATTATCCATTCATGCCAAACGTACTACTTCACAGTCCCGTAACTCTCCCGATACTCGACCAAACGATACAAACCCGGTACTGTTGGAAAGCTGGCGTGTGATACGACAATTCTTTAGTTCGGCAAAAATCCGAACGAGACTTTAATCATCGAATAAAAACTGTTTGAAAATTGCATTGTGACTGTTCGATGAAATGCTTGGCCTGGCTAGGCAAGTTTTGCACATGACATGTAGCAATTTTCCAACTTCAAGTCATTGATTACGGCGCTTCGTATCTCCCAGCTCCGACATCCGAAATGAAAAAGTTTCTAAACGAAACTTGTAGAGGACACGACAAACTTCATCTTTTGTGTTCGGCATTTTTCTATGCAGCGACCGAATCAATAACGAAAACAGCCTTGAACATGTGCACAAAAACTGTTCGAATCTTACAAAGATAATGAGTTCTTATTTTCTGAGCTTTATAACTTCCGATTCGAGTCCCAAATGAATTTGACTCCTTCAACAAAGTTTTACATCGCCGTGAGATGAACAACTTTTCAGTTGAACACTTTTTAATTCGGAGTCACGAACTATGATAAAATCGACCCTGAAGCTGTCAGCTTTTGAGCATAGAAACAAACACTTCAAAATATTTCTAAGTGTTGAATTTTGAGAAATGATAAACCGTAACTTCCGAGCTCCGTAACTTTTGATCCTTTTCCCGAATGGATTCGATTTCTTCAGCAAAGTTGTAGCTTGCCGCTAAATAAACAACTTTGATTTTGATTTTAACTCGAATCGATGCTTCGGAACACGTATAAAATACCTCTGAAGTCGAGCACTTGAACACATTAAAATTACTCAAAATTTTCACTAAGTGTAAACTTCAAAAGTTATGAACTTCAAACTTCTGAGCTTTATAACTCGAAATTCGGGCATTTCTGGAAAAATCTCCACAAAGACAAAGTCGGAGTACGAAATGTGCTCTTTCCAACGACTATGAATTCATAAACTTCTGACCACAGACGGGCAAGATACGGATGTGGCAACATGGCTCCGTGAATACAAAATGCTTAAAACTTAGAAAAAATTTCTGAGTCCAAGATTACTTAAAATGCAAGAAACCTCATTTTCACCCGATTCTTCCGATTTTTCTTAACAAATGATCACATTTTCTCAGATGTCGACTTTTGACCATAATTTTGACCGGAACTTCCACTCAGTCAAACTTTGACTTTTGTTGACTTTTTGATACGCACACTCAAATATCATTTTATCTATCCGTTCTTGATTTTCTGATAAATCATGTGGGTCGATAAGCCGTATACAGATACTTCACCACTTACAGAAGGCCATATAATCAATTCGGGCTCAAGTATTCAACCACAACGCACTGTAGCTCGAAACTGTAATCAATATCCATCTGATAGGCGATCGAAACACCAAAACTTCAATTCGCGAGATAATCAGAAGCTTCTGGACACGCTTGCGTATTGAAATGACGCTCGAATTGACAGAACCTCAAATATTCAACTTTTGGAACCAAACCTTTTCTTCAGAATTGTACAAGTTCACATGATTTAGAAAATCCTGAACCCATGATCAATGCATGAATGATATGTATGTGATGCACCTATTAATTAAGTGTTAGCCAATTATTTATTAACAAAATGAAGAGGGCGAATTTTGGGGTGCAACAACATCTACATTTATTTAGTCTCGTCCAAATCATGTGTAGGGAAAGAGACTAGGATCCTTTTGAATCATTGGTACGAATCCCCTAATGAATCACCCTCATTCTGTTTGAAATTGAGGATTTCATATCTCTTCTTGAGGAAAATAGATGCTGGAAAATATTCATTCACGAATGTGGTTTCCATCTATTCCTATGCATTTATTCCTTCAATAGGAAGACAATAAAATCACTCTTCAGTATCCTCGGCCAGAGTGAATGGGAAGATTCTAAATTTCTTGCTCTCTTTTGTATATCCATCAATTTTAAAAATAGTACTCATAGTCAAAATCATTCGAAGATGTTTATTGGCATCTTCATTAATCTTTCTCGTGCGAGCTCTCTTCTCGAGTTGGAGGATGGTATTTGGCTGCAGCTGAAAGTTAGGAACATTCACTAGTTGGTTTGCTATAGCCAACCTACCACCTGGTGCATTTTCCCTACCATAATCACTTTGGAGTATTTATGGTGTTAGTGGATTTTCATCCATTGTTTCTTCTTTTTACTCTGACTCTGTCTCTGAATTCACTTAAACCACCTCTTCTTCAGATTCAAGTTTCAACAATCAAGCTTTCCTAAGCCTTGCGCGCAAAGTTCTTTCGACTTTAGTGTCAAAAGAAAAATCAGATGAGAGTTATCCTCGCATATAAATGTCAGAAGCAGATTAATAGAAACACAATAAAAATAAAAATAATAAAATTGAAACAAAAATTTAGTTGACGAACAACAAAATTTTAACCAAAACAAACATTAAACCATATAATTTTTTGTAGTCCCCGACAACGACACCAAAAACTTGATCAAAAAATTAGCAAGTGTACTAGTTTTCCAAAATAGTAATAATGGAAAATCCTAGCTATCGATCTCGAGGACTACGCGGCAAAACAGAGCTGAAGTTAATTCTAGTTAAACAAAATCAATTGGGGTTTTGGTTTGAAAAATATACTAATTATAAATAGCTGACAATTAAAAGTAAACATAAGTGTTTGAATGATTTAGAAAGATATGAGTAATATGTTAGGAAATGTGTGTGATACATTCACGTAACAACTCTGAACTAACATTGCAACAACATATTTCAAAGAATTGATTATCGGCCATTTTGAGTATTTACACCTAAGTCCTTAGTGAGAAAATATTTTATTATTCAAACTAATTCTTATGTCCATCGAAAATTACTGATAAAATTAAACACTATTATATCAAGAATAATATGGTTTCTATAGGGTATCCCTAATCCTTGGTGATATCTACTACAAAATATTCTCACAAAAAGCATTAACAATAGTGGTCAAGCCAATTGCTAATCATAAATCAAACTCAGTTTGTCCAAAAGAGGAAGCATTATGATCATCATGAGAATAAATCAATTATGATAAAACAAGATTGTCATTGCAATTATAAATTCAAAGTCATTACAATACTGAATTAGGGATATCCCCTAGTGTTGCACCCTAAAATTTACCCTCTTTATTTAGGCCTATGTTTCATCATAAACATCATATTGCATTCATGCATTGTGATGGGATCAAAGGTTCTTTGGTTCTCAAGTCCTCCATAAGCTACGGAGGTTGATTGTATGAATATTTTGTTCTAAGGGAATCTCATGTTCTCATGTCTTTGGATTTTTCAAGTCACGAGGGTGTGTTATAGCTCTAGACAACTCATTTGTCTCATTGATTCTTCAAGAGTTGAAATTTTGCAAAGAATTGAGGAGGAATTCATCTGAATCATTCATCTGATGAAATTAGGGTTTTGGTCCATTGTGGAGTTTGAAGCATGGTTGAGCCAATCTCTTGAATTATTATCTCCCTATTATCATTTATGATATCATGGCTCAAAGAATTTCTCAATACATTTAGAAGATTTGAGATTTTGAAGCTTGATTGGTCATCTCCTAACACAAGGTGCAAAATTAGGGTTTTGAGTTTAATCAGGATTTCTTCATATTTTTCATCCAAAGTTGATTTCATGTGTTTCTATATGATGTTGGGCATCCATGGTTGGAAGATTGAGGTTCAATTTTGGTTAGAAGCAGGTCAATTGATCACAAGGGGCAAAATGGTCATTTTGGTCAAAATCAGTCAAAGTTAGGAGTTAACCAAGTGAACTTTTGGTCAACCATCAATTCAAAAATTCTATTTTCATATTTCATGGCCAAATTTATCATTGAATCAAGAAAATTGAAGAAATTGAAGTTAACTTGTTCTTGAAGTTATTTGAAGTTTTGAAATTTTTGTGTCCACCCTATGGAACTTTGACATGTCATAAGTTACTCATTTTTTATCCAATGGTTGCATACCATACATTTTTGGAAATCTTGGGAAAAATGCTACAAGTTTTACAATGTGTAAAATTTCCCAAAAATTCATCATTTGAAAGATATTTGAGTTAGAAGTTTTGTGCATAAAGTGAGCAAAATATTGGTCATGACTTGCCTTCCTCTTGCCTTCTACTCATGTCATTTCATCAAACATGTTTTGCGTAAGAAGTAGAAGCTTATTTCTTTCAATTCAAAGGCAACTTTAAAAATGTGCTTCGTGCATTTCTAAGTTAACATGGAGAGCTTTTAATCAAGCTTGGAATCACTCAAAATGGCTAATTGTGGAGCAAGTTATGGTCATTGCAAATTCAAGCCAAAACCGGAACACCATGCATGCTCATGCGCGCGCAGGCCTTGCCTTGCTATGACCTATTTTTCCTCAACTTTGGAAGATGATATCCCACTCAATACTTGATCATTTTCAATGGTTCAAAGCTCAATTTATAGACCATGATGAGATCTATCCATGGCCTAAGTTGTAAGGGAAACACATGATCCAAATTTGAATGGCTTGAATTGAAAGTTGGCAGACCAACTGATGTGCTTACCATGACCAATTTTGCAATTTCTGCATGTTTGAGCGTTTGCTTGGTTTCAGGACCTGTACTAGCACGAATTAGCTCACTCTCATCTTACCAAATAAGGCAATAACACCCTCATATGGTGCATAGTACTACATTCCCTTAAACATTTACATTTAAGTCAACTTTATGATTTTTTCAAAATCACCAACATTGTACTATCAATCCAACTCACTATTTGTAAATCTCTCACTCATTTCCGCTCACGATTAGCTCATCAAAACGCACACAAACTGAAGAGAATAAAGAGTAAAACACAAGCACATAAGGACACCTCATTTTATGTGATTTTTGCAAATATCATTCAAAAATAATTATGGGCTATTAAGACCACTATGCCCTTACTCTTGGAGCTCTATATAAGCACATAAGCTCATTGAAGTAAACCCTAGACGCCTCCTTGCTCCACAAATCAGATCTGAAATTTTTTCTTCCTCTTCAAGTTTTGCTTCGAATCTTCGTTTTCCTCCATTTAAGAGCTTGTTTCTTCTTCTTTTCTTCTTCCTTGAAGCTCAGAGATCAAGAGGGTAGGATTTCTTCTTGTGTTCAGAGGCATTAGTTGAGTTTATTTCTCAACTCAAGAGGTAAGTTTTTGGACTTGAATCTTCATTTTCAGTTGGATTTTGATGAAATAAATCATGTTTGCGTGTGTATAGCTGGCCAAACATTAGGTTTGATGTATATTCTTGCTTGTTTGTGAAGCCCATTGCATAATATGATGTTCTGAAATTTTGGTTTTGGATGATTTTTGCATTTTTCGTGGCCTGATTTCTTGATGTATGGTTGATCTTTTTGAAATCTATGAGTTATTTGTTGTTCCTTGCCATGTGACCTTTATTCTGCGCTTTGAATCGGGAAAATGGCTGAGAAATTAGTAAGATACAAGGATCAGAAGTTGGGGTGTTGGTCTGGGTTGAAACGTCAATTAGGGCTTGGTTAGAGGTTGAAGATGAAGTGAGGTGTCAGCATGTGATTGGTTGTGTTCTTGTTTGAATGATTTTTGTTTTAATTGATTCTTCTGATTTTATTTTCTTGATCAAAATTCAATAACAAAATTTGAAAAAATTAGCTTAGGCTTAGAATATTATTTATGACTTTGTGTATTTTTTTTATAATGTTTGAAAATTATTTGATTGGTGAAAAAAAATAAGAGTTTAATTAATTATTTTATTTTGTGTAATATTTTCATTTATTTTTTAAAATCATTTTCAAACTACAAAAATTACAAAAAAAATATTTTAGGCTATTTGATTAGTCTATTTTTGAGCCCTGATTTTTATATCACAATTTTCTAATTTTTGCATAATTAAAAAAAATTTGGCATTGTATTGCATTTTAAACATTTTAATTACTATTAAAATATTTTATTCCATGCATAAAATTGCATAAAAAATATTGTGAATCATTTTGTGCATATAGGTAGCATTTCGGAATTGCATTCCATAATTTTGCATTTTTTGTATAATTAATTAATTTCTTACTTTATATTACATTTCATGCATTTTTTATTACTATTAAAATATTTTTCTACATACCAAAATTGCATAAAAAATATTTTGAATCATTTTATTCATGCACATTTCATTTCTGAATTTTATTTTATAATTTTTCATTTTTGTTTCATAATTAAATATTTTTTGCATTAAATGTTCAATTTGTCTATCATACTTTTTATTTTTATTATTTCTATTATTTTTCTTGAATATAAAAAATAAAAAAAAATACTTTTTGAGGTCCTCTTAGTCTTATACTGATTTTAGAATTTTGTTTGTGATTTATATCATAGTTTATAATTAATTTTGTATTTTAGGTTTGCAATTGCCTTTTTTAGGGCTGTTGTTGCTTGATTCACAAGTTTTGATTTAATTGTCGATCATTTGAAATTTGTAAATGTCATTTAAATTTTGATTTGGATCCTTGAATGTTTTGAATCCACTAAAATCAATTTTTCTTGAATTTATCAATTGAGTTTCTTTTTTAAAAAAAATACTTTACAAAACTTATCTAGTTTGAGTTACATCTCAACTAGTTTTGAAAGATGAATTTTGTTTCCAACCTTTTCCAAACATTCAAGGATCTAAATTGATGTTTTACTACTTTTATAAGTCTTAAGTGTCTTTATATTTTATAGGCCATTTTCCTATTTTTGTTTGAATTATCTTAATTTAGTCAATTTTGGTTGCTTAGGTAAGAAGTTACAATTACTTGACTAACCTCCCTTAAGTTTTGAGACTATTTCTGTTTAGAACATGTTAATGTGATATCCTAGGATCTTATATTTGATTTTGTCAATTTTTTAGGATTAGATTTTCTATTTTTTACCCTTTAGGCCAAACTAGGGTTTCTAATTAGAGGTCCTTTAGGTTCTACTAACTTGTTTGATTTTTTTTTCAATGTGCAATGTGATCATCCTTATTCAAATCTTTTGTTGCTGAATTGTTGACATCTTAAGTAATTTATAACATTTTTGTTTCAATTTTATAACTCATGCCTCCATACATTTGTCAAATCTTTCTTTTTGTACATGCATCAATGTTTTGCTTAAATCATAGATGTAAGGAATGCACTTGTGCAATCCATGAGAAATATGTTCTTACTATTTTATCCTCATTTGATTTTGTAGACTTGAGTTCAATCATTGCGCCATTCAAGTTCTTACAATTTTCTCATTTTCTTTCGTTCATATGGTTTGATGTTGCCCATGATCATGGTTTAAGAGGTAGCTTTCATGCACCACCTTCAAATACCTTATGTGAGGCAATTTGTTTATAATTCATCTTGGTTCTGGTCTTGCAAATGTCTATTTGTCATAATTTGATGTTTCTATGAACTCATGAATGACATTCCATTGTTATTTCATCTTGGTTTCTCTCTTTGAAGCTAAATTGGCTACTCCTGTATCCTTGATTTTCTTTCTCTTTAGATTTTAATCTTGATTTTATAATCATTGTCCTTTTAAGGTATCTTGATGTTGGGTTCATCCCTAATAACATCTAAGAACCCTAATTTTAATGTCAATTGATAATCTTTGCTTTGAGCATAAAGAAATAAATTTGCATATTGTCATGACACTTCAGCATGTTAAATTGATAACATTGTTCAAAGTTCTTATAAGTTCGTGATAGATACTTGTGATAGGGATATACCACTTCCCTAGGACCCATAAGTATCCAAATTTCTTTCCAGGCTTAGTTTATGTCATCCATCATTGATTTTAGACCAATGATGTTCCTTCTTTAGGATGTTGACTATCAATTAGGTGATTTGTTTTGTGTATTGAAGTTTAGTCTTCTACATTTGTTGCTCATGAACCCCATCTTGGTTTAACTTATTATATAAGTCACACATGTCTTAAGTGTTTAATTAATATTATTTTACTTGATCCTTATCCAATGTTTTGAATTTGAACTTGTTTTGATGTTTTTAAACCCTAATTTTACATGCTTTTGAGTGCAAGCTTTCTCTTTTGTTTGAGATACCTTTGATTTTGTTTTTATCACTTAATCTACTTACCTTTCATGTGCTAACACCTGTTAGCCTTGACCTTTATTCATATGTAGTCGGTATATGTTTGTTTTGCCTTTAGAGGCTTGTTTGTGCTGGCTTGTGTTGGTTTTGTTCTACTTTGTCAAGTGTTTTGTGTTTGAACTTTGAATATGTTTTATTTGTATATCTTGCTTATGCTGTTTAAGATACTGACCTAATATTTTTTATTACCTATTTTCTTTGTCTCTCGACCATTATTTTACTTGTTGACTTGTAGACTTGTTGAAGTTGACTTTTAGGGATGAATTTTTTACTTCTTCTTTTGATAACTCTTGTGCTAATTGTGGTATTGATGCATGTTATTTGTTTTTGTGATTTTTATGAGTCTTGTTCCATGTTTTGATTCTGATTCCACTCTTATGTGACACTTAGAACAAGTATGCTCAAGCACACACATGCACACACTTTTGCACATACGTGTATGGATTGATTTTGGCTCTCCTTAAGTAATTTGATTGTTGACTTTTCTTGTGTATGTATGTATGTTTGATTGATGTAATGTTGAATTTTCTACTGTGGTATGTCTCTTAACCTTGCATGATTCAATTCCCTTCATCTATGTCTCTTCTTGACTTCATTTGACTTGCAAATGCTTCCTAGGTCACAGTTCTGACTAGTTTTTGTACTAAGGTTGTATTTGTGTCCTTATGATATTTTCTTTATGGTTTGATTGTGAATTATTTTACGTGATGTTTCTACTGTAATCACTTCATCTTGACACCTTCTTTTCATGTTATGTATGTCACTCACTGGAATTCACTTCACCGCACACCATTGTTGCATATTTGTGCACTCTTGTAGAGTTTTTGTTGATAAATCTTCTATGATTTTGTGTGCATAATGCAAGTGAATTAGTAACATGTTAGATACTGACTTTTGCGTCATTTTACCTTCTAATATTCTTTCATTTCATCTATGTTTAAAATCTCGTTCAATTTACACTCTGTATGCTTTTAGGACTAGTTTTATCTAGTTTGTGCACTAACTTCGCATGTATGTGTTCATAGTGATGATTGGTGTTTGTTTATGGTTTGCCTAAACTTTATATATGTATGTTATGTCTACTTACATGACCTCACATGACACCTTGCATGATCATTCACTCACTTGTCTCCATTTCATCTTCTTCTTTCTTTTTTTATGTGCCTTTTGTTTGTGTGCTTTTGCCAAAACATTGTGTTTGCTTCTCCCCCTCATCTCATTTAGTTTACTAACCAAGATGGATGTTTTTGTTTCCTTCCCTTAGGATCACTAGATTAGGTTAGTTGTCGAGTTTAGACCTTGGGTTAAGTATCCATGCATGCCTACATTAGGTAGATAACCTAAGTAGTTTCCCATGTTTATATCCATAACCTAGGAATAACTTTTGCATGATAATAATTTGGATTAGAAATAGGTTAGTTTCCCTTAGCCATTTTACCTTTATATTTTTGCATACTTAAAATTAAAACTTTGTTTTGTCAAGTGCATTAAGACATCCTAATAACATTGGAACTTTTTCTGAAGTAAAAGATATAAAGCAATATTCTTAGTTTTAGGGCGCTCCGTCATTCCTATTGTTGTTGACGCTTCATCGTCCCTTCTGTTGCTAACGTCTTATCGTCTCATCTGTTGTTGATGTCCCATCGTTCCTACTGTTGCTGACGTCCCGTCATCCCATTTATTGCTGATGTCTCGTCGTCCCTTCTGTAGTTGATGCTTCATCGTCATGGAGGTGTTTCGTCGTCGTTGCTTGTTGTCTCGACTTCTAATATAAAAAACAAAATCCAACCAAAATAAGTGAGCCGAACTACAGCGCTCTGACTTTCCCATTGCACGAGGGAATACGTAGGCATCCTGTCGCGGGGCTTGATTGAGCAACCTTTGTAAATATTTTCTTCTTTTTCCTCGTGTTTTCTTTCTTTTATATCTTTATTTTTATTCTCCTTTTCGCATGCATTATACCTCATATACAGATATAGTTAGACCTTTACACTCATTAGATAGAAAGTAAAAGCGGATACCGTAGAGTACTACGGACGTGTGGAGTGCTAATACCTTCCCCTCACGTAACAGACTTCCTTACCCGATCTCTTGGTCACAAGACCATGATTTCTCTGTCTCAAGTTTTATCGATGTTTACCTTTCCCTTTTAGCGGGATAAAAAACGTTTGATGGCGACTTCATTAATATATAGTTATATTCTTTGAATTTTCGACCGGTTCCTCCACCTAGCATTAAGGGGTTTAGCTACTCATATAAACCAAACACAATATGGTAAAAGTTATAAACATTATAGATAACTTGATAAATAAGTCTTCAATCACGTAAAGCTCTTGAAGATATTGACCCACCTTGAAAATCTAAGTTTTCCGACCTTCTAAATGTGTCTTTGCTGTTAAAAATCGTCCAACCCGATGAAATTTACGTTTTGAGGTTAAATAGAGCAATTTTGGGCCTTTTGCGATTTTGGGCACACATACTCGTATGGGGGTGCCATGCTCGTATAAGAGGTGTATGGGCATGATTTTTGTGTATGATACGCATATGGGGCGGCATCCATACGCGTATGGGTAGCAACGTTTTTTTCTCAGATCTCATACGCGTATGAAATGCTTGATACGCGTATCAACAAAGCCGAATTAGCCTTTGGTGTCTTCATGAAAGTTGTAGCTCTTGATGTTAGCTTTCATTTGCAGTTGGTCCAACGTCATTCCGAGTTACGATGCTCTATTTATGATCAAAATACCGCATTTATGTCATGATGAAAAAAATGCTAAAAAAATTCATATCTCACATGTTTCTGAAAAATTCGTCGCGTTTCTTTTCTGATCATATCATTGACTTCCTCCGACTTACAAAACACGTTAACCTTCCCAAAAAGATCAAAAATACCAGGAGTGATTAAAATACATATAAATATGAAATTACCTAAACCGACATATAAATCACTCAAACTAAACGAAAAGCGCAAATAAATTGCATACTCTCATCTGTTAAAATGATAATAACTATAGCATAAATAGTGATTGTTCAGTAACGCACTGCATAATATTGTAATATTGGGTGAAATTTTTTGTTTTTCAAATTTTACTTTGCATAATTAACTTGGTTTGTTCTACATAGTTTTTTGGTGGATATGAAAATGCATCTCCATATACCTCTTTATTAATTTAAAAAAAAAATTAAAACAATGGATCATTCGGAGTTGCATCTCCGAAGACCCTTAATTTTTGAAAAAATAAGGCGGATCCAGAGACGTATCTTCGAAGTATATCATGCATACGTGATCATGTATGTAAGGTTCTTATTGCTCTAGTACTTCTATAAATAAGGTCTCTCAATCCATTTTCTTTACACAAACCATAATCTTTACATATCCTCATTGCTAAGTGTCAAAATGTAGTTATTTTGTATATATAATATATGTTTTGTGGCACTTATTCCTTCTTGTTTGTTATAATCGTTGAATAACGTCACTTTTTGTTGTAAATACACTTTATTGTGTTTTGTGTACATATTGTACCATTTAACTAGTTTTAATGTATTTTTGTAGGTATTTGTTGCACATTTGGAGCATCGAGGAATAAGGAGTTGAAGACACGGCTCCGGATGCGCGTTTTCGCAATAAAAGTCCATTTTTGGGAAGTTTTGTTCAGGCCAGGCCGTTGAGCGGGAATTGGAGTGCAAAAATGAGGCTTTGGCACTGTTCCGACAGAGACTTTATTTCTGAAGCCACTGAGCGGGATCATGCCGCTGAGCGGAATTAGGCCGCTGAGCGAGATTAAGGCGGTTTAACGTGTAAATATCTCAGACGCTGCTGAGCGCAGTCGTCTGAGTTTTGTTTTATAACTTCATTTTTAGATTATGGTTTTGTGGTGGATTTTGATCGCCATTTCTATCAATCTTTATTTTTGATAGATTAGCTTAGAAAACAACATTAGGTCTTGCTCATGGATGATTGGAGGTGGATTGTTCTTCGATAGGCATTGACAAATCGGTGTAAATGAGTAGTTTATCTCTTCTCTTCTTTGTGTATTTCCCTATTTTATTGGTTATATATGTATATCTACTCTTACTCATGTACATTTATCGCCCTTGGAGTTGTATAAAGTTTGCTTTACAAATTTGTGTTGGTGATTGTCTTAGGTTTTTACTCTATGTTAGGGATTTGAGCTTTGCTAGATATAGATTGCTTAGATTATTACCTAGGATGATTATTTGTTAGTTTCTGAATGCTAGAAATGAGTTTAGAGTTGACATTTACATAGAGTATTTGATCTTAATGCCTCTGTGTTGGTTGTTTCGAGCTAGAGATAGTCGTTGCGAGTGACGCAGTTTACTTTTGTGTTGTCGAGGTATGCCAGAGATGGATATTGAGGTGATACGGTAGGATTCTCAATTTGGGTTAGAAATAGCTTAGATTATGAGAGGTATGTGATGACACAGACGAGTATTGTAGGTTGAGTATGACATGAACGATAGATTTAAGTCTGTGACAGGTAGTGTGCATTCATTCCGGACAAGCTGTCTATCATTTATACTTTTTGTTCATTTACTTTTTATCTTTTATTTTCAACCATTTAATCTCAAACTCATTAATGATAGAATTGTTGAACAACGAATCAATAACCAATCTCTGTGGACACGATACGATATAACTTAATCGGTATATATCACCCAGTAAAAATAATACTTTACTTTTTGCTTGCCTGATATACAACACTCGAACAAAATGGCGTCATTGCTAGGGATTGGTTTTATTGTTTATGTATTGCAAAAACTTCGTTGTTTTTGAGTTTTGTAATTAATCTATATGTTGTATAGACTTTGTATATGAACTTATATATTGTTACTTGTACATTTTATGTGTTTACTTTCCATACTTGTACATATGTGTGTTTTACCTTGTTTTCAAGTATTGTTTTAAGTTGTCTCGTTTTCGTAACGTTTGTTGTGTGAGTATTGGGACACTTTCTTTAGGTTTGTGCAGTGTGACAATACCATGGCATGGCGGGAGGAGGTTACTAGCTCGCACAATAAAGGTGCCGAGCTTACGACGTAAAACAAGCATGTTTTGTTTATGTTTGTTTATGTATGTGGTGGCTTGTGTTTTAACAAGTTGAAATAGGACATGTTCTTTATTTCAAATCTTCACTTTTCAAATTATTAATTCATTTTCACCAAATTTTTGTATTATTATTTGTGTTTGTTTTGTTATGTCAATTTGTTTTTTTCCACAAGTTTGTAGTGTTTTAGCTTATGGAAGTGTGTATGTCTTGTAAGTATTGTTTATATGTGTAAATGAGATTTTGTATGTGAAGTGGAGTTTGCATAGCAGCTGCACCTGTTGCTGTTTTTCTGCAACTGGTGTAGCGCGCTCTACTGTGCAGAGCCAGTGAATTCTTTTTAAATTTCACTTGGCTTTTCCTTTTTCCCACTTTCACCAAGGCTTTTTGTATTGAATAAAATTAGTATTATTTTTCTAATTCTTTTATTGTTGTTTAGACTCAAATTTTGGCCCGGTAGCTTGAGGTTACATTTGGTGATTTTTCGAGTTTAATCGTTTCAACTCGCAGATGTATGGTAATGATAGTTTCAAAGTTGGTACACGTCAGGTACTCGTGTATAGCTTTCTATAGCATAACATGTTTAAGAAACTTTTCATTTGTACAATTACCATGTCAATCATTCTTTTTGCATTACTTGCTCATGATTTGAATCGTTTTAGTTCCCTTTTTACCCATAAATGTGAAGAAGCTTTTCATTATTCACATATGCTTGAGGCCACAATTCTTGTTTTAACTATATTTTATTATGCTTAATATTTTTTTTTGTTGATTGTATGATTGCATGAAAATGATCAAGGCATTTTGTTGATTTTGAGCATAACTACCTTGGTCAAATATTCAATTCACCTTGTGAGTGTGTGAACCTTTGTTAGCCCCTTTGAACTTTTATCAATATCCATGTTTATTTGAACTTGATGCTTGTCTATGAGTGTTGAATTCACCTTTTTTGTATGGATGTTGATTTCTTTGTTTCTTGAATCCTCAACTATATATTGTTGTATGAATTTTTACCTTGTCTTAGAAAGTAGGGAGTATTCACATAATGATGTTGGTTTAATTCAAGTTGGGGAGAGGAATATTTATGTGCTTATGTTGTGATTCATATGAGGTTGAGAAAAGAAAAAGAAAAAGATAAGAAAAAGAAAGAAAAAAGAGAAAAAGCTTTGAAAAAGAAAAAAAAAAGTATGAATAATATTGTGTTAATAAGTGAGGTGTTTTGGTTTGACAATTTGTGATGAAGAAGAAGTTTGATTGGATTATATTGTTTGGAACTTTGTGAGTTGATCGCTCTCTTAGGTTTAGGCAAGTTTTTGTTTCGATTAGCTTTAGGACTTATCACTTGTTTGTTAACCAAGCCACATTACAACCTTGAAAAGCTCTTGTGATTCTTGCATTTGTATTTTCAATTGAGTTTTTAGATGAATGCATAATTTAGTCTTTTGTTTGCAAGATTGTTGGATGAGTGTTAAAAGTACCTCACCTTTGTGTGTTCTTCATCTACCGATGAATTTTTGTTAGGTGTGATTCATGATTGGGCTTGTTTTATTTTAGAATTTTTTACATGATTTTTGTACTTAGGATTTGTTTCGTTTATATGTTGTCGTTGTAGGAATGTGGTAAGTAGGTATTTTGCATGTATGTTTTCGTTTGAATCATACATTTGTTATCCGTTTTAAAAACTTGTTGATTTGTGATTCTTTGATTATCGTCTTTTGTTTCTTTAGGTTTACTTGACTTTGTTTGAGGACAAACAATGTGTCAAGTTGGGGAAAGTTGATAAGTGCCAAAATATAGTTATTTTATATATATGTTTTGTGGCACTTATTCGTTCTTGTTTGTTAATAATCGTTGAATAACCTCACTTTTGTTGTAAACACTTTATTGTGTTTTGTGTACATATTGTACCGTTTGACTAGTTTTAATGTATTTTTGTAGGTATTTGTTTCACATTTGGAGAATCGAGGAATAAGGTATCGAAGACACGGCTTTGGATACACGTTTTCGCAATAAAAGTCCATTTTTGGGAAGTTTTGTTCAGACCAGGCCGCTGAGCGGGAATTGGAGCGTAAAAATGAGGCTTTGACACTGTTCCGGCAAAGAATTTATTTCTGAGGCCGCTGAGCGGGATCATGCCGCTGGACGGGACGCCACTGAGCGAGATCAGGCCACTGAGCGAGATCAGGCCACTGAGCGAGATCAGGCCACTGAGCAAGATTAAGGCGGCTTAACGTGTAAATATCTCAGACGTCGCTGAGTGCGCCTACGCCGCGCCGCTGAGTGCGGTCGTGTGAGTTTGTTTTATAACTTCATTTTTTTTCATTTTTAGGTTATGGTTTTGGGGTGGATTTTGTTCCTCATTTTCATTAACCTTTATTTTTGATAGATTAGGTTAGAAAAACAACAATAGGTCTTGCTCATGGATGATTGGAGGTGGATTGCTCTTCGATGGGCGTTGACAAACCGGTGTAAATGAGTGGTTTATCTCTTCTCTTCTTTGTGTATTTCTCTATTTTGTTGGTTATGTATGTATATCTACTCTTACTCATGTATATTTGTCGCCCTTGGCGTTGTATACAGTTTGCTTTACAAATCTGTGTTGGTGATTGTCTTAGGTTTTTACTTTATGTTAGGAATTTGTGCTTTGCTAGATATAGATTGCTTAGATTCTTACCTACGATGATTATCTGTTAGTTTCTGAATGCTAGAAATGAGTTTAGAGCTGACATTTACTTAGAGTATCTGATCTTAATGCCTCTGTGTTGGTTGTTTCGAGTTAGAGATAGTCGATGCGAGTGACGTGGTTTACTTCTGTGTTGTCGAGGTATGCCAGAGATGGATATTGAGGTGATGCGGTAGGATTCTTAATTTGGGTTAGAAATAGCTTAGATTGTGAAAGGTATGTGATGACACGGACGAGTATTATAGGTTGAGTATGACATGGACGGTAGATTTATGTCTGTGACGGATAGTGTGCATTCGTTCCGGACAAGCTGTATATCCTTTATACTTTTTGTTCATTTACTTTTTGTCTTTTATTTTCAACCATTTTGATCGTACCTGACCAGAAGGTGTCTTGGCCCAATCTGCAACGGCGGTCCAAAGTGAAAGAGAAAGGGGGGGTACCTGCAAAGCACTCCGATGCCAAAGTAAGAATAGGCAGAGAGAGAGAGCAAGCAAGTGAGAAAGAGTAAAGAATGAGATACCTGACCCTCTCAAGTGAGAGGGTATTTATAGCCCCCAGCGCTGGGCCAAGATCCGATTAGTGGGCAGAAGTCCAAGCCCATTAGCGGATTGCTAGGGCTTGCGTGTGCAGGGAGGCCAGCACGTGGCCTCCTCCCTAGATTGTCGCCCGGGAAATCCGGGTTTGTTGCGAAGTTCCTGGGAGACTAGACGGTTAAGGAAACCTAGTCAACAGGGTCCGTTAATATCGGGGGGCACGTGGCAGCCAAGGATAACTGAGATCCGTTGGGTCGGCCACGTGCCCCCGCATGGACGTGTCCCCGTGTGAACATTCCCAATTGCTCTTCAAGGGCAATTGGGCCTGGGATCTGTTGGGTCGGCCACGTGCCCCGCGTGGACATTCCCAGATGCTTCCCAAGGGTAATTGGGCCTAGAATCTTGTTGGGCCTAGAGCGTGGGCCAGTCCAGAACACATTTAATCTCAAACTCATTATCGATAGAATTGTCGAACGATGAATCAATAATCAATCTTTGTGGACACGATACAATATAACATAACCGGTATATATCACCCGGTAAAAATAATACTTTACTTTTTGCTTGTCTGCTATACAGCACTCGAACACCCATCTTACTCTTGTGTATTTTAATAGCACAAAACTCCCCCACTTAAATTTCGGATCTACGAGAACATACTTGTCGATCTAAAAATCAAACAGATTTGGAGTAGCTGGAACATCATGTGTTCGATCCTTGGAAGAGTTACGTAATTTTTGTTTTTTCTATAATTCTCTCTATAAATAATAGGCTACTAAATGGAGTTAAAATTGCTAAAATTTGCGCCATGCCAGATTCAATCCTTAGACCTGATACATCCATAAAAGTCTAAAACCGCTGCGCCACTGTTAACATTCGGCAATTGAGTGTGGATCATTCTATATATAACATAATACGAAAATAAAAACTAGAAAATTAGTTGTAGTAGCCCTACAGTATGGCCAGCTATGGAAAACGCTAATCCATGAAATCATGAAGAAAAGCATATAATTTTCATAACAATCATGTTAAGGCATCTCTCTTTTTAATGCACTCCTTTCATCTTCATTTTCACCAGCCTTAGTGATACAGTCATTTATTTTGTAATGACTCCAAGACACTCTTTTCCTTCCTTTACAAACACCATTCATCATATTCATATTCATACCCAACCCAATCTGTTTCTCCCCTTCCTTTCCAATTTTAAACTTCACCTTACCTCTTCCCTTTGCCAACTCTGTGGCAGAGTCTTTCTCTTCTTTTTTGTTCATGTCATTGCTCTTTAACATACCACTGTTTTCCTCCACATTACCACTGCAATCTTCAATTGCAAGCGATTGTTCCCACAACTTCTCACCGCATTTCCTCTCCTTTACTAAATCCCCTTCAGACTTTTTATATAAGCTTTCCTTAGGAAAATCTGGGAGCCAACTTGGTATATGCAAACCTTTTGGTTTTGCTTCATTTAAGCCACATGTTGATGTGCCAGAATCAGTGGTTACTTCTGGGTTTTGGCTTCTGCAAGCATTTTTTGATGGAATTGGTTTGGAAAATGGCAGTTCTTTGGAGAATTTGACAAAACTCATTATATCTTTTAGAGCTCCAGAACTGAGTAGGTTACTTGAATGCATTCTTGAACCACCGGGAACTCCCCGAACAGAATACATATCATGAATGCCATTGATGAGGTCAAAGAGGTTTGATTCAGTACGGTTGGATGCATTGGCAAAAGAGGCAGCTGATGTTGAAATGGCTTCGAGATATTTTGTGGTAACATTAGTTAAGGCTTCAAGAGCATCATATTTGGTTCTTTTGTAGCCAACGGACTGGCAGATCTGAGAAACTGCAGTTTTGGCTATATTAAACGAAAATTCTGAGGGGGTTTCTGCTACTTTAACGTCATTTACTCGACGACCCCTTTTCTTTTTGCCTTTTGCCCTTCGGAATAGCTTTGATGTGCTTCTCTCTTGCATAGGGTTCATGGCCGAAATGAAGGGCAAGAAGAAGGAAGATATAACTCAACCCTAATGTGTAAGCAAAGATGCAAACCAGCTCCTTTCCTGCCATCAAGAAATTGCAAATGATAAAATACGCTGAACATGGATAGGCATATAAAAAAGACAAGCAGACTAAAACCAACATATCCTCAAACAGCTTATTAGTGTTATTCATTAATAAAACATGGCAGATCAGTATGTTGCTCCGTATTTTTTCTTCATTAAAAAATTACTCAGTTCAGCAACAAATCATTCATAATGTAGAAACATTTTTTAATATTGATGATAAATAAGTCTACAGTTTTGATTAATTTCAAGCATCAAATTTAGTACTATACACTCTTGTAACCCAGATTAACGCATTAACACAAACAATAAGCATGCGATCAAAAAGATTAACTAACCAATGAAACGCGGTGATTTTACGGTGATATAAAGAATGTTAATCAGAGGAGCGAGCAGAGTAATAGTGTATAGAAATTAGACGTTACCTGGTTCAGCAATTGGTAGAACAAATAGTGAGAGTGAGTGAGCAATCGTAGGGTTTTTCTTCAATGATGAAAATCCGTTGTGATTTCAGTTACAGGGAGAAAGGACGAAGGACGAAACGAGAAGGAAGCGGGACGGTGGAGACCAGGCGTTGAGTTGAATGGAGCAACGATGAGGAAAAGCGACTGTTGCTTGTGGCGTCGCCGTAAGCGTTGTTGTGAGGAGGAGGAAGGTGAAATAAATAGGAACTATCACGGGGCTGGGGAAGTTTAAAGAGTGGGTGATGAATCAATCCACCTAGACTAGCTTGTACAGCGTGTAAAATATTTAACTGGTTCTATGTGTAGGAAAGTATAATTTGGGCTTATGTGCTAGGGCACTCTTGATTAAAAAATGCAGTACTCTCAAGAGGTGTTTGTGACGCGGTTAGAACGATTTTGACATAAAAAATTGTGCAGTTCGGTTTGATTCAGTTGATTTTTAAAAATAAAATTAAACTAATGTGGTTTGAGTTGGTTTGATTTAAAAAAAAAAAATCATTCATACACGTGACATAATTTTATATTGGGTCATGTTAACTAGTGCTCCCGGGACACTGGTTAAGAATTTTAAATAAAGAAAATATTTCATGATTAATGCATTGGATGGATACACACAATATTCTTAGAAAATTAATTATTTTCATTTTTAATTTAACGGGCACTCGTTAGCATTTCCCTTTTATATTTAGTCATTTGTGTGTTATCAAATAACAACAAAATTTGTCATATTTGAACAAGAACCTTTTATTTAATATATAAAAATAAGATCAAAGAAAAATAAAATAAAAAATAAAAAATAGTAGTATAAAAAATACTAAAAACATTATAATGAAACAGAAAAACTTACTAGATGAAAGATTAGAGAAGATGAAAAAGAAAGAGCACAAGAGACGAGAGATTAGAAAAGAAGATGTGCATTTAAAACGTAATTGGAATAGTAAAATATAAATAATAAGATGAAAAAGAAAGAACATAAGAAAGTAGAGACTAGAGAAGAAAAAGCGAGATGTACTTGGAAAATAAGATGAGGAGAAGGCGAAATACCACTAGGAGAAATTTGAGAAGACTTAAATTGAAATCTTAAGTGAGAGGAAGCGGAGATCATTCGTAATTGTAAGGATAATGCATAATAGGTTTGAGTTTGGGTTGGATGTGGATTAAGTGAAGTTTGAGTTGTAACATAATGTGGTTTGGTTAAGTTCAGTTTGTAAAATACAAACCACAAACCGGACCGCGCGGTTTTGTTAAAAAATGAGTCAAATACATCTGAATCAAATGTGATTTTTAGCGGTTTCGATTTGGTTTGATTTTGCGATTTTATATTAGACTGGTTCGGTTTTGAACACCCGTAGTACTCTCTCTACCAGTTGAAATTTTCTTCATTTTTAAATAAAAATTGAGATCTTGTGTATTGGAAGCAAAATTATGATTTGTTTGAAATGTTGGACTCTTAATGTGATGGTATTGAAATTTAACGTAGTAACATATGGTGGATCTGCAAAGTTAACACTTCAACGCTCATGTTAGTTACAAAGTCTAAAATGAACAAAAGTGCAAGTTTCATATGAGATAGTGTATTTTATGCCTTACGTGTGTCACCTACATATAATAGATAATTTTAATGGATTTTGTCTTATTGGGCTTTGCACTTGGGTTTCACTTGAATTAGGTTTTTGGTCGACTCAAAATAGTTGTCCCTAAGACTTGTTAGGTGTTTTATCAATCGGGAAGTTTTTTGTAGTTGGTGTCGACATTTCATTAAAAAAAATGGAAAGATCATGAGGCAGTTGGAGAAGTAATGGTCGAACAAATGCAATAAATGTACTTTTTATCACTAAGACATTTATCGAATTTCATACGTGTGACCTTAGATCCATAATCTAGGGTGTGGTGCTCTTCTCTAGAGTATTTAAGTGTGGTTGCATTCCCAAGGTATTATCTGCATGTCGTTATTTGTCTTCTCATTTTCCTCTAATCTTGATAGTTGGTTGTTATTCGTTATGCTATAAGAGATGAATTAGTTTTCAAATGTTCTTTTCGTTTTGTTTGTCAGGCAATCTATCTTATCATATTAATTATTCTTTTGTTTGCAAGTTCTAGTGATTTTAATAACCACTTAACATCTCCCCTACGACAAATTCAGCTTTTCTTCGTCCTTGTCTTTTTCAAAGTTTCCTGCCCTCCTTGAGGTATTTCTCTACTTCCTTTAATGTAACATAACGACAAACTTAGAAAATGCACTTGTAAACGTGACACTAAATCTGGCAGTAGTGAGTCTTCATCATCGTTTGGAGTCGAGAATCCATACCTCATGGACATTTTCTATGGAGTGGATCCTCCTATTCATGCTCAAAATGCGTCCAAATGTAATTTTGGGTTGGAGATCGACTCCTTGGATAATGGCAATGATCTTATTTTGAGGGAAACTCTCGCGGTTGCCTATCTAATATGTAATAATTTTAACTTGGGTATTATCATATCTAGGGAGATAGAGTGTGAGATTGGGTGTTTCATCCAGTCTCTCAATAGAGACTTCATTCATAGTCGTACTAGGGGTTGTGCTTATTTTTCATTATTGTTATGTTGATCTAAACCAAAATGACCCTTTTTATCACACATAAACGAACATGGCATGACTTGAAAGTTTGCAAGAGCCGATTGGCGCAGAATAATATCGATGGGTAGATCCCAAATATTTTGGAACAATTTCCACTTATTGTTAAGTAACCTTCATTCAATGTGCCGACATTGAGGTATGTTCATCTTCTGATTGGTTACTTTCTCTTATCCCTAACAACAAAATAACCTATACCTTGTTTAAAGGGTGTTTTATCCCTCTTTATGACTGTATCTTTCAAAATGTAGGTGTAAGATTGCCTCTAAGTGTTTTCGAGAAAGAGGTGCTTGGTCATTAACATATTTACCCTTATCAACTCCACCCAATTGTTTCCCCGTGTTTATGTAGAATATTACACCATTATGGACCCTCTAATCGAATGTCGTTATTCCCAAGTCATGATGTGGTATCAAGCGAGGATGAACAAAAATTTACATTCAACTAATCCAAAATTTTCCTTATGTTATGGGAATGGAAATGTTGAACTCCTATTACTTAATTAACCGTTTGAGTTACTATCACGTCTCCTATTTTATCAAGATTGTTTAGTTAGCAGGAAGTTTCATCAACAAATTCAAATTTATAACATGATATTTGCCTTCACATCACCAGGTGCAAAGTTGGATAATCATTCTAACAATGGTAATGTACCACCAACATCATGGATTCAAGGTCAATTGAGTCATTAAACTGATAAACTGTTATCCTAAAAAGTTCAACCACATAAATTTGCATAACTCTATATTATGACACTGAAAACAAAGTCTAAAATAGGATGCAAAGTCTAAGGTGTGTATATATCAACAACATTTTAAAATTATGCACTTAATATTTTCTAAGCTATGTCCATATAGTAGATAAATATTCAATGTTAACTTAATGGTTTTCTTTATATCTTCTGGAACACAAAAAACATTGATCTGTTGATTGTACATTGATTGTATGATAAGCTTTATGAACATAAGATCTCATGTAAAAAAAATTAGATGGTCAAATAGTGGTTAACTAATGGCAATACTTAGAACTTAAAATTGAGACTCATTTCTGATAGAACCGCAAATGTGAAAATATATAATCAACCAACCATATCAGAAGTTGTTGCCTTAATAACTGGTGATGTTGACACAACATAAATGAGGGATATAATCATGCAAACAAAATTAGGGAAACTGTAAATAATTAATGAGCTCTATGCAAACTACTTGACTTATCAATATCCATTAATTTTTTCGTATCAGTAAGATGGTTATAGGTCTAACATAACTCAAAAGACTTAGACATCTTACAAGACAACAAGAGAAATAGACTTACAATAAGAGAATGACTATAATTTCACATTCAAAATAGGTTAAATGAATTAGAGACTTTGTTATCATCATGAAGGCTATTCCAACATTTTTTAGATGATGGTTACAAAATGTTAGAGTTTGAAAAATTAGAATGGATTCGTAAAAATCAACCAAAGCTAAGGATGTCCAAGTACAAAAGTTTGAATGAAGAAGGCAATCTGAGTCAAACACCATGTTCAAGCACATGGAAAAGAGTGGTCTTATCATTGTCCTATGTTGGTGGTCGTAGGTTTATGAATCAATTGTAATATGATGGGATGACTATTTGTATTAAAATAGGGTTCCCTAATTTGTTAATAACACTTTCTTGCAATCCAAATTGGCCTGAGATACAAAGAGTACTTGGACCTCTATATTCGAAAGCACAAGACAAACCAAATTCCATTTTAAGAATATTTAAAATTAAGTTTGATCAATTGCTATTAGATTTAACAAAGAATGGTGTGTTAGGCAAAATGCTCGCATGTAAGTTATTTTTTCCACCCTTACTTTTCCTACATTCAACTGCTTCTAAGACTAACTTATTATTTTCTTATTCGTTTCTAAATATGTACACCATTAAATATTAAAAGAGAGGTTTGCCACATGCACATATTTTTATCTTTTTGCATCATTCTAACAAATATCCAAGACTTTGATATATGACAAAATCATTTGTGATGAAGTGCCCAATCCTTTAAAAGACCCAAAGTTATACAATTTTGTTAAAAATCATATGGTTCATGGTCCTTGTGGTTTGGAAAATCTAAACTCGTCCTGCATAAAAGATGGGAAATGTTCCACGTATTACCCAAAAAAATTCCAAAAACTTCAACTATAATGGATCACAATGGCTATCTCGTTTATAAAAGAAGAGAAAATGAATACATAATTAAGAAAAATGGAATCATCCTTCACAGTGGTCACATGACTCCTCACAAAGTTTATTGTTGAAGCATGAAGCCCACATCAACATGGAATGGTGCAGTCAAAGTACTTCTATCAAATACTTATACAAGTATATAAACAATTTTTTTGATGAAATATCTATTGTCACTCAACCTTCTGACGATACTACATCTGGTGAGAAAAACAACATTGACAAAATCAAGAAATATCTAGATTTTCGATACGTCTTCATAAGTGAAGCATGTTAGATGACATTTTCATATTCTATACAAAATAGAAAGTCAACAGTGGAGATATTGTATTTTCACATGGAAGGAGAAAAATTTGTTTACTATAAAAGACTTCGAGCAAATACGAAATGTTTTACTCAAACCAAATATAACTGAATCAATATTTACAACATGGTTTGAGGCAAACAAAAAATTTGAAGCTGCAAAATTATTAACATGTGATGAGTTTGTCTCTAAATTTGTTTACCTTAAACCAAGTAGGAGTTAAAAGTCAAGGAAAAGATTAAATATTGTGAAGTATGGGTACTCCACGTTATGTAAAGTATCGGTACCGGGTACCGATACGCGTACGGTACACACCAAAACCGTACCAATTTTTTTTTTTATGTTGGTACACCAATGGGTACATATATATTTAGTACCACACACCCAACTTTTTTCAATTTTTTCTGAATATTAAAATTTGAGCTTTTTTATTAGGTAAAAATTAGGTTATTTATCCTATATTTATAAATAAAAAGTGAAAGAAAGACTAAATTTTCACCCTTGTCTTCTTTATCTCTACAGTTGTCGTACTTTTCTCTTCGCACGTGTAATTGTTTAATTAGTTATTTAATTAATTTAACATGAATATATGAGTCATTGTGAAGTACTTGGTATATATGATGTTTTGGCTTTTCATGTGAGTCCTTGTGATGATTTGTAATGTGTATTCGTGGTGTAATTGTGATTTAATAATGATGTTTTGATGATTGTGATAATGTGTGTGGTGTAGTAGGAATTAAGATGGTTAAGATAATTTTTGGATGATTTAAAATTATTAGAATAATTAAGTGAAATGATTTTAATTAATAAATAGAATAATCTTAGTATTAAGAGATGACAAAGGCAAAATAGTCATTTGGAAAGAATAAGTGATGGCATGATGGGAAGACCAATATTAGGGGGTCTAAAGGTTAAGGTTGGTATAAGGAACGTTTGAGAGTTTTGATTGATCATTCTGTATGATAGTTTTTGGGAGAAAGAGTCAGAGGCAGAGCTAGGGCACAAAGAGGCATGAAGGAGCATATGAATTTCGGTAGAGCGCAGAGAGAATTTAATGGCTAGCAATAATCCTAAGGTAAGGGTTTTTATCTAATTATTATATTTGATCTAAGTGATAGATAGGTGTAGGATTTGTCTTAGGTATTGGTAAGTAGTGAATCAGAGTTGTTTTGATGAATGATTGATGAAATTGTGGTGAATAATAGTGTATCATTGATGTATAATTGATATAGAATCATATGATGTTGTTTGATGAGGATTTGGCAAATTGATGATGATAATATGATGATTTATGGTGAGAATGATAATTTGTGTTGTTTTATTCTCTTGATTCAAGTACCATATGATATGATATGTTTTGGGATTATTAGAGGTCAAAACTAAGGGTTTGGGTTTGGTTGGAAGGATGAAAAACAAGAAAAATCACACAAAAATGCATGAAAAACTTTAATTTCTAGGCTCTGTTACAAACTGTAACGTGTATTACGGGTGCCCGTAACAGACCACGGGATTTAGTACCAGAAACGAGCAAAAATATGAAATTCAGGATTTTCAGCATTACGGGTCGTAATGTATATTACAGGCGCCCGTAACAGACTGCGGGTTTTTGTACTGCAAAATTGTTTTGGTTATAACTTTTGAACTGTAAGTCCGAATCGAGCCTCGTTCGAAGCGTTGGATAGCTAACACAATAAATTTAAAGTAGGAGGAATAAATGAAGAATAAAAGGATAATTATAGTAGTTATGTTAATATATAATTAGTTTCCCCGCGTTGAATCACCATGATGATTTGTGATAGTGCAATATGATGATGATATGACCATCTTATGATAAATGCTTGGTTCATAATGATGATTATGTGATGTATATGACGACATGTTGGTCTAAATGATGATGTTAGAATGTTGTTTTGATTTCCTTTGATGATATGATGATGTTATGATGTTGTTTCGATTTCTTTGATGATATGTTAATGTTACGATGTTGTTTTGATTCCTATGGTGATATAATGATATGATGTTGATGATGTCTAACTCATATTAGTATAAATGATGAGGTTTTAAATTATGATTGTGATGATTCATAAATGGTGATACGTGTTGACTAGCCGTGGTCGTATTATTTATGTTGCTGCGTATCATTGCATTCATGGCATAATAGGACTTTGGTCTAATGATGGTGATTAGGAATTTGGTCCAGTGATGGTGATTAGGACTTCGACCCAATGATGATGGTAGGATAATTGTCTAATGAAGGCAACAATCCCATAGTGTGGATTGGGTGCAACAGTGAAGTGCTCTAGTTCCAAGTGGGAATCGATCATATTGATGAGGATCTTTGGAGATTAAAGATGACTAAGTCATCAATGAAGTTTTGGTACCACATGCATGAGTCTATAATGAAGCATTACATCCTATGTGACATTGTATTTGATGTATTTTATTGATGAATGACGATACTTTGTATATGATGAT
Organism: Vicia sativa; assembly: GCA_021764765.1. Taxonomy (NCBI): domain Eukaryota; kingdom Viridiplantae; phylum Streptophyta; class Magnoliopsida; order Fabales; family Fabaceae; genus Vicia; species Vicia sativa. Next base: position 189,525,538 of record CM038794.1, read on the forward strand.
ATATGTGTCCGTATCTAGAACGAATTAGAGGTGTTTGGTATATGATAATATATGTGTTTGTATCTTGACGAATTGGTAGAAGAGTGAGTATGGTACGATGAAGTGATGAAGCGTGATACCTTGCTTATGTGCATGTTTTGCTATGACTATTCCTTATGTATTATATAATGATTATGATAAACTCATCATTTCTGTTTGAATGTTGCCTCTACGTGGGTAACGTGCAGGTAATTAGGGATAGTTCCTAAAGGCTTGGAAGAATAACTTTGGAGGGTGTGATTTACTTTTTGTTGAGGGTAAAGGGTCTTGCTCTGATATGTAACATCGGGGACGACAACACTTGTTTTAAATACAATTATATTTTTGTTTGTTATGATCTTTTGAATTGTTATTCATGGAGTTTAAGTTGTTTCGAATTGTGAGCCATGAATCATGAAGTATTATGATGTGTATCTTTTAATAAAGATATTTTGAAAACTATAATTTTGCTGCAAGTATTATTGAAGTATTGGCGTTGCTATACAATGATGCACACAACATGAATAATTTTTGAAAACCCGTGTTACGGAGTAAGCCTTGCATGTATGTCGTTTATGAATAAAATGTGACACCCTTTTTGTTGAAGTTACTCTGATTTTATTTATCAAATAATTATGAATATTCTTTGGGGATTAGAAGGGTGTTACAACATGACTCTCTCTAAAACTAAAACTTTCATTCTTACAGAGAAAAATATTAATATTCAACCATGATTTCATGATTTATTGATACTTAAGTGTGATTTATTTATGTTATTGCGAGAATATTAATTTTTTTTAAAGTAAATTGTTTCTTAATTTTGATGTTTTATTGTTATTTTAATAATATAGTTCGTTTATTATTTTTATAATTATATTTTTAAAAAATTATACTAACGTACTCGTACCTTAGTTTAAAAAAAATACAGTATTCTGTACTAGTACCCATATCGGGTATTGGGTACGTACTTATACCTATGCAACGCAGATGATATACTATTGATCGTTTTATTTGGGTTCCTCAAAGCATATGCCAATTATATTATTTAAGGATGATATTATATGTTAAGAAAGACCCAATAAGTTACAAAGTTATTAAATTTTTTGAAGGTTTCCAACATAAAACTTCTAGAGAAGCATGCTTTGCAATGATATTTATACAAAATGAAGAGAATTTATTGAGGCAATAAAAGAGGCCCATGTTTAAGGTTTTGGTATTTTTGTATGGAAGTTATTTATTACTATGTTGTTATCATCATGAATAGACTCAAACATGTTCGGAGTAATTCATGGATCTAATGATCTTCTTTACGAACAACATATATTGACAAGAAATCCATGTTCACTATTTATGTCATGGGTTTGCTTGTTGTTCCTTTACTAAAATTATAATTATTTTTTTTACTTTTGCTTCTTTTTCTACCATAGGATTGACAATTAGTGACAAAGAGATAAAAGAACTTACATTAATAAAATAATGTAGTTACAAAATAATAAGAGAAGTTTGAAGGACTACAAGTCTAGAGTTGTCAAAATGGGTCGAAGCTAATAGGTCGGTTTATTGGACCCGAAAAAAGTTAAAGAGACTTATTTTTGAAGTCCATTTACTCTCGAGTCTTTTTCAGTTCGACTCAAAAAAACCCTAAAAATATGAGCCAACTTGTATGGGTCATGAGTAGTCCGTCAGCCCGAAAAAGATATTTTTAATATAATTATAAATTATCCCTTCCTAATTCATAGAAATTATAATTGTTATAAAATTTTATAACCGTTTGTTGTTGTAATTGTTATACAATTATTATAATTGTCATGGATATTTGTAACTTAAAAAACTTGTTGAAACATGTTATTTAATTTGTATGTTACATTGGATAATTTGTAATGTATTTTGGATAATTTGAATCAAGTTAATGTGTATTTTAATTGTTAATTTATATGAATTATTTAGAAATTTTAATTATATATATATATATATATATATATATATATATATATATATATATATATATATATATATATATATATATATTTTAGACCGAATAAGATCAGATAATCAGCAGATCAGACAAAATTAAATTTGAATAATAAAAATAGAGTCTATTTAAATTTGAGTTTTTTGAACTCAATCTTAAAAAATATAGAATTCTTATAAACTAGATCGTCTAAGATTGAATAACCCATTTTTACAGCTTAATAAATATCCAAAAGATTTTGTACTTTCCTTTCTAGAAAATAAGTTATATTTAAATAGTTATAATGTACTAATCTGTAAATATTTTTAGACTATATTAATTACTCTGTTTAAAAAATGTTGAATTATATTAGAGCGAAAGAAAAAAAAGAAAAGAGAATTTAGAACATTCACGTGCTATAGTGTCAACGTTAAGAATGGACGGAAAGGTACACCGTTATTTATTGTCTTAAAATCAACCGGAATAATGATAACGACGTCACCAAACTAAACCCCCAAAACCCTTGTTCATCCGTTTCTTCACAATCCAATACAACAAAATGGCATCAAAGAAACCATGGAGAATCATTCCAAGACCCCTCCTAGAAACAATCCTCAACAACCACGCTCAACACCACCGAGTCCACCAACCCCTCCTCCTCCACGGCCCTCGCGGCGTCGGAAAAACCACCCTCATTCTCGAACGTCTACTCAACGACTGGAACAAACCTCCTCACATCACCGGTTACGTCGATTTCGCCCAATCCATTAAACCCCAAACCACTCCTTCCCTTCCATGGGCCTCATGGTCCACCTCCCCTCCTCCCACTCTCTCCGACTGCCGCAATACCCTCCACCAATGTCTCGAATCCATGGCCGACAAAGCTCTCCGTATGGGCGCCATCACTTCTCGACAGATATTCAATTCTCTCAACAAATGGCACGGCCTAACTGCATCCCTCCGGCGCGTCTTGAACACTCCAGATTCTAGAGGCTCCCCGGCCGTGCTGTGGGACCGCGCCGTTTTAGCGATGGCGAATCAGTGTAATGCGGAGGAGATCGATAGGGTTTTGGGATTTGGGGAAAATGAGAAGAATGTTTTGTCTGTTGAAGAGGCTTCTTATTTTAAGGAATCTGTGGTGGCGTTGAAGCTAGCTAAGAAAATTATTGAGATGCAGCAAGGGTGGAGAGGTAATGCCATTGCACATATGAATCGAACCGGAGGGTTTTCTAGGACTCTCACTCATTCTTCAACTGATTGGCCATTTTTGTTGTTGGATTTGCTGTCACAAGCTGCTGAAATTCATCATTTTCAGGTACTTTTATCACCAAATTGCAAATAATGTCATCATGAATTTTAACTATGAAGCACGGACAGCGGAAACATGACACCTGATATGTCTACATCCATAATAATTAGAAAATATGAACAAATTAAACATAATCACAAGTGTCGGTATCAGATACTAACGTTGAAACCGACGAACTTTTTTTCAAAGGTGTTGTTGCTACAGTGACTTTTAATCTAGTATTAATTAGGGAGTGTTTTTTTTTTTTTTCTCTTTTGTTTATCAGGCATTGCACTTATTTGAATTTATCTACCAGCATAAATATTTGTAAGATTGTTTGAAAGAATTTATGAAATTAGCTTATGATATGTTTATAAGGTGTTTTCAACTTATTTTTATTAGCTCTTCAAGATAGCTTATGAAAATAGCTTATATAAAAACGATTTAACTTTATTTTATCTTTAGTTGTTTATCTACATAGCCAAAGCCAATAAAGTCAGACTGTTCTTATATAAGTTATAAACTGGTTGCATAAACTATTTTGGAGGGCTTATGGAAATAAGTTGAAAACAGCTAATAGACATGTCATAGCTTGTTTTCATAAGCTCTGTTAAGCAATTTTGCAAGTGCTTATGAGTTATGTCAATACATGAACTCGAATAAGACATTCCAAACCAACCCATAATTTGGGAGAATCAACTTGGATAGTATATTTTTGTATTGTGTTGTGGTAATACAAATTGATAAGGTATTGAATATTGAAGTTGCTTACAGCCGAAGCTGGTACTTAACAATATTGAAGTTCTAAAGCATGCTACTGTAGATGATGAGTTTTCGGTCACTGGTCCACTCTATCATGATAGCCTGATATGGAGAATAATTGCTCTGGGTGCTAACGAGCAGTGTCTTCCTGTTATCCTCGTCACATCTGATGGGTTATTTTCTTCATTTAAACTTCATTTCCTTCCCTATTTATATATTTTACTATATAAAGATCTTCTTAACTGTCGTTGGAATGCAATTCAATTTGTTTAGCTGCTTTAGCATCACAACATCATACTTTTATGTCTATTGAGCTCGTTTTGTTTACAATGAATGGATTCATAATTTGTTTATGCATTGGTTTCATTTGACTTGTGAAGCGAGGGCCTGAAATATGACATGCTTATACCTTGGATGTACTGTGAACTATTTGTAGCTTTTTCTCTGAAAATTGTTGCCTTGTTGGGCTATTTTATGTTTGTAGCTATTGAAAATTTGGGAGGTTTGGAACCTTGTTGTCACTGTCTACTTTTTATAGTTTCATATTTTCACGACAGCAGCAACACTTTTTTCATATACACATTTAAATTTATGAATTTATAATAATATAATATAGGGGAAGCTGTTTGAAGCAAATGATGGGAAGTGCACTACTAAATGTCAGGACCAGAATTAGTAAAATAATTTTTTGTATTTTTTCTGCAGCAGCTCACAGCTTTTGCTGGAAACCTATTTTGTGAAGATTAAACTTTTTTTGTAGTATTGCAGTATATCAATCATTTTCCTGTACCCTCGAGTTTAATAATTTGCTTCTATGTTGGTCCCTGTGATCTATATTCAACATACTCGGTTCTTTGCTTTTTATGGTCTCACTATACTGTATGTCTTCGGTTGTTCTTAGTGTTTTCATCTATTTTATTAAACCTTATACATCTTTCCTCTCACTCCATGTTTTCTGAATTATTGAATTCTTAGGCAACATTTTCACTATTTGGAATATTTGGTGTCACCCTTTCTATGAATTCTAATACCCCTCTGTTTTCTCCAGTTATTATTCATATGAAGCTTTCTTGGATTTTGGATATATGGAGATATTCATCTCACGCGAGGTACTTGAATAACTTCCATCCTCCTCCTCCCTCTTCCCTCCTTAAATGCTCATAGCCACAGATGGATCTTGAGATATTATGTGCAAACTGGGGTCAAAAGCATGAATTGACATAGTCTTGTAGGAGGTCCTCCTTATTAATCTACAACTGTTTTATTTAGAATCTCTCTCTGCTTTCCTCCTGATGGAGGTAAACAAACGTCACACAGTTAGAAATAGATTAAAATATACTTTCTAAGAGCAAGTCTTCTGGGCTTGGGAAGTATAAAGGGGAAAACGTTAGTTAATTTATGTCAGTGTCCTCCCTGCATTCAAAAGGGTTAAACTAATGTTTAACAAGGTTTACTAGAGAGTTAGCAGCCTGATATTTATAAAATTGTGTGATGACAATAAGTGTCGTTTTCATAGATTGACATTCTCATTAGTCAGTGAAAGATGATAAGCGTCCCTGCTTCTCCATCTTTTAAAAGACTGCACTTTGGAAACATTTGCCTCATATCCATTTTCCACATATATTCCTGTATTTTCAGGTCATCAATATAGCTGTAACAAGTCATGAAATTCAGCCAGACAGAAATCTCCAACTCTATTTGGGATTCTATTCTAGGTAAGAACCCATTATGCTGGTCTATCATAAGCAGCTTTACCTTGCATTTTGCATGAGCCTAATTTAGGAAATATACTTGTGAGTTGTGACCTCTAGGCTAACTGGCAAGAACTCTAACTATCACGAGAAGGCTTGTCTTCTAGTAGCCAGAAGCAAAGGGAAAGATGTTTACCTACAGAGAGTAACATTAAGAAATAACGTCCTTTAACCAAAACAGTTAAGGTTTTGAATTTGGTTGATAAGGTTTCTCTTCCCTTTTTATTTTTTCCATCTACTTTTTTTTAATCTTCATTTCATATGTTGTTTCTACTCTAGTGAGGGGAAATTAAGTAAATTACTTAATTAAGAACTTATTGTTTAGGCGCTTATCAAATAAGTGTATGTGTATAAGCTATTCCTATAATCAAAGATAGTGGTAAAACTAATTTATGTATAAGTTGTAAGCTTTTTTAATAAGTCATAGCGGGGAATTTATTAAAAAAAGATGAAAACATGTCATGGACATCCTATATGCTCTTTTAAACACTTAACAAGTGCTCATTCATGAGATAAACCCAAATAAGCTCTTACAAATGCACCTTGAATTCTAAATACATAGTAAGAAAAGACGAATCCTAAGTCCTAGAAGCTAAGATGCAATGCTTGTTTGTTCATCCTCTGATTTGCAAGCAACTCCATCACTTCACTGTACTCTCTCTGATTGGCAAAGTTTGCTTGACTATTGCGGGGTGGGTAACACAAGTTTAACAAAATATATAGTTTCATTTATGAGCTCATTTATTAGAAACCATTTATGATTCGTAACAATATAGGTGGGAAGTTATTTGTCATGTGTAGATATTCCTTAGATTAGGTTTAAGTTCACTGATGATTTTATTTTTACCTTGGATAGAGTTCTATTGTCTTAAAATAAGTTTCAATCTAACTAATTTAATGCTGATTTTTATGCTACACACATCATAAGTATACTACAGGTCACTTGTAGTTCGGAACAATTTTACTGTTTATATATTTTCCTTTACCTGCAATGAAAATGTCTAATTAATTTTGATTACATTTTAAAGTGATTGCCTCTGGAATTTGGTCATGAAGTCAAGACAATTTTGAGATTCTTTGTCCTTTTGCATGTATGCAACTGCATAATTGTGACGAGTGTCTGTCTAAGACTTTTTTTTATTAGTTATTGGGTTTAGTTTATGTTATTCATCAAACTTTTCTTTTGACTGGCAGACATTTGGGTGGACTCCACAAGAAGCTCAAATGCACATGGTCACAGACTATTTTAGTCATTCAGAAGTATGGATACCATCTTGAAACAAATTTTAGTTTATTTATGTACTTATTTTAGTTCCTTGCAATTTCTGCTACTTTTAACTATTATTCCTTAAATTTCAGTGGAAAGTGATTGCTGAGGTACTTGGGTCAAACCCTCGACATCTATTTGAGCTTTATGCACTTAAACAAAACAATTATCTGCACAAGTAAGATTTATTTATTTTGTATTCTTTTATTACTGCAAGTCTCATCTATTGCCGTAGGGGTTGTTTAGTACACTTTTGACCATTGAGTGCAAGATCTTTGCATTATCGCAGGGGTTGTATAATCTCTACCGATTATTGGTATTGTATTTCTTACTGGCTATTGCTTTTATTTAACTGCAGGACAACAGCAGACAGAGCTAGTACATTCGAAGACATTGTAGATGCTTATCTAGCTTATTTGCAGGTAAGTTTCGAAGAGCTCTCATTCCGGATCCTGTTATTGTCATAAAACTAGAATCAAGGGCATCAATTGATTTTTGGAGAACTAGCATCTTTTACCCATGCATTGTACATGTATAATTATAAAAATATGGGTGGATTTAAATCAGAAGAAAAAAAATTGACACAAAAAAATGCAACATGTCAGTATCCAGTTAGCAAAATGCAACAAAATGACTGTCAATTATATACATACTTCACTTTATACAATTTCTGAGTGCAACAAAATGACATCAATATATATACATACTTCACTTTATACAATTTCTGTTCTTTTCAATTCGTAGTTTGAGCTACTCGTTATGTTATACTTAGTTATACACATAGCCGCCTTCCAAAAATTAACCCATATATGATTTCACATAATCAGATAACCAACATGATCGATCCGGGCAATCAACTCTACACAATGAGAACTATTATAATTAACACTCCATTGTCCAAAGCTGCAAATCACCTTTATTTACGATTCCTCTCAATGATTGGAGTATCCTTCAACTGAGACAGCCATATGCCCACATGGACACTTTTAAGGAAGTCTTAAGATTAAGTAAATAGCCGATCCCTCCTAGTGGGATGAGACTTTTTTTTTGTTTGTCTTGAGATTAGGCAATCTCAGGCAGCATGACAAAAATAGTAGTACATTTTTAAATCACATGATTTTTCTCCCTAGTGCTCAATTGCATTCCTATGCTGGAATCCGATGCTACTTACTACATAGAGAGCTTAGTGCATAAATTCACATAACTACACAGAATAAATAGAAGTACTTTATGGAAGTTTTTGACTCTAAAACTTTGAAACAAGCAAATGCAAATTCAACACAAAGGGTTTCAGTGATAGCTCAATGTTTTATTCTTCCTCTTGGATTTTGAAGGAAAAAAAGGGGTCGGCTTTGACAGTATTTATATTATGGATGTAGAAGGGTTTGTGACAGACTGGCAGTGGTCTAAAATTTTGAATGGATGCATTTTATTTTTGGGGAGAGATTCTTTCTTGTTATGAAACTCATTTTTAAGAACAATAATTTGAATATATATATATATATATATATATATATATATATATATATATATATATATCACTAAATATGGAGATAGTACTAATTTATTATTAGATTTTGAGATATCTTGTTTAAGGAGTTCAATTAGTAAGTTTTGGTTTATTCTAGGACTTAAAGGAGATTTGCAGCAGTAAAGGTAGGAGTGATCAATGTTCAGTTGAGCCAAGATGAATTGTGTGACTTGCATTTGGCCGATAAACGAGAAATAAAAATTATTGGATGTTCAGTATATCTTGTTTTCCACCCTTATTTATCTTTTAGTGTCTTCTCTCATCACCAATTTAACATTCATACATTCACTTCTTGACGCACACATCCCTCTGGTGCACTTAAAAGTTAAAACACATATTTAACCATAGAAAGAAAATCCTATTTACAAAATACACCATCAAATTGCATTAAAATTTTGACAGCCTGACTAAATTTTTGATAACCTAGAAAAATATAATATTCTAATTTTTATACCAAGAGTTAAAACTGTTTGCCGTATACGATTCAAAAGTTAAATACTGTTGATAATTGAATATTTGGTGAAAATGCTTGAGTTACAAATTACTCAAGTGATTTGATTATATACACACAAGAGAGTAATTACATGATAAGATTAAAGTTATTTCCTAGGTACATGTATGTATTTTACAAGACATAGATTCCTAGACTCCTAGATACATGAATAGACTCATAAATGCAATATTATAATTCCAATAATTCCAACAATTACCATAGGCTCACATCAACATTTTTTTTAATGATTTCTTTATATTAGTCGTATCCATCCCTGTAATCTCATTACTTAGCTCCTTAAAAGAATAAAAAACGAGAGGTTCTTATTCCCTTGTGTCTCTTTTTGTGGATGAAATATTTGTGATTTTTGTTGTGTTTTTTCATAACCTTATAGAAGACGTGTTTCATTCTTTTTTGGTTAAATTATTTATGTATTAGTCTTCTCACTTCTGCATGTATGACTAATGGTGTATGGCATTATCAAACTTCGTTTAGATTTCTGTTGTGAATCCTGCGTTGGATGGAGCGTTGGAGATCTTGCAAAAATTTGCAATTGATGTGCGCAATGGAAAGATTTCTGATGACAGATTGCGTTTTGGCGCACCTTGGAGGCATCCACCAAAGGTTGATGACCCTAAGTTGCGCATGGAATGGGCAAAGCTTCAATTGATGGATTTTGTTAAATCTCTGGTCAATGCAGACTTTGGGGTAAATGTGCTTATCTTTTTCAGTTTTTAAATTGTCTCTGGAAAACAGAAGCATACACATGCATGGATGATAGTGCAAAATTATAGGACCCCTGCTCTTCTGAGTTGTCTGTTGAAGGTTTCTTAGCACCTCTATATGGAAGTAGTATCAAGTACTATAATTAGATATTTATAGCGCTGTGGGTAGCATTATTTTGTTTACTTACGGATCATGTAAATTTTTGCTTGGATTGTAATCTCTTTTCTCGCACTGATCATTATCATTATCTTCATGTCAGGTCAATTATCGAATTGAATATAGTGAAGAAATATTTGATGATCCTTCTGCTGTTGCGTTACTGCAGGTATATTATATCCGTTTTCTAAATTCTTTTCAAGAAAGCCCAAAGACCCTTTAGGATATCCCTTGCCACTTTATTTATTACTAACTAGTAACTAGGTCATTCAATCCGCACTTTTAAAATGTTTAAGATGATAGTTAGCAGTTACATTTGCAGTCACATCTTTCAATAAGTTTATTTAATTTCATTTTTTTCATCTTAAAATGTTTTTTTGGTTTGGGTAAATTAGCAAATTTTATTACCGGTGACTGTAAAATAGCCACTTATGGCCTCTACCATCAATGGAGTCCCAAAATGCGTCTAACCCTTTTGGTTATTATGGCTGTACTTTTATTTTAAATCCAGTACTATTAAACATTAGACAGGTGAATCACTGATTTTTTACAGGCAAAACTTCAAAAAAACTGCAACCTAACTTATCCCTTAGGCCGAGTCAACTAAATGTATCGAACAATAACTTAAGTAAATTTGGAAATAAAACTCGTGTTATTTTATTATTCAATAATATACCTTAACTCCAAGTATGAATAAAAACCTTTTTCCAACAGGTAGGACTAGCTTTTAATACTCAGTATTGAAGGCTTTGAATTACTTTAACTATGTTAGTAAACTATAATTTATTTACGTCATTTCGCTTCAACATTGTTAATGGAAATATTTACTTTTTTTAACCTATTATTGGTCTATGGCAGGTGGGTTTGCTTTATGCTCAACGGGATCCATGCTTCTTTCGTCCCATATCTAGAGGAATTCAGAGGTGTTTAGTAAGATGGTAAGTGGTTTTCTTTCTTTTCGGTGTGCTGGTAATAAACTGTAGAGGATTAAAGTATTCATTTAAACTAACATTTTGTTGCAGGCTTGTCCAGCAGCGGATGCAGCTCAGGTTGCCTCAGTTGATTCGATTTCAGTGGCACAGACTAATACGGGGACGTTATTATCGCCATTTGATGGTACAAGTAGACAATAAGTACTAGGCAGAGCATCATAATAGGTACAATGCTTACTCAATACTTTTCATTATTTTTCTGGTTAATAGATACGTGAGATAGAATGTTCATTGTCGTAGAAATGATTGCACTTCTGTTGCATTTGTAGCGCTTAAGAGAGGTTTGAATAACTGTCAAAACATGGCATGTAGAAAGTGTGTAATATAATCAATAACTGTCAAAATTGGTATGTAGAGAGGTGTATAAAGTTTGAAATATTAAGGAAGTCTGTTAGGTGGATGGTGTATAAAGTGGAAAATATGAAGGAATTCTATTTGGTGGATATTGGACACTATTCTCGTATGTATGCAATATCCTTTGGTTAATGGTCTTATTTGCCCATTTTCTCCGTGCATTGGTCTTATTTATTTGACTTTTTACATTTTTTACTTCTGGGTGTAAGAAAATGATTTGAGTGAAAAGATTCAAATTTCATAGCTATGGTTTCATATTCAGGTTTACCTTGGAAAACGACAAAGTGAGGCAAGCATTGTACTGATTCCATGGAAAGGTGCGTTAGTATATCAGATATGGTCAATACTGTATGAAATGAAGATTGAAGACTGAAATTACCATATATTCATGTTTTATCGTATTGTCATACAAATTTGTATCATAGATCTTTGGTTAAATTGTTTTGGGCATGTAGACTTTCTGTTCCTTATATTCAAAGATGAAATGCATTTAAAATGGCACATTGCATAATGCCCGGTGTAACTTTCTGGTACAGTTTTCAGAGTTTATGCCCTGCCATTTTTTACAGCCAGCAGATGTGTGCCAACTGTTCCTTGGCATTATTTCACAAACGTGAAACTTTTGTCCAAATCTTAAATGCATAAGCTTTGTTTCTTTGTTCATATGTTTCTTGATAATATTTCTATCTGTTTTTAGACGTACATAGCAAATACTACCTCTGTCCCATATTATAAGCAAATTTCACTTTAGATTTATTGAATAATTAATGTATCTGGTATATATATAGACCAAATACATTACTTATTCAATGAAACTAAAAAGTGAAATTTGTTTATAATATGGGACGGAGTAGTATTGATAAGTACCTGGTTGTTGTCTACTTTCTTCTATGAAGTAAATATATTATGTTACTTTTGCAAATTTATCTTCTTTTGTGTTATGATTTTTTATTTAAACAGTTCAAATATTTCATCCTCAAGAGTTTATTTTTATTATCAATGTTTCTTCATTGATGCCGATCAGTGTCTCTGTCTGCTTCTAGGACTTGTTTATTCTGATCTAGAATACGTGCTTAATTTTCAGGAAATAATGACTCCAAAGTCGTACTTCAGTGGTCAAGATTTTCTGGCACATTGAATTAATTTTTTTATGATATGAGGCTACAGTACGGCCATGCTTTTGAAGTAGAAAATGTCAAGGACCCAGCAATTCAGATTGACGGATTTCTGTGTGCCCGATTATTATCTGAAGTTTAACAAATTATTGAACCACACTATCATTTGTACAAGTTAAAGCATGTTTCTCACAAATCACAGTGAGCTTGTGGGCTTCCAAATAGGTTTATTTATAAAAAAGTTCTATATACAGGGGGAATTATCTTAATATGGATATTTCCAATCAGATAGATTAGTTTACATGTTGTACAGCGAGCTGGCCAGTTTGGACACTGTTTATCTGATTAGCACACGTGTATTGGTTATAACAGTAATCATGGTGCTTTCTGTTGAATAAGTAGTTATTTGTGTGCAACCTCAGATACTGATTATCTCCTAATTTGCATCTTGATTAAACTATGATACCAGTTTGGGGATATTACACAAATTTCATTTTGTTGATCTGATTCAAAACCATACATCCTAATGTGGGACATGTCTCCAAGATTGACATGGTACTCCCAAGTAAACATAAAAAAAATTCAGTGTTGGACTGTTGGTAACTTGGTAGCCATGAAGTTTATTTTTATTTCAGGTGCTTTGTGGGATCAATACCAATTTCTGATTTTCAGAAAGAATAATAGGGCATCGCAGTGGTATTGAAATCTGGTTTTCTTAATACCAAATTGACTCAGGACAGATTACTAGGAGTGCTCTTTTCTCATATATATATATTTCTCTCAAATATATGTTGTCTGTATTTCTGCCAAATATACCTGAAACTCATTTTTGCATCATTCTCTGCTAATATTATTGGCATTTTCGGGTTTTCATGGGGTGGTTTTCATAGGGGTGAGGCGCACCCCATGAAAACCCGAAAATGCCCTTTTGAAAATCAGAATTTTATTTCTGGTTCGCACCCCATTTTGTTCAAACCAGTCAAAATGTGGTGTGACCTCTAAAATTGTAAGAAAATAAATCAGAGATGTATTTTCGGTTTGGAACCAGAAGTATACATCTGATAATAGTAGCGGGAACATTGAATTCTATTGCCACCTGGATAATTTGTAAAAAATCGGAAGTTTACTTCCGGTTTTGTCATGAAGCTGATTGCTATAAGCAACAACCATGGTGTGATTACCACCATTACACACTTCATCCTCCAAACCTCTCCAAAACCCTCCATTGTCAATCCATTTTCCACTCCAAATCCATATTTTTTTTATTCATCATATAAGAAATTGCACAACAAAGAAGAATTTCAAGTAAACTTCATCCCTTTTATCCATTATTCACTACATTAATCTGTTTGTTTTTGCTGAAAATAAAGTTATGTACAAACCAGATTTATATTTCTAGTTGAAAGAAACCGGAAATTTATTTTCGATTTTGTCTCTATTTTAAATTATGCAGCAAATTTCATTGTGATATGTGTATTTAATTTTTATTATTTTACATAGGTATGGTGCACCCCGATAATTCCTAAACCCGATGTGACCGAAGTTATATTGTCGGTCGTAGTTTCGTCTCTCATAATTAAGTCGGTCGATGTTCGTGAATATTTTGAAAATGTTCAAGAATTTGAATTACGGGACGATATGTTGTAGTGGATTCGTTTAGAGGCAACAAGGTTAGGATTCGCTACTGTGATAGCAAGGTCCGATAACGACACTGATAGAAGAAATGCCTTTGTTATTTTGACTTGCGAAAGGAGCGGAAAATATGTGGCTCGCATTCAAAATTTGAAACGCGAGGAAACCGACACAAGACAATGTGAGTGTCCGTTTCAGTTGCGTGGTTATCTCATGGCCAACAATAAGTGGAAGTTTAATGTGATTACTGAAGAACACAATCATGATTTAACTCTAAAGTTGGCTGGTCATCCAATAGCATGTCGGCTACTTCCGGATGAGAAAACTTGTGTTTCCGACATGACTTTGAATTTGGTACCTGCCAAAAATATTCTTGCAGAAGCGCAAAAGACTGTAGAGCACCTAAAATATCAAACAAGTGTACAATAAGCACTATAAAAAAGTTAGCCCTTCGGGAGGATAAAATCGAAATGCAACACCTTTTGAAAGTTCTAGATGAGAACAATTATATTTGTAGGCACCGACGAGGTGATGATGGAGTAACTATTAGAGACATTTATTTGACTCATCCTGATTCTATTAAATTGTTCAGCACATTTCCTACCGTGCTCGTAATGAATTCGACGTACAAAACCAACAAGTACAGGCTACCGTTGTTGAAAATTGTTGGTGTTACATCGACCGAGAAGACGTACTCAGTTGGTTTTGCATTTCTCAAGTGCGAAAAAGAAGACAAATTTCAATGGGATTTAGAGGTGTGTAGGTTAATGTTGAAGGACCAAGAGGATATGACAAAGGTAATTGTTACCAATCGAGATATTGCATTACCATATTTCCGACTTCTTCCGCATTACTTTGTAGGTACCATATTATAAAAAATGTGAGAAGTCAGGTTAAATCTGCTGTGGGTCGAAATAGGTAGCTGGTGAAGATGAAAAGTTGGTAAAGTCCGGTGTTAATGTGGATAAAATCACGGCTGCATGGAATGTTATTGTAAATGCATCTACAAAAGAGATGTATGCTGATGCTGTTTTACAATTCCGAGTTGTTTGTGTGAAATATCCAAATCTGTTGAAATATGTGGAAAGCACAATACTTGATCAGGTGAAGGAGAAATTTGTTTGTGCATGGACTGATCAGGTTATGCACCTCGGTCATACAACATCAAACAAAGTAGAATCTACGCATGCTTGTCTTAAGAATTGGTTGGCAAATAGCAATGGCAATTTGATTACGGGTTGGGAAGTTGTGAACCATATGATATTGAACCAGCATAATGAGATACAAACGACATTTGGTCGCAGTATCACGGTGTTGGAACAAAAGTTCAAGGAGAATATGCTATATTTTCAATTGGTCGGTAACATCTCTCCGGCGACGCTTAATTGTATTTTTCATGAGGCCAAAAGAGCTTCAAATGTGGGTGATGACACCTCATAGTGTGGGTGCAATACTGTGAAAACTTATGGTCTCCTTTGTGCTTGTGTCATAGCCAAGAAGATGAGTGGTAATGTCCCGATACGTATGGACGAGGTCTCTAGTCATTGGAATAGACTTAGTTTTGACAATGACGGGAAAATAAAAAGTGATAAATCAAATATCTCCATCTTTACCGATTGGAAAGCGATACAAGAGAAATTTTTGAGAGTCGATGATGCTACCAAAATTCACATCAAAGAAGAGTTTAGGAAAATTGCATTTTCGGAGACCACATATTTGAATCCACCTTCCCAACTTGTAAAACAACAGGTGCACTAAAGAAGTTGAAACCTACACCGAGCGAAAATTCTACTACGAGGAGTCCTTCGTATTATGAATATGTTGACAAAGTATTTCCTACCTACACAAAAATCTCAAAAATATGCTTCCAAAGGTGCACGTATTAGCAAACCACTGCCTACACCGACTCCATCAAAGATACCACTTATTGATCAAATGTCGGTTTTCATGCACAAATACGTTGAAAGGATCGTCAATGTGGATGGTGACGGTAATTGTGGCTTTCGAGTTGTTTCTTGTTTACTAGGTAGCCGTGAAGAGTATTACAATATTGTGCGAGATACTCTGATCACAGAGTTGACGGGACATAGAGAGTTGTACACATGTGTGTTAGGGAGTAAAGAGAAGGTTTAGGGAATACATCACGCACTAGTACCTACTAAGGTTGGAAACCGGAATTTAAATTCCAATTTTATCACTGACACAAAGATATGATTTATCAGATGGTGGTGCGCACCAGAAATATATTTCTGATTTTTCAAGACAATATAAAAAATTCGAGCGGGTGGATACGAAGTTCATGGGGTGGAATAAGAAATCCACATATTATTGATATTGATTTTATTTATAACCATGACTGATGCATCAGTTATGTAGTGTGCAATTAGTGGGAGAATATTAGGATTTGTAATTTAAATAAATGTTCGATTTCTTTCTGATTAACTCTTAATTAGCCGTGATGGTTCTTGAGGAAAATTGTTGGGGGTGTCAAAATAAATTATATATAAAGACAAATTATTTTTAAAAAGTAACATGTATTGTTATATAATGTGATGGTTAGTAACAAATTTTTTTAAAAATAAATAAAAATGGGTGAAACCTGGAGTCAAACTCAAAAATAAAAGAAATTTTACCACTCGACAATAAGAAGTTGAGGGGTGTTATAACCCTCTTCCGCCCACATATAACTCTCTCACACATATTTCATATAGGACAAAACATGCAAACAAATTTTAAAAAACAAAAACAAAAAATACAAGAATAAATCTCAACCATTTCTTATCACAACCATTCCATGATCCCTATTAAAAAAGAAATTTAATTTATAATAAATTAAAAACTACTCACTATATTAATGACACATACGCATTCTTGTCTTTTTTGCTCAAATTCTTTTGTATTAAATAGCACTACTCATATTCAAATATCTAAAATGACAGAAAACAATTTAAATTATTTTTTCAATTGAATTTTTTATTAATTTTTTTTTTGTAAATGTCTTTGTAAAAAAAATGAAATACCATAAAAATTGTTTAAAAAAACTAAAATAAATGGGTCCAAAATAAATCTATCAATCAAATAATAATTTTTTGATTTTCTTTTTTCTACACTTTTTAACAAATAAATACATTTAAGTTAGCTAAATATATATTATTGTGGTAGTTAAATATAAAATACTAGCGTAGACTATAGTTTTTCTTATAAAACATACTCCCTCCGGTCACAATTATATGTACGTAGGTGTGTGTAAGAAATATATTTTTGATTTTTAAGGATATTTTTGAAATTTCGCATGATGCACTTGAAAACTATAGGGTGAAAAAAGAAATCCTCTAATTAATCTCACAAAAAAATACAACAAATAAATCACCCATAAAGAGGATACGCACCCTTCTATTTTGATCATAAATTTGGAGAAATTTCGTTTCCCACCCTTACACCTTCTTAGTCATCTCTGGTGAAATTATGTTTTTATCCCCAGAATTCGGAGATGTATCTCTGAATGTATCAGAGTTTATTTTTCTGGGTGATTTTAGAAATGTATTACATAAGTTACAAAATTTTATTTTTGGGGTTAATTCGGAAGTGTATTTCCAAAGATACCCAATGCTATATTTCAGATGTACATTTCCGAAATAAACATAGAATGATTTCAGCAAAACAGAAAATTATGTAGATATAACATAGAAATTGAAACATTGATATTACATAGAGATTACATTAACAATAACATAAATTTAACATTGAAAGTCGAGATTACATAGATATTGAAACATAACTTTAACATTACACGTTGTTATGAATGGGTAACTGAGCACGTCACAACATTTTGATAACATCTTCACCGAATATCTGAATCTTTGCATCCAATCCAATCAGATTCTGAGTAGAGTATCGGCGAAAAGTACTCCACATAACCTGTAAATCGTCATCCGTCTTTAGTGGAAACTCGGTAAACCGTACCTTTCCTTCAATGTCAAGTGATGATGAACGATAATCGAGTTTAACTACCCTCTAATTTTCTGGATATTACAAGAGAGAGTTGAGTATGATAATGAGTTCGGCGAGAGGTGTGTCCTCGCAGAACCTAAATTGAAGTGACAATTTTTCACCATTGAAGTAAATAAAAGCAAGATGAGGATATAAGTGTTGATATCAGAAGCAATCTTTGCAAGACCAACCTGTCAAAAAATATTTGACACTAAGATAATCACTCTAATCATTTATATATATATATATATATGAAAATTAGTCTTCTATCAAATTTACATTCAGATTAAAAACTGAAATTTTGGTACAGCAGGTTCAAATGTTCTATAAGAATGTCGAGACATCTGATCTGACATAATCACACAGGCAAAGTAAAAAAGTACCGAAAGGATAAATAACACACCAGAATTGTTTACCCAGTTCGGTGGAAACACACCTATGCCTGGAGGTACCAAGCCACAGATGAAGTCTACTATCAGCAGTATCAATTTATAGACCCTACAACCAACACAACCGTTGACGACCTACTCACTTAATTACTACTTAATGACCCTTCTAACTAGGTCCTCTTTAGATATGATAAATCCCTCTTACATTCTAATCAACAAATAAGCAGTTTGGAAGACACACTTCCATCACAATCTAGTTAAGTCTCAAAGCCAAACTCCATTGTTTGTTAGCTTTGCTCCTAACTAAGGACATACCTTGGAGTTGAATCAAATCTTCCTCCAAGAACAATACATACTGCCTCTAACCTACAGGTTTTGAGGGGTACGGTGACCATCCCACAAACCGGGTGGTTCACTACATCTAACCCTAATGATTACACCTTTGATACTCTTGGCTAGCTACCAAAACTAGGTTACAAATCCTTATTTATAATCTATACCCAACTGGACTTCGGCCTTCAATCATAACTTCCTTAGCTGTAACAAACTACATAAACTTTTGCTTCAAGAAATATCTTCAATCCTTAGTTTCCTAAATAATCTCCTTGATTTCTGATTGAATCTTCTAGACCTTTAAATATCCCTTTAAATATGCACCATATAGGATCTATAATATTCTTTGAATATTTTGCATACTTCAAATCAGAAACGAGTCTCATTAATCAGCTCAGCAGGCGCGATGTCGAATGCTCTTTCGTAGGACATCTTCTTCGACATGTTGTTCATTTATTGAAATAAGTTCAACACAACATGTTCTGACATTTCACCAGGACTTCCTTTTGTACTTGTTCTTCTTAGCAAGTTTATACATCCTATTCTACATTACATTATTGCTGCTATTATTTATTTTACAAAAATTAAGCCAATCCTAAAACAAGAGAACTAACAAAAACATTCAAAATATATCACTTTAACTCAAACTCATTTATAATACAATCATGTTTATCAAATACTTAAATTGACAGGAAAAGAATCAACGATATCAAATAACTTAAATTGACAAAACTTTTGCATGATAGTATCCGTAGATTTATCTACTTTTGTTTCAAAATGGTATTTCAAACATATTGATCTCAAACTCCATAATGTCAGCTCTGCAAAACACAAATTTATTATTGCATCATACATATTATAATAACATTACAAAGTATTTGACAATGACTTGTATGTTTCAATATTAATGATCATCTCCATCAATTTTCTCAATTTTTATTCTTTTTTAGAGTTTTTGTTAACTCCATAATCCTACAAAATCAAGTGTTTAAAACAAACATCAGTCGAATATTGACCTAATGTGCATATATAATACACGCCACACAAATAATTAAAAGAGAAGACTAAAAAAGTACAATTTTCAATGGGGAAGGATATGTCCTAAACTACCATCCATTTGATGCAAGCACAAAAGTGGTAGACTTTACCAATAGAGTCTATTTTTGTCATCAACACATTCATCAACCTACCATTTTAAGTAACATATCATATGCATTGCTCTTGTGGGTGCACTCCTTTCTTCATTTCCTAGAAATTTGAAATCCCGTCACCAACCCATACATTTTATCAAACACATAGTAGGCCATGCTACACTAATTAATTTGATGTTAATATCAAAATTGAAAATAAAATTAAGATTCTAAGTTTTCATATAAGCACATTAAAGAAACAACGACAATCATCAACATAAAAAATCAAAAAATAAAATAAAGAATCTATAATCATAAATTTTAAACCATACCAACAAACTCAAAGTCTCCGAAATACAAATTAATAGAATATTAGTTTATAATAGTTAAGCGAATATTAGGTTCGGCCCCCAAATTCAACACCAAACTTCATTTTCTTCTTTCCAACGTCACCGCCCAAATCAAGTACATATTGAAGTAACAAAAGAAGATTTACATGAAATTCTAGTCGCAGAGCCTTTAGGACAATCGATAACGAAGATAGTTAGCTAAGAAGGTCAAGATTTCAGAGAGAAGATTTTGATACTTGAATCTTCAATTAAAATTGTAATCCTCATTTCGATTATGAGATAGTGAATAGATGCTGCTATGGTGAAGGTGAGACCATCATCTTTCGCCTTCCATTCTTCACATGGTCGTTGTTGAAGTCGGTGAATGACTGTATAAACGGTATTTGGCATCAACGACACTAGGAATAGTTTCGATGAGAGTGTTCGGCAGTGGGAAGAGTGAGATGAGAATGAAAGTTGATTGTTCGTGTATCTCGAATGAAGGGGATTGATTAGGATTAATTAGATTTGTGTAGAGAGAAATGAGTTACCGAGTGAGGCACATTATCTGAGAGAAATAGAGAGAAATGAGTTCCAGTGCAAAACCCCTGAAGCTCTTAACCAGACTCACTTACCACACACCAAACTCAAACCCCATCAACAACAATAACAAACTCATCACTTCAATATGCAACTCATTCAGAACAAAACAAAACTGGCAGACCATCACCCAGAAATTCACCTCCATCCAACTAACCACCTCCTTAGTCCAACAAATCCTCTCCCATCTCAATACCCCACCCGACGCTCAATACGCCTTATCTTTCTTCCACTGGTCCTCCAAAACGCACCGTTTCCGTCACACTCCTCAATCATACTCCATTACCATCAACCTCTTACTCCACGCTAATTTAACCACCGACGCTAAAGCATTACTCGTATCCCTCGCTAATCAAAACTCCGACTCCGACTCCGCTCGCTCGGTCGTCGATTCTCTCGTTAACACCTCCGCCCACCCTCTCGTTCTCGATCTGTTGCTTAAATCATACTCCAAATTGAGATTAATAGAAACTGCTTTTGCGGTTTGTTGTTATGTTGATCAATTAGGGTTTTCTGTTGGTTTATCGAGTTTTAATTGCTTGCTTCACGTTGCATTGAAGTGTGGCTGTTTTGGAACTGTTTGGGAGGTTTATGGTTATATGATTGGGAAGAGGATTTATCCGAATGTAGTTACTTTGAGGATTATGATTGATTTGATTTGTAAAGAGGGGTTGTTGCAGAGGTGTGTTGATGCGGTGGATCGGATTATTGGGAAGAGAGATTCGTTTTCTCCTTCCGTTGTTGTTAATTCGAGTTTGATATTGAGAATGTTGAGAATGTTGGAAAAGGATGGAGAAGAAGGTGAGATGGTTAGGTTAGTTACGTTGGTGAAGAGATTGTTGCAGAAGAATTTGATTGGTGATTCGGTTGCTTACTCGTTGATTCTTTGTGTTAAGGTTAGGTTAGGGATTTGGATTGTGCTTTGAGATGTATAGTGAGATGGTGAGAAGAGGTTTTAGTGAGAATTCGCTTGTTTATACTTCGCTTATTGAAGCTTTGTGACAAGGGGAGGATTGGAGAGGCGATTGGGTTGATGCGGGAGATGGAAGGGAAGGGGTTCAGAGCTTATGGTGAGACTTATGAGTTTGTTATCGTTGGGTGTGCGGATACGGGGCGGTTGAAGGAGTGTTGGAGTGTTTTTGAGGAAATGTTGAGTGCGGGGTTTGTTCCTAGTTGTTTGTTGTTTGATAAGGTGGCGGAGAAGCTTGGTGAGAATGGAGATGTGGAGAAGGTGAATGATGTTTTGACTGTGTTGTTAGAGAAAGGGTTTTTGCCGAGTGATGTTACATATTCTCATTTGATAAATGGTTATGCGAGAATTGATAAGGTTCAAGATGTTCTTAAGATATATTATGAAATGGAGTATAAGTCTATGTGTCCTGGATTGTCTGTTTATTCGTCAATGATTCAGTGTTTGTGCCGGTTTGGAAAGGTTGAAGATGCTGAGAAGTATTTGAGGATTATGAAAGGTCGATCGTTGGTTCCAAATGTGACTATATATGAGACATTGATTGCTGGTCACTTGCAGAAGGGAAACCACAATAGGGCTCTTCAGCTTCGCAATGAAATGGCCTCGTTGGAGTTGCTACATTGTTGATGTTCCCAAAAAGAGGCGAGTAAAGATAGTATGCATTTCAGAAGGCAGTTTGTTATTTATGTGAAACTCTTGTTTCTTGGTTCTTGTAATGTGAAATGTCAAATTAGTGATATATGATATGTTACTGAGTTTTTGCGGTTGTTTTGTTTTCATAGGTTCTCTGAATCAACAAAGTGATGTATGGATCAGATTCATTTAGAGAATATACATCTTTGAAACTTGGCACTCAATATGGAGTGAGATGATATATGTAGACATCCCGTGTAGGTGTTTGTCAACTATACTTTGTACTATTTTATTCTGTTGAATTTCTTTTAGTAAAATCGTTTCAAAGATTGTGGAAAATTGTTAACATCTCCCTTCATACAGATCAAGAAGTGAGATTCAGAAGCTTTAGACATATTGAGTTTGCGAGACAACATAAGGAGCGTGAAAAGCAAGCTTTTGTGACTGCAAGCATTTCCAAGACAGTCATATCAATGGAAGCAATAAGGCTACATATATACTTCTGGGTTACACTTAGGTTAGTTATTTGACAATTAAAGTTTAGTTCTTGTTTTCAGCGGAATTCATTGTCTCTATTTGGTATTTGAAGTGAATTGCTATGTTAGCTGCGGTTGGCTCTAATATATATGAATACTAGTTAAAAGCACCAAATTTTCCTGCCAAATTATCAATAGTATAAAACGTTAGAAGGTCAATTTATCAGGCCTATATTCAAATGGTAATTCTAGTTTTTTTGTTTCTGAATTGGCTGAGAGACTTGAACACATGTTAAATGTGTTGGCTAGCAATTCTCTTCTCACTTGTTCCACTAGTATCAATGTAGAGAGTAAGAGAAAGAGATTACGCTCTCACCAATTGGAAAATACTTTGCATATGATAACGATGGAGGCTCTTTTGGTCCACTCTCAACATTAGTGTATAGAGGATATAATGATGTTTGGTAATTGAGCATTTATATAAATATAGTAAAATTAGCTAGATTTACTTTTTTATTTATTTTGGACATATATTTGATACATGATTAATCAAGTGATTTCAAGGGTTAATGTGTTATAGTTAGGGACAAATTGTTCAGGAGAATTCAAATTTAAGTTTTGATTGGAACAAATGTTGCTAAATTTTACTTACTTTTTAGTCGGACTCTGGATTACTACCCCGTCTTCTGAAAATCAGAGGCTTACCACAAGAAATATATCCGAGACATAGTTTTATTATGATTCTGTGTTGTTTATTGCAGTTATGATGTAAAAGATGTAATTATAAACCCCAACAACAATGACCATTTTCAAAAAGTGCATGGATCACCCTGCTTATCAATATCGGGCAAAAAGGATTTCTTATAAACTTCACACATTCTTCATCTACCCAAATGTGACATACATGAACCCGAGATCAAATTAATGGACGAAAAAAAATATTAAATCAAAAATTAATTTAGGCTATAAATAAAAAGAGAGGATATATATCTTACCTGGATGAGTTGGTGCACCTTGAATCACTTGAGGCAAATCAAAGTTGATACCTTTAATTAAAGGATATTACAATCTGTTTCAAAGCACCCCCTACTCCACCTCCTACATCAACACTTGTTGAAATTCTAATCCTTTTTGCCCGATATTGATAACCAGGGTGGAATTTGAACAACCGGCGAATGATGATGTTGGGTTAAGAATCGGTGATATCACGCATTTCTTCAAAAACTAAACTGGGTCTATGTCTTTTATTTGGAATTTGCAGTCTGCTTGTAAAGTTGTTGCTACGTATTGCAAAGAAAAAGCAAAAAACATTTCAAAGTTAGCACTGCAGTACAGCTTGTTAAATAAAGAAATGACATCAGTGCTTGTTGGCATGAAATCTATTGAACAGGTTCTATTTTATCTGCATAAATTGTCATATTCTGTTTCATGTTCATAAATTGTCATATTTAATTGCATACATCTGTTTTATGGAAGTCTGATATTTGGTGGATAATGCATTAAGCCTTGTTCCAAAGCTTTTGTCATTGTATAGCTTGGTTTATCATATAATATGTTACATCTCTCTTTGATAGTTTCAATAAAGCATATATGGGACTTTCCTCAGTAAAATATGTACATATTTTTTCTTCTATCTTTTTCATACTCATTAATCACGTGTTAAAAAATATATGCTAGTGCAATATTTGTTACAGCATTTTATTTATATGATTAAAATAATTACCGACTAAATTTCTAGACTTTAATTGATTGTAATGTTGTGAAGCGTATCTGTAAGAAGCACCCTTTTTATTGAATTATATGTCTGTGTTCATGTTATATCACATTATCTCTTGTGTATCAATGGACTTTATAGAAAATATTGTAAGAGTTGATGTTGCTGAGCCATGTTGATTGAGGTGTTATTAACATTTTGTATTATTCCTACTCTAGAATTATGAACCTATACTGTGTTCCAGCTTTTTCTTCCGTAGTTTCAACTTTCATGAGAAAAATATTCTTTATTCATGAAAAATCCGTTTTAGATCTGAAGAACAATTTGTATAATGTAGACCAGTCATTTGATAAGGATGAACTGTTCTAAATTTGATAAAATATAGGTGGAGGAAAATGTTGCTGCTGCAAGAGAACTCGCAGCTTCTGGAATCGATGAAGAGGCTCTGTTAGAAGTTGGAGCTATTCTAAAGGCTATCAAAAATCAGTCGTGGCCTAGTGGAACCCAGCTGAGTTGATTCCCTTCTGCCTGGCTCTGCCTATCAAAAGAAAAACTAAAGATTAATGGACAGACAACAAGCAAGGCGTATGGATCGATTTTTAAACGGGTTCGTGATAAAATAGAACATCTCATGGATGACGATGGTGACATGGCTGAGATGTGCCTGATTGAGAAAAGGAGAAGATCAGATGCCTACCCTTCAAGTGATTTTAATCTAAGTTGTACATCATCGGGCAGAGTGATTTCGAAATCAGATCCTACTTCACCAGAGCAGTCAGTTAGTGGATTATAGATGTTGCGTAGGACTTTCAGCAGCTGTATCGGAAATTCAAGTAAATATGGTTGTACAACAGGTTCATTTGATAATAATACTCTTGCTGGTAATGTAGCTCAAAGAATACATAGATGACACTGAAGATTTTCTCATTATAAACCTGGTAGGTTAAGATTAACTATTAACAATTAGTAGCATTTTTCTGTCACTATTTATTTGAAATATTCTGAACTACTCACTCTATCTGTTACATGGGAATATTCAAAACCTCCTAATAAAGTTTGAGATGCTTCTTACAGCAGCCATAATGGCGGCTGCAATATTTGCCGCGGTGACAGGAGTATTGGGAATTGTTTGTGTAGCATTGTATTTCTACTTACTATCCTATTTTAGATACAAAAAAGTGTTTCCAGAATAAAAATTCACAACAGATTAACTGTGCATTCTATCAAAGCCAACTTGGTCAAAGTGACATGACTGACAATTGTATATTAAGCAACCTTGGATTAATAAGATCTATTCTATCTTACCATGAACTCTTCATAATAGATTATTTCTTTGAATTTTTTTTCGCTTCTTACCTACCTTCCTGCAACCTAAGTGATTTACAAAATTACAATTTTCAGGAGATAAGAAATCAAGGAATTGAACAGTGGACTGAAATTTTCAAAATATAGAGATGTTCACAGGAGAATTCATAATGTGTTAAGAAATATTCCGTATTAACTAAGGAGGTAATGTTAATAATAACAGACACCCATTGGATGAAAACTTCATTCTTTGGAAGTGGTTCAAGTAACGGATATTAAAAACTATGAAGGTCACTGGTTAAAATATATAAGGTTGATTTTGTATTCATGACAAGCTAGCTAGTGTAACTACAACACTATGCATAACAATTCATAATTATAAAAGTAAGATCTTACCAAATTCTTCCTTCAACTTTCTTTTATGGAGTCTGTCAAGAAAAATAGCTCCACCATAAAGAGGCCATGTAACCTTGAATCCAGAAGAGTACAATTATCATCAGCAATAAAATATCAAAATAAGTAAATTAACCAAAGAATTTGGAAGAAATGTCACTTTAATTGTTCTGTAAGACTTACTATGTCAGCTGACTTCCCGAATTCCTTCCAATGCATTTTCAAATATTCAGTCACCTTTGGAACATCCTGATTTTAAAACTCTCAAAAATTTAAGAACTGATTTCTAAGAAAAAATAACAAGATACTCCCATGGGAAACAACTTTAAGCATGAAACCAAATATAAATCTGATATTCTGAACTTTAGCAAAGGAAATCTACCAACTGATTGTGCGGCAGATTAAAATCTTGTAATCATAATGATTTAAGCACATTGTTGTTGGAATCGTTTATACAACATATCTCCACCAGAATTTTAACATAACTTTTAGACAATGAATACTAAACAGGAAAAAATAAATAAAATGCTAAATAGTCTTAGCAATAATGTTTTCCATGCTAGTTTTAAGCTCCTTTAGATGGTGCTCCAAATCATCTATTTCAACCACACGGTTATTATCATCAACCAAATATGCTGTAACCGCAATTGTATATTTGTTCTTCTCAATTTCTTCTGAGGAGAGCTTTGTATCAATATCCACTTTCTTTAAAACATTTCCCATTTTGTAAATGTAGTCATCCAACTGTGGAACATTCTACGGCACCAACTTCGGAACATTCTTAATGTCTACAGTCAACATAGCAGCCTGAACAGCAGCCCCTTAATTGGTTAGTAAGGACACGTCAAAAGTGATACCCTAAGATAAAACTCAAAAATATTTGTTTCTCCATCACAGTTAGTTCTCTTGTCAAGGCCATATGCAACAGCTGCAGTAGTTCGTTCATTCAGTACTCTCATAACACAGTGGCTTTTCGATGAGCATCATTAAAATAAGCTGGCACAGTAACAACTGCATTCTTAACATTTTATTTTAATTAATAAAAAGATACCATAAACTTGAAACTGCAACAAATGCAATCCATTATCAATCTTATCTTTTCTTTGAATCTAACAGTTCAAAGTTCAAACCTTCCCCATATCACCAAATATAACTACACGTTGCACAGACTTCTGCCCAGGAAAGGGAGCTGCTCTAAACTGATATTGTTTGATCCAAATGTATGTTCCATTCTTGAAGAAACCATAGGTGTTAACTACCATGTACTGAAAGATCTTATCATTTTTACTTGAGATTACAATGAGCAAGTCAAAGACCTATTAGCAACATATGGCAACAACATGCCAGAGACATGTGTTGTTCCAATTTCATCAACTCCAGACGGACTTAGGATCATTTGGATCGACTTGTCATCAAGTTTTCTTCTCTTTTTACTGCATTTCATTTTCTCTTTGAATTTTGCGTTATGGTTTTTGTTCCTTTTCTCATTGATTTTGAATTCAATTCTGTGATATAGAAACCATCAAATTAGCTTTCAATTCTATTGTGATATAGATATCATCATAGCTTTCAATTCAATCTGTTTGTGATATAGATAACATCAAACTCACCATATTCTGTGATAACAATTCAGTTCAACTCTGTGTTACCCAAATAATTGAGTTCAACTCTGTGTTACCCAAATAATTGTATTCCTTTGGCATGTTTGTCACTTTTCATCATGTAACAACATATTCTTGTTGTAGGGAATTGTTGTGGGCAAGTTATTGCTATAAATCATAAGTCATAGCTGCTAGAAAAATCACAAAAACTTGTGCCTCTGCATATATACCACTTTTGAATTACCTCATCTATTAGTATATTATACTCCGTATTTCCGTAAAATTGGTACATGGCTTGTGTTTGAGCATGTAATGAAAGTATTTAAGATGACACAATAAACAACATATGAAATGAATTCACAAGAATATAGTTTGATGATATTCTCATTTCATATAACAAAATTCCTCAACTACAAAAATTGTCTCAACTAGTCAATCCTACACTGTTCTATGTTATAATACAATCATTACTTTATTCATTATGAATTAATTATAGGTCGTTTAACCGAGATGCTATATGTAAGAAGACATCTTCCTTGCAGGGAATTGTAAGACCGCCCATTGAATGACAGTAACCATATTCCTCTTCTGCTTGGTTAAGCAACTCTTGAAATAAAGGCTCGTTCAAGAATGATATTGGAATCAAGAACCTCCTCGCTTTCTCTCCAACATACACTGCAAGATAGCCTTTTGAGACTTCCACTTGTTTGCTAGATGATGATCGTCTTATACCAGGTAAGCGAAAACCCATTCTTCTTTTGGTTTATAGACAATACAATAATCTCAAATATTTAGTTGGAGAAAGAAGTTAACTTGAATTCTGATCCTTCAAGGTATGAATGGTTTGTGTTGCTTGTAAACCCAATGATATATATATATGGTGAATGAGTTATTGAATGGGTGTTAGTGGGAGCCATGGCTCATTAATGATCACATGGTACTGTCTTGAAGGCTTTCATAGAGGACTACAGGAAATGTGATATCACATACCCCACACCTTTCGGAAAATTAGTCTATGAAAGAGACCAGAGATAACTTACTTAATATATTTTAGACAAGCTCCAAACACATCAAATATATTGTTCTTGTTTTTGTGAGACAAGCGGTATCTACCAGTACTTGATATCCAACCAATAAACCATGAAATCTTCTTGGAAGCTGCTGCAACTTTGTATAGACAGACTACTGCCACGTTGTTGATCTAACCGTAAAATGTGGCTGATATTTGGTTCAAAACATGAAATTTGGTTTCACAATTGAGCCAAACATTAACTAAAACAGTAAAAGTAAAATTGTCTTCAGTTTCTGTTTAAGTTTCGGAAAAAAAGGAGAGAAGAGGATTTGGAAAAAAAAGGAAGGATGGCGTGGAAGGAACTGACTACTATGGGAGGGGTTTTAGAGGGCTTATATAAACTCTTAAAATTCAATATATATTGTTATAAGACTCAAAATTAGCAATATATTAATCATTCATTAAGGATAGTTTCCTTTTGAGTTAGAAAAAACATACTATTAAGTCCTTCTCTTCAACAAACAGAAAAAAATATTATGAATCATAAATACAACTCTACTTGTTTCCCTTGAATTCATTGCTCAACATTTTAAAACAGGTTCATCAATAAAGTTCTGCTAACATACTATTCTTATAAGCTGAAAAAATCAGTCCACCTTAAAATAGAATAGCTTCGCAGGGCATTGTTGCTAGACTTTTCTTCGGAAGACTGCAATTATTGTAAATGAAAGTTGAAATTAATAATTCAATTTTCAGAATACAGTTTTCTGCTACTTGTGGATTCAAACCTGTACTACTACTATCTTCTGGTCAGGATGACTACTGACCAATCCCTTGATACAGGTTCCATTGTTGCCTCCCAACATATGCGATTTGTGGCCAATAATTGGCTTAAAAGTCATCCCTAAGTTTATTTTTGCTGCTATATGTCGACATTGAGCCGTGTTACCAATATGAAGAGAACATGGCATGTGTCTACAAATACTTGAGTGGCCATAAGTTAAGCACTAATTTGAACCTTCCTATCTCATTTGACATCCAAGTGAGTGATCTACAAAAGATGTGGTGTATATATGAACTCTTATTGAACTAACTTACTGGTCCTTGATGGAGATATCAAAAGGAGATTTCATGTGATCTCTCATCTCATGGACCCCATCATTTAACAACCACATCTCAACAAAATAGATTCCAAGAAACTCTTGAGACTATAAATACACTACCTTCCTTCACAACTATCAAAACTCATTCACATACTCAACCATCAAAAGCTAGGTATATTTTTCTTATATTTGAGAGCTTTACTTGTTCTTTGAATCATTTGAAATGGGATTTCATTTACCTGCAGTTATTAGATGTGCTTCATTAAGCAGAAGCCGAACATCGTCAAGGGTACTGAGTAGGCCAAAGGGCTATCTTGCCGTGTCGGAGAAGAAATGAAACGGTTTGTGATCCCCATGTCATATTTGAATCAAACTTCATTTCAAGACTTGTTGTGTCAAGCAGAGGAAGAATTCGGATATGATCATCCAATGGGTGGCCTCACAATTCCTTGTACAGAAGATGTTTTCTTGCATATTACTTCTTGCTTCAATGGGCTATAAACCTACAACTGCAAGAGGCTGACATAGACTAGTATTGGAATTTTTGTACAATAGGCATATTTTAAACTTGTGAATATTTTCTTTATTCCTTGATTACTTCCCTCTTTTTTATTCTTGTCTAATTATAATGACAATTTTCAACAACTCCTCTCTGTTTCTGTGGATGAATTACTAGACTAGTGATTTCTTGGAAAAAATATGTTACCTTTATCCCAAAGTTATGAACATTTTAGATATTACAGTGAATCATAGTCAAATAGCTTCATTCATGATCATTGATATATTCTTCTGCAGTATGTGGTTCATCAATTTTCAGGTTTTTTCCTCACCTCAGAAAAAAAATATCATCTTATGTTGTGCTTCTTCCAATTCTATCTAAAATGCAAACTCAGCCCCATTTTAAAGGGTTCATACTTATTGCCTTGTCCAATTCAAACCACATCATTGCATGGCTTGTTAAAGTCCTCCTCTACTAAGACAATTAACTAGACTAGTAATTAAGTGAAGTTGAGGCAACATAAGATAACAAATTATACATATAGATGCAGATTGATTCAAGAAGAGGAATAGAAATAATAAGCGCGTTTAGTTACTTTTAGTACCACATCGGGTGGTTTGTTTTCTTTTGTTTTGTTTATATAGAAAAGCTACTCACTCTTAGTTTGTTCCTTAGGGTTTCATTTAAGCAGAAGCTGCAAGAACATATACTTTTATGAGTAGTGGAGAGCTGCTAAGAACTTAGAGTAAAGGGCTGCCACTAACTTGTGGTGCTTTTTGACAACCTTCTTCAAACATCACAAGTTAAACTGGTATATATTATATACATATACAAATTAATTGGTGACTATGACATTGTTTTAAGTTTTGTTGACTCATATATGGCCTTGTAATAATATACACCAGTTTTGCATTATCAATATGTAATAGCCTGTACCCATTAAATTGGGGCATGGCTTCTTTGGTTTGTGCCTGTGCATGCAAATACAAGTATTTAAGATGACACAAAAAACAACAGATGAATTCACAAGACTATAGTTTGGTTAGATTCTCTTTTTAGATTTCCACTTAAGAGGAAACATCAAAATTGGCAGGAATTCCTGATTTACAAAAATTGTCTCAACTAGTCAATCTACACTTTTCTATGCTAACATTCATATGATTTTTTGCCGTATGAATTAATTATAGGTTATTCAAGCGAGAAGCTGTAAGTAAGAAGATATCTTCCTTGCATGGAATTGTAAGACCACCCATTGGATGACAGTAACCGAATTCCTCTTCAGCTTGGCTAAGCAATTCTTGAAATAAAGGCTCGTTCAAGAACGATACTGGAATCAAGAACCTCCTTGCTTTCTCTCCAACATACACTGCAAGATAGCCTTTTGGGACTTCCATTTGTTTGCTAGATGATGATCGTCTAATACCAGGTAAGCGAAAACCCATCCTTGCTTTTGTTTCTTGACAATATAATGATCTCAAAAAAATAGTACAAGAAAGAAGGGAACTTGATTTCTTATGCTTCAAGGTATGAGATGAATGGTTTGAGTTACTTGTAAACCCAATGATGGATATATATAGACTTTGAAAACCAATTGTATGGTGAATGAGTTATTGAATGGGGTTTAGTGGGAGCCATGGCTCATTAATGTTCACATGCTACTGCCTTGAAACCTTTTGGAAAGTTATAGCCTGTGAAAGAGACTTGTTATGGACTGCTTCGTATGTTATAGACCAGTACTAAACATATAAAATATGTTGTTCACGTCTCTCTAGGACAAGTGATGTGATGTCTACCGGTACTTAAAATTCAATCAATAAACCATGAATTCTTCTTGGAAGCTGCTGCAACTTTGTATGGATAGACTACTGTCACATTGTTGAGCTAATGGTAAAATTAGACTGCATATTCACAGTATATTCGCCTAGTAAATAAGAACTGATTCAGATGAAAATTGGAATTTGATAAACACACCCTTTTTGCGGGCAAGTTATTGCTATAAATCATAAGTCATAACTGCTAGAAAAATAATTTTTTATAACAGGAGGTCAGAAAATTTTTCAGGAATGTTCAAGATAGATATTGCTTACAGCAGGTACCCTTCTAATCATGTCTGAAACATAAGAATCATGTCAGTGCAAATGTTTAGTAAACTACTGACTGCAGCAAATTCTGTTTCTAAAATTTAGTAGCTTTTCTTATCTGTGCATACCACTTTTATTTTCTGAATATTCACCATGTTTGGACAGCCTCTTAATGTTGGTCATACATTTAATTACTCGTTCAAATCTTAAGCAATCATTCAATCTTTGAGAAAGGTCTCTAGACAGTAGCATGTGATATGTTATGAACCATAGTCTGATTATCTCCAACTAAGCCCATCTAAAACAATAAATATGTGCAATTCATAAATAATGTATGACTGATATTTCTCATAATTCTACAGGTCATATATCAACATTAAGCTTTGTATGAAGAGAACATGTGCCATGTCTAATGCTGCATTGTACAAGTATTGAGTTTGACATGCACATGTCTCATTTGATTTTCAGTGGTTACGGTTTGCACTCTTCTTGTACTTATTGATCCTTGATAGAGGCATCTAAAACAGCACCATGTGGTCTATTGTCTTATGGGTCCCATTATTTTAACAATAATTTTTCAAACAGATGGATTTTAAGATACTATTGGAAACTATAAATGCACTACCTTCCTTCACAACTTCACAAACCACTCAAGCAAACAAATTCATATACATTTTCTTTAAAATCTGAGAAATTCAGCTTGTTTTTCAAACCATTAGAACATGGGTTTCCGATTACCTTCTATTAGACGTGCTTCTTTTACAGGTAGCCAATCGTCTTCAAAAGCTTTGAATGTGCCAAAAGGTTATCTTGCAGTGTATGTTGGAGAGAAAATGAAGCGCTTTGTTATCCCTATGTCTTACTTGAACCAACCTTCATTTCAAGTCTTGCTGAGTCAAGTAGAGGAAGAATTCGGATATGATCATCCGATGGGCGGCCTTACAATTCCTTCTGGAGAAGATGTTTTTTTACATATTACTTCTAGCTTCGATGGACTATAAATGTACAACTGCAAGAGACTGACATTAGATTAGCAGTGACGTTTTGTACAATAGTCACAACTTAGATTTGTATATAGGAATCAGAATGGTTTAGAATTGTCCATCTGAATGACAAATTTATGAACAAATTATTTGTTATTATTTATTTCTAATCATAATGATTTATTATATTCAACAACTCATTGGGCTCCTATATGCTTGTATTTAAATTCTAAAATTGACTTCTGTTGGGGAAAAAAAAACTGTTTATCAAATTTCAGTTCAATCAGTCATATTTTACTAGTGTTCAAGGCACATTGAAGAAAGTTCTCATCATTATCGAACCAATTAGTCTACACTTATTGGCCGAATAAAATATTCAGCCAAACTCTAACAGTTGATAAGCTATCTTGTATCTAAGCTTCCGGTTTATACACATTCCTTATGCTTCTGATGCTTACTGCTGCTATGAAGTAATGAATAAAAGGCCACCTTTAAACCATTTCCTCCTCTGCATGGCTATCGAAACAAGAGTTTATAATATCTATATTGACTTGAAATTCATGTTTTACTTCTATTTATATGAAGATTATGGCTGGACACAGAACTGTCAATGGAAGACTTTTCATAATTAGGTCAATAAGTGATAAGTCTATACTCTATTATTTGAAGGGTTTAGCTTCTGTTTTAGTCATGGAATTGGCCTAAATATACGAACTGCGTTTTTTCCGCTCTCTTTGCCAAAAGTTTATTTTTAGATAGCGAGAGTATACTAAATGCAGGGAGGTTGTGACAATCAAGTTTGAAATCATAGCAGGTTAAATAAAGGTTTTTCCT
This sequence comes from Vicia sativa, assembly GCA_021764765.1. NCBI lineage: Eukaryota > Viridiplantae > Streptophyta > Magnoliopsida > Fabales > Fabaceae > Vicia > Vicia sativa. The sequence goes on from CM038794.1 coordinate 189,559,949, forward strand.
TTAAAGATTTTTTATTTGAGTTTTGTTGTATCATCTATGGACTATGGCCTCGTCGGTACTATTTTTGCACATTATCATATCTATTAGTAATATAGTAGTAATAGACAGTATCGATAAAATCAGTGCATGTCTTGTGTTTGTGAATAGAATGCAGGTACATAAGATGACACAAAAAATGACGGATGAATTCACAAGAATATAGTTTGAAGAGATTTTCATTTCAGATTTCCACTTAAGAGGAAATATCAAAATGGGTAACAAAATTCTGGATGTACAAATATTTTCTAAACTAGTCAATCCTACATTATTCTATGTTATCAAGCCAATATGGTTTTTTTTCTCCTATGAATAAGTTATTGGTTGTTCAAGCGAGAAGTTGTATGTAAGAAGATATCTTCCTTGCAGGGAATTGTAAGACCGCCCATGGGATGACAGTAACCAAATTCCTCTTCAGCTTGACTAAGCAATTCTTGAAATAAAGGTTCGTTCAAGAATGATACTGGAATCAAGAACCTCCTCGCTTTCTCTCCCACATACACTGCAAGATAGCCTTTTGGGACTTCCACTTCTGTGCTAGATGATGATCGTTTAATACTAGGTAAGCGAAAACCCATTCTTGTTTTTGTTTCTTGACAATAGGATAATCTCAAATATTTAGTTGGAGAAAGAAGTGAACTTGATGATTTATGATGCTTCAAAGTATGAATGGTTTGTGTTAGTTGTAAACTCAATAATGGATATATATATAGAAAACCAACTGTATGGTGACTGAGCTATTGAATGAGGTTTAGTGGGAGCCATGTCTCATTAATGATCACATGGTACTGTCTTGAAGGCTTTCATAGAGGACTGTACGAAATGTGAGATTACTGGTGTATGAAAGAGACCTGAGATAACCTACTTGAGATATTTCAGACAAGCTCTAAATTCATCAAATCTTTCTTAGCTCATATCATTTTCATTTTCTGAATGGTTACATTGTTGACACAGGTTTGTAATGTGGGACACGAATTTAATTACTCTGTCGAGTCTTTCGAAAATCACTCATTTAATCTTTGAGAAAGACCTCTAGACAGTTTCATGTGATCTCGTCAACATTAAGCTGTGTTGTTAATGTGAAGAGAACATGTGCCATGTTTGATGCATGTCTGAAACAAAATGAATAGGCATTGTACAGGCATTGAGTTTAACATGATCCTTTCATTCAAAAGGTGGGGTTTACCCTCTTGTCGAACTTATTGATTATTGACTGAGGCATCTAAGACAACAACATGTGATCTCTCATCTCATGTCTCCCATCATTTATCTATGACTTCTCTAGCAAATGGATTTGAAGAAACTCTTGGAAACTATAAATATACTTTCCTCCTTCACAATAATCACCAATCACTCAAGCAGTCAAACTTGGATACATTTTTCTTACGTTACAGGTGAAAAATTCAGCTGATTCTTCAAAATATTTGAAACGTGTTCCCGTTTACCTTCAACTATTAGACAAGCTTCATTTAGCATCTCCCAAACATCATCAAAAGTATCGAATGTGCCGACAAGCTATCTTTCACTTTACATTGGAGAGCAAATGAAGCGGTATGTGATCCGGAATATTTGAATCAATTTTCATCCAATATGCAGCCTCACAATTCCTGTCTCCGAAGGTATTTTCTTGCATATTAGTTCTCGCTTCAATGGACTATCTATCTAGGTAATCCTAAATTCATTTCACATTCAATTTGGAAGAGAATGGTTTCCACGTTCTATATATGCTCGTTATTAGTTTTACAAATAACAAAATCCATTCTTGCACTGAAGCATCACTTTTTCTTTTTCTGCTTCTTTGAGACTATTACTAAGAGACGAACTGGGAAAAAAGAAATTGAAGTTCACATGCTTCTGGGGATGAATTGCAGGACTATAAAGAGTCTGTACATAGTGTATTAGATTCTAAAAAAGGAGTTACACCCATCAAATAATAGAATTCAGATTTACCACTTAACTCAATTATGGAATGTCTATGCACGATGACAATTTGTTTACGGATTTTGAGGATATTTCTAACCACTTGGTTTTTCATTTTGAGGAAATTTTCAATACCGATAATAATTGTTTGGATAATAGCTTGATTGAGGAAGTCATTCGTAGCCTTTATTGATGGCCAGAACAATAATATGCTTACTAGCATTCCAAATAAAGAGGAGGTGAGGAATGCCATTTTTGCCATGAACACTGATGGAGCTCCAAGATCGACTAGGTCATCTCAACTTCAGAGATATCAGAGATTTAAAGAGGAAGAATATGGTTTCAGGATTGCCAGAAATTGACATTCCAAACAAAGTGTGTGAGGAATATGTGCAAGAAAAGCAATGCAAGAATAGCTCTAGCAAGGATGCAGGAAGCAAGTCGAAGGTTGCTCTCGAAGTCATACACTCGGATGTATGTGGACCAATCCAGGTGGATTCGTTTGGAGGTAATAAATACTTTGTCATGTTCATAGATGATTTCGGTCAAAAATTATGGACTTATCTGATCAAGAAGAAAAGTGAAGTGATTGGGGTATTTGTCAAGTTGTCTATGGTCGAAAGACAAAGTATTCGAAAGCTCAAAGTTTTAAGAACTGGTGGTGGTGGAGAGTATGTGTCGAAAGACTTTGACAAATTATGTGAAAAATAAGGGATTGTGCATCAGGTGGTGCCACCCTACACTCCACAACAGAATTGGACTACAAAAAGAAAGAATCGAACCATCATGAATATGTTTCGAAGAATGTTGAAAGGAAATAATTTACATAAAGAGTTTTGGGGTGAAGTTGTGTCTACTGCAACATATATTTTGAACAGATGTCCGACAAAGAAGCTAGAAGAAATTACTCGAGAAGAATGTCTGTCTGGTGTGAAGCCTAGCTTAAGTCATTTGAAAGTATTTGTATCTATTGCACATAGACATGTGTCAGATCAGTTGAGAAGAAAACTTGACAAGTCGATCCAAATGATCCTAGTAGGATATCATTCGACATGAGGTTACAAGTTGTTCGACCAAGTGAATAAGAAGATTGTGATCAACATGGATGTGATCATAGATGAGGTTAAAGAGTGGAATTGGACATAAAATTCAAAGAAAGATTCAGTGAGAATCTTACTAGAAGAACCAAAAACTCAAGTCGAAAGAGAAGTTCGACAAGAGGAACCATCAACTATAGATCAACCATGTAAAAGTACAAGCAGACCTCAAAGAACAAGATGAATGCCTAAAAGATTTCAAGATTTTGTGGTTACATCATATGATGTGGTTGATAACGAAGGTGAGTTGGTACACTATGCTTTCTATGCAAATGTCGAACTTGTAAATGCAGTTGAAACATTGAAGGATTGGAAGTGGGTGAAAGCAATGAACGAAGAAGTTAAGTCTATCGAAAACAACAATACTCGGTCACTTGTCGCATTGCCTCAAAGCAGTAAGGTAATTGATGTCAAGTGGGTATACAAAGTGAATATGAATCCCAAAGGAGAAGTAACTCGACACAAAGCACGAATAGAGGCAAAAGGATTTCTCTAGAAAGCTTGACTTAAGCCATTCCATTTTGTATTTTGCAAACCTCTCTTTGTATGTTAGCTTGTCTTCTTCAAGACTATTTAGGAAGCTTGACTTCACAAATAAGTGTACTATGTTGTCATTGTTTTAAATGGTATTGATATTTATGATTGAATGATGGTTCCTCCTCATGATGAAGCACAACGTATATTTGAAGAGATAATGCAAAATAACCAAAATCAAGAAACCATATTAAGGGATACAATAACAATGTTAGAAAATGGTGTGAAAAATAATAATGAAAATTTGGAGAACATTTTGGAAAATTTGAAAGGTGGGGTTAAAAAAGGACATCGTGCATGCATTTATTTGTTCACGCTCTTACTTATAATACAAGGACTCGAAGATCAGATACAAATGGCTATTAATCATCTCTTACAATTGCAAAAAGAAAAGTGTTTCACATCATGTAGGAAATTAATATATCAATACTTTAATTAACGATATATAGGAATAATAGAAAAGCTAGAAGAAGCATCACCAACTATGTGTGACTCCAAGTGTACTTGCAACGGATGTGTCACATTAGAAGATTTGGAAATCACATGGCGCACATATGAATATTATAAAGATTATGACAAGAAAAACATTTGTGAATTTTGTAGGATAGATTTGGAGTTAGAATGGCTATGTCAGAAGTTGGTTTGGCTAATTGGTCTAGTAGAATAGATTTGGATTTAGAATGTCTTTTTCGAATGTTGTTTCAGCTAATTGGTGTACTTTAAAGTTATATATTATCTTTTGGAGAGTTAAGAAAATATATCAAGAGTGAATGAGTTGAGCTATGATCCATTAATATTATATAAGTGGATATATGTTCACGATGTGTTGTGTCGTTCTATGCAAGGTTAGAGTGATCTTGATGTGTACTTTTACAACACCATACATGCATAAAAGAGAAAGAAAAAAAAGTCTCTAAGTCTCACTTATAACCCTATCATATGTCTGTTTGTATTCTAAAATCCTTCATAGTTGCAGTTCCTTATCTGTAAGTGAGCTAGGTGAGTGAATATCTCTATCCTACTTGTTTCAACTAATTTTTATTATGATCTCTTACAACAACAAGCATTTATCTTTTCCTCAGTTGACCAATCACGAGATATAGATTTATAAACAAGTTATCACATAATAAAACGAGATACAAAACCACACATCATTTAACATTAAAACAACTTAATATTAACTTCACATTGCTCAAATACAAAAGATTTAGCTAATAATGAACTGGGTACAAACTACAAGCATGGTTCTTAGAAGAAAAATCCTTAAACAAATAATGAAAAAGATATTTAAACCTAAGAGAGACTTGAGGATTTCTTGAAATGGATAATCATCATCAGATGACTCCAATTGCTTCAAGACTCAACAACTAGTACAATATAGGGTGAGGAGAACAAAACTTTCTATACTTTCCACTATCCTCACACTATTATATTCTGTATTTCTCCTGGAATTGTTGAACTCTTTTCTCATTCTCATCAAGGTCCTATTTATAAACTTGAGCTAGTATTTCTTTTGATGTATTGGATCATGGGCCCAATATGAGGAAATCACATAAAGTCCATGTAATAATCAGCGCCACCACCTCATTTCTCTTACATATCCAACAAGGGATCACGTACGAAGGAACATTGGTGGGAGACAAGATATCTTGTGGCAGACTAACACAACAGGGATTATAACATGCATAGAGTCTGCATTGCATATGGATTATAACATGCATAGGATGATTTCCAGTGTTATAATCTTATTGTTGTCATTATGTGCATATTGAACTGTATGAATTGTATTTGTAAACTCAATCTGATTATGCTAATGAGGGTGAAATAATGTATTGAACTGTTTTATTGTTTTTAGAAACGTATAATGCATTTTAATTGTTGATGAAATCTCACCCTTACTTTGATGATTTCAGATTGAAGTATTAGCCGCTTAGGAGCTGGTGAGGATGGCTTTTGAGTTGTGCTATTTAGTTTATCCGCGTGTCAGTGTCATGCTCTGGTAGTTGTAACACTGGGGAACGATTGTTTTAGAGTTATAGTTTTAAACTCTGTTTTCTTTTGGTTTATGTTGTAATAATTATGAATTGAATTTATTCCGGTTTTGATGTTATTTTCCGCTGTGTAGAACATGTTATTGGTTTTGAATTATTTTAATAAAGTTCATCAGTGAAGCATGACATTTTAAATGAGAATTTCTTTTTAAATAAATTGTAATGCCCTTGTTTTTACATGTTAGCTCTGAAATAATTATTAATATCCGTGGGATATTTTAGAAGGGTGTTACAATAGTGGTATCAGAGCATAGTCGGTCCTTGTGAGCAGTGTCTTAATGTCATTATCCCTTTTGTACGCGACAAGTGTGTACAACACTGCCGGTACTTGTTGCTTTTCTAATTGCTTATTGCAAGAGTAGTGTGAATTAAGTGGGGGAGAAGAGATGCTTCCTGGATATGTTCCGATTGTAAGTCATTGGTACGAGGTACTGCTTGAGAAGACAGTGTAACGCCCCGAATTTAATTAATTAGTTAATTAAATTATTAAAAGATTTAATTATTGGAATTAGACGAAGTTTGAGAATTAATCGGAGTAATTGGATTTATTGGCATTATTTAAGAGACATATTTGGATTATTAAGTTTGCGGATTATTTGGTTGGTGTAATTGGAGGATTAATATTAAGAATAATAGTATTTATTTATTGGACTAGTTTATTTAAGTGAAATAATCAGTTTAGTCGGAGAATTATTATTATGAGTAGAGATTAATTAACTAGAATAATTAGTGATGAATTAATTCGGTGGTTGAATATTATTGAAAATAATATTAGAAATAAGTGTGGAATTAATAGAGTTATTTATTTGGTGTTAGAAGTATAGAAAAGAGGTGTGAAAATTAAGGCAAGTAGAAATAATAGAAATATTATTATTATTACTATTTTATTATTATAATAATAATATTATTAGTTGGATTTAATTATAAGAGAGGGAATTAGGTTTAAATAAATAAGAGATATATAAGGAGCAATATAAGGCTAATAGTTAGAATAAAAATAATATTAGAATTATTCTATTATTTGGAATTAATAAATTAAATGTAGTATATTAATTATAAGAGAGAATTAGTATTTTTGGAGAATATTATTTAATAAACCAAATTTATTAGGAGCTACTATATATTGAATTAACCTAGTGAAATAAGGAGAAAATATTGCTTGCAAAACAAAAACCAAGCCCTAGTCGTGAGAAAAACCGTAAGGAGAGGAAGAAAAGTTGGAAACAAAGGTGCTAGGAGGGATCGTTTGTCCGAGAGTTCCGTTATTCGATCGAATTTCCAGTTCCCGCCAATCCACGGGTGGGGTTCGAGTTTTATAACCGATTGTAGGATGATTTGTATGTGGGGTTTAGGGCTACGTAATTACACTGCAAATAGTATTTTCGGTGATGAATTTTATGTGTTGGAATGGACTATATTATCTTGTGTTGATTTGTGTGATATTTGTGTTGCTGGCAATTGATATTATGTTGTATTATTTCTATCGAACCGATACATGTGACGGAGAAGTAAGGGCATGAAAGGCATGATTAAAGGCGCCCCTAAAAAAAGGGAAGACGACTCCCAAAAGGCGTCCGTCTCCTTGGTGTTGGGTTTTGGGGGCGTCCGCCTCAGTGTGGGGGTGGGGGCCTCGATCATGTTCTTGCTTGTTTTGCTGTCTGTGGCCTGTTGGCTTAGAAACGTAATACTTGACATGTGATTAGGAGAGAATATTATAACAATTGATGGTCCCAGTATAAGTAAAATATGACAATTAGGAAGAAGTGAATTTAGCTGTAGCAGGAAATCATTAGCAGTAGTAGAAAAATCCCTAGCAGTGACAAGAACCATACTAGAAGATAATATTTAGCAGGTAGCAAATGACAACAGACAGTGTAATTAAAGTAGCATGTTAATCCATTTAATCACAGGAAAATACTAGTAGTGGCTAAATTAAATAGCAGGAATTATTTAGTTGATAACAATGTTGTAGGGAAGTAAAAAAATAGCGGAAAGGTGTGACCAGCAATGTAAACTTATTGGTAAAGTGAGCTATAATAACGCAGAATTATTAATGATACGATCAAAATTAATTAGTAGAATAATTAGAACTATTTAGTATGATGCGAAACTTAGAAAATAATATTGTCGATTAAGCGGTTTAGTTAATTGGACGAAATTTTATGGGATAGTTCGAATACGAGTAGTTAATTAAAACAAATTTCGCCTTAACTCGTGTTAGTTAATTGCCGATATTGCCGATGTCGTTATGTCCAAATTAGATGGTCTGTGTCGAGGCTCAAATGGCCAAAGTCGAAGAATGGAGTGGATTGGATTAAATTATGAATTTGGTTGTTGATGTTGTTAATTGAAATTAAAGTTGATTATGTATATAAAGTTGTGTATGTTGTTAATTGAAGTTGAAGTTGATTATGTTTATTATATGTGCGGATGTTGTTAATTGAAGTTGAATTATTTTATTATAAGATGCGTGGACAATTGTGTTGTTTGTGTTGATTATGTTTATTATAAGATGCGTGCGATGTTGTTAATTGTTGTTGAAGTTGATTATGTTTATTATAAGTCGCGTTGTAGAAGTTGTTAATTGTTGTTGAAGTTGATTATGTTTATGATAAGTTGTGTGGTTGTAAAAGTTGTTAATTGTTGAAGTTGATCGTGTTGATTAAGTTGATGCATTAATGCATGATTAAGTTGTTGTTTTAAGTTGTTATTGATGTTGTGGTCGTTGTATCATACATAACATGTGCATTATTGTTGGCCATTGTAAGTTGAAGGCTTATGCCTTGTTGAATGCCTCGATAACCCATATTTTTTGAGAGTTTTGCTCCAAATGGATCCACATGCATATGCATTTGTCGAGTCGCATTGAGTCGCATTTAAGTTGTTGATGATTCTATGTTGTTTGGTGGATATTATATGTTGTTTGTTTGGTGGATATTATATGTTGTTGACTTTATGTTGCTTGGTAGATATTATGTGTTATCGATTAAAGTAGTAATTATTGTATGTTTCTTTACTTAAGCATATGAATTATCGCTTATATTATATCCCACCCTTTCTATTTTGTTGGCCGTTACCTTTATATTGGTAACGTGCAAAATCAAGAATGGAAGAATTAGTTGATGTCGGTTCAAGTCGGTGTCTTTGCTCGATCGTAACACTCGGGGACGTTGGTCTATGTTGTTTATATTGTTGACTCTAGTTGTTATTAGTATAATTTGTTGAAATCCTAAGTGATGTTGTGAAATAAATTGAAAGTCGAAAGATGTTTAAAGTTGCTATTAGTATGATATATTCAGTTGTATAACTATGAATTCCGCTGCGTAGTAATAAAAAGTATTTTGTTTGAAAGTTATTGCAAGTTGTTATGAGATCCTCCGAATTAAAAGGTGTTATGCATCTTATCTGTTTGTGTTGTTAATGTTGAAATGTGGCATCCCATGTTTTTAGTTTAAAATTTCCGCACTCTGATTTTATAATAAACGTTGGGTAGAAATGGGGTGTTACAGACAGCGCAAGAGTGGTTAGAGTTGTTGGAATCATTTGGACCGTGAGTCATAGTTGGAAGTGTAAAAAGGCGAGTACGATTCTGAGAACAAAAAGTGTTGGTAATGATGGTTTATACTCCAGTATGATTATCGGATGTCTATTGACAAATTGAGGACTTGATCACCCTTAATCTCTTGTTGGTAGTAGACGAAATCGTATTGGATGGTATACAATTGTCTTGCTATCTAAATGGAGCATAAAGTGATGAATATGAATGAAGTTTTGTAGAAGCTTGTGAACCATATGAGTTGACGAAGACTCTAATAAGGATAATGAATTAAGATGGATGATCAGAGTTGCGCAGATGGTGCGATGGTGTTTATGTTGTATTCTTCGACGGAAGTGAAAGGAAAGGCTAAGAGTAATGAATTGTCGATGGTGAATGAATTTCCCGAAGTGTTTCCGGAAGACGTTAGTGAATTTCCACCTGAGAGAGAAGTGGAATTTACTATAGATTTGATTCCTGGAACTAGTCCGGTGTCGATGGCGCCTTATCGCATGTCGACATCTGAATTATCTGAATTGAAGAAGCAGTTAGAAGAGTTACTTGATTAGAAGTTTATTCGTCTGAGTGTTTCGTCGTGGGGTGCTCCTGTGTTGTTAGTTAAGAAGAAAGAGGGTTCGATGAGACTGTGTGTTGATTACAGGTAGTTGAACAAGGTTACAATCAAGAATCGGTATCCATTGTCGAGGATAGATGATTTGATGGATCAACTAGTTGGGGCTTGTGTGTTCAATAAAATTGATTTGAGGTCTGGATATCATCATATTCGTGTGAAGACGGAAGATATTCAGAAAACTGCATTCAGAACGAGGTATGGACATTATGAGTATTCTGTTAATCCGTTTGGAGTTACTAATACACCTGGTGTTTTCATGGAGTATATGAACATGATATTTCATCCGTATCTTGATAAGTTTGTGGTAGTCTTTATTGATGACATTTTGATCTATTCGAAGAGTGATGAAGAGCATGCAGAACATCTTAGGATTGTGTTGGAATTGTTGAAAGAAAAAAAGCTTTATGCAAAGTTCTCCAAGTGTGAATTATGGTTGAGTGAAGTAAGCTTTCTTGGTCATGTAATTTCCAAGAATGTAATTGTTGTTGATCCTACGAAGGTAGAAGAGGTATCTCAGTGGGAAGCGCCGAAGAATGCTTCTGAAATCCATAGTTTTCTTGGTCTTGCAGGTTACTACAGAAAGTTCATTGAAGGATTTTCGAAGTTAGCTTTGCCGTTAACTAAGTTGACCAGAAAGGGACAAGTGTTTGTTTGGGATTATGAATGTGAGAAAGGTTTACAAGAGCTAAAGAGGAGGTTGACTAGTGCTCTGATTTTGATTTTGCCGAATCTGGCGGAATCTTTTGTTGTGTACTGTGATGCTTCATTGATGGGTTTAGGTGGTGTTTTGATGCAAGATAAGTAGGTAGTGGCTTATGCTTCAAGACAGTTGAAGGTTTATGAAAGGTATTATCCGACTCATGATTTAGAGTTGGCAGCTGTGGTATTTGTTTTGAAATTATGGAGGCATTATTTGTATGGATCTCGATTCGAGGTATTCAGCGATCATAAGAGTCTGAAGTATCTCTTCGATCATAAAGAGCTCAATATGAGGCAGAGAAGGTGGTTAGAATTCCTGAAAGATTATGATTTTGGTTTGAATTACCATCCTGGTAAGGAAAACGTTGTTGCAGATGCCTTGAGTAGGAAGTCGTTGCATATGTCGGTGTTGATGGTGCGTGAATTGGATTTAGTTGAGCAATTCAGAGATTTGAGTTTGGTATGTGAGACTACTTCTGATACTGTTAAGTTGGGTATGTTGAAGTTGATTGGTGGTATTTTAGAGGAGATTCGAATTGGACAGAAATATGGTGTCGGTTTAGTGGATAAATTGACATTGATCAACCAAGGTCAATGAGGTGAATTCCAAATTGATGAGAATGGTGTTATGGGATTTGGCGATAGAGTTTGTGTTCCGGATATTGTAGAGATTAAGAAGAGTATTTTGGAAGAAGGACATCGTAGTGGATTAAGTATTCATCCTGGTGCTACTAAGATGTATCATGATTTGAAGAAGTTGTTTTAGTGGGCTGGAATGAAGAAGGAAATTGCTGAGTTTGTGTATGCTTGTCTGATTTGTCAAAAGTCGAAGATTGAACATCAGAAACCGTCGGGATTAATGGAACCGTTGTTTGTTCCAGATTGGAAATGGGATGGAATTTCTATGGATTTTGTGTCCGGTCTGCCGAGGATAGCGAAGAATTGTGATTCTATTTGGGTTATTGTTGATTGATTGACAAAGTCTGCTCATTTTATACCGATAAGAATGGATTATCCGATGGAGAAGTTGGCTCAGTTGTATGTATTCCTTCTAGTATTGTGTCGGATAGAGATCCGAGGTTTACGTCAAAGTTCTGGATAGGGTTGCAAGAAGCTTTGGGCACTAAGTTGAGGTTGAGTTTTGCTTATCATCCGCAGACAGATGGTCAGACGAAGAGAACGATTCAATCGTTAGAGGATTTGTTGCGAGCTTGTGTGTTGGAAAAAGTTGGAGCTTGGGATAGTTACTTACTATTGATTGAGTTTACCTACAATAATAGTTTTCACTCGAGTATTGGTATGACTCCGTTTGAGGCATTGTATGGTAGGAGGTGTCGGACACGTGTGTTGATGGAGAAAGTGTTGTGATTGGACCGGAGATTGTCCAATAGACTTCAGAAAAGATTAAGATGATTCAAGAGAAGATGAGAACTTCTCAGAGTCATCAGAAGAGTTATCATGATAAGAGGAGGAAGGATCTCGAGTTTAGTGAAGGAGATCATGTGTTTATGCGAGTTACTCGTGGGTATTGGTCGAGCTTTGAAGTCAAAGAAGTTAACTCCGCTTTATTGGTCCGTTCATTATGAAGAAGGTTGGAAAAGTTGCTTATCAAATTGCTTTACCGCCGTCGCTTCCAAATTTGTATGATGTTTTCCATGTATCTCAATTGAGGAAGTACATTCTCGATCCATGAGATTCGTAGATGATATACAAAGTAGATAATTTGAATGTTGAAATATTGCTGCGAGAATTGAGGATCTAAGCAGCAAAGTAAAGTAGCTTAGTACCGGATGGAAATGTTACTTGAGCTAGATGAAAGACTCATATCCCGAACTTTTCGTCTAAGGTGTATTTTCGAGGACGAAAACTCTTTTTAGTAGATGAGAGTTGTGACACCCCAATATTTTAATTATTAGATAATTCAAATTTTTAATTAATTATTTAATTAGAAATTTAATTATTGTATTTTTGGGATTTTTGGAATTAAAATAGAAGTGAAGTGTTGGTGGTGTGAGGTGTGATGTGGAGGGTGTGAGGAGTAAAAGACTCTACTCATACTAATGATTTTATTATTATTATTTTAGAATAATAAATGGAATAAAAGAAGGGAAAAAGGAAGAAAAAAAAAGAGAAGGAATTGAAATATTCATTCTACGTACCATTGAGAAGAGGAGAAAGAAGGAGGAAAGCCAAAAGCGTCAGAGTTAGAGGAATTATCACGAGGTAAGGGGTGATTTTATCCGATTATGATGCCTTATGGGTTTTGGGATTCAATAGGATAGTTGATTATGTTAGGGAACCTGAATTAGAATTCTCTAGGTTTGTAGGATTTGATCCAAATTTACCCAATTACATGAAATTAGAATGAATGGATGTTATAGGATTGCTGAATGTGGTTAAATGGTGTTAAACCTCACTATTATACTGTTGTTGGGATGATTTTTGTGGTATTGGATGTGTTGATTCATAGAGGAATGATGGGGTTTGAGTTGGGAAGAAGAATGCTGCCAAAAATAACCGCAGAACTTCCCAATATGGAGGAACCGAGTTCCCTTTGTAAAACTCACTAAAATTTTGAACATTACTCACGGGAGGAACCCGTTCCCAGGCAAATTACACATGAAAATGACATTTTAGAACCGGTTCCCCATTTGGAGGAACCCGCATTCCTTTTTTACTAAACTTTAAAAATTCATAACTTTCAAACCGTAAGTCCGTTTTAGTCGCCGTTTTGAACGTTGTTTCTTAAATTAAACATACAAATTTATAAAATGAAGAAAATACTATTTTATGGAATTTATTTTAGAAAGAGTTGATTCTTCCGATTTTATAAACGAAGGTAATTCTAGAAATGACGATGAATTGTTTAGAATTGTTCTGACGGGTGGAATAAGGATTACATGCTTATGTGTTGTTCCTGTTGTTTATTCATGATTATGTTGTTATCATGTGATGTCTGTTGGTGTTGGCTATGTATAGAATAATATTGTGATATCATATTCCGTTCTTTGAATGTTGCATGCTTTTGATGTGCATGCATATGCATTCTGGTGTGGTTAATTTCCATTGTGTGGAATTGGACCTGCAGAGCCAATACCCGTAGCCAGTGGTTTAGTGGTGGTGAGGTGGATTCGTGTCCCGGTGTATGGTCAATCGATGATTAACACCGTGTCCGAGGTGTAAACGTGTGAATTTAGTTCACGATTGGTACCACATGCATAGAGTCAGATATGGATTATAACATGATAGGATGGTTTCATGTTATAATCTTATTGTTGTCATTATGTGCATATTGAAATGAATTGTATTTGTAAACTCAATCGATTATGCTAATGAGGGTGAAATAATGTATTGAATTTATTGTTTTAAACGATAATGCATTTTAATTGTTGATGAAATCTCACCCTTACTTTGATGATTTCATTGAAGTATTAGCCGCTTAGAGAGGATGGCTTTTGAGTTGTGCTATTTAGTTTATCCGCGTGTGTCATGCTGTAGTTGTAACAACGATTGTTTTAGAGTTATAGTTTTAAACTCTTTTCTTTTGGTTTATGTTGTAATAATTATGAATTGAATTTATTCCGGTTTTGATGTTATTTTCCGCTGTGTAGAACATGTTATTGGTTTTGAATTATTTTAATAAAGTTCATCAGTGAAGCATGACATTTTAAATGAGAATTTCTTTTTAAATAAATTGTAATGCCCTTGTTTTTACATGTTAGCTCTGAAATAATTATTAATATCCGTGGGATATTTTAGAAGGGTGTTACAATAGTGGTATCAGAGCATAGTCGGTCCTTGTGAGCAGTGTCTTAATGTCATTATCCCTTTTGTACGCGACAAGTGTGTACAACACTGTCGATACTTGTTGCTTTTCTGATTTCTTATTGCAGGAGTAGTGTGAACTAAGTGGGGGAGAAGAGATGCTTCCTGGATATGTTTCGATTGTAAGTCATTGGTATGAGGTACTGCTTGAGAAGACAGTGCAATAGTGGTTAGAGTTGTTGGAATCGTTTGGACCGTGAGTCATAGTTGGAAGTGCAAAAAGGCGAGTACGATTCTGAGAACAGAAAGTGTTGGTAATGATGGTTTATACTCCAGTATGATTATCAGATGTCTATTGACAAATTGAGGACTTGATCACCCTTAATCTCTTGTTGGTAGTAGACGAAATCGTATTGGATGGTATACAATTGTCTTGCTATCTAAATGGAGCATAAAGTGATGAATATGAATGAAGTTTGGTAGAAGCTTGTGAACCATATGAGTTGACGAAGACTCTAATAAGGACAATGAATTAAGATGGATGATCAGAGTTGCGCAACTGTTAATAATGGTGCGATGGTGTTTATGTTGTTTAATAGCCTGACGCATATGCAATATTAAATGTCAAACAAATGTGATTGGAGCAAGACATCAAATAGTCAGATTTAACCTTGAAACTAGAAAAATTAAAATTTGAAATTAGAATGATATATGTGGTATTTCAGTACTTTTAACTTTTATATATTTATAATGATGTGAAAGTCGTGTCTTTTCACTTTAAAGAAATATTGAATTTGGTGACTATTTAATTCTCACTTTATTCATAAAAGAAAAAATAAAAGTTACATTTAGTGTAAAATGCTTTGGAAACAACCAATAATATGTTATTTAATAATTAATTTAATTTTTTAAAATTAAATGAGATCTTAAATATTCGTTAGTCAATCCATAATATTTAAGATGAATTCTTGTTTATTCAATTAAAAAAAATAGAATTACATTCAGTATAAAATGCCTTGAAAATAATAAATAAAGTATAAAAAGCCTAGGGAACAACAAATAATTATGTTAAAACTAAATTAGAAGTTGTGATTGGTTGAAGTTACGGTATGTAATTTTTTAATGTGTAGAAAAGTCATCTTTATAATGTAAACTTTTTCTTGAAAATAGGAGCATCAAATAGTTTAGTAATGGATTGACAATTGTTTTGGACAATAGAGAGATACTAACTCACACAACTCACCCATATATACCCCTCCCATATTGTCCTCAAATTAAAACTCATATCCTCTCAACTAACCGATATGTTGTGGTACTACATTATCTTTGCTCTTCCCATTCTCTCATTTCTCTTTCACAGATGTATAACAACAATTGGTAACACTCCCATTCACGCCCCTCCTTCATATCCAATTATAGGTTGCCTTATCTCTTTTTACACAAATCGCCACCGCCTTCTAGATTTCTACACCCATCACCTCTCTCAATCTCCAACTCAAACCATCCTCCTCAACCGTCTCGGTGCTCGCCGAACCATCTTAACTGCCAACCCTCTCAATGTTGAGTACATGCTCAAAACCAATTTCAAAAACTACCCTAAAGGAAAACCCTTCTCTGAAGTCCTCGGTGACCTTCTAGGTTCTGGCATATTCAATGTAGATGGAAAATTATGGTCAGATCAGCGCAAACTAGTAAGCCATGAGTTCACGACGAGATCTCTCAAAGATTTCGTTGCCAAGACTCTTGAAGATGAAGTTCAACGTAGACTTATTCCATTGCTTGAATTGGCTTCTAATGATAACCTTGTAATTGACATGCAGGATATCTTGACGAGACTCACGTTTGAAATAGTGTGTAAAGTTTCACTTGGCTATGATCCTTGTTGTTTAGATTTATCTAAACATGTGCCACCTCTTTTGTCCGCGTTCGACAAAGCTTCCGAGATAAGTGCAATGCGTGCAACTTTACCAGTTCCTTTGATTTGGAAGATCAAGAAGATGCTTAATGTCGGATCAGAGAAGTCACTTAGAGAATGTGTTAAAACTGTTCATGAATCGGTGATGGAGATAATAAGAAAGAAAAAAAAAGAGATTAATGAGAAAAAATATGTTAGTGGGAGTGATTTGTTGACAAACTTGTTGGAGGCAGGACATGATGAAATCATGGTGAGAGATATTGTTATTAGTATTGTCATGGCAGGGAGAGACACTACGTCATCAGCAATGACATGGTTCTTTTGGCTGCTGTCGAGAAACCGTAGCAAAGAGGAACTGATAGTGAAGGGAGTGAGGGAAGTTTTTGGAGATGAAGAGTGTTTTGATTATGAAGGTTTGAAAGAGATGAAGTATTTGAAAGCTTGTTTGTGTGAGTCAATGAGGTTGTATCCACCAGTTGCGTGGGATTCAAAGCATGCAGCGAGGGATGATGTATTGCCAGATGGAACTAGGGTTGAGAAAGGTGATAAGGTGACTTATTTTTCTTATGGGATGGGGAGGATGGAGGCGTTATGGGGAAAAGACTGGAATGAGTTTAATCCAGATCGGTGGTTTAATGAAGGGGACACTCATGGAGTTTTGAAACATGTGAGTCCTTATAAGTTTGCTGTTTTTCAGGCTGGTCCGAGAATATGTCTTGGGAAAGAAATGGCTTTTATTCAAATGGAGTATGCTGCTGCTTCAATTCTCAACCAGTTTGAAATTAGGCCTGTGTTAGATGCGCAGCCAGTGTTTGTACCTCATCTTACTGCTCATATGGATGGTGGGTTCAAAGTGAGGGTCCAAAAGAGAGTTTTAGATGAACAGTGTGTTGGGCAATCAGAGTTTGATTGATATCTTGCATAATAGGGGCAAAAGAATTAAGAGAAAATCCATTTTATTAAAGAATTTTGTCCCTTAATTATTATATTTTAAACATTAGTTTATTTTCCTTAAAAAATAAGTTATTTTATTTTATTTTTCTTTAAGAGGTCATTGACCTATTTCATTTGTTATTTAAATTTCTTTTAAGAGGCTTTCGCTCATTATGACTCAGTTCTATTAAGGGATTTAGATATTTAAGTGTATGGTTGTTATTGTGGTTTAACGTTTTTCCACGTAAATTAAGGAATACATCTTAAAACATTACACTTTTATAAAATTAACCTTAATGTATTGGATGTAATGTAGAAAGTAAAAAGTAAAGAGCATAATTAAAAAAAGAGTAATTATTATTACTACATTAAAAAGTAAAAATGATAGTCATTTTAAAACAAAATAAATGTGCTAAAACGACAGTTATTTTTAAAATAGATGGAGTATCTCAATGATATAAATCAAGTTTGGATTCACAATTTTATTTTAAATGTTTTAAAATTTTGGAGAATTGGTCAAATATTGTTTTTATACGAGGGCACCCGGTAATGGTATTCTCTGGATTGCATCAATAACAGATTTTTTTTTACTACAGGAGTTCTGTTTGATTAAAAATTGTTATAAGTATTGATACTAAATATATATTTTTTTTTAATAAAAAAATACTAAAATTTGTCAATGACAGACGTTTCTTTGAACTAAATGATTTTAAGAGGTTCAATTTTATTTTTCTAATTTTATTCCAATTCTAGCCCATCTATCATTTTATAAGATTAGCCAGATCAAAATCATCTTTGATTCCCAATTCAACCAATTGAATTGGACAGTTCGATTCGATTTTTAAAATATCGGTATGAATATAATGATTAAAAAAATAATATGAATATTCAAACTTTTATTTTATTTTATTTTGTTTTATTTTATTTTATCTAATTCAATAATTACATCCTAATTAATTAGTAGAAGTGGCAGAACCATCAAACTCAACCTCCCTGTTGCCCTGTGTTAGAGGGAAAAAGAAATCTATCACAAAGCATCTCACACATATACAACCCTTTATGGAAAAATCTATCCGATCATGCCCATAATGACCAATAAAAATAATAATTACGAAAAATACTTATTATTAAGGGTTCAGCAAATACCTATTATCACGGATCACTACGTAACATTCAAATATCACATATCATATATCATATATCACTACCTTTCTAACACACCATTAGGAGAGTCTCTCCATCAAATGAAATTCCTTCAAAAACAAGCACAAAATTACCTTTTAAACTCCCCAAAAAAGACCACTCTTTTAACCTCTTCTTCCAAAAAAACAAAATCAACGTCATAGATTCCTGTGGCTAAAAGATAAAAACAAAA
Source organism: Vicia sativa (assembly GCA_021764765.1). Taxonomy (NCBI): domain Eukaryota; kingdom Viridiplantae; phylum Streptophyta; class Magnoliopsida; order Fabales; family Fabaceae; genus Vicia; species Vicia sativa. The sequence continues at coordinate 189,578,443 of CM038794.1, forward strand.
GTTGCCAAAAATTATAACGGATTCTAGGTAGTAGGTATGTTGTAAGTGGCTTTAGGATAGAGCAAGACACACCTTTAAATGTTGTTATTGAAGCACGTTTTACAATTCTCGATGGACTGAACTGAATAACAACGTTTGCTTTTCTTACAATGCTGCTATCTGATTGTTTACCCAGATACATAGTGTCTACTGTCTTGCAATTGTAATCTGTCAAACCTAAATCGTCAACCTATTCCTGTTCCATATACCAAACCCAAACAGAGATAAGAATTAAAACTCAAATCATCTCAAATGGATTTAAGTTGGGTTCGGGTATCCTTGTCCCGCTACTATCCCTTCACTAAAATTAATTTTTTTTTAATAAAAATATTTATTTATTTTTAAAATAAAATAAAATTATAAATAATAAAATAAAATAATCTCAAATAATTTCATATATATATATATATATAGAGAGAGAGATAGAGAGAGATCAAATTACACTCGAAGAGTTACACCATAAGTTACACTCGCTCAAAAACGTCACTTCAAATTAATATTTTTTAAAATCAACCATTGGATTGAAATATATCATCATATAGATCATACCTATAAAGTTTGAGATTAATCTATAAAGATTTACTATGTCATTGAACTACATCAAAATTAACGTTATATGAAAGTCCATTTTGACGTTAATTTTTGGATATCTTGATGGTATAGTAAATCTTTATAGATTAATCTCAAAATTTATAAGTATGATCTATATGATGATATGTTTCAATGTAACGGTTGATTTTAAAAAATATTAATCCAAAGTTACGTTTTTGAGCGAGTGTAACTTATGGTGTAACTCTTGTAATATATATATATATATATATATATATATATATATATATATATATATATATATATATATATATATATATATATATATATATATATATATTATGGTGTAACTCTTGGTGTAATTTGATCCTTCTTATATATATATATATTGTCGCACCCCAAAATTTACCCTCCTAAGCTCAGGATTTCAACTTCAGGAAACGACTTTTGAGTTTGTGTTTATGAGGAGTAATCATGAGACATCCCTTGTTCAAGGAATACACTCTTTTGAAAGTGCACAAGATCAAGACTTTATTCTCTTGTATTTCTCATAAGATCATTGCATCACTAACAGTTTCAGAACAGGATAGATCGTGCGTGTGCTCCTAAAGTCAAAGTTAGGATTTTATCAAAAATTTCATCTGTTCAAGATATAATCAATTAGGGTTTGAGTCTCCACTCACTTCGATTGATCTATCTTAGTCAATCATCAACATTTGATCTTTAAATTCTCAACTTTTTATCATGTTCTACCTTGAATCGACCAATTAGGGTTTTGATCGAAGATAGTGAATCATTGACTTTCTGCTCAATGGATGACCTATTTGCTTGAAGATTGGTCTTAACATCTTCAATGCAACATCTTAACCTAATTTCTTGGTTCAAAACATTGCAAAAAATCCATGTTTCTTCATCAGACAAATACTGAATCATCTGATGAAAATTCATCTGCTCAAAAATTCAAACTTTGACTTTTGGTCAACTTTTTCAAATCGAAACTTTTTCAATCATAAAAACATTTCAAATAATCCATCATGATCATAAAAAATCAAGAAATATGTGTTGCACCCCAAAATTTTCCCTCCTATCTCGGTTTTATCTGGTTTAGGCTTCGCATTTATCATGACACTCACATGCATTCATATCACTGGTTCTATGGTTACGGATTGGAGTTGATTCCCAAAGATTCTCCGTTGAGCAGAAAAGGCGTAGTGCTTTCAACCAATCTAGGATATTTGAAAACGACGAGGTTTAATATCGAATCTTATCCGTTCACATCTATCGGTTTTCCGGGGCTTGATGTTTGATTTTTGAAATGAGTGGTCTCGTTCTTGATGGAGCTACGGAAGTTTTGTTATATTGAATATCATTACCTCCTGACCCAAGAGATCAATTCATCACGAGTTTGGGTTTTGCTGTTGTTTCGAGTTCATTGTTCAAGATGTAAAAAGGGTGGATTATGGTTATCCGATTACTGATCAACAATTCCAGTTCTAGTGCATTTGGTTTGCTCGTCAACTTTGTTCGTTCTTGGCGATAGTTGATGTATGTGAAAATATTCATCCAGAGGACTTGTTTACAAGATTTACGAATGTCAAGTTGCCACATGTTGAGATCTTTTCCGGTCGCGTTCATCGCCCACGAAATTCAAGGCATTCATTGAAATTAGAAGTTTCTTTATGAAATTCGTTTGGTTTCAAATCTTTTTCTACTACCGAATATGTTTCGATTTGCAAATGCGGTGATAATACCATTAATTTCAAGTGGAATCTATCACCCATTTCTTAAAGAAATCATGCAATCGCCAACTCGACTAAGATTTGGAATCAAGAACGTCATTTGAAACTTAGAATTTAATTTTGGTTTCAAGTGGCAAAAGGCTTGGGATTTTCTACATGAACGGATCAACATGAAAGCTTTATGGTCGGGAAATTCAAAAGAATTCAAGTATTGTTTAATTCTGAGTCATCAAACCATTTTCGCATTCAGAATTTAATTATCAAGTTTCATATACTAGGGGATTCAAGTTCTAAAAAATGCAACAACCATGTTACCACTCGTTTGATTCAAGACTGCGGATTGGAATTTTAGATTGAAGTGGAATTGGATACACTTGTTAATCAATATTTCAACATGTTTTGTTTTAACCAATTTAATTTTGGTTCATGACAAATTTTTGGGATATTTGATGCACAATGAATTTCCAACTTTTATACACAATCAAGAATTCAATTAGTTGCATATTTCTCAAAGCTTGTGTTCATAAAATCCCAAGATTTCCAAGATTGCTCTAAAAGTTTTTGTACAAGGACACGAATCAAGTTACATGTTACAATTTGTCAAATCTTAACATACAAGTTTCAATCCAAAAGCCAAAAAATTCATTCAATATTCAACTTCCTTTCCTTGTCATTCAAGTTTCAAAAGTCATATTCGAATTCAAAATAATACCCGTTTACAAGGTAGAATCAAACTTCCAAGTTCAAACATTCACTTAACTCTGGTTTGTACAAATACTACATGAGTCATCGAATTCACAATGTCAAATTTGAATTTGTAACATTACAAAATTTCAAGGTTTCTAATACAAGAGTTCCTAGATTACAAGTTTTGAGTCCTAACATTATGCTACAAATGTTATATGCCTAAATCCTTTTGTCCATTGAGAATTTTGTTGTTTCTTTGGCTTCCAAGTCTTCTTGCTCCAAACTTTCCTTCACCTTTTCCAAGTTTGTGCCATGGCTCGTGTTCATGAAACAAAACAAGAACATAGTTAGCATAATTGGACAGCATTAACAAAAAGCAGTTTCCAAAACACTTGTTATCTCATCATTAGGGGGAAATAATTGGGATCAGTTTATGTTAAAAGTGTTTATCATTCATGTTCCAAAATAACCACCCTTTTGCAAATCACAACTTATGTTGGTTCACAAAAGGGGGGTGTGGCTCAGAAACCATCATTGCCACTGCTGCAAGTACAATGCTGTCCATAATCAGAAAACACAGCAGCCCAACAAAGTTTCAAAAGTGTATCAGCCCATCAAGTCATGCTGTTAAGTCCAGTACACAGAAAACACAAAGCTGGCATATTGTTTTCCAACCAACAGATCAAAAAAACATAACACCTAAAGCCCATTTTTTTCCGGTTTTTGTTTCCTCAGGCCCTTATCCCAAGTCTGACATCAGAAAACCCTAGAACAGACACTATAAAAGCGGAAAAGCACAGAATCAAGGCAGCCACTGCTCACTAAAACCCTAATCCCAAACAAGATTCAATAAACAAGAACAAAGAATCCGAAACCCGAATATCAAAGCAACCTGCAGTCAAAACAAACAACACGAGTCATCATTTCCTAACTAAAACCCCTTCGAAATTCAAAATAGCCAAAAGGAAGAAATTCGAAAGGTATTACCGATTTGACAGAGAAGAGAGGAGGTTGCGAACCTAACGTGTCGCCATCCTTCTCCCTTCCTCATCTCCATTTTACACTTTCCTGCATATCATCATCATCATCGTTTAGAGACATAGTTTTTTTTGTCCCTTTTCGCGTCAGATCTGTAAAACACAAAACCAAACATTTTCTTTCAAAAAATCAGAAAGTTATAACATGTAATAACATAGACAGAACGGGTCGAGTGAGACAGCGGCGAGATCGCGAGCGGAGTGAATCGAAGAGAGATCCCGGTGAGATCGTGAGCGACGTCGAGAGACAACCAGTGAGATCGCGATCGTGAGACAGCGGCGACAGAGAGGACGAAGTCGCGATCGAGAGCGGTGACAATGAGGAGATCGCGGCGAGAGATCGAGAGAGAGTGATGAGTACGGCGGTGAGGGTTTTCTTTTTCGTGAGGATGAACCGAGAGAGAGAGAGTGAGATGGTTCAGATTGTGTAAGTTTTGTTCTTATGTTTGTTCCAGATTATTAGTGTTAACTTAATTAAATCTTAATAGTAAATTCTAATTTCTTTTTTTATATGTAATATTTATCTCATAAACTAACCTTGTTATTTGTTAAAAAAAAACAGGTTTAGTTTTTGGGTCTAAAAAAAATATAATAGATTTTTGTTTTTTTTATTATTATATTTAATATAACTTAGGATTAGTTATTAATATGTCTAGTTTTTATATATTTGAGTTGTGATAGAAATTTTAATAAAACTAATTTAGTTTAGTTTTGGTTTAAAAATATAATATATAATAATGTGATAACAATCAACTAATTTCTGTTTTTTTTCTTATTAGTATTATTATTTATCTAATTAGAATTATTATTATTTTTTTTTTACTTAGTTAATAATATAAAATAAGTGTAAAAAGATATTAGAATGTTTGGTTATGATGGTTAGTTTAGGTGGTGACACTTGTCACCACATGTGGTCTGCTCGAAATCGGTGTATGTGTGTCTCATCTATTTTGCACCCTCCTCGCTTAAGCCATCGATCGCTAAAGTCCGATCCAACGCTCGAGCGGTGGACCACGGTATGCCTCATGGGAGCTTCTACACAAGATCCAAGCTTGGTTTTGGGCTTGGGCTCGGTTCTTGTTTGCACCCCAGATTTAAAGCTCCAATCAGGCCCATTTCTAAACCTCTCTTTAAATTCAATATTATGCGAGTTTTTTTTATATATAATGATGTATTAAATAATAATTGGTATAAGATAGTTTTTATTTGCTAAATTATCAATTAAATTGCTAGTTGATTTTTTATCAAGTAAAAAAAATCTATACTAATAATTATTTAAATTCCGGTTTGCATTGTGTGTTAATTTTCTTTTATTATCCGCCATTACATTATCCGCTTGTATGTTTATTGCACGATCGTACACTCCACTCTCGCATTAATATAAAAACAACAACGCCTCCGCTCTCTCTCATTTTTGGTTACCCACACCAAATTCTCTAAGGGTCTCATGGTTGGGGATGGGCATGGCCATCCTCACGAGGTTAATTAAGGCCCTCGTTGCCTTGATTAATCATAACCCGAAAAAACAATTGGTCCATATACCAATCACCATGCACCAGGGTCTCATGGTTGGGGATAGGAGCACCTATCCTCACAAGGTTAATCAAGTCCATATACTTGGTTAATCATAACCCGGAATATCATTTCTCTACGTCCAACGCCGCCATTTTCAACACACTTTCAAGTACAAAAATTATTAATTGAACTTGCTATTTCAAAATCAATTTTTCTACAAAAATAAAAAAAACACAGTGTTATGGTATTTAATTAAATTGTTAGAGGTTCGCCCGACGATTTAATTAAAATGTAAAGTATTTGGCCCATTAGAGGGTAACCCAATGACTTAAATACTTTATTCCATACACTTAATAAAAGTGAACTTTGTTTCACCTCACTCTTTTCATAATAAAGATTTTAGATGAGAGATGATCGGTTGACCTCAATCACCAATCTCGAGTATCGAATCGTTAGAGGATATCCCAACGTTTTGGTACTTGTCATCCACAATTAAAATCAATTCCACTCATTCAAATCTTTTTCGCTCATATGCGATTATCAAAATTAAAAACATTTTCAATTAAAATCAATACAACCAATTCAAACATTTTCAACAAGAACTACGGAGTTTTGACTTTCCCATTGCACGAGGGAATACGTAGGCACGCGGTTTCGAAACCGTGTCAAACTCAAAATAATAAATAAACAAACCCCTTTTCTTTTTTTTTTATTTCATAACTTAGAAATTAGCGATTACACATTTCGAACTAAATGGGTCCCATCGAGTACGATGGACGTAAGGGGTGCTAATACATTCCCCTTGCGTAACCGACTCCCGAATCCTTACTTTTTGGTCTTGTAGACCGCCTTATCCGATTGTTGTGGGTTTTATCTATATTTTCCCGTTCTTTTTAGAACAAATAAAATTAGGTGGCGATTTCATTGTTTTGAAAATTCATTTAAATGATTTTAGAAAATCGAGTTGCTTCAGTTGGCGACTTCACTGGGGAAGTTTTTCAAAAAAATTTTTGACTAAGCGAGTCAACCCTAGTTTAGTTCTTCGCATGTTTGTGTGTTTGTTTATCGCTTTCTTCTTTATGCTTATCTATTGTTTATTTGCTTATTTTTCTCTATGCTTTATATATTAATTTGTTGATATATTATTGTGATGGGAATTCATGGGCATTGATGCATAGATAAGCCCACTACCCAGGCTTCTAGGTCACCTTTTTAGGAATAGAGGGGTTGCGTAGCCTAGGTCCACCTGACTCCATTGTCTTGTTGGCCCGAAGCGAAGACTCCGGCTTAGAGTTGGTTGTTTTAAGGAGGTTGTTGGCCCGCGATAGCGCAGGACATCAATCTTTGGACAAATGACCTATAACTCTAAGTTTGTTCATGTTGTCCTAACCGAGACCAAACGCTCAAATTTTGGATATCGAGCATCCCGTTAAGAGCCGTTTCTTGGGGTATACTTTTACAAATACTATCGCCATGTAGGCCTCTCGCGCGACGATAGTGTTTGTAAAAGGGGATCTGAGACTCCAAGAAACATTTAGCAAAAAACATTAGAACCACCTTGTTTGGGGTTATTGGGTAGAAGCCTAGAGCTGTCCTATTGTAGGAGCCCACCTAAATAAGTTGTTCTAATTACCAATACCATCCTTGATTCACGTCTTTGTGAACCTGATATTATCATCATATTGCATACCATTTGCATCAATCTTCTCAAAAAAGAGTTTATTTCTCTCATCATCCATGCATCATCATGCATTTCATTCATTTCAATCAAAGGACTCATTTCAACTTGGCTTCTTATTCAGAATCTCAAGACTGCAAGACTGATTTCCTGACATCGTCGTCATCATAGATCAACTTCAAGCAAGTGTGGCTACGATGAATACTCATATAGATACCCAGATGGATCAATTCATGGAGGTTATCCAGAACCTCGCCCTTGGACAAGAAGAGTTAAAGCAAATTATCCAGAGATCCGAGGTGGTTACTACTGATCACGTTAATCCACCAGGTGTTAATATTAACCACATGGAGATCCTTTCAGATCAAAATGTCAAAAACACCGTTCAGATGCATGTCAATGGAACTCCTCACTGTGAGGATATCTTCGAGTCTTCGTTTGACACCTTCAGGTTTCCGATTGAAGAGATTGAGTCTGAGAAAAAGCTTCACCTCCTTGAGAAAAGGATGAAAGCTATTGAGGGTCGTGATTCCCTTGGTTTAGACGCTCCTAGTTTGTGCTTGGTGCCTGGTATCAAAATTCCTGCAAAGTTCAAAGTCCCCATTTTCGAGAAGTATGAGGGTACCTCTTGTCCGATTACTCACATCAAAGCCTATTGCAATAAGATGGCTCCCTATGAGGAAAATGACAAGCTCCTCATGCACATTTTTCAAAGTAGCCTCAGTGGAGCGTCTCTCGAGTGGTACACTCAGCTTGAACGAACTCACATCCAATGTTGGAAGGATTTGGCTGAAGCTTTTGTCAATCACTATGACTATAATAGGGACATGGCTCCCACCAGAATTCAACTCCAAGGTTTAACTCAAAGGACTGAAGAATCTTTCAAAGAGTATGTGCAGAGATGGAGAGAATTAGCTGCTAAAGTTCAACCTCCTCTTTTGGAAGGAGAACTCATTGAGATGTTCTCCAATACCTTGCAGGGTCCCTATCTGGTTGATGGATGTACTTCTACATTTTCACACCTGGTTGTTGTAGGGGAATGAATTGAGCGTGGTCTCAAGATGGGTAATAGTCAAGATGTTGCTATTATTTCTGAATTTCTAGAGCAAATTGATCAAGAGGCAAGTACAATTTTCGAGGATGAGGAAGAAGCTCCTGTTTACCCTCCATTTCAGATGCCTAATCAAGTGACAAAAGCTAATTCAAATCTGTGTGCTCCACAAATCTGTGCTGCAACTGTCTATCAAACACCCGTTCAGTATGCTCCCCAACAACAGAATGCTCCTCGACAACAAACTTATCGACAAAATCGTCAACAGCGAGGTGGGAAGAATCTGATAAGGCCAAGAAAAGTGCATGATCCAATCCCTATGCCTCATCGTGAGTTGCTCTCTCACCTGCTCCAACATTCTTTGGTGGAGTTAAAGGAGCTCAGGATGCCTCCTTTTTCGTATCCTTTGGGATATGATCCTGATGCCCACTGTGAGTTCCATTATGGGGCACCTGGCCATACAATTGAAGGATGTAATCTTTTCAAAGGCACAATTCAGAAACTCATTGATTCCAAAGCCATCATGTTCACTCCAGAGGGCCTACGCATTAATTGAACTCTCTTTTGACTCAGGGAACGCCAAGACTACAAAGTGCATCTTCTGAAGCAAGAAATCCATACGGAGACCAGTCTCCTCAACATGGAGATTTCTAGTTTCATCTTGCATGCTCATTTGTAATTTTTCTGGTTTTGTTCAGTACTTTCTTGTATGCAAAACTTGCTTATTTCTGAATACTAATCATAATGCATTGAATATGTTTGTCTTGAATTGATTCATTCGTATTCACTCTTATTTGTTTTACTATGCTTTTGATATTCAACTCTTATTAATAAAGCAACACCTCTGTAGGGAGGATGACGAATAATTTACCAAGAATCTCAAACGTTATGCTTTCGAGTAAAAACCCTGCTAACGATGTACAGGCCTTGTTTCAAATCCCCAAACACCGGAGATATAAGGGAGTGAAACCCTCGTTAACCTCTTTTGAGCCTCGAAGTAGGAGTTTCTTTTCTTCGAAAAACCCTCATTTTTTAAAACACAGGCGGTAGTGTTCAGTTAACCCGATCGAGCGTTCAAAACTCGTCAAGAGTGCGCAACCAAGGATACAATAATGGTTATCCTTCAAAAGGTCGAGGAAAGTCAAAACCATAATGGTCAATCTTCACCTATCAACAATGTGCTTTAAAAGAGGTTGAAACCGTAAAGGTTATCTCTCGCACAAGAAATCAGCAGATGATGATACCACAATTGTTATCTCTCATCCACTAAGGATTCAAACAGTCACTGTCACCTCCAATTAAGCAAAGATCGAAGATTACACGACTTGTTCAAAAGAAAAGTGATTAAAAAATGATGACAAAAAGCCCGCTAAGTCGAAACTTCATAGTAAGTCGCTTAAGCAAAAATGGCAAAAGAAAAGAAAATAAAAAGGGATTACAAAACAAAATAAAATCCTCAACAAAAGAACAAAGGTCGTGTAATCAAACACCAAAAGCAAGAGGTGAGTGACTGTCGTGTCCAAGAAACCTCAGTGGTTCCTCAACCGCATCATAAACTTCTCTCAAGAGATGAATGCTCGCATCAAGTTATCTGAACTTAGGAATGAAGAACATCACGGAGAATGGGAGGGCACCAAATATTTTGAGCCTAAAAAAATCTTTTTTTCTAAAAACCCGTGAACCAGACCACGTTACAACCCTTAAAAGTCCTAATTGAAGCATGGGTTAATTCGAAAGCAAAATTGTTACATGAATACGGTAACCTGACTCCTAGGAGGCTTGCTAAAATTTGAGTCGGTATCACTCAATCTTTTACAAATTTGTTTTCAATGTTTCGATATCTTTTCAATAAGAGTTTCTTTAACTTCAAGACAAACATGAACTTTGCATTAGAATTATCATTCGGAGAATAAAATATTCTTTGCATATAGATAAGTGCTTAAACATCAAGTGAGCTTTCATTTTGAGCATCAAACGAATAATTTGATTGTACCGAAGGACATATTGCTTCAAGTATTTGATTGAGCACAAAGCAACTCGAGTTGAGAAGTGAGGTTGTGAAGTAGCCTACTTTCAAGATGAAAGTTAATCACCCTGAGTAGGTGATATCTTCTAATTTCAATCAATCTGGGGCATTTATGTCGAGATTCAGAGAACCTCTCAAAGTGCTGAGCAATCAAGGGCATTCACCCGAGCATGTTTGAAACCTTCTTTACCTTTGGTGAGTCAAGGGCAATGTTTTCCAAGTTTATAACATTGGGGCAGATTATCTTGATGATACAGATCTTAGGAAGCTTTCTCAAGGCTAATTTCTTCAAAATCCCTATAGACTGGGGCAAAGCATTATGCAGGGGCATTCCTCCACCTCATAATTAATCAGGTCAAGTCCAGGCGCAAGCTAAACAATCGTTGAGTTTGAATGGCATGTCAGGAAGTCAGGATCGTCATCCTTAGCACATCAGAGATCTAAGTCTGTGTTGGATTTCTCCATCAAAAGTTCAGGATCAATATCTCCAATTCAAGTCAGGATCGTTACCCTCAGCTCATCAGAGATCAAGATTTTGTTATCCAAAGATTTTAAAATGAAGAGCGTGATACGCTTAAGCTTTGGTCACCGACAAAGTTTCTTTCTCTCCAACAAGAGTTATCTATGACATGTGTGTGCCCTCAAATGTTATCACTCTTTCCCCGTCGCGGAAAAATCGCAAAGGGCGGTTTACACCAGCAAGATCATTTTCAAAGGCTCACTTGTGCCAGAAGATGTTGTTAACCCCTCTTATGCAAAAGCTTGTAATCCAGAGCTATCGAAATCATGAACTCTACGCAACAAGATCATCATCCCAGATGAATGTCAATCTCTAAGAGTTACTTCCCCATTGATGTTGATCATTGAAATTTGATACCTCTACTCTGCAATTCCCTTGTCGGAGACCAGGCTATCATCTCTTTGATAAGGACCTGATGCTTTATACCTAATTCATGGATGGTTTTTGCTCCCTCGGCAGCTCGCAATTGCCTTTGGTCCCGGACGAGATATTAAAACATGCATCATTGCATTGCATAGCATCCTAAAAAAAAACGCGTAGCATTTCCATTGATATGGAGCATTACGCTAAAAATAATAATCTCAAACATGCATCTAAGCATAAGCCAGATTAAAATCTTTATCGAGTACCTTTTGCGTCTCCGAAGAGAAAGTCTATCCATAAAAATCCCAAGTGGTGTTCCCCACAGAGTTCCCTCAAGATATTCTGCTTGTGGTTGCTATATGCATTCTTTGACCCTGTGTCAGTCTCCTACATCATTCAATTTCAATTCATTTACCAAGCGTCTTGCTTTTTGCAAATTCTTATTTTGGTTATCTTACCCTGTTTGCCTCTGTCGTTAGAGTGTGAGTAAGAGTCGGTGTCTAACCTTTCTTGCTTCTCAATTGTTTGAGTATCCATACTTGGTGTGTGGTAATTCATATAATTGCCACTCTTGAAGAATTACACCCCCTTGAGGGATATTGTATTTCTTGCATATTCGCAAACTTTCAAAGTCCAAAGTAGCTCAGCAATCCTTGCTAGAGTCTCTTTTGGTTGGCCTCTTTCCCCGTGAATTCGTCTTCGATCGACGATTTTACCATTCCATATATCTTCTCCCTAGTGAGTCTGCTCCAGTCGGTCTCCTTCTTGTGTGTGTCTAATATCTTTACCTGACATATACTCCCGTTTGTTCTCATTTTTGATCTGCGAAGCAACTTATTGAAGTATGCTCGTTCCAAAGATCTATGAGTTCTTACCTTTCGATCTGCGGCAACTTATTGAGTATGCTCGTTCCAAAGATCTGTCGGTTTCGTTCGATCTGAAGCAACTTATTGAAGTATGCTCGTTCCAAAGATCTGTTCTCATTTTTGATCTGCGAAGCAACTTATTGAAGTATGCTCGTTCCAAAGATCTATGAGTTTTTACCTTTATGATCTGCGAAGCAACTTATTGAAGTATGCTCGTTCCAAAGATCTGTCTGGTTTCGTTTCTGATCTGCGAAGCAACTTATTGAAGTATGCTCGTTCCAAAGATCGCTGTTCTCATTTTGATCTGCAAGCAACTTATTGAAGTATGCTCGTTCCAAAGATCTATGAGTTCTTACCTTTCTGATCTGCAAAGCAACTTATTGAAGTATGCTCGTTCCAAAGGTCTGTCTGGTTTCGTTTTTGATTTGCGATGCAACTTATTGAAGTATGCTCGTTCCAAAGATCTATGAGTTCTTACCTTTCTGATCTGCAAAGCAACTTATTGAAGTATGCTCGTTCCAAAGGTCTATCTGGTTTCGTTTTTGATCTGCGATGCAACTTATTGAAGTATGCTCGTTCCAAAGATCTATGAGTTCTTACCTTTCTGATCTGCGAAGCAACTTATTGAAGTATGCTCGTTCCAAAGGTCTGTCTGGTTTCGTTTTTGATCTGCGATGCAACTTATTGAAGTATGCGCGTTCCAAAGATCTACTTGTTCTCATTTTTGATCTGTGAAGCAACTTATTGAAGTATGCTCGTTCCAAAGATCTATGAGTTCTTACCTTTCTGATCTGCGAAGCAACTTATTGAAGTATGCTCGTTCCAAAGGTCCGTCGGTTTCGTTTTTGATCTGCGATGCAACTTATTGAAGTATGCGCGTTCCAAAGATCTACCTATTCTCATTTTTGATCTGCGATGCAACTTATTGAAGTATGCTCGTTCCAAAGATCTATGAGTTCTTACCTTCGATCTGTGAGCAACTTATTGAAGTATGCTCGTTCCAAAGGTCCGTCTGGTTTCGTTTTTGATCTGCGATGCAACTTATTGAAGTATGCGTTCCAAAGATCTACTGTTCTCATTTTGATCTGTGAAGCAACTTATTGAAGTATGCTCGTTCCAAAGATCTATGAGTTCTTACCTTTCTGATCTGCGAAGCAACTTATTGAAGTATGCTCGTTCCAAAGGTCTGTCTGGTTTCGTTTCTGATCTACAAAGCAACTTATTGAAGTATGCTCGTTCCACAGATCTATCAGTTTTCATTTCTAGTCTGCGAAGTCGCTTATTTAAGCGCATTCGTTTCTCGATATACCAAAACCTTGTGCAAAAAAAAAGGGGGTCAAAAAAAAAATAACAATACCAAAAAGTATAAATATTTGTTCTTCGGAGCGCAAATTTTTGGGTTTTTGTAGTATTTAATCTTCTTCTACCTTGAAAGTTCAAAAGGCTAGCGCCAATTTCACTTTCAGGTCTAAGACGATTAAATAGGGGCAACTGTTGCACCCCAAAATTTGCCCTCCTATCTCGGTTTTATCTGGTTTAGGCTTCGCATTTATCATGACACTCACATGCATTCATATCACTGGTTCTATGGTTACGGATTGGAGTTGATTCCCAAAGATTCTCCGTTGAGCAGAAAAGGCGTAGTGCTTTCAACCAATCTAGGATATTTGAAAACGACGAGGTTTAATATCGAATCTTATTCGTTCACATCTATCAGTTTTCGGGGGCTTGATGTTTGATTTTTGAAATGAGTGGTCTCGTTCTTGATGGAGCTACGGAAGTTTTGTTATATTGAATATCATTACCTCCTGACCCAAGAGATCAATTCATCACGAGTTTGGGTTTTGTTGTTGTTTCGAGTTCATTGTTCAAGATGTAAAAAGGGTGGATTATGGTTATCCGATTACTGATCAACAATTCCAGTTCTAGTGCATTTGGTTTGCTCGTCAACTTTGTTCATTCTTGGCGATAGTTGATGTATGTGAAAATATTCATCCAGAGGACTTGTTTACAAGATTTACGAATGTCAAGTTGCCACATGTTGAGATCTTTTCCGGTCGCGTTCATCGCCCACGAAATTCAAGGCATTCATTGAAATTAGAAGTTTCTTTATGAAATTCGTTTGGTTTCAAATCTTTTTCTACTACCGAATATGTTTCGATTTGTAAATGCGGTGATAATACCATTAATTTCAAGTGGAATCTATCACCCATTTCTTAAAGAAATCATGCAATCGCCAACTCGACTAAGATTTGGAATCAAGAACGTCATTTGAAACTTAGAATTTAATTTTGGTTTCAAGTGGCAAAAGGCTTGGGATTTTCTACATGAACGGATCAACATGAAAGCTTTATGGTCGGGAAATTCAAAAGAATTCAAGTATTGTTTAATTCTGAGTCATCAAACCATTTTCGCATTCAGAATTTAATTATCAAGTTTCATATACTAGGGGATTCAAGTTCTAAAAAATGCAACAACCATGTTACCACTCGTTTGATTCAAGACTGCGGATTGGAATTTTAGATTGAAGTGGAATTGGATACACTTGTTAATCAATATTTCAACATGTTTTGTTTTAACCAATTTAATTTTGGTTCATGACAAATTTTTGGGATATTTGATGCACAATGAATTTCCAACTTTTATACACAATCAAGAATTCAATTAGTTGCATATTTCTCAAAGCTTGTGTTCATAAAATCCCAAGATTTCCAAGATTGCTCTAAAAGTTTTTGTACAAGGACACGAATCAAGTTACATGTTACAATTTGTCAAATCTTAACATACAAGTTTCAATCCAAAAGCCAAAAAATTCATTCAATATTCAACTTCCTTTCCTTGTCATTCAAGTTTCAAAAGTCATATTCGAATTCAAAATAATACCCGCTTACAAGGTAGAATCAAACTTCCAAGTTCAAACATTCACTTAACTCTGGTTTATACAAATACTACATGAGTCATCGAATTCACAATGTCAAATTTGAATTTGTAACATTACAAAATTTCAAGGTTTCTAATACAAGAGTTCCTAGATTACAAGTTTTGAGTCATAACATTATGCTACAAATGTTATATGCCTAAATCCTTTTGTCCATTGAGAATTTTGTTGTTTCTTTGGCTTCCAAGTCTTCTTGCTCCAAACTTTCCTTCACCTTTTCCAAGTTTGTGCCATGGCTCGTGTTCATGAAACAAAACAAGAACATAGTTAGCATAATTGGACAGCATTAACAAAAAGCAGTTTCCAAAACACTTGTTATCTCATCATTAGGGGGAAATAATTGGGATCAGTTTGTGTTAAAAGTGTTTATCATTCATGTTCCAAAATAACCACCCTTTTGCAAATCACAACTTATGTTGGTTCACAAAAGGGGGGTGTGGCTCAGAAACCATCATTGCCACTGCTGCAAGTACAATGCTGTCCATAATCAGAAAACACAGCAGCCCAACAAAGTTTCAAAAGTGTATCAGCCCATCAAGTCATGTTAAGTCCATTACGAAAAACACAAAGTATATTGTTTTCCAACCAACAGATCAAAAAAACATAACACCTAAAGCCCATTTTTTTCGGTTTTGTTTCCTCAGGCCCTTATCCCAAGTCTGACATCAGAAAACCCTAGAACAGGACACTATAAAAGCAGTAAAAGCACAGTAATCAAGGCAGAGCCACTGTTCACTAAAACCCTAATCCCAAACAGCATTCAAAAACAAGAACAACAATCCGAAACCCAGAATATCAAAGCAACCCAGAACAGTCAAAACAAACAACACAGAGTCATCATTTCCTAACTAAAACCCCCTTCAGAAATTCAAAAATAGCCAAAAGGAAGAAATTCGAAAGGTATTACCGATTTGACAGAGAAGAGAGGAGGTTGCGGACCTAACGTGTCGCCATCCTTCTCCCTTCCTCATCTCCATTTTACACTTTCCTACATATCATCATCATCATCGTTTAGAGACATAGTTTTTTTTGTCCCTTTTCGCGTCAGATCTGTAAAACACAAAACCAAACATTTTCTTTCAAAAAATCAGAAAGTTATAACATGTAATAACATAGACAGAACGGGTCGAGTGAGACAGCGGCGAGATCGCGAGCGGAGTGAATCGAAGAGAGATCCCGGTCAGATCGTGAGCGACGTCGAGAGACAACCAGTGAGATCACGATCGTGAGACAGTGGCGACAGAGAGGACGAAGTCGCGATCGAGAGCGGTGATGATGAGGAGATCGCGGCGAGAGATCGAGAGAGAGTGATGAGTACGGCGGTGAGGGTTTTCTTTTTCGTGAGGATGAACCGAGAGAGAGAGAGTGTGAGATCGTGTAAGTTTTGTTCTTATGTTTGTTCCAGATTATTAGTGTTAACTTAATTAAATCTTAATAGTAAATTCTAATTTCTTTTTTTATATGTAATATTTATCTCATAAACTAACCTTGTTATTTGTTAAAAAAAAACAGGTTTAGTTTTTGGGTCTAAAAAAAATATAATAGATTTTTGTTTTTTTTATTATTATATTTAATATAACTTAGGATTAGTTATTAATATGTCTAGTTTTTATATATTTGAGTTGTGATAGAAATTTTAATAAAACTAATTTAGTTTAGTTTTGGTTTAAAAATATAATATATAATAATGTGATAACAATCAACTAATTTCTGTTTTTTTTCTTATTAGTATTATTATTTATCTAATTAGAATTATTATTTTTTTTTTTTACTTAGTTAATAATATAAAATAAGTGTAAAAAGATATTAGAATGTTTGGTTATGATGGTTAGTTTAGGTGGTGACACTTGTCACCACCTGTGTGGTCTGTTCGAAATCTGGTGTATGTGTGTCTACTGTATCTATTTTGCACCCTCCTGCTTAAGCCATCAGATCTGCCAAAAGTCCAGATCCAACGCTCCAGAACGGTGGACCACAGTATGCCTCATGGGAGCTTCTACACAAGATCCAGCAGCTTGGTTTTGGGCTTGGGCTCAGTTTGCTGTTTGCACCCCCAGATTTAAAGCTCCAATCAGGCCCATTTCTAAACCTCTCTTTAAATTCAATATTATGCGAGCTTTTTTTATATATAATGATGTATTAAATAATAATTGGTATAAGATAGTTTTTATTTGCTAAATTATCAATTAAATTGCTAGTTCATTTTTTATCAAGTAAAAAAAATCTATACTAATAATTATTTAAATTCCGGTTTGCATTGTGTGTTAATTTTCTTTTATTATCCGCCATTACATTATCCGCTTGTATGTTTATTACACGATCGTACACTCCACTCTCGCATTAATATAAAAACAACAACGCCTCCGCTCTCTCTCATTTTTGGTTACCCACACCAAATTCTCTAAGGGTCTCATGGTTGGGGATGGGCATGGCCATCCTCACGAGGTTAATTAAGGCCCTCGTTGCCTTGATTAATCATAACCCGAAAAAACAATTGGTCCATATACCAATCACCATGCACCAGGGTCTCATGGTTGGGGATAGGAGCACCTATCCTCACAAGGTTAATCAAGTCCATATACTTGGTTAATCATAACCCGAAATATCATTTCTCTACGTCCAACGCCGCCATTTTCAACACACTTTCAAGTACAAAAATTATTAATTGAACTTGCTATTTCAAAATCAATTTTTCTACAAAAATAAAAAAAACATAGTGTTATGGTATTTAATTAAATTGTTAGAGGTTCGCCCGACGATTTAATTAAAATGTAAAGTATTTGGCCCATTAGAGGGTAACCCAATGACTTAAATACTTTATTCCATACACTTAATAAAAGTGAACTTTGTTTCACCTCACTCTTTTCATAATAAAGATTTTAGATGAGAGATGATCGGTTGACCTCAATCACCAATCTCGAGTATCGAATCGTTAGAGGATATCCCAACGTTTTGGTACTTGTCATCCACAATTAAAATCAATTCCACTCATTCAAATCTTTTTCGCTCATATGCGATTATCAAAATTAAAAACATTTTCAATTAAAATCAATACAACCAATTCAAACATTTTCAACAAGAACTACGGAGTTTTGACTTTCCCATTGCACGAGGGAATACGTAGGCACGCGGTTTCGAAACCGTGTCAAACTCAAAATAATAAATAAACAAACCCCTTTTCTTTTTTTTATTTCATAACTTAGAAATTAGCGATTACACACACACAAACACATTTCGAACTAAATGGGTCCCATCGAGTACGATGGACGTAAGGGGTGCTAATACTTTCCCCTTGCGTAACCGACTCCCGAATCCTTACTTTTTGGTCTTGTAGACCGCCTTATCCGATTGTTGTGGGTTTTATCTATATTTTCCCGTTCTTTTTAGAACAAATAAAATTAGGTGGCGATTTCATTGTTTTGAAAATTCATTTAAATGATTTTTGAAAATCGAGTTGCTTCAATATGAAAAAGTCAACAAAAAGTCAAGATTTGAATTTTTTCTAACACTTAGAAAATTGTTCAAGTGTTAAGAAACATGGTTTTTCCTGACTTTCATGGCTATTTTTCACCTAGATCCATTTTGATTCAAGAAAAACTCAAAACATGAAAGTTGTAGGTCTTATTACAAGCTTTCTAAAAAGTCCAAGAACTTGCAAAAACACTTTGTATAGCTAGGGTTTTGATTTTGAAACATAGAGCTCCAAAACCATGGAGTTCCAAAATCATGCATCAAAGTTACAAGTTATTTTGCAACTTTCTCCCTTCTAGAAGCCTTGTCACCAAAAGAGATAGGATTTTAGAGGGAAAAATCTGATGGAAATGGCTAGGAAAGGATAGAAACACTTGAGTTTTCTAAAGCAATGATTACAAGATTCCATTTGCATTTAATGAAGGAATATTCCTTTCTTAAGCTTTAAGCTCCAAGTTGAAAGTTCTAAGCTTATTTTGCCTTGCCATTTCAGAATTCCTTTCCTATAAATAGGAGTTCTTCTTCATTCAAAACTACACCAAAGCTATCATAATCCAAGCTTTCCTTCTTTCTTTCTTACGTTCCAAGTTTCAAAGTTCCAAGAGGGAAATTTTGCAATCTTCAAACCTTGCAAAATCTTAGTAAGCTTAAGTTTCTAACATGTTCTAAACATCATTTAGAAGTAGTTTATAACTTAAAACCACCAGAAAAACTACCCAAACTCAGAATTGTCTCCAAACTCCATAAATTGCAATTTTGAGCCTTAACATCCAAACTTCCATTCCACTCGTGCATATCTCAAATTTTCACCTCGAATACCTTCCATACACTTCATATGAGTGATCCAAGTACTCATCACTGACCTGTAACATCTTCAACTTCAAATTCGAAACTCACTCCAAGTGGTTGTAGTTGGACTTGGGTGGAACGATCCAGGCCATTTCAATTCAAGCTAAGCATCCAGATACCTTCCATAGGATCTAGTGAAGCTATAACAATCTTCAAACAACTTCTGGAAACACTCTAACGGAGAATTCGATTTCAGTTCGAAGAGGTAAGTTGCTCAAACTTTGAACTCTATGATTCGTGCATTACAGATGAAAAATTGCTTGTCCATCTTGTTTCTGCACTCATACTAAATGATAACCCTCAATCAATTTCATAAATCATGATCCATACACGATTTCATATTGATTCTTAGAATTAGGGTTCATCTGTCCTCGTTCAAAATTAATCATCTTAAGCTCAAAATAAATGAAATTAAATACCACCATCATATTCCCAGGTTCAAATCGAGCAAGTTCCATGTTTACAACTTTTAGTTTCATTGAGAAATGAAGAAGTTACAAAATCAAAGCTTGAGGAAGAAGAAGATGGAGTTGCGCGCGTTTTCAGTTTTTCTGGAAAATTCAAATAATTCGTTTATAATATAATAACATGGAAGCGAATAAATTAATGGATGTATAGCCACCCCAGTGGTAGTCAGCGCGCTTTTCATGTCCTTTGCCTTGCCTATGGTCCAGGGTTCGAATCCCCCTGAGACCATTTTTTTTCATCTTTTCTATTTTCACTATTTTCAATTTTTTTCATCTTTTCTATTTTCACTATTTTCAAACATTTTCAAAACTTGTTTTTAAATATAATCAAATGGAAGCGTGTAAATGACAAGCCACACACATGGCTCAGTGGTAAAACTTTTTATTTCTAAGCCAAAGGTCCTGAGTTCAAACCTCTTTAGGACCAAAATCAAATTTTTACTACTTGTTTTCTTCACATTTTCTATCAAACTTCAACATTTTCAAAAACCAATAAAAACTTCTCATTTTGAGATGATTTTTTGCATACTTGTCATTTAATATGCCTATTTTATGATTATGTCAAAAAATCCAAAAATATTTTCTTTTTTATTATATTTTTATTAAGTTTCAAAAATGTTTTCTTTCCAACTTTCAAACTTAAATCTTTTTTCCAAACTTCTTGTGAATATCCTTCACTTTCCAAAATCATTTTCAAAACACCATCTAAAACACTTTCACAATTAACTTACAAACCTCGATCAAACGTCGAGTGCATTTTCAAATTTCTTTTCATAATAAAAAACCCAAGTATTTAAATCGTTGGTTGCTAGGCCAATTGTTTAAACATTGGTAAAAAAAATAAACTTCGAATCTTTAAATCGTTGGATGCTAGTCCAATTGTTTAAAAATTCTTAATAACGTGAACTTTGTTTCACTTCACTCTTTCATAAGAAAAAACTTTTGGATGATAGACGACTCGTTGAGCATTGAGCTCCTCTTGTTTCTAGTATTTGAATCGTAGGATGCTAGTCCTATTGTTCGGTACTTTTCATCCACTTTAAAATCAATTCAACTCACTCAAATCTTTTTCGCTCATATGCGACTATCAAACTCTTTTCTGACAAAGAGTGTGCAATAGCCATTTCAAGCATGAACGAGGACTTAAGCTTTTCAAACAAACTAAACAAGTCCAAGTTTAAACATTTGAAATGTCTAATGCACGATTTTTCTTATAAAATCAACACAACCAACTTAAAACCTTTTTAAGAGGAACTACGGAGTTTTGACTTTCCCATTGCACAAGGGAATACGTAGGCACATGGTTTCGAAACCGTGCCAAACTCAAAATAATAATAAATAAACCCTGTTTCTTTTATTTCTCGATTTTAATTCATGAACTTAGCAATTTAACAAACACACAAACACTTGGAACTAAACGGGTCCCATCGAGTACGATGGATGTAAGGGGTGCTAATACCTTCCCCTTACATAACCGACTCCCGATTCCATGTCTTTTGGTCATGTAGACCGCCTTATCCGCATCTGTGAGTTTTATCTATATTTTCCCGTTCTTTTTAGAACAAATAAAATTAGGTAGCGACTTCATTGTTCATTGTTTTTAAAACAACCAATGAAAAAAAGCAGTCATCACACACACACACACACACACACACACACACACACACACACACACATATATATATATATATATATATATATATATATATATATATATATATATATATATATATATATATATCAAATATTTTAAATAATAAATATAAATTAAATTATCAAAACAATAGCCACATATTTAATAGTTTAAATTATCAAAAATAAATAATAATGTATATAATGAAATAAATGGGGTGAATTTGGGGTGGGTACTTGTGTCCCAATTATCTGACATGTCCCCGTATTTTATAATTGGGAAAAATCTAAATCCGAACACAAATCCAATTAAAATAGATTTTTCCTATCAACATCAGAGCGGATTTGGATAAGTATCCGCGAATATGGGTTTTATTGCATGCCTAGCTCCAAATTTCGTTGTTTGATAAACATGTCATAAGGCCAATTCGTTTTGTCTTATAAAAAAAATATTTACATTAAATATAATTTTGTAAAAATAAAATTTAAAATTATTTATAAAAGTTTTTAAATAAAATTTTGATTTAAATAGTTATTATTAAAATATTATTTTAGATATTCTATTATTTTATTAAAAATAATTTTAATATCAAAATTTTAAAAAATTACAATTTTAAAATCATTTCAAATAGTTTTTCATAAAAATAATTTTTAAGATATAATTTTTGAAAAAATTGCAATTTAGACTGAGTTTTGATTTCCAACAATGTATGTTGATGATATAGGGTGTCAAAATTAGTCTTTCAATTTAGAAAAAAACAAATATGAGAAAATTTTGTAATATTTTGAAAAATGATTTTTATAAAATCTATTTTTAAAAAGAGAAAAATAAATATGCACCGACATTATAAAATAATTTTACACCGTCAACCAATAACAACCATGTTAAGTGACAAGTCACACTTAAAATTTAAATATAGAAACTTTAGCTTCCATTTTCCAAACCAAGAAGGCTCCCCGTCATCATTATTATATTTTTAATATCTAACATGGATTGTTTAAGAGCTTCCATTTATTTTTCAGTTTCTAAAACTTTAGTTTTAAGGTTTGAAAAAAATTCTTTCATTTGAAACTAGCCTCTTAAAAGCATCTATGGCTATCTATGACTTCACCATGTAGATTTTCAAATGCAACTTACTATTCGGAATAAGACATATTATTAAAAGATTCATGTTTAAGGTAACTTACTTTCTTTTTCTTTTGATGAGCCATAATAAAATCCATAAAGCAAAGTTTTGTTATCCTACTATCGTTACTTGAGCTTTTTCTTCTAGGCTTGCTAGAACTCTTCTTCTTGTAATGAGTCCAAAGACTAAAAATTTACAATTCATCATCATCACTTAAGCTATCATCACTTGGGAATTCATCATGGCTTTCCCAAGCAATGTAAGCTCTTCTACAATTGCTAGACTTCTTGTTGTGACCCTTTTCTCTTACCTTTCTTAATGAATGGACACACTACTACAAATAACGCTTGTAACGTAGAACGCAAAATGCATTTTACTTTGGTAATAGATGCGAGGTAAATAAGATCGTCATAAAAAAATAAGACGTATCACTCCAGTATTTAAAATACCGAGGTGAAATTTTATTATCGCACGAGTTCGGACCCAAACAACAATTACTTTTATTATTTTCCAAACTTGTATATACTTTATCTCAGTTTATCAAAATAACTGAGGGGTTATTAGTTTTTTTTATAAATAAAATTCGTTACACTGCCTACACATAATATTAATAAAATAAATTGGTTACAAACTACAATGTTTACCCAAAATATTATATCATATATTGGATCTTCAATTCCTTGATATTCTGGGGAGGATCAAATGCATGGGAAACTCCTTTCTCCAAACCAAAAAATAGGTATTCTCTATGACTTTTGCTTGCATTTGTTTCTGACATGACAAAAAAATAAGGGTTAGACAAAAAAATGGTTAGATAAAAAATGGTTAGACCAAAAAAGGGTTAGATAAATAAATAATTTTGTGCTCAAATAAATAGTTATGAACACAAACCTTAAACTCAAATAATTTTTTGCTTTTGCAATTCATCGTATAAAATTAATCATGGAAAACACTCTTGTAAACCTTAAACTCTTCATGATGTTGGATATTCTTGGGAAGATCAAATGATAGGTGCATAATATTTCCTATGTTTTTTTCTTGCATTTGTTTCTGATATGAACAAAAAAGGGTTACACAAAAAAGGATTAGAATAAATAAATGAGTTTCAGCTCAAATAAGAATACAAACCTTAAACCATAGAGAACTCCTCATGACAAAGACTCTTGCAAATCTTAAAGTTGAGCATTAATGGTAATGTCTTGATAGTTTTAGAATGATTTTATAATAGAAGTAATTTATGTTTCACATGAATCACTAATAGTAATGTCTTGATGGTTGAATGTCCTGAAATAGATGACAAGGATTTGATAATTATCTCAATTTTTACGCTAAATGTTACCTCAATTTTTAGGATAACCGACAGGTTAGAACATTTAATTTACAAATAAAATCTACAATTAAAATAGATGTTACAATTTTAGCGCTTAATTTTAATGCTAAGATGTGTTAGTGCATGAGGCACTTTTATTGAGGAGAGAAAGAGAGAATAATAAATAAATTAAGAATTTGTATTATTAAACCGTACAAATAATGACAGAGACTAAGACTATTTATATACAATCATAATTGGGCTTAGGTCTACACAACTTGGATTATATTTAAATATCAAATCTAATCTAATATTTTAACAAATCTAATTTAATATTTCAACACACCCCCATAATCCAAGATGTCGAACATACTCTAAAAATAGTCAATATAAATTATTCCTAATTTCTTTCTCAAATTCAGGAATCTGTCAATCTTCAATACTTTGGTGAAGATGTCGGCCAACCGTGCTTCACTTGAGAAATGCCTAACTTCAAATTAACCTCAATTTACCTTTTTCCTTCGGAAGTGAAATCTAGTTTCGATATGCTTACTCCTTCCTTGCAGAACCAGATTATTCACCAGATTTATGGCTGACTTGTTGTCGATTTGCAACACTAGAGGTTTCTTCACTTCGACAACCATTTCTTCAAGTAATGATCTGATCCAAATTGCTTGACAAGCAACATAGAATCCTTCTATATATCCAACTTTGCAAGATTACAATTCCACCACAGGTTGCTTCTTCAAACACCATGATATTGGGGCACCAGATACTTGAAAGAAATATCCACAATTAACTATTTCTTCTTTGCCTTCAAAATTCCGCCGTAATAGTATTCCACAATTTATTGAACCCTTCAAATATCTTAGAATTCTTCTTGTAGCCTTCATATGTGACACTATTGTCTCACTCATATATCTACTTATTAATCCAACTGTGAAACCTATATCAAGTCGATTGTTGCACACATACCTCAAAGATACCACAATTTTCTTGAACAAAGTTGCATCAAGTTTGTCTTCACTCCATTCTTCTCCAACTTTACTACAACTCGACTTGGTTACATGCCAACGGTACCACTAGTCGAACAGTCTCCAATATTGTTATTGGAGCAAATACTTCAAAGTAGTCGAGTCATACTCTTTGAAGAAAACCATGAGCTACTAATATTGCTTCATGTCTTGCTATCGACCCATTTGCATTGTGTTTCAACTTGAACACCCATTTTGCTACGGACTTTCCATGAATAAAGAATATTTTTCTCATGAAAGTTGAAACTACGAAAGAAAAAGCTGGAACACAGTATAGGTTCATAATTCTAGAGTAGGAATAATACAAAATGTTAATAACACCTCAATCAACATGGCTCAGCAACATCAACTCTTACAATATTTTCTATAAAGTCCATTGATACACAAGAGATAATGTGATATAACATGAACACAGACATATAATTCAATAAAAAGGGTGCTTCTTACAGATACGCTTCAATTAAAGTCTAGAAATTTAGTCGGTAATTATTTTAATCATATAAATAAAATGTTGTCACAAATATTGCACTAACATATATTTTTTAACACGTGATTAATGAGTATGAAAAAGATAGAAGAAAAAATATGTATATATTTTACTGAGGAAAGTCCCCATATATGCTTTATTGAAACTATCAAAGAGAGAGGTAACATATTATATGATAAACCAAACTATACAATGACAAAAGCTTTAGAACAAGGCTTAATGCATTATCCACCAAATAGCAGACTTCCATAAAATAGATGTATGCAAATTAAATATGACAATTTATGAACATGAAACAAAATATGACAGTTTATGAAGATAAAATAGAACCTGTTCAACAGATTTCATGCCAACAAGAACTGATGTCATTTCTTTATTTAACAAGCTGTACTGCAGCGCTAACTTTGAAATGTTTTTTGCTTTTTCTTTGCAATACGTAGCAACAGCTTTACAAGCAGACTGCAAATTCCAAATAAAAGACATAGACCCAGTTTAGTTTTTGAAGAAATATGTGATATCACCGATTCTTAACCCAACATCATCATTCGTCGATTGTTCAAATTCCACTACGCTATATCACAACTATCACCATTATTTGTTAGTATTTGACAACATTACACAATACAAGCTACCCTTTTCATTTTTTCAATTACTAGTATTAATAATCAAACAACCAAATGAGGAACTTTCTATGAATGAATCAATAACTACCCTCCAAAAATTCCTCACAATAGCAAAACCCTAAACACAAACATTCAAAGAAAAATCCTCAATTCACTAGTTGAATCAAAAACCAAACAACAACAAAACTAAATTTACTCCAACGAACCAAATTTCACTATGAAAGTCTAGAAGTTTGAAGCGTCACTGCAAAACCATTTTCAGAGAAATTTCACTAATGAATAGATTCTCCTACTTTTTATTATATATATTTTTTTGAAAAAATATTTAGTTCTTTGAAATTTTCCTATGTAATTTTCTGTAAACAATGTTTTAAAAACTGAACCGCATATTAAATTGGTAAAAATATTGAGTCACTAATTTATTGATTGAATCACTAGATCACTATTTGAATCGCATAACTAAACCGGATTAAATCGGATAATTCGGTTGAATAGATAGATCTTTAGTAACAAAAATATATAAGTATAAAACTTGTCGAACTTGATGACTCAATCTCTACAAAATATAACTAAGACTTAAATTTTTTTAAAATATCATATCATAAATAAATTTATAATTTAATAATTTAAATTTAAATTTTAAACACTTTGAAAATATCATATCGTAAATAAATTTACAATTTGATAATTTAAATTTAAAATTTAAATATATGTATCATATATAATAAAATAATACATAATTATAAAATTTAATTGCAACATAATACAATTGAATAATTTATAACAAAAATAATTTCATTGTCTATTAAATTTAATTTTAAAGAGTAAAAATTATTTAAATATTAAGATATCATTCTTCAATATTAAAACTATATGCAACAAAATCAACCGCATCGGTAATATTTTCTTTGTTAATAATATAATTAATTAATTTAATTTTTTATTTTTTAAATATAATATTTTAATAAAATAATTAAAATGAATAAAAAAAATTAAATTACAGATTTTTTTAAAAAATTAAAAGAACAGTTGAACCACTAATTTTGAAAAATCACCAATCTTTATGATTTTCATCGGTTTTTACCAATTTGTGTCTGTTCAACGACACCTAAAAATATAAGTTCATATATTTAAAAATTTCAGAAATAATTTCGTAAGAATATTATTTCACATAAAATTTTGTAAGTAAAATCTATAGAAAATAAAATAAAATAGTTTAAAAAAAATAACATATGACCGCTAAAGTATCGGACCAATCTTTCTTAACAAAAAATATTTTGTTGAAAACATAATAGTAGTAGTTTAGTTTTAAGTGGAGAAAATATGATATTTTTTAAATAATAAATTTCTTTTGAATAAAATCTGCGTATTTAATATTTAAAAAATTAAAATAGTTAAATTTTTTTATAAAATATTTTTTTATCATGTGGTTTTAGGAGTAGAAAGACATGCCTCTAAATGTTGTTGATGTCAGCGTCACCGGCCACTGATTGGAAGTTGGAATAGTCAGTGGTTCGCCGAAATTTTGCATTACCATGTTGCTGTTTGTATTCAATGAAGCACGTTTTGCCTCTTTTTCTTCTTCTTTTCGACTGAGCTTAACTGAATAAGCACGTTTGCTTTAACCCTATCGTTCATGTTTGCTACTCACAAGTGTCAAGCGAATGAATGAATGAAATGTTTTGTTTTCCTTCCACTCCGACCAAGTATTCAGTTAGATCTTATAGTTACATATTTCCTGGTAAAAGATTTAAATCTGGCAATCATATTTTTAGGAGAAACTTTTTCTCCTATCTATTGAATTTCTTCCACATTTTTGAAAAATTAAAAATATTCTTCACAAATTAACTTGCGAATTGACTTTTTTGAGTGAATTTACAAGTTAACTTATGAATTAATCTTATTTTGTACGTTTTATTATTTTAAACGTTAACATTTGAAAAAATAACTTTAATTCACAAGTTAACTTACGAATTTACCTTTTTAGGAATTCACCTTTTTAGGTGAATTCGTAAGTTAACTTACGAAATGTCTCTTTCTATGTTGCATGGTCACCTCTTTTGTCGGGGATTCTTGATATTATTAACTAATTTTAGAGTCATAGGTTTAGTGTTCTCGCGTCTAGGCCCTAGGTCCTTTTCGGTTTAAGCCAATTCGCGTTATAGAGTAAAAAAATCAAAAAAATCGGTTTTTGAGAAAATTGGTTTTTCACTAGGGGTGAAGAAGAACCCCACTAGGTTGGGAAAAAAATTCTCATTTTTACTACATCCTTTAATCATTATTATAAGAGTCAGGCAACAGCTTATCACGAGAAAATGTTTAGAGAGAGAAGCTCTCCCCTCTCTCTAAAACTAGGATTTTTCTCTTATGGTGAGAGTCGCCGCCTCTCCTCATGTAGAAGTTCCTCCTCCGTCATCGGAGCTATTCACCATCAATATGGTGGTTATCCCCACTTCAATGGTGGTTTCCCTCTCACTGTTAGTTTTCTTCCCTCCCTTATCATTCCTTCAAAACACTCATCCATGGTAGATCTAAACTGCTCTCTTCGTCCAACCTCCATCAAGCTTTACATCTTCTCTGCCATCGACCACCAACTCTTTGTAACGACAGAATCGCCGCCACCAACAGTTGGACAAACGTGCTTTGGCCGTGGGAAGCGTCCTCCACCAGAGCCTCCACCATCGGAACGTTTAGTTTTCTCAAATTTATGTGGTTGTACTCTTATTTTGGGTACTTATTTTATGTGTGTGATTGTTGGCTGAAGATTTTGATAATGTGGTTCGAAATGAAATAATCGCCGTTTGTAAACAAAGTAAGTTTTATGGTTTAGAATGGAAGAGATTGTTCTTCGAATGGAAATGTCAAAGCTCAGAGCTTCGAATGACAGTTGTGAAGGTACATTTAAAAAGCTTCGAAATGTTGATGAAACTATGTCTGTGAAGGTTGTGAAACGAATTCGAAGCGAAGGATACCAAGGCGTTTGAAATTCAAACGTGAGCGAGATATTGGAAATTCAAATACATAAAAGTTGGAGCATTCGAAGACGCGTGGAGGCTAGAGAGAAGCAATGCTCTGCATGCTTCGAACGTGGCAGAATCTTATAGCAAGACCGTTATGGTCGAAATAGTATAAATAGAAGTCTTAGTGTTAGGATTTCGTGTGTCATATCTATTGTACAAATTCAGTAAACATTCAAAATACCGCATGGATAGGGAAACGAATGCTCGAAAGATGTACGTATGATAACACCAAACATTTACAATTCAATAAAACTCTTTATATTTTCCAGTTTATCTTCCATTTTCATTTCACTGTCATTTCAGATATTTTTACATTCAAAGTCATTTACTTATTTCTTGCCTTTAAACATTGTTCTTATATTCGAATCCTTTATACATTCAGAAACTTTTACATTCATGTCTTTACAATAAAGCTTTTACATTCAGAGTCATTTACTCTTCTCTGCATTTGAACGTTTCTTCTTATATTCGAATCTTTAATCATTCACCAGTTTTACATTTATTTGTTTAATCATGTCATTAGATTCATTTAGTGTGGTAATCGAAGTGAATTGAATGCCTCTAAAACACTTTAATTAGAAATCCTAAATATGAATACCAGTTTTACAATTAGATTTATCCAAACGACCATACCCCATAGGATCAATCTAGTCGATCCTGCAAGTTACCAGAGAGATTGAATAACAGTAATTAAGTTTATTCGATAGTTTGGAAGACTAGCGGTTGTTTATCAGAAATCACTGTAAACAGTGATATTGTGGTTGTTTTGTTGTCTTGTTTGTTTTGTCTTATTGTGTATTTTGCTTTTAGTTTTAGGCTGTTGCAAGTTTGTGCTCAAGGTGTTTGTTGAAATGCCTCAATGAAGTTTGGATGAAGCAAATGTGTTTATGAGGGAGATTCCTTTTTGGGCTGGTGCAAATCAACCTCATCCTTCCGGTCAACAATTGATTCCACCACAAATCGTGAGTTTAATCAATCTTGTAAACCCGTATAATCGATTTCAGCGTGGTAAAGCTAGTGTCAAAGCTAAAGAAATGAACCGTAACTGGTTTGATTTAAAGATTGTGGTTCCAAAACTTACTTGGATCTTGCGGAAGATTTTTGTTTGGTTGCTTAGATTAAGAATTTGGATTTGTGCCTCTCTACTGGTTTCTAATTTCTCAAAGGTTTTTGATGTCCATAACTTGTTCGGATTAATTATTAGTATTGTTGTTAAATTGTGCTTGGGGAATATCCTAACACAATATCTTTATTTCAATTTTCAATACATTAATTACACGTATTTTTAAAAAATATTATTACTTTAAGCATTTAACTAGTATCTCAAGGGCACTTGTTAACATTTCCCTTATTATAAATAATAATAAAATAAATTTGGTTTATTGAACAACTGATGAATCTGATATATAATACTCTCTTATCCTATAATAAATGATTCAAAACATCATTATATATTAAGAGTTATATATATATATATATATATATATATATATATATATATATATATATATATATATATTGTTCATGCATAAAATCCATTGTCCGAGATATAGTAGTCGGCTAGGCAAAGTAGAGGAATTCCACTAAGGAATGCACCTCAATCTATAGGACCGGACCTATCTAGGCTATAAAGTCGGAGGTGTCGATGACTAAAGCGCATTAGGAGATGAAGAGTCTGATGCCGAGCACATTCCCCAGATTCAAGGTTTACATCCAGCCCGACAATTATGATGACGTTATGAAGAAGTCGACTCCTCAAGGATGTAACCACTCATTTATTCTTGACGGCGCACGTTATACTTCTGCCCATCATTGGCAGTGGCGGACGTTATGCGCCTTAAATATAACGCAGTTACATAACATGGAAGGCCACAAACGTTATAGGCATTGATGACAGAGCTCCATGTACCTCTATATAAAGGGCTCCCGATTGAGGGATAAGTAAGACATATAGCTTGAAGCTCAAGATAACTTGCTTGAGCCTCCAAATCCCTAAGCATTCTCATATAGTTTTATAGCAAGAACATTTGGTTCCCACCTTGGGGCCTCAGTGAAATTTTCTTAGGCCACTACAACTTGCTGATAAGACAATGTCTTTGACGTCACCAGAGAAGGATCCACCACCATATTTGGCGCATTTGCTGGCCATGATAGATGACCTATGCCAGCAAAACGATACTCTTTAGGACAGTGTCCATGTCCTCCAAGAAAAAATGTCAAGAAGAGGCTGCAGAGCAAGAGCTGGAGCTCTTGGAACCGCAACCACTTTCCCAAGCCATCTGGGACGACCAGGTCCCAGAAAACTTCAATCTCTCTATGCTCGCGTCTTATGATAGTAAAACTGACCCACACGAGCATATCATTGTTGTAAACAATGTGCTGGCATTGATTAGCGCTAGCGATTCCTTGAAGTGCAAGCTTATGACCGACACCTTTAAGGAATCGATCCTAAGGTGGTATATGAGTCTAACCAGACATTCCGTTACCAGCTACCAGGATTTCAATAATAAGATAATTAAGCAATTCTCAGCAAATCGATACCGGAAGGTAGTTAATACAACACTTTTCAGTGTCAGACAACTCCCTTCAGAGTCCTTAAGGCACTATATGGCCCGATTCAACGAAGAAACCATAAAGGTCTCCCACCCCAATTATGAGATCTTTGTGGCCGCATTCCAGTATGGACTCCGAGCCGGGAAATTCAACGAATCCCTGGCACAGAAGTCGGCGGTGAGTATGGACGAAGTTATCACCCAGACGGAATGCTACGTTAAGGGTGAGGAGAGTAACATGGAGAAAAGATCCCGGGATGCTAAAGAAAGGGGAAAAAGCCGGGAAGAAAGCATCGGGATAAAGCCCTAGTCCTGTGAGCATCCACCTCCGAGGGATCGACCACATGAAAGACGGACCCATCAACCGGCTAGCCGAACCTTAGGCTTAGATGAATCCTTCACACCCTTAAATGCTAGTAGAGATGATATCTGAAAAGACGTGAACCATTTGAACTTATTTATCAAGCCATTGAATCCCAACAGAGTAAATGTCGTGATGGGTAAGGATGTGGAGGCCTAGTGTGCTTATCACCGGGTCCTTAGGCATACAATGGAAGATTGCTTGCAGTTGCGCAGTGAGATGGAGAGGTTAATCCAGAAGGGTAAGCTTCTATCCTATGTTAAAAATAACTCGGAATAGTCTGGAAAACGCATCCTTTCGAAAGGAGACAGAACCTCTGGTTCTCCTTCTAAGAATAAAGGAAAGGCAGCAGAGGAGGTTCACGAGACAAGGCTGACCCATCATACCCTTAATACCATTTCTGGGGGGTTTATCGGGGTGGTTCCACCAGTTCTGCCCGGAAGAGATATGCTCGAGGTGTTATGCATGTAGCTCAGGTCGGACCTACCGACGATGACTCCGAGATAGTGGCCTTCTCTCAGGAGGATGCCAAAGGAATTCTGCCTCATGAAAATAATTCCATGATAATCAAAGTGCAGATCAGATACTGGGGAGTTAAACGGGTTCTTGTGGACCCAGGAAGCTCAACCGATGTCATGTATTGGGAAGCTTTCAAGGGGATGGACTTTGATCCCAAATAGTTTCTACCTCTCAGTGGAACCTTGGTTGGTTTCTCTGGAGAGCAGGTGCAGGTACTGCGGCACGTTCCAGTGGTAACGACATTCAAACAAATGAAAACTCCAAAGATGTCCGAGTATGATACTTAGTTGTTAATACATCATCACCGTACAACATCATCATTGGTAGGCCATCATTCAACACTCTGGAAGAGGCCTTATCAACATTGTACCTCACCATAAAATACCCCTTAGGTGAAGGTCAGGTTGGGATTGTCCTAGGTGACCAAGGCTTGGCCCGAAAGTGTTACAAAGTAAGCATGAAGATAAAGCGGAAGCCAACAACAATTGAAGGCACAGCTTTTGTACCCTAATTTTTGCCCCTAAGATTCTTTCATACTTCATACAATTGCATTGCACAAAGATCACAAATTTCTCTCTCTCTCTCTCTCTTATCTTTAGGGTTTGCCCTTTTGGAGATCACCAAGAACCTTGTGAAAGTGATTATTATTTATGTGTGATGATTGATATTGGATTAACCATGATGTGTATCCCTAGTTCTCTAAATGTTGTAGGTGAATGGTGCACAAGTTCCTCGAGTTAATAGGTTCATGTGTTTATTTCCATGCCTTCTCTCATCATTTCTCAAGATTTTGAAAGTATTGTCTCTCCTTGAAGACTTACAACATACAATAAAACATTACGAAACAATTACTATTGGTCCACCATGGAAGCTGATTGTCACCATTATGCTCGGTCTTGTTACAAATGCCAGATATATACAGACAAAGTATATGTACCTCCAGAACCATTGAATGTTCTAACTGCTCCTTGGCCTTTCGCAATGTGGGGCATTGACATGATCGGAGAAATCAAACCTACTGCCTCCAACGAACATCGTTTTATCCTTGTGGCAATTGACAATTTCACCAAGTGGGTAGAAGCAGCCTCGTTCGCATCTGTTACCAAGAATGTGGTGGCTCGATTCATCAAGCATAATCTTATTTGTCGATACGGCACTCCCGAAAGGATTATCACAGATAATGGCACCAACCTCAACAACAAAATGATCACCTAACTCTACACGCAGTTCAAGATCAAGCATCACAACTATTCTGCATATCGGCCTAAAATGAATGGCGCAGTGGAAGCCGCCAACAAGAATATCAAGAAGATCATATAGAAGATGACAGTGACTTACAAGGATTGGCACGAGATGTTGCCATTTTCTCTCCATGGTTACCGCACTACAGTACGAACGTCTACAGGGGAAACCCCCTTCTCTCTCGTATACGGTATGGAAGCAGTCCTACCAATCGAGGTTCAGGTACCCTCAACCAGAGTTCTCCAGGATGCAAATCTAGGCGAAGACGAATGGATCCAGACTCGCCTCGATCAGATCAACTTGATCAACGAGAAACGACTCACATCCATCTGCCATGGACAGATTTACCAGAAGAGAATAATCAGAGCATTCAACAAGAAAGTCAAACACCGAGTCTACAAAGTCGGTGATCTAGTAGTCAAGCGCATCATCCTTCCACAAGGTGACCCCAGGGGAAAATGGACTCCCACCTACGAGGGACCATTTGTAGTCAAAATAGTATTTTCAGGCGGAGCTATGATACTTAGCACCATGGATGGAGAAGACTTCCCACACCCAGTGAACGCGGACATAGTCAAAAAATACTGCGCATGAACGAGACCCGCTAGGTCGACTGGCCTAGGAAAAATAAGGGCATCCTGGCGAACCAAAAGGGTTCGGGCAAAAGTTAAGGATATACACAAAAATGTATGTACACCCGGCAAGTCGAAAACCTGCAAAGGCGGCTTGGGCAAAAAAGGGTATCCCGGTAAACTGAAAACCCGAACAGACGGTTTAGGCAAAAGTTAAGGATTTAAGCGTACGACTATGTTCAGTCCAGACTACTACTATCGGCATTCAAATGGCAAAAATAAATTCACTCACTTTCTACTGACAGCAAGGAGATAAGATAGTCAAAATATATGAGCACTAGCATTGTTGAAACTCAACGAGATTATTTCCGCATAGCTTTTACTTTTATTCGTCTCTTGTATACAAACTGCTTGGCCATACGCCACCTTTCAAAATTAATGCAAAATTTTCATTTTGCAGTGTTAACCTTTATGATTTTTTGCATGAAGTCCAATGATTGCTTTGAATGATTATATGCATTTGACAATAAACATTTGTTCACAAACATACGAAAAGCGAACGAACAAAAAGCAATTACTACAAACTATGGGAATTGAGATGACGACTAAAGTCACCAATACGTTCCCCGCAAGTTACTTTCACAAGGGCTCAAACCCCACAGAGCCATTACTCTCTCTACGGAACTTCTCTGACGAAATACCAACACTTCAAGCTTCATCACATTAGTCCCCGAGCAGCGATCTTAATCAACTTCACCTCATTACATCAGTCTCCGAGCAGTAACAGTTTATTTCGTATACACAAAGATATTTATCCCCAGCGGAATGTCTCTCGATGATTATCACCCACCGACAGCAACGATATCCAGACTCGAAACTCGATCAGATAGTGCATCAGAGGAAACCTACATCTCTCTTATTCCCCAGTCAGAGGTTTCGAAAAACTTCAGATTCATCACCTCAAGTGATCCTTCGAGCCTCGTTAGCCTTTACGCCCCCTTCAGCGTTTCCACGTTACGTCAGTCTCCAAGCGGTATTCGGAGACTCCCCAGCAAGATCTGCGCACAAGATCCCCAGCGGAGTACCTCCCAGTTGTTATTCTTTCCAACAACATTAATATCTAGGCTCGAAACTTGGTCGGATAGTGCATCGGAGGAATCAAAAACATCTCAGGGTCTGCAACAACCCTCTTCCCAAGCAAGCATCAGAAATCCCCAGCAGGACGTTCTCATCTTCTTCAAGATGGATATGTTTTAAAATACTACAACATCTACATTCATACATTATTCATAAAAATCATAACATGTGCACAAATCATTCACAAACATCGTCATATGCTTGCATGCATCACAATCTGCATAGAACTAACCATATCCTTTCGAGATTTATTTCCCTAACAGGTAAAAGCTATTTTCCAAATGGAAGGTCAAAGATTAATACCCGAAACAAGATGGGAGAACTATCTGAACGACCACGAAAAGCTATTTTCCGAATGAAAGGTCAAAGATTAATACCCGAAGCAAACAGGAGAACTATCTGAACAACCACGAA
Source organism: Vicia sativa (assembly GCA_021764765.1). NCBI lineage: Eukaryota > Viridiplantae > Streptophyta > Magnoliopsida > Fabales > Fabaceae > Vicia > Vicia sativa. The sequence continues at coordinate 189,614,267 of CM038794.1, forward strand.
AATCGCTTCCAGGCAACAGGTCAAAGATTAATGCCCGAAACAAGACGGGGAATCCAATCTGAAAGACCATACAAATTGTCTCCAGGCAGCGGACATTGGATCAACACCCGAAGCTCGACGGGGAAGCTATCCATATTCTGTCGATTATCCACCTCGAGAATAGCCAAGACGAAGGTTTATTCTGACTCTCTCTTATTGTCAACAACTGTAGAGTCTAGCGTACGACTCAGTTGCCTCGGATGGCATCTTTAAGCCCATCTCCGACTACTTGTTGACATCTCTCCACCTTCAGAATGCTGCATATTTGGTTAAAAATCAATACAAACCAA